>JAUMHP010000062.1:7873137-7891005 GCA_032361065.1 Enteromius trimaculatus | reverse complement strand
GAAAATTCGTGTCCGGGAACACGAATCAATAGATTAAATTTCGTGACTATATCACGAACTGCCGTGAGACTGGGTTGTAGTCTTACAGGGTGCAAACACCTTCCATTATCATTATTTTCTATAATGATAGTTGTCATAAGGCCGTCATCATAAACAGTATGCATTTACTAAATGTAGCTTAGTGCACTAAATGCTGGGTTAGAGTACATTTGTACAGTAGCATGTACAGTACACTCATCCTACTGATGAAAGTAATGGAAATATACTGATGTAGACTCAACACTGGGCCAACAATTTGTCATTTTTCATATATACAGCAAAACATGGTATAAAATGGTGAATACTAAAGTTAAAATAAATAAGAGCAGTCAGAGATATATCATGCAAGAATTAAAATGTAGGCTATACAAGAGTATTGCACATTTACAGAAACTATATTGCACACTTTGTACATTGGACTTATAGGGTTATATATTTATTTTACCATAGGATTATATTGTGCACTAAAAATATAGAGTTGTATTGTAACTAAATACTATCCAGAGAACCTACAGCACGGCTAGAGTTCAACAGTCTGATTGCCTCATGATAGAAGCTGTTTTTGAGCCTGGTGGTCTTGCACTGAAGGTGCTCTTTGTCCTCTTAGATTGTAAAAGTTATTGTTATTTTTTACAAATGTTTTGTAAATATGTATAAATATATACTGTAATGCAATATTACAAAAGTAAAACTATTACAAATACATTTTAGTAAAATATTTGCTAAAACGTACAGTACAGTAAATGTTACACAATAGTATAAAACCACGCTATAAATAATATTTTTCAGTAAATATATAAAATATGAAAAAATAAAAACGTTGATTATTCATATCCAAGTTTTTGTTTACAGTATGTAAATATATATGTGTGTGTGTTTGTGTGTGTTTTATTTACAATGACATTTAGTCATTTGGCAGATGCTTTTATCCAAAGCGACTTACACAATATATATTATGCATACACAAATACACACACAAAGTATATATTTTGAAAATATTTCTATTTATTTCCATGTATATATTTATATTCATATAATTTATAAATAATATATGAATATTAAATTTTTCATAAATATATACGTGTGTGTATATATATAAATATTCATACACAACACACATATATTATGTAGACAACAACTGTGGATGTGATTAATTGCAATTAATCATTTGACAACACTAAAAAATGTTTAAAATAATTTAGTTAATATTCTAAGAGATGTATTTGTTAATACTAAATACTTAATACTAATTTTGCGAAAATCACTGTGTACCTTATCATATTTGAGCAAACCTTAATATTTCACATATTCACAGTTTAACAGCCACAATGTTTGGCTTCATTACAGAAAGAATGAATGAATACATAATTAGTTGTGAAACTATTTACTTTGAGCAGCGTTGGATGTAGTCATCTGGAGCATCAGTGTTTTCTGGAGCATGAGCTGGTGATGTGAGCGGAGGCATCTCTCAGACGCCCTCTCCAGTTTCACAGGATTCCACCCACTCTCTCTTTTCCTCTCTCTCTGAAAATGAATTAAGTGGATAACTTTTTCCTGTTATCTGTCTGCACAACAGAAATAGAATAAGTGGTCGGTCCATAAAAAGTCACTTTACAGTACATAGGGAAAGAATGATGAAGAGAAAGAGGTCAAAATAAGCAAATCACAAAATAAAGCCCCCTTTCTTTATATAGATTCACAAATTCTATTTTCCTTTTTTAAATACAATTTTTAAGTTTTTCACCCCTAACTTATTCATCTTAGTGCTGACTCTAGTGCAGACTCAAGCTTACCAGCTACTCATAAAAAGTGGAATAATAAGCAAGTTGAAATAAAGTAGTAAGTGCAAACTTTATGAACAATATACACCGCAGTCGCTTCATAAAGATGGAGATCTATATTGTTTGTTTTTATTCTTCTCTTGCAGATGAACTTTCCTCAGCTGGATACACAGAGAATAAACATGGAATAATTTCAGCGTTCAAAACGGTAGAAAAATGAAATCATTTATATTCAGATTTCGCATTGCAACGATTCTTCTGCTAGCCCACAAAAATTATAAATGCGTGACTCAGCATTAGCAGAGTGGATATGTGCTCTTGCACAGACACAGTCTGATACTCTTTAACACCGATACAGTTTCAAATATTTTGACCTCATTGAAAAAGCCTTCATTACTTGCCTGAAAGCTGCTTAAGGAATATGAATGGAGACGAGTCAAGAGGAGGATAAATAAAAATGCTTTGCTAATGCAGCACATATGTACAGTGTGAGACTACTACATTTTTATAATGTATATTTCAATTATTTAATAATAAAGTGCTTTTTGTCTTTGCGAATTAAAAATTGTTAGCATAACAACTGCCACAATTTACTGTACATGCATTTCAAATTTCATTTGAAAAAATAGCATCTTAAAGGAATAGTTGATTAAAACTGTTTCAGGCACTCATAAACGGTGCCTGACTATGCATATTTCTCTAATTCAGATAGTTTGAAATGATTTTTAATGATTTAATGCTTTTAAACTCTCATTTTGATGGCACCCATTCACTTGAACATAAGTTCTGTTTGTCACTTTTCACAATATTACTTTATTGCGAGATCTCACATCACATTTTTCAGTGTGGGCCCCATTGTATATTCTATTCAGCAAGTCAATAAACTATGCATGTGTTCTTGGTTCATAAGTTATTGTAGGTAACAAGCTTTGGACTGGTGTGACTGACAGCACTGAAGAAGGGACACGGACATGGGTCAATAACGCCACATGATCTCTGGGTGAGAAATCACTACACATGACTGATTATTATCCAATAACTTATTCACACCCTTCAGTGTTATATCAGAAAGCAGGACTGAAATTCTTTTCTGATTTTTTTTTTTTATTGGGGGCTGGTGAGGCTGATGTGTTGTGACTATTTCAGCATATCGGGTTGAAATAGAATAAAACAACTGTTTTGGCATATTAATTATGCAACAGTAGTTTGTGTTTTATGCCAATTACAGCAATTTTGCACTGTAATAAATCAAGCTTTCATGTGGACTTTATTTCTAATTAGCATATCCTCTATATGTAAGAAATGCAGAGGATGTAGGTTGGTGTGATGACAGTCATAAACACAATAATTATTACTGTAAAATTTAATTAAATGACAAGACCCCCTGAAATCTGAAAGTATTATATTAGGTTTCATTCATGAACAAGAGATAGTCGTATCAAATAAGTTGATATGCTGCTGATTGTATAGACAGCAATATGTAAAGAATAAAAAGATACATTAAATCACCCTGTCTGCTTTAAATTACTGGGGTCTCTGGGTACAGAACTGATTGTGCAAGAATAAATGCATGACAATGAATAGAGCAATAATCCACTCGGGTCCATGGGTCCATCACTGATTTTACCACAGCATTTAGAGTGAGAACAATCTATTAAAATTAATCTAGATAAATACTCAATCATCTGCAGCTTTAAATGCAATACATGATTTAATATTCAAATAAAAACATCCAGTACTGATAAGTTCTCCTGTTTGCTGAGTTCAATGTAATGCAGAGTCCACTGAATACTAATGTGGGTTCAAATGCTCTAAAATTATTAAATGTTGCCCCCTGTCATGTTTTCCCAAACAATCCTACACACCGTAATGACTACAGTATGTGGCTTGTCACAGAAAGCCCATATCTCAGCTTAGTGCCAACAACAAGAGCATCCTATAAATATAATTAAGGCAGTCGAATAAGACACAAATTGAACTGCAAGGACCAGTGGAACAAACTGAGATAAAGTCTTCAGAAATTTTCCAGGTCATTAAACGACTTCCTAACCTTCAAAATTAATGAGACTAGCAGAATGAAACGAAGCCGTGTTCAAGCCTCAGATAGGTAATTATATATTAATATCTATATCAGCGCTCCTCCTCAAATGTAAACATGTAATTGCAGATTAGTAATATCTCTGGCTTGCTTGCTTTCAGCTTAGACTTTTCCCAATGTCATTACACAACTCTTTCCATCCTGAGTAATTAAAGCAGGTGCTGAACTCTGATGTTGACTGAATTTACAATAAAACTGTTCCAGACTCTTGATGATTTAGAATATTTAACAAGAAAAAGAAAAACAGTTTATTATAGCTATAAAGGGATAGTTCACCCAAAAAAAGAAAATTCTGTCATTGCATTTACATTTCTTTGCCTACAAAAAATATCCTCGTAGCTTCAACATTATGGTTGAACCACTGATGTCACATGGACTATTTTCACAATATCTTTGCAACAGTTCTCAGTGGGAAAAAAAAAAACATAATTATGTTTAACAAAACTGACAATGCATTTGTAATATGTTTTGTTAAAAATAACAACACGTAGGCCTACAACAGTTCGGTTTTCAGTGGATATACATTTTGGCTTCCTGATACATTAAGACAGAAGGAATGAACAAAAAAAAAAATCACGGACAAACCAGTCACTCTTTTTCACTCATCTGAAGCACGCAGCTCACACGTCAATATTAAGTTCTGCTACCAAGTCTTGTGCTTGAATGGACAAATTTGAACAAAAATTTTGTGAACATGTTTGTCTTCGTACGTTTATTCGGATGAATGTACAGTACCAATGTACTGGATCCGTGCTTTGTCTTAAAGTAATGTTTTGAAATGTTAACAAAAGACACTGCTCTTGACTGAAAAGCTTTTCTAATTTTAATCAAGACTAATCTTTAATTTATACAGTCAAATATGTAATGTTATTTTACATTTGATTACTTACATTTCTGTATTATATTTCTATAGCTAAAAAATGTATTATACCTGAAAAGCACTGTTTTTTAATTGCATCTTTGCTCTATTGTATTTTTTAGTGTTGTTGCTTGTAATTAAATAATTTGTTCTTATTTTCTTTGACAAAACAGTACTTTTCCCTAAACGTAGCACACACCGTTTCATACTAAAACCGTGATTCTATAACAATGTATCAAGAGTAAGTTGAACAGTTGAGTCTTTCTGTAAGTTACATTGAAACGCCAGAAAACAAGTGAGTAACTGAATCTTTTATTCAAGTGATTTGATTAAAACACTTGATTAATTTAGGATTTATTCAAATACACTAATTCATTCAGATATGTAAACATTTTTATAAAAGTTCACTTTGTGTGGGTGTGGTGATGAGTTGCAGGTTTGTGATTAGTCCGGAAGTGATAAAAGATGGGAAATGAAGTCTATGGATGTAATCCTGTGTAGCGAATGGAGTGCCCTCTGGTGGAGCTTGAGGAAACCCCAGCTGAATATCATAACGTTAATAATAAATGTAAAAGGCACAATAAGTTTTCGCCACTAGAGGTCACATGAAAATGTTAATTTAAAACAAATATGCCAATAAAATGTTTCAAATTCATATTCATGTCCAGTTTTTTTCCTCCGCTTCGATGACACCGATGGGTTTTGGTGATCAATGATGTTGCGCTTGTCATCAGCCTCAAAAAAAAAAAAATACTTCCGCTTTTTCCTCCTTTCTTTTCAACGAGCAGATTCAGAGCTGCCTCATCAATAGCACCGCCGGTCGCCATCTCTCTGTGCTTTTAAGACGACGATGCAACTGTGCAGTGCGCACCTTTCGGGTGGCGCAGCAAGAACGTGATTTCGTGCTTGCTGTGAAGCGAATTTCATGCGTGAATGAAGCGGGTAAACTTAAAATGTTCAAGTCGCGTCTGGTGTGAACGCAGGGTAACGTAATGGAGCAGGTCACATGACTTCACACGCGGTAGTAATTTTAAAGGGAAAGTAACCGAAATAATCAACATTGAAATATTTATCGATTATAGGTTCTTTAAGTTGATTTCGATTACTTTTCGATTAATTGCCCAGCCCTAGTAAGTACACAACTGCATGAAATATTTTACACATTCAATACTTTTACACATTCAAATATTTATAATTTTGCTACTTATGAACACATTTTGTAAATTAAATGTTGTCCAGAGAGTGCTTTTGGGTTTTTAATTATCACAGATCCTCCAACATGTCATTTCTTTTTGAATTTCAGAGCTCTCCCTGGGAGACCAGCAGTGGCAAAGGCCTCAGACAGATACTGTTGTCCTTTTCTTTCAGGGTTCTGATGAGTAAATAGGCAATTACTCCTTATCTTGCACTCTCAGGGGCAGAGATGGAATACAGGGATTGTACTCAACAATGTTCCTCACCACAACTGCAATGTAGCTTTGCTTTGACTCATTGCCAAAGAACAAAGTAAAAGTCCAGATAGCATCATCGTGACCTAATTCATCCACATCCCGGGAACAGGCATTTTGTGATTTTAACATCTGTGCAGTTTACGAACCATACAATCGCCAGTGGCACGAATCCATAACAGATTGCACTACTCCAAAGACAGGACGATGACCCAGAGGTGTCGAAACCGACACTCTTTTCTTTTCCCACAATGCCCATTAAGATACGGCAGGATCAGTGGATTGCTTGTCAGCTGACGCTGAGCTTGCGATTTCCTTCCTGTCCTTTATTAAAAAAGCCCAAGCACTCAGCTCAGGTGCCAGAATAATCAGTCTTCATTTCTTTCAAGACCTTGAGCTGAAGTGACACACACAAGACCCTCACAATACAGTCTGACAGACTGGGGTGAGTGTGCAGGTTGCGTGTTGGCAGTCAAAGATAAATCAAACCTTGAGCATTAAAACCAACCCTAGTTCACGATCAGCCTTCCTCTCTTTAAACATAAGCAAGATGCTGACAGACCTCAGTATTTTGCAGGGACGGAGCAAATGAAACCTAATATTTTATAGCTACTAATATTGGACAAATAATCATGTGCATTCAACAAAATGTCTGATGGGGTCAACGGAAGTTAAAAGAATGGAAATAGGCACATAAATGCATCATACACATGATTAAACTGATTCACTCAAAAAAAAAAAAAATGATGGAAAAACATAACGCATTGTGATGTTTGTACATTTACCCATCCAAGCAATTAGTGGCAGTACGGCAAAGGTTATGTGGGTTACACCGGTTCTTCAAAAATATCTTTTTATGTGTGAAATAGACTGCCGGAGAACTTATCGCACAACCGTCTATTGATTGTGGACCTGTACATCTTGCTCACATTATTTTGTGCCTCCAGGGACATGACACGCAAAACGAGATCTCAAGATGAATTTTCTGCCATGCCTTATCTGATGAATTTCCCTTTCGGTGATGTGTTTTGCCATTCCACTTTCGAATATAAAAGTAAAGTCATAAATTATATGTCAGAGTTGCATACAAGAAGGTGTCAGATCCAACTTTAAGTCCTTTGCTTCATCTCTTGCTTCACTTAAAGATGTACCAAAACCTTGTGGTGTAGTGGTGTAGTTTGGTTACACTAATTCAAACACATGTGACACTTGTGTTTTTATTTTCAGCATCTACCATCACAATATTTAAGGGCAGTTCACATGAATTGAATTTCCTGAGCTGTTCTAAAAGGTGTAATCTAGTTATACTAGTCTACTGCTCTCTTTCATAGTTTCTTAACTGTAGTGGGTTTCTTAGCTATAGCTTTTGAGTTGAGATCGGGACTCTGGCCCAGCCATTTCATTATTTCAGTGTTCTTTTAACTGCTTTACTTATTTTGCATTGGGGGGCATTGCCTTGCATGAAATTTGCATACTGATTAGGAGATGCTTGCAGTGAAGGAACTACATGTTGCTGAAAGAGGTTCTGATGAACATTCGCATTCAACCTGCCATGTAGCTGTATAAGAGGCCCAAGTCCTGCTGCAGAAAACATCCCCCAAACCTTGATACTCAATCCTCCACATTTCACTGACTTCTTTACAAACTTGGACTTCAGTCTTTCCTCAGTCTGACATGGAACAAAATGTTTTCCATCAGACCTAAATAAGTGAATCAAATAGGTTACTTCCGTAACCCACATTCCCTGAGACACGGGAATGAGTACTGCGTCTGCTAAGATGCTATGGAAAAAAATCCTTTTTTCCTCCTAATTGAACCTTTTTTATCATGTGGTGAAAAATGCATGGCCATTGGTTAATGCATTGGTTAATGGTTATCTGGATAAACTAATCGGTTGAACGCCGTGCTGTGCCAACCAATGGCCGCGGCTCCTGCAGAAGTTCTCCTGAGTGAGCGGGGCCATTCATATATAACGACTGCTTCGCCGCAGGATTCAGGTTACTTCGACTGACGCGACAGACACGTACATACAGCGCAGTACTCGTTCCCATGTCTCAGGGAACCTGGGTTACAGAGGCAACCTATTTGTTCCCTGTCAACACGTTACTCATACTGTGTCTGCTAAGATGCTATGGGAACTCTGTAAGTGAAGAACGATCAATGTAGGACAGCGAGCCCAGGCGAAAGCTGGGGTGTAAAGTCACATAAGCATGCAGAGAAATAATGCCCTGCATATTTGTATTCATATTGTCTTTATACTTTATAACACAGAGAACTAACATTTTTAACCCTTTAGGCAGAGAGGACCCTGGCATGTAATGGCGGGACATCCAGATTGTAAAACCTGGCAAATGTGGACAGCAAGGACCAGCCGGCCTTTCACAAATCTCTGACAGGGAGATCCCGCTAGATCACGAGGCGATGCCCCTAGTTGAATGGGCTTTTACTTCTATGGGGCAGTTCTGGCCCAGAGAAGAGTAAGCTAGCAAAATAGCATCCACAACCCACTAAGAAAGCCTTTGCTTTGAGACCCGAAGCCCTTTAGAGCAGACGCCGCAGCAGATAAACAGCTGGTCAGACCATCTAAAGGTGGCCGACCGCTCAATGTAGGCTCTCAATGCCCTGATGGGGCAGAGGGGGTTAAAGTCATGGCCCTCGTTCGGGGGTAGCGCTGAAAGAGATACCACCTGCGCTTTGAACAGAGTGGTGAGCACCTTCGGTATATAACCAAGCCTTGGTTTCAGAAAGACCTTTGAGTCATTGGCCCCGAATTCCAGGCAGGTTGGCTCACACGCAGCGCTGGCAATTCACTTGACTGATGCCAATGCCAGCAGCAGAACAGTCTTTAGCAGCAGCGCTTTCACTGTAGCTGTTTGAGGGCTTTAGACACAGTGGGCAGGTCCCATGTAGGGATGGTGCGAGGGCGAGAGGGCCTGAGCTGTCTAGCTCCTCTTAGAAAACGGATAATAAGAATGTCCAGATCTGCCAATTGATTAGGCCGTGATCTTCGTAGCTCTCAGCGCCAGGTCAGTCACGCAGGCTCGGCCAACGAAAGCAGATGTCGTCCTACATGGCTTGGACGGATGGGCGGGCTTCGCGTTCCAGCCTATAGCAGTGGGCGGGCATAGGTGAGCAGCCACAGACTCGTCCAGAGGTGGTAGGTTTTCATAGCCCTTCTCCTCGGCGCTGTCGAGCGCCGCAAAAGCAGACGAGGCATCAGCATCATCCTCAAAGCGCTGTACCCCTCTTCCCTGCTGCCTCTTATGAGGCTCGGGGCAGGAGTCACGTCCTGAAAAGGATGCTATCCTAGCATGGAGAGTGGCATTCAGCAATGGTCAGAGCGGCTTCTGTATGATGTTTACCAAGGCAGGAAATGCACTCCTTGTGGTTGGTTCCTTGTGCACAGAGCTGCTACGATAGGTCTTCCCTGGGCAACCGGGAGAAAGAGCTCAGAGGTGTTCTCCGGAATGTCGAGCCGATTGTGCATTTCTGGGTGCGGGAGTTGCGGTGCACTTATGCCCGCGTGGTGACTCAGCCTGTGGTGAGCGTCCACGTCTCCCGTCCGATGCGTGTAGGCTATTGTCTGCTCTCGCCGGTGATGTCTACTATGCTGCCGGGCAGGCCTTTTACACCCGGAGGGGCGGGAAGCATTCCTGACACAGGCAGACCGGAGGTGATGAGGACTGCTCTTTAGGTGACGACGATGACATCTCCGTCCCCACTCCTGGAGGGCCAGGAGCTTCTGTATACACAGAGAGAGCCAGTCTTAACAAAAATATCAATATAAAAATGTCTCCTCACCACATGGACATAGTGCTTCGGCACCTCAGCCATTTGGGTCTTCAGATCAACCGAGAGAAGAGCAAACTCTCCCCAGTGCAGAGGATCTCTTATCTCGGTATGGATAGCTGGACTCGATCGAAATGACTGCCAGCCTCACCAGCGAGTGCACGCAGGCCATGCTGAACTGCCTAGATACATTCAGACACAAAACAGCAGTTCCTCTCAAAACCTTTCATTGTGTCGCCGGCCTATTCAGCCCGTGGTCGAACCCTGCTTTCCTACGGGTGGGAGTGCCCCTAGGACAGTTGTTCGAAACATGTCATGATCCACACGGATGCCTCCTCCACAGGCTGGGGTGCTGTATGCAATGGGCAAGCAGCCTCGGGTCCCTGGACAGGTGTCCGACTGCTTTGGCATACCAATTGCCTCGAGTTACTGGCAGTGCATCTGGCCCTGCGTCATTTTCTTCTGATGCTCCGCCACAAGCACGTGTTGGTCCGGACAGACAACACTGCGGCTGTTGCGTACATCAACAAACAAGGTGGTCTGCGCTCCTGCCGTATGTCAACTCGCCTGCCATCTGCTCCTGTGGAGTCACAAGCGGCTGAAATCTCTGCACGCTATTCATGTTCCAAGGTTACTCAACCAATCAGCTCTCACAGCAGTCCACCCACCCTGGAGAATGACGGCTCCACCCCCAAGTAGTCCAGCTGATTTGGGATCACTTCGGATAGACCATGATCGATCTCTTTGCCTCCCTCGAGTCCCCCAAGGCACTCAGCAGGGATGCACTGGCATGTAGCTGGCAGACTTCTCCAGCCTCTCCAGCGCTGTCGCAGACACCATTTCTCAAGCGGGAACTCCCTCTACGAGGCAGGCTTACGCTCAGAGATGGAGTCTGTTTGTCGACTAGTGTTCCGCTAATGGAGAGAACCCACAGAGATGCACGATCACAGTTGTGCTTTCCTTCTTGCAAGAGAAGTTGGAGCACAGGCTCTTAAGGTGTATATCGCTGCCATAGCCGCATATCACAACGCAGTGGAGGGCGCGTCCCTTGGGGAAGCACCAACTCAATTCCTTAGGGGAGTGCGTCGGGTTAATCCCTCGAGACCACACATCTTGCCATCTTGAGACCTAGCTGTCACCTTAAATGGCATGCGGCTAGCTCCCTTCAAGCCACTTCAGTCTGTAGATATAAAAAATCTTACTCTGAAGACAGCGCTTATCATCGTGCTGGTCTCTATTAAGAGGGTAGGGGATCTACAAGATGAAGAGTGTCTACAGTTCGGCCCGGCTGATTCTCACGCAAGGTTCCCACCATGCCTTTCCATGATCAGGTGGTGAACCTGCAAGCTCTGCCCCGGGTGGAGGCAGACCCAGGCTTAGAGTTGTTGTGTCCTGTATGCGCACTGCGCCTCTAAACTAACCGCACTCAAAGCTTCAGACGCTCTCAGCAGCTCTTTATTTGCTATGGTGGACAGCAGAAAGGGAATGCTGTTACCCAACAGAGGTTGGCTCACTGGGTGGTAAAAGCCATCTCCCTGGCCTATTTATACCAGGGAAAGCCTTGCCCCTTAGGACTGAGAGCTTACTCAACAAGGAGTGTCACCTCGTCCTATGTGCTGGCTCATGACGCCTCTCTAGCAGATATCTGTAGGGCTGTGGGCTGGGGTGACACCCAACACCTTCGCCAGGTTTTACGACCTCCGCGTAGAGGCCGTGTCTTCTCGCGTCCTCACGGAGGACAGCAGGTGAGCGAGAAAACAGGCTGGTGCTGGCTTGCTAAATATCTCAGTGTTCCCTTAAATGTGTGTAACCCGAGTCCTCCCTGACCCGCAGTCGGACTAGAGCGGAGTAGTTCCAGCTGTGCTTCCTCTGGTCTCCTTCACCAGAGGTGTGGCAAAAAATCTCCACAGTCAACCAGAAGGCTGTGTTTCCCTTCAATTATATCCATAATTCTATCGATATATTGTATTTGTTTTTTCCACATGTAAAAACTTATGCTATTTCATGTGCTTCACCCTCAACCACCTGCTTCAGCACCGCTGAAAGCAACTCTGTCGCCCCCCTCTTGGGCCGCAGAGGGTTGGGAAGGTTACGTGCAGATCCTCTGATGATGAACTTGAAAAGTAGATCTCGCCTGTCGGAGGGGTTTCTCCACTTAACGCAGCCTTAGAGTCATGGCCTGTTCCATGGGTGTTCCCATATGTAACGTCGAAGTGATTTGACTGAAAGGGTAACGTCTAGGTTACGTACGTAACCCACTTTCCCTGAAGGAGGGAACAGAGACGTTACACTTTCACCTTCCACGACTCTAAAGGTCTTGGCTATTCAGCAAAAACCTGCATGTGCATTCCGCTCGTGCCCTCTTATACTCACAAAGTGATGAGGTGCACCTGAGCGCAAACAAATGCACGCCAATGAATAACAATGAATTCATTGGCCTTTTGTTTAAAGCTCAAAGGCAATCAGTCTCTCTGGTGAGTTCCCATATGTAACGTCTCCGTTCCCCCCTTCAGTGAACGCAGGTTACGTACGGAACCTAGACGGTATATGTAAGTGATAATACATTTTGATTTGTTTTCTTTTTTCAAATATCTCATTCAAGTTTTTTTATAAAGGAAATAACAATTTTAGCCATTTCGACATGTCAATTTTTCATAAATGTCCCCAAAAAATATGAGAAAACAGCCCTTTTTGACAAATTTAACCCACACTGGCCTCCTCCAGGATGTTTGGAGCTACTGAGAACCATGAGTGTGCTGTCTTGAGGGCCCCCATTGCCGTGGGAAACCTGGGGGCAAGCAACCCCCGGGGCAGAAAAGCAAGTCCCTCCATGCAGCCACCGGCTGATGGATGGCAGAGTCATTACAGTTCAATTAGGCTTCATTTGATTCTTTCACCAGCACAACCACAGCTATCATTACACAGTCAATTGCACAGATGATGGCAGTAATATGAAATAAGTGCCAATGAAGGCGATGAGCCCAGTGTGTGCTGGTCCCCTGGAAGCGCCTCTGAGTGAGGTGTCTCTGCCAAAACCTATTCCTTTTTTTATTCCCTTCTTTTATCCATCTGTGTTTGCTGCCGTTCGCAAAACAGCACGTTGTGTAATTTGTGTCTGTGTTTAACGCTCTGTGTCACAAGCAAATAGAAAAATGGAAACCAAAGTCATTTGATGCCTTTCAGTGTGAATGTGAATGAATGTCAAAGAGCTGCCCAGTCCTTACATGAAGAAGAATTGTAAAGGAAGGCTCCTTTTCTTCAAAAATGACTGGCACTTAGATTTAAGCCACATGCAGCATGACATTTCTCACGTGGTACATGATAAATATCTAAAAAAACAGAAATAGACAATACAAAAGCAAAAGTTGCTGGTTTCATTATAATCAGATATTGATTTCATAAAGAAATGGAATAAAATGATTTCCAGCTACACGAAAATAACCCGAACAATATGTTTTCTTTATGATAATATTTTAGGCAATATACATGACATTGTAAACTGACTTAGCAAAAGGCCTTTCATCAATATTGAAACAAAGGAGGTGCCAACAAATATTAAAACCTCTACAAGGTACAGTATAAATATCTCTTTGTTGAATAATGCAGCAATTAAATAATTAAACTAATCAAATATAATGACAAAATAAGGGTTTGTGTTGAAAAACAACGATCGAGTATATAAACAGATAATATTTAGAGGAATCATTTTTGCTTTTTTGGTTGTTCAGTTATTTAGTTATGTGTTACAGTACATTTTATATATATATATATATATATATATATATATATATTCATTTATACTTACAGTCATTAAGCTGAAGATTCACACTGTACACAAAAGTTCTAGTATTCCAGAACTAACTAGCATTTCTCTTTGAGGTTACATGGATAAAGATACTATCTAACTAGTGATAGTGATCTCGAGAATAACCTGAAATGAATGAACTGGTTACCATAGCAATTGGCATCTTTGTTGGGCTTATCCATGTTCTCTGCTGCAAAGCTTTGGTTTGTATATTCAAAGCATTTACTATAAATAGCCCTTAACACATCCGGGAGGGTTGTATTTTTGGAAAATCTGAAAACATCTTTTAATTCGAGGAGAAACGTCACCTTTTTGGATCATTTTCATAAGCGTAGTTTATGCGTATACACTGCATTCAGAGAATCAGACAAGCATTCTGTTGAATTTGATTACTATTTACGTAGAGATGTACAGTAATGGCCCACTGCACATTGAGGGCTTAGCTTCATGTATGGCAGTCTGCTATTTGAGCAGCTAAGGCAGGTTGATAAGCAGGAAAAATGGCCCTTAGATCACCATCTCAGGTGGGTGCTTGGTTAACCACAAATCTCTTCAGAAGACTCAAGTGCTTTGTCTTTATCCTTGCTACTCCACTTCACAGTCCTGATAACGCTTTCCACAGGGTGATCCCAAGGACGTCAGCTTTACTGTAAAAGTCGAAACTTGATATAAAACTATAAGAATTGCATTACTGTCAATATTAATTAACCTGAAATCAAAACAGGCAAAACATAAAAAAAAAAACTGTTTTCATTGATACTTCCTGTAGAGATGACTGTTTGTTTTTCAAATAAACATCTCATTACAGCCTCATTGGCAATTGTAAAAGTTTATTCACCCACATCATAGTGTCCAGATGTACATTCATGCAACATGCTGAGTTAACGCTCTTGTCACTTTGCCCAGCTTTTGCTGATCGTATCTGGGGAGCACTGACAGTACTGATGTTTACTAGGCTATAAACATGTGATGAGAACGGCACTTGTACTGCAGCCTGGGCTTTTTTGATGTCAAAAGTCATGAAATGTTTGACAGGTTGCTTCAAAGCTTATGCCCAAAGCTTGCTACAAGCAAGCCTGAGGCCACATTGGCACACAAAAAAGATTCTCTTCATTAGAGAAGTACACATGGATTCCAAAGTGTTTCTAAACTTTTGATAAATTATTGGCTAGTAAAGTAATTGCTAAACAGGTTCTTAAATTCCGTACCTTTTAATTTCCAAATCATTAGGAAATCTGAAAAAAGACACCCAAAAGGTCATATTTTAAACAGAGAAGCAGTAAGCTTTGTAAGTGGTCACTGAATCAGTAGGAAATACTTTTTCACAAGTTCACACTTCCTATTAATAATCGAACAGAATGAGCATGTTTGGCATGCTGTCCGGAGAGAGGGCCAGGAGCTTGGGGGCCTAGGGATTTTAACCCCCGGGCGCCGAGGGTTGGGCGGAGGTCAGTGTCTGGCCTGATCCTCGAAAATCACTAGAAATTAGCTGTCCCCAACTAAGCAGGCCAGAGGCGCTGGCGGCAAGGAACCAAAACTCCAACAGTGAGGAATGGAGAAAAAACTCTTAGCTCTGATAGCATAATCTGATAGGATAATCGGCTGATTGGAGAAAGAAACAACAGCTGTACTTGATCATTCGTACGTGATTCTCCTGAATTTTGTTTATATCTAAACTAATGGTGGGCCGTTATCGGTGTTAACGTGCTGCATTAAAGCGAGACTCTTATCACGCGATTAAAAAAAAATTCTATGTTAATCTATTCACAAAGTGGTGTTGGAAGCTGGGTCTATACAACGTAAGCTATGATAATTTTCACCTTGATATTTTAGCGTGGATGTATACCTAGCCGATTTGCACTGTAGGACAGGACTAGTGTACTAGTGTAAACTACTGAACGTGTGAGCTTCGATTCTTATCACCTGTCGCCCATGATCTTCATGTACCATTTCGGACAGGTCTGTTTTTTACATCTGGGCGTCACAGAGATCAAGCGCTCTGTATGCATGCATTGCTATAGTCATTCAGATTGATTACAATTAGTATAATCACAAATACCATGGTGAAGCTAAATGGCTAGTACAGCAAAACCATGTTAATGTGTGGTTACTTTAGTTCAACTATTATGTTTTTTATTTGTAGTAAACACGTTTAATTTTGATAAGCATATGTAACCGAGCGCAGAAATGAACGCAAGTAATCTTACCTATAACTGTATTACAATAGCCAGTCTTAACAGTTTATGTGATCTTTATTTGTATTTATTAATTTCTTTAATATATCAAAATATATTAACGTGTGTGTGGTAAGAGCATCTACGGCATATTGCGTTGGCTAAAACACACATGGAAACTTTGAATTCAGACTCTAGGTTGTGAGGGAAAAAAATCAGACATGGCAGATTCGGATGGTATTAAAATCACCAAGTACGTCTGTGAAGCAAAACATTCTCTAATGACCCCCTGTAAAACTAGTCCCATCCGAACAGGGCTTTACTTTAGTCATTGTTTAGGTAGCGCACATATTCGTAATGCATTTGGAAGAACTGAGCCATTTTAATCTAGATTAATCCAGATTAATTTCAAAATCAATCTAAAATAATCTAGATTAAAAAAAAATTAATCTATGCCCACCCCTAATCTAAACATTATTTGTACAATATTCAACAAAAATTTTTAGATAAATTTAAACCCTTCATTTCCTGAATATAAATTAATCCTTTAATAATTCATAGCATGTCTTTAATCAAATAAATCACAGTATTATAGACTCACAAATCACCAATAAATACACTGTCTAGTAGTCTTTTGTTTAGAGAGAGAGAGAGGGAGGAATAGTTTTAGTTCATATAAGTATTAAAATGATTAATGGACAAAGAAGACACTTTGTTACAAAACATTTCTATGTTCAGTGCTGTTCTTTTAAAATAAATTAATTAAAGCTTATTACTGTTTACACAAACAAATATTCAACGGTACAACAGTTTAATATTGATTTTTAACTTTGTTTTTTTTTTCAGATAAACACAGTCAGAGTTTTTAAAAAATGTATCCTGGCTCTTTCAAGCTTGGTAATGCTGGTGGATAGTGGCCATAATTTTGAAGTAAATCGGATATATATCCACAAGTACTGCGACGTAAAATAACCTACAGTATACGCCTTCGGGGGGCTATCAGATGTTCTCTGAAGCAGATCAATGGGTTTTTATAACATTAATAACTGACTTCCATTTTTTTCCGCTAGAACTCTGAGTTCCGGCTTCTTGGCTGACTTCTGACTCAACGTATGATCTAAGTTGCACCATACCGCGAGCTACAAAATAATGGCCTCTATCCATCAGCATTACCAAGCTTGGAAGAGCCAGGACAATTTTATTTTTTTAACTCCTGGTAATTTTCATTTTTGGGTGAACTTTTCCTTTAAGGGTCTGACACAGCTTACCCAACCCTCCCTTACTATATAATTGTGTCATCTTCATACAATGAAAGCCTGTTAGTTGTTTGTTTTGCCAACATACATCTGTCTGCCATTCTATTTTAATTGTGTACCTGAGCATTGTCTCGACCATTTTCTCTCAAATCATCGCTCCGGGATTTTGTTCCACAAAATCCTTTTCCAGTGAACCCTACTTTACCAAAACAGCTATTAGATCTTAAACCCAGGTCTCTTTGACATTTCTCCTTTCAGCACAGAGCGCAGTAAGAAACAATAATCTTGATTTTACATCAAAAGTCTTTGTTGTGGAATTATGCAGTTGGCTTGTGATGAGCAGTTTTGTAATGTGTTACAAAAGTAATGCATTACAGCAACAAAATACCTTTTTCTGTCAAAGTGTAAGGCATTACTATCAAGTTTCAGTAATATTTTACTCGCTACATGTTCAGTAAAGCTTGCGTTACAACACACTTTTAGCTGAAATGTTTATTGTTCAAAAAACAGCAAGACACAAGATATTAACGTACAAAAAATGCCTATTTTCTGTTCGTGGTCAGTTATTATCCATGTGTGGTGTACAGGTTTGTAAATTAATACTAAAAGACAGCTTCTA
>JAUMHP010000062.1:7855037-7865658 GCA_032361065.1 Enteromius trimaculatus | reverse complement strand
ACTTTTTTCTTCGGACATATTCATGGTAATTAGGCTACTGTTGCTGATGCTGTGACAAGCTTTAGTCTATTGCATGCATTTGAATGCAGAACTCTTCAGCTGCTCTCTGTAGTTATTTTGGTGAAAGTAACTCAAATGTAACACAGGAGTCATGTAACGCATTACAATTTTGAATCAGTAATATTGTAAAGTAAGGAATTACTTTTAAATAACAGTAATAATAATGATTTAAAGTTTGGAAGTAACTTGCGCAACACTAGTGATGAGTATGAGCTTCGAGAGCATTTTAGGATAAATCCCAGTTGATTTGACAGCAGCAAACTAAGCAATTGCCACTTGCACCAATCAGCATTAACCCTAATACTAAAAGTAACACATGCCTCGGCTTTTGTTTTATTCAAGACAAAACATCCAGTGTAATCAATAAATTGCAGTGAGTAGGCAGTAGGTGCAAGGCCTCAACATCCCACCTGGTTTTCAACAGGGACAAGCAAGAACGCGCAACTAATGCCAAAGATTATATTAATTACACTTAATATAAAAACAAACAATACAAATCTCCTGAGTCACCCGAGTAAACAGAAATTATGCTATCCTCATCTTAATGTGCCAAGAAACCAAGTCATCTTACCTTCAAACATGCTTCAATTAAGCAATAGGATATTATTGGCATCAGAACAAAATCATATTTTGAGGTCAACAGAGGACAGTTTTGCAGTATTTTATCAGCAGAAATAATTATTTAGACTTTGAGTGGCTACTTGTAGGGGCGTACGATTGAATGATCGACATGTTCATAGCAGGAGTCTCTGATATCAAACTGTGGGATTACTGAAGAGTTGATTGGTCCCTCTGAGATTTCCCATCGAGATGAAGAAGTGCTAAGAAAGTCCTCGATTTCTACTCTGTAAACCTACTAATATTGCTAAAGGATGGGGAATAGCCTCGAGCAAGATGATGAGGTTGTGGGAGTGTGAGGGGGTGGTACAAGCAAGCTTTCCGGCTTATTCATCCTTTCTCTCTATTCCCACCTTCCTTAGTTTTTCGCTTCCTTCTCGCTCTAATCTGTGGGTGAGAATTACATCCTGAATTTGCCTAATGACATTTGCGCATCATTTTCCAAGGTTTTCAAAAACAACGCAGGACTAAAGACACTCACAGGTCATTGATGGGTTTCTTTATATTATTAACGGTGTTTAACCTCTCACAATTGGAGTATTCAAATTATGTGATTTTCAAGATAGTATTAAGTATTCGCAAAAGACATACTAGAAATACAGGTTACACTTTATTTTATTAGTCCACTTTAGACATTTTACTAACTACTGTATAAGTAGCTCTGTAACTACAAATAAACTACGTCAGCTAATTCTCGTCAACCACATGTCTACTAACTCTCAGAGTAGACTGTTAGGGTAGGTTTAGGGTTAGTAGATTAAGTTGACATATACCTGCTAAGTTTCTCATAGTCATAATGTTGTATGTTGTGGACCCATCAAAATAAAGTGTTTGGAGTTATTAAGCAGACAGTCTACTAATACTCTAATGGCTTAAATAAAGTGTTACCGAAATGGATAATAACTTTAACTTTTGTGCACAATAACACATTTATATAAGGACACATTTATAATGGAAATGGTGAATTTTCATTTCACCTTGTTTTCAAAAGAAATAAATATGTGGATGTTAAACATTCAGAAAATTGAATCCCATCATTAACCACTGCACCTATCAGCAACCAGTTTTTTTTTTTTGTTTTTTTTTTT
Organism: Enteromius trimaculatus; assembly: GCA_032361065.1. NCBI lineage: Eukaryota > Metazoa > Chordata > Actinopteri > Cypriniformes > Cyprinidae > Enteromius > Enteromius trimaculatus. The sequence goes on along the minus strand of JAUMHP010000062.1, from coordinate 7,863,892 downwards.
TTAAACAAACAGTCTGTGTTTTTGAATTAATCAATTGAATTAATTATTTAATGATTCAAAAATAAAGACACCTACATCCAAATATTCCCTATAACACAGTAGATGGAAAAAACTAGGAGTATTATGCCTGAACTTACTGCGCAGATCAGTGCAGATAAGAGACGCTTTAATATGAGGCCTCAGGAGAGAATTTGTGAATGGCAGTGATCAGATACAAGTGATGTTGGAAAGCCTTTGTCTTGTCCACCCAAATCAGAATTAGATAAAGATTGTGTTAATTTTTTATGCAGTGATTATAAACAATCACAAGCGGACTGTATTTAGAGAAGTTTCAGATATATCAGGAAACAACCCCAAAAATAAGGAAATAAGCATCCCAGTCGCACGGCAGTTCGTGACTATATCACGAAATTGTCATTTAATCTATTTATTCATGTCAGGGACACAATTATTTTGTTATTTTCGTAAGTCCAGCACGTTCTTAAAACTAGGATTCCATTGGATGCTTCCATTCGTGCTGGACTTACGAAAATAGATAAATAATCATGTCCATGCCACGAAAAAAACGTGCGACTTGAAATAACAGGAAAGTTTTACTTTTATTAGTCGAACGCAAGGTGGCGCTTTAGTCTATTGATGTAAGAGGTTGACAACAAGAAAACTGGGCAGAAATATTTGCAAACTGTCATGGGGGAGAAAAAAAAAATTCTATTTCAGAATCAAATGTTGAGCTTAGTTTATTTTGCCACATATGGCACATGTGCGCGCTTGAGACGCAGTGAGTTTCATAGCACTGACTTAACATTGACAGTGTGTGCTCCCATTCGCCGCATTTTACTTTAGATATTCTTCAGATATACCTTCATGTATACTGTTTGAAATGCAGTGCTTTTAGATGAACGAAACTCATGCACTGACAGACTTTCACATGCTCTTTGTGTTTGTTTGTCCTGAAGCGGCTGATCGTTAAATGCACGTGCTGTTATGTTCCATGTTTGTTTAGTTCTGTTCTTAGTTTGGTTTTCATGTCTTCCTGTTTTGGCTTCAGTTTAGTTTAGTTCCTGTGTGCCTATATTTGGTTTTTCCTGTCTTAGTGTGATTATTAGTTGATTATGTTCCACCTGTGTTTCCCCAGGTGTCGTTCCTTTAGTAATCAGTTCGTTGAGTATAAATCCCCTGTCCTTTGAGTTCCTGTTTGTGGATCAATGCTAAATGTTATATGTGTTAGACTGGTTTTTGGATACTTCTCCGTGTTTGCTTTCTTTATAATTAAAAGTCTTTATGTTATTTGAAGTTTACGTCTCCTGCGCTCTCCTTCGCTGGTACCTCATGTAACACATGCATTTTCAAATGCTTTATACGAAACTTGTGTATGTTAGTTATGTTTTCAGAGCAGAGCATAACATTGTAAGAGACTTGTGCATTAGTCTGAATGAAGCCTGTTAAAGCTGTCACGGTTTATGATCTCATCTGTAATAATCAAAGCGCAATAATGCAGAGGAACTATTGCTTGTAAACTTACGGATACACTTATTTTAAATAAGTAACTGTTTTTTTCTTTTATAATAATAACAATAAAAAATTTTGCACAAAATAAATTTGATTTAAAATGTATATGAAAATGTAGCCATGTGCAGTAACATTGAGAACTAAGAATGTGATATTCTCCCGGTTTCACACACAAGGCTTAAGCTAGTCACTAGTCACAAATGCATGACTAAAATGCATGTTTGACCTGTCTCAACTGAAAATATCTTGTTTTGACATATTTTAAAATATGTCAGTGTAATTGTTCTTTATCAAAATCCACACCTGTAACGTTTAAAGCATTTTTGTAAAAGTTGTTTAAATATCTTAATTTAACTAAGGCTTAGATAATGCTAAATCGGAATTGAACTGAATCTTGAAACCAAGATTCAAAACCCTTACTTTTAAGATGGCAGTACTGACACACAGATATTATAATCATAAACAAAAAAGCATAGAAGGACCAGTGTTGGTTAAAATGTAAAGTAAAGATGCATTTGCACAGCAGAATTAATTAGGGACAAATCTAGGTCGAATCGCAATACCTGTAGAATCTAAATTTGTAAAAAATATTGCAATACATATCGTATCAGCACCCAAGTATCATGATGGTATCGAATCAGGAGGTAGGTGTATCCCATCCCTATTACAAAGAGTTTAATACACGAATATGTATCATAGCCTACCACTACCACTGAAATTAGCTGAGCAGTTAAATTAATGTTCTAAAATAACATGCTCATACAATAAAACGCATTCATGGACAAGGCAAGATACACGTCTAAAATGCATGCAGGCTATACAATTCTATTGAAAGCTTGTAAGAATGAAAACTGAAAGTAAACAAAAATGTGATAACGGAAAACAGAGCTTGTGCGATGAAAGTTGCATTCAGTCGGCTCGACTCTAAACGTAACGTTCCACTTCTATGGCGTAAAAAACCAACAGTGAATCAAATCATTCTCCTTCTTTCCTTGTTTTTTTTTGCTTTATATTATCAGATTTATATTTTTTTCGTTCTGAATGAATCAATATTTATCAAGTTTTTGAATAAATTGGTTGAATGAATGACTCAATGATTCACTGAAGGGTAACCATTATTATCTTCGCGATGAAGAACACAAATTTTGTGATGCTAATGGCACTGAAATTACACACTTCTATTATGATGGAAAAGTGCTGATGCGTTCCCTTACGTTTCCATGCATTTGCTTTGTCCAATGTAAATCTTATATGGAACTGTATTATCAGTACGTCTAGGCCAGATTGATAGTAGGTCTAAATCAGGCTCTGGCAGGAAACTTTAATTTTGAAGCTTTTGAAAATATGAGAAGTGTTTTACAGAAAATTCCCTCTCCAGTGCCTCCCTTGCAGTTGCACTCTGAAGTGTAATGAAACCAAACACTTTGCCGCCAAACTACCAGCTGCAAAGCCCAACCTAAATCCACTCTACCAGTCTCAGTGTGGGATTGCCTGGCAAATTATCATGCTGGCCGTTAGTTATACACTGATGGCTGTCAGAACAGTGATGGATGGTTTTATTTTGGGGCTGTGATTGAATGCTCCAGCAACCGTAACCTTGTCATTTGCCTATGGTATGAATGTCTATATTCCCTGTTTTTGATAAATCTGTAAGGGCCTGAACATTGCATCTGGAACGGGATGGCTCGTTTGAAGAAAAAAAGGCAACTCAATTGGTGTAAATTTAAGAGTGCATACATTATGTGACACTTTAATCAGGTTTTGGTAAGGAGGTCAGCATTTGCATTCATGCAGGCACTACTGTTAAATGAATGGCATAAAACATGATCATATGAAAACATATCTGCATTGTTAGCCCTCTGATTTGTAAAATCCCTCATGCATTGGCTTACAAAAGGGTATGCAGAGCCAGTTCATTAGGAATGATGGGAAGAACAGCTTTATTATAGATGTGAATATAATAAATGGTCTTTGAATGAGGCTACTGGTTGATCATAAGCAGACTGTCAATGCGTATTTAGAGGAAGTTCAGTCCCTCGCTGAAGCTAATTCAGAAGCAGTTTTCTGCAACAATTTGTTTTTCTGCATTGAGATGGTTGGACCAATGCCTCACTTCTCAATGAAACAGCCACGGTCACTTTCCAATCATTTAAAGCACCTGAAAATGTGGTACACAGAGCCAAAGAAAGCCACCCGGGGAACACAAAGCCACCACCTTTTTCGAAACAAGCCTGGCAGCTTTGCAGCTATATCCAACAAAGCCAGGAAAAACAGGGAAAAGAAATTGTTTTTTGGGGGGCAGAGAGCTTAACGTGAATGCTGCACAATGAAAACTCACCAGCATGTTCTATCGATTAGTTTCTAAGTACATCCTGTAGTTGAAGCCATGATTAACTCTTTGGGATCCAAAGACTTACGATGGTCTAAATATAGCACTTTCTCAACTCATAACTGGTCAGCAGAAGCAGTGGTTGATAAGAAGCCAGACTCTGTGAATGACATAAAGCTTAAGTTGGTTCTCTTGACCAGGCTGAGGCATTCTTCAATGTCACTGCAAAACAAATCAGATTCCTGCAAAAGCAGATTAAATTGAGAATCCAGAAATGATACAGTTTCTTCTGGGATTACTTGTCTAAATCCCACATGTTACACTGGCCGATTGATTTGGACACATCTTCCCATGAAACCAAAGGGCAAATGCTTGGTGAACTTTCTGAAAGTTTAACCAAAGTTCCCCCCACAATAATGAAAATTCTGTCTTCATTTACTCGCCCTCCAATTCTTCAGAACACAAAAGAAGAAATGTTGTTTTCCATGCTATTACAAAGCTTTCCAGCTTCAAATAATATTCAAAGTGTTACGAAATAACACTGTTCGCATTGCTTGCGCACTGTCTTCCAAGTCATTTGAAGCCATACAATAGCTTTCTGTAGGAAACAGAATTTCAGTAAGTGATGACAGAATTTTCATATTTGGGTGAACTACTGCTAAGTTTATCCATCTTAGAGTCCTAAATAGCACCAAATAGAAGAGAGAACAAAGTGTAGTGCACAGGTTTGCCTTGTGCCAACTGAAGGAGCAGAAGATGGAAGCTATAATAAGGATCAATCATGGAAAATGGCAGTCAGGGAAAACAGAGCAGTTATGATTAGACAACAGAAACATTGTATTAAAAAAAAACCCATCAAAAATGACTAATGTACTTTTTTACTTTGGAGGATCATGTTGAACTTGCATGACGTTTGTAAAGATAAAGGTCTTAGCTTTCAGATTGCAAACAATATGATTGTTTGCCATTACAAAAGCCACAAAAAGGTCTAATTCCAAATCAGCACAAAAACAACTTGTTCTTTGACTGGAAGGTGCTGTATTTTCATTTATCGAATCCCAAGATGCAGAACTTCATGCTCGAGCTCCGGTCACTTTCTGATGCTGTAAGTATGCCAGCAAGAGAAAACCGAAAGCAAGGAATAAGTTGGTTAAGAATAAGTGATCTGAAGATAGGGTGAAACCAGATGGCAGAAGGGCATGAGTTATTCAAACAAAGACCCCTGGTCACTCTGCTCAAGGCACTGATGCTCTCAGCAGGAGGGCCGGATAGGTTACCTGAGGCAGTGTTTATTATTCAGGACCAGTGAGTCTGGCCTGGCCTACACAATTCATCTTTCCACTCTGTCGAGAGAGGAAAACTTATATTGAGTCCCTGGTTACTTGATAAATGGCAGATGATCAGTTCAATGTCATACCCACCCCCTCTTCTTCCCACCGCCAGCTCACTGCTTCTCATCTCTCTCTCTCTTCAACATACTAGCCGCATCCTCACTCATCAAAAGTTATTTAGATTGGTTGACTTAACAACTCCCTCTGGGCTGTCATGACCACATAATCAGATCTGGCAATATTTTTTCAGCTTCACAAGGGAAGACAAGAGAAGTGGATTTGTGTAGAAAACGTCAGTGTGCTTCAGTTTCTACTTGCTTTCTCCTCTGATCTAGTACTTTGTTCATCCAACTGTTTATATAAGAGCACAATCTCTGATTCAATTAGGGATGGTTATCGAGTTCGATACTTTTTAGGTACCGACTGAATTGCCTCGATACAACCGAGTTTCGAAAAACGTCCCGTTGTTCGGTACCCAATTTTGATACCTAAAGGGGCTAATCTCATCAACGTCAGTGAGCCAATAAGACTGCAGCACTAGCCAGCGTGTTTGACCAGAAGTGTGTAAAACGGCCTTTTGTTATTTATTTCATTTACACGACTGCACGTCATTTCTGTCTCTACATTAAATTGCATTTTCTGTAATGCGCTCGGCACAATTCCACTACACACACACACACACATAAACGTGAGCACACTTGCGCTTTAAATAGTATTTGTCTATATTTGACCACAAAAAAAGATGAATTCTGTGTCTCTGTGTTAATGTATGGTGCAGATGCGCGGGTTTGTTTACTGACCTGCTCATGGCGCTTCCGGTGATACGTCTTGCATCTCACTAATTGAGGACAGAAATACAGTAGGCTACACGAAGAACATCTCAAGAACTGCTCCGAGGGTTACTTCAAGAGCATTTGACCGTATCATTTGAGTAAATCTATTGTCATATCATGTACACAAAGAACTGTAAAGGTATTAATGGCAAGCCATCAAAATAAAAGTTTGGTTTGGACATGGCTGCAGCAATATATTACTATTGTTCAGTAGAATGTACATAATAGGCTACTATAAAAAAAATTAAAACAGTATTTCTTCAAATTAAATCTTTATAAATAAAAAGACAAAAATCATGCCTTTAAAAAATTTAAATACACACATTATTCAGAGGGGAAAAATATAAGGCTATTGTAAGAATAAATAATAATGCACTAGTGTAAAGATAGCATAACAGATGTGTAAACTGAAAAATATTTGAGCTTTATTTAAACTAATTTGTACTGATTCATTGTGTTGGATATATTTTATTTCTGTGCAGTGGTTCAGGAGATGAGGTTTTGAGTCTGTATAAATGTCAACGAGCTGAAAAATGTTTTCTTTTGAGAAAATGTCATTTTCTTAAAACTGATTTAATAAAATTGATATCGAAAAAGGTATCATTCAGAAACTGGTATCAAACTCAAGGTATTGGTATCGGTATCAACATTTTTCGAACGATACCCAGCTCTAGTTTCAATATTGGAGATGCAGCATTAAGCAGCAGCACTGGTTTGAAGGTTTGTTCCTTGCAGTTAAAATTAACCAAGCCACCAATGGAAACGCTAACAGCTCTCTCTATATATTATTAACCTGTTTGATTGGTTTCCCTCCCATTCAGATTTGTAGTTTATCTATTAAATATTCAATTCATGACACACACCTTCACAAAGAGAAAATTCACCCATGCTCAAAGATAATTTGAGTTTAACAAATGATCTAACTGAGAGCAGTAGTTCTTTGCTATCAACAGTAACATATTGCACATCAGTGCTCAGTGTGAGCCTAAGATAAGGAGCTAAAGCCAGTGGAAACATGCATTCTTAACCATTTTCTATAACGCCATGTCAGCAAAGCAGTTTTTTCCTAACTGGGCCATTTATTAGACGGGTCTTGCTGGGAATATATGTGGTTGTAAAATGGCTTCCATCAAGGGTTCCCAAAAAAATATTTAATGAAATCAAAGCTAATTTGAATTCATTTGATTTTGTTTCCGTGTCATTATCTTACTACTAACTAAAGCAATTACTTTTTTAATGTTGTTCTGTTTTAGCACTACCAGATTATATTATAGAACATATACAGGTATTATATTATATTAAGTCACATTTAGTGCTGTCAAAGGATTAATCACGATTTATCGCATCCCAAATGTTTGTTTACATAATATGTGTGTACTGTTTACATTTACTATGTATATATAAATACACATACAGTATATATTTCAAAGTATTTACATATATATTTATTCACATAGCTTATATATATATAATAATAATAATATATAAATATTATAAATATTTATAATACATTAAAAAAACATTTTTCTTAAATATATGCATGTTTGTGTATTTATATGTACACAATAAATATACAGAGTACACAAAACATATTATGTAAACAAAAACATTTATTTTGGATGTGATTAATCGTTTGACAGCACTAATTATATTATATTGCATTATATTTATTTTATATTATTATATTTATTAGATTACATTTTTTAGCAAAATAATTTTTGTGTTTACAGGATTTAAAAAAACTAAGCAATAAAGTAAAATATAACTTTTTGAAATAAACTCTATACATGTTCACCTTTTAGAATGCTTTTTGTTTTTAAATCTCAGTTTCACAGCATATTTTAGTACAATAGCACTTGCTCATGCACCTCACCACTCTATATGGCAACATAGTTATTTTAGATTATTAAAGACATGAAAACATAAAAAGCGAAGCTGAAGTGTGAGATGAGGGTAGAGGATTGCTGTTGCGTTTTTACCCAGATACAAACATATATACGTGAGAGTTAGGAAAGTCTCTTTTATCTGTGACTCCAGGCAGATTATTTGGTATGTGAAACACACAGCAGACAGCAGCTCCCTCTGTTAAGCTTTCCCCTCACATCGCTCCACAATGCCGGTTTGAGCAAGGCCGAGTTGGCTACAAAAAACCCTAAAAAAGGAAAGCAAAAATAAACCCCCCAAAAAACCCTGCAGCTCCACTACATGCGCACATACACTTTGTAAAAAATGCATGCACATCTACATAGACATATTCTCAACAATATATTTGTTTTCACCACAGTTGTGCAGAATGATTTTTTACTGAGTGATGAAGAAATAGGAAAAATTAGTTGGTGCTTAAAGAGAAAAGATGAGACCATTAAAAGTGCACGTTACCCTTTCAGTCGAATCACTAAAAGGCCAATGAATATTGGCGTGCAATAATCACAGCCAGGTGCATCTTATCACAGCGTGAGTATAAGAAGGCACGCTCACTGTGGGTGCATGACCATCGCTACAATGAGGTCCCGCCTTTCGTTCGCGAGACGGCTCCCAGTGCGCCCACCTCTTGGCAAGTTAAGCCGTAAAGGCATAACCTCTACCACTGTGAAGCACCTGGGGGACCTCAAGGTGACTGTGCAGAACCTTTTGCGGGACACGAGTGCTCCGCGAGCGTCTGCCAGCGCTGGTAGTTCCGCCGTGGTGTTTCCCGAAGAGTGCGCTCCCCCGAATGCCACCGGGCTTAGCGTTTCTTTTGGTGCACCCAAGGATGCCGAGATGTCTTCTGCTGCTTCGGCCGCTGCTCCATCCCAGACGGACGCCGAGCTCTCCGCTATGCTCCTCCGAGGCGATTGGGTTGCTGGTGCCGCG
>JAUMHP010000062.1:7837506-7854937 GCA_032361065.1 Enteromius trimaculatus | reverse complement strand
CTGCCATCGCAGCATACCATGATGCAGTGGATGGAGAATCCCTAGGTAAGCACCAGCTCATCGTTAGGTTCCTCAGAGGTGCGCGTCGGGTTAATCCTCCGAGACCGCCCTCGGTACCCTCTTGGGACCTTGGCGTCGCCCTAACCGGCCTGCGGCAAGCTCCTTTTGAGCCCTTGGAGTCAATCGCATTGAAATACCTGTCATTAAAGACAGCACTCCTGATTGCTCTGGCCTCTATCAAGAGGGTCGGGGACCTTCAAGCCTTCTCTGTCGACAAAGAGTGCCTAGAGTTCGGTCCAGCCAACTCTCACGTAACACTGAGACCTCGACCCGGCTACATGCCCAAGGTTCCTACCACACCTTTTGGCAAAGTTGGCATTCCAACAGGGCCCCTAAAAACTTGGCCCTCAGGGCGTTGGGAAGGTTACGTGCAGTCTCTCCTGCTGACACGCTTGCCCCTTGATTCGATTGAAAGGGTAACATCTCGGCTCCTCAGCGAAAACCTGCATGTGCAATCCAGCCGTGCCTTCTTATACTCACGCTGTGATAAGATGCATCTGGCTGTGATTATTGCACGCCAATATTCACTGGCCTTTTCCAAAGGATTTGAAGACGATTGGTCTCTCAAGCCATACTGTATATAAAGTCTCAGTTCTCTCCTTCAGGGAACGTGGGTTAGATTCGTAACCTAGACGTTTTTATTAACAACTACAATATGCCTTCAAATAACAAGTTGGAGTCACAATGGATGCAGTCCAATCTGCTGGAGGTCTGTTACCGCTGGGACCAATGATGATTTAAGTAATTATGACTGCTACACTTGATACTGGCATATTTGCTCATTGTACTTGTAACCATTTAAAAATGAAATTTTTTGGTCATTCCACAAATGCTCAATTGGAGTAATCTGCTGGTTTTTCTGGGCTGCAGCATGAAATTGATTTTTCTTTGGTTTTAAACCATTCATCATGTGACTTGAATTATGGATTGCAGTCCTGTAACAAGATGAACTGTTTTTAAAGTTTACATGGTCTTTACAGTTGCCCTAAAAAGTATTTGTACACTTAAGCGATACATTTCAGCAAACAAATGCTATAAATTTTCTCTGGATTACCTTTATGTACGTATTTTTCAGTTTTTAACCACTGATGATGTTTTTAGTGAACAAAATATAGTGCATACACAATGTGATTTACATTGTTGTAAGATAGACATATTTATATCACCAGTTTTATTTTTGTCAGTAAGTCTCTACTGCAGATCTTCTCAGACTTTCATTTTGGTCTCACCATCGAATGTTCCCTTAAATAGAATCTCTCACATGTCTTTGGATGAACTCCAGTAATAAGAATTTTTTTGAGGGTGTGAGATATTGTTGTCTCATGCACACTTTCTTTCATTTCAGTTATGGAAGTCCATAACTCCATACAGCTGCCTCAGGCCTCTTGGTGGCCCTCTTTACTGTAGCCCTTCCAAGTTGGACACTCAAATTTGATGGATGAACACATTTTGTTCCATATTTTCTCTGTTTTTAATGACTTAGGACTTCCCTGTGCTTCAAGGTATTTCTTTGTTTCTTGGACCCTTTTGCTGACTGGTACGTTTTAAAAGGACCTTGTCTCAGATTAGAGTTGAATGTTCCCTGTTCTTTATTGCGCTGTTTCCTTGGAAATATGTGGGTGTGCTGCCGGACAATGCTGTATTTATAGTGAAACCATGTGAAACATCTAATGAAGACAGGTTTTGTCATGAGCAGCAACTGTTCTTAATGAAGCACCAGGTTCAATGCAGTATCATAATAAAATGTAAAAGCCCAAGGGGGGGTTAAACTGTTCTAATTAGCTTAATATGACTGCCGACCATTACCACACCTCAAGCCCAGTCACAAGGCAGATAGTTTGAACCATATATAACTCATTACCTGTTTTTCCAGTGCATTTCTAATATATTTCTTTGTTGAAATGTTTTCAGCTGAATATCAATTCACATCAGGGTTTGAGGTAATATGACACATGCCAAATATTTTAACATCTCTCTGAATAATTTAGTTCTTCAAACACGTGAAATTATAATAACTGGACTAGGTTGTTTGAGATAATTGTGTGTTTCTGCTTTTGTTAACACAGATTGATACAAAGTCGTCTATTCTGCTATGACTCTATGCTATGAAAATTTTGGCTGATAAAAAGAAAAAAAACAGTAAAAGAATGTGTCTAAAATGTATGTTTAGTACAAATGCTGATGAAATTCAGCTTTGCCAATACAGAAATAAAAGAAATGTAATAAATATATTAAAATTAGGACTGTCAACATTGACATGTCAACTCAATTTTCTCACACAAAATTACTAAAAGCCATTATATTTTTACCCAATTTTACATCTCTTTTTGCAATCAGATCATTTTAAGCTAAACTCTGTCCAAAGCAGCATTAATATAAAGAAAAAGAGGCTGTTTACATCAGAGATGGCAGAGAGAATGGAGCCTGCACACATTGTGCTGTGTGAAATACAGACTGAACGGAATGTTAAAACATCCCACTGCTGTATGTGAGCACACTATGTTTTGATGGATAAGGATTTATGTATAAAAGTAATAAAGGTAAAGTAGTGATGTACAAAAGTAATACAGTAAGGACACGTAAATCTGATATTAAATCACAAACACACCCAAACCAATGAACATTCTAGACTCAGATCATTGTATCATATTATCACAGATCATTGTATTTATGCTAAGCCTCATTTCAGTACATTCACATTGTTTTCACACACATTCAGAATAAATATTTTCATTTGTCAGGTGTATGTTAGTCATTCTGAATGGATCTATGTACTGTAGTAAGTATATGCAATCTACTGTAGTATACACTAGGAATTATGTTTTATGTATATCACTGACAAGCGAGTGATTTAATGGTGCAGCTTCTCTTTGAGCTACGGCTCTGTGTATAATCTGGCGTTCCTTTTACAAAACAGCTGACGGAGATTTACCGCTAATCAAAGAACTGGCTTTACTGACGAGATGCGCGTAATAAATTGTTCGATATATATCGCCCAGCCCTAATTTCAATACAAAATAACTTTGTTCTGTATCTGTTTTAATTTAGGTTTAAAGTTTGGATATTTTTAAAAGGGTAGTTTGTACATTAGTAAATTATTTTTGCGAAAGATTAAGCCCATCCACGGTCATTCACAGCCATTTGCGTGTGCGCATGAGCTGCACGCACCCCAAAATGAAACCAATTAATCGATTGCATCTCTTATCGATAATTAATCACTCATCGATTAATCATTGACATCCCTAGTTGGGAGCATTTTCATTGTGTTGTCAGCTTATGTTTGCTTTTTTAATTTGGTTTTGTTGTGCACTACTGGGCCACCATAATTTATGCCCTACCATGGTTCTTTGGTGTCATGCCGTTCAGTCCCTGAACATGCTTATTGTGTTTGGAGCTGCTGCACTAGCGTTGCTAGGCAAGGGCAAAATTGACATAAAACCTGTAATGGTACTGTAATACCTGGCACTCTATGGTTCTCTAGCCAAAGGATCTCCAACCTTTGTTAAACCACGGACCGGTTCCATTTTGAAAATATTCTGAAGGACCAGCTGAAGAGGGGTGGGGTTATACATATATTTATTTAAGGAGACATAAAAGAGGAATGAACGGTATTCACGCAGTGTCTGAAATGCATCTCTGTGCATGTGAGCGCTTTGGAAAACAGTGCGAGTAATAAATCTAGTTCTCTGTCACTTTCTTCTTCTTGTGGTTTACAGTGACTTGAATGTGTAAAGTGGCACATTAATCTGCGAATCACGCAATAAATGGTACATGTTTAATTTCATGATAAGTTTGCGATTAATCACTATTAATCACACAAAAAGGGTGCTTCACACAGCAGCTTTCAGAATTTTTGAAAGAATGCAGTTAATGCAGTGAATCCTGAAAATTTCCAGGTGGGAGTTCGGATAGACAAAATGTTGTTTTCACATCATTTAATAACAGAACTGTGCGTGAACGAAACCGTATTAAGGACAACCGTATTCTGCTGCTGTGTGAACACAGCCAATGTTTCTAGACCATTGGTTTTCAATCCTGTTCCTCGGGACCCACTGCTCTGCACATTTTGCATGTCTCCCTTTTCTGACATGCTGTTTTGAGTTCATGGAACTCTTTCTTAATGAGCTGATGATCTGAATCAGGTGTTTAAATTAGGAAGACATACAAAATGTGCAGAGCTGTGGGTCCCCAGGAACACGTTTGAGAACCACTACTCTAAACCATACTCTTGAACAATAACTTTGCGCTTGCAGTTGGTATCTCTTATCAAGAGTCTTTATAATTTTTTTGGAAACCGGCTTTACTGAAACATTTGCGGGCATCATATCTTTGTATATATCTTCGCTCTGTTTAGGTGTGCTGCGTTGTGATTGGTTTAAATAGCATACTGCGGGAAGAGGGAGCATGCAAAAAAAAAATCAAGCTGTTAGGCGATTTAGAAATCGCAATTTTGATAAGATTTCAATTAATTGCACAGCCCTACTAGAAACGTGTGCGTATATTTTTTTTTACCTGAGGCTTAGAGTTGTGGGAAATCTCAGCAGGACAAAGGTTTGTGCCCAGGGACAGGTTACATGACTGGCACACCATCTATTCATTTTGAGTTCTATCTGTCATGCCTTGGGCTTGCACATCGCCTTTCCCTGTCGATTCTACAAGCATGCTGTATCACTCTGGCTCATCATGCAAGCTCAAAGATCAGCCTGATGTTCTGAACTGCACTGTCAACTGGCGAGAAGGCTTAGCAAGTCATTTAATTCGCCTGGTGTGGCGAGTCTTCTAAAATAAAAGCAACATAAAGACAAATCAAGGGGTGAGCAAACAGGACATGATTCCCAGCATTCTGCCTGTTGTGTCCGATACAAAGAGCTGTAATACAGTGTAGAAAGCCTGGACAAAAAAAAAAAGGCGATGACAAGCATGCTGAAGCAAGGTGTCTCTAGAGAGGACGGTGGTCTCTGATCACCTGCAGCATTCTCATTATGTGATGAGTACCGACTTGTACAAGCCCCTTATACAATGGCATCAACATCCATACGAAGCAGATGTTGGCTCATTAGATGCAAGAACACGCAGAAATGCATTAATCATATCAGAGAGAGAAATCCATTTGACTTTGCTGTCTTCAAACATGTAACAAGCAAAGTGTTGTGGGCGGGGGGAAATGATGTGTATATAATAGGCTCTGTACTGTATGTCTAAGAGTGAATCGTTGATTTGACATTGTCTTGCTTATTAGCCATGTGTGTGATGGGTGACAGGATTATTCTGTCAGCCTGGCTCTTGTTTCCTGTCCTCTTAGTGACACTTCACAGCAACAACACAACATTCTATTCTCTCTCTTTGCTCTAGGCCCACTCTCATCCTATAAACTAAAACTTTGCACCCTGTCGGATGTGTATGTGGTAGCTCAGCAAAACCTAAAACTGACAGAGTTTTTTTTTTTTTTTTGAGTCAACTGATCCCTTGGGAATCAATTATTATTTTTAGAAAGGTAGTTTTTGACATGTATTAACATGAATCACTCACACCTCAAACGTGAATTTTGAAGCTACTAAGTTGCTAACAAGTTGCTAAATAAAGGAATGCATTTTAACATTTGAAAGCACATCTCTGTTTTAAAACCATATCTGACTGAGGTAATTTGTTTTGCAGAACAAAACGTGAAAGACTAAAAGTGATGTTATCATTCCATGTTAAAAACAAAAGGAGGTCTTAAGGAAACCCATGGCATTAGGAATGATATATGAATAAATAAAATAAAGTAGTATATCATATGACACCAAATTATGTTAATTATTGTGGCTTTTTGTTTGTTTGTTGTTTTAGATAAAATAATCGTAGTTGTAGACAATGTACACTACTAATCAGAAATGTATGGATTGAAAGTTTTTTTTGTGGGGTCTTTTTTGAGGAATTTTAGACTTACAGTATTTTCAGCAAGGATGCAAGGATGTATTACGGTTTTAAACCTTGACAATAATTTAACAAAATTGTCTCTTGAGCATCTAATCTGCATATTTGTAGTGGCTTCTTAGGGATCAGGTGACTAAAGTAACAGCTGCTGAAAATTCAGCCTTATCATCTTGGAAAGAAATTACATTTTAAAATATATCAAATATTTCTGATAATTTATGTATGTATGTATGTATGTATATATTTATTTATAAAGAAAAAAATATTTGCATTATATTTTTGTTCAAATAAATGCAGCCTTGATACTTCAATAAGAAACCTAATGAAAAAATAATAATAATGTAAAATCTTACATTTATTTAGGTTAGGAGTTTGGCATGATAAAATATTCCTTCAGTCATTGAATCTTGATGGAATGATGCAACTTTTGTGAAAAGGCTGCGGGGGAACAATCAAAAATCAACAACAGAAGTTCTGGGTGAGTTCATGCAAAGGACATCCAAGTACACAAATCACACAGAATGAAGGCATCATGAAAACTCGTTAAGAAAATTATTATTGTAGCCGAGTATGGTTTGTCAGATGTTAGTTGTTTGTATCTTTTTGTCATTGTGTCACTGGTAATTGTTCATGAACAGACACGGCCATCAAAAAAACTCAGATTGATTGAAAACACAGAATAATGCTTTGAACTTATTTCACTGAAGAAGAAAAAGACATGTCAAAAGCAGCATGAGTAGACAAAAAGGTTGTAGGCGGCCTTTGCACAGACCACATGTGGAGGGTGCTTCAAAAAGTGACTTTCTCTAAATTGCTCTAATCATTGACTGGCAGGGCATCAGACAGGTAACGCCCCGGGAGAGACACACAAGCTGAAAGTCAGGTGTCCAAATTATGTGTTTCTGTAGTAGGCTACACTGTAAAAAAAAAATCCTGAAAAAGTTACAGTAAAAAACTAAATCTGTCAGGTGAGGTTGCCAGAATTTTACTGTATAAAATACAGTAGCAACGCTTTAGGGTTTACTTATTTACATAGCAGGTAATATGGCATTTTAAAGAAAAGGAAAAGGAAAGGACGTGACATGTGGCCAGGTATGGTTTCCCATACTAGGAATTTGTGCTCTGCATTTAACCTATCCAAGTGCACACACACAGCAGTGAGAAGTGAACAACACACACACACACACCTTGAACACACACCCGGAGCAGTGGGCAGCCATTGCTGCGGTGCCCGGGGAGCAGTGGGGGGAACGGTGCCTTGCTCAAGGGTCTCACCTCAGTTGTGGTATTGAGAGTGGAGAGAGCGCTGGTTATTCACTAGCCCCACCTATCCCTGCCGGACCTGGGACTCAAGCCCAACTCCCTATCCACTTTATAACACAATAAAGTGTCCTAATATTCTGTTGGAGTCCTCTACTATGCATATAATATTAAAATAGATTTTCAATGACTTTGATACAGTTAGTTTGAATCAATTTGGATCTTAAGGGCTGTAAACCCTTCCCTTCCATAAGCTAACTCAAATCAAAAGAGACTTGGCCAACTGACCAATCAGAGCTGTCACCACAAATAGATTTTTCACAAGGCTTTGACTTTGTTGAATAAATGACCATTGCACGTTTCAAAATGTTTATATCACTGAATTTCTTAAGGAAACTGACTTTCTTCAGGAAAATGCAGATGTCATTTTCATTTCATCTTGCATGTAATGTCTGATAAATCTTTGTTTGTAAGGGGCTCTGCCTTGTACCAGGGAATCGTCTCGGTTACGTATGTTACCCTCATTCCCTGGAGAAAGGAACGGAGACGTCACATCGGATATGACAGACGAATTGGGATCTCGCTTCGAGCGAACAATCTACTTCACGTGTATAAAAACACGTGAGAATCAATAGGCAGCTGATGCAGTTCCTCTAGATTTCCGCTGAGGACCCAAGCAGGTGACCCGGCTGTTCAGCGGCAGTACAGCACCATTGGCGATAGGACGTGACGTCACCATTCGTACACGACGTCAAGAGGGTTACATACGTAACCGAGATGTTCCCTTTCACTGTGTCACTCCGAGTCACATCGGATATGACCAACGAATTGGGATCCCTACTAAAACGCCAGTGTCCTTCCAGTGTCCTGCGGGAGTCTCCCAAGCCCCCTCTGTCTGGCGTAGGCTGGGACTCACCACAAGAGGCCAGAACACAGTAGAATACCGGTTTCACACTCATGCCATAGAATCTAAGAGCTGGTCAATGTAGTATCTTAGTGCTCGGTCGGTACAGAGCAAAGCTAGAGCTGGGTCTGGCTCCTCCGAGGGCAGCGCTTGAAGGTTCACCACCTGATCTCTACATGAAGTAGTGGGAACTTGGGCATGTAGCTGGGCCGCAGCTCAAGTGTTAACTGGGAATCCGCCGGCCCACACTCAAGGCATGACTTGTCGACCAAAAATGCCTGCAGGTCCCCTTGATGGAGGCCAGTGCGAGTAGGAGCAAAGTTTTTATTGAGAGAAACTTGACTTGACTACAGCTTGACTACTGGCAAAGGCTCAAATGGGACCTGCTGTAATGCTCTCAGCACCAGACAGGTCCCAAGAGGGTACAGTTGGGGGCCGTGGAGGGTTCAACCTTCTGGCCCCCCTGAGGAACCTGATTACCAGGTCATGCTTACCCATAGACCTGCCATCTATAGGGTTGAGTATTTAATTTGAATTATTGATTTCTCCTAGTTGAGAACAAGTTCCACTTCTACCCATCTTCTCGTTGAGAAGAACACCACTCAACGAACAGGTTCCACTTCAAAGTGCAGGCAGCTCTTGTAGAAGTTGCTCTCGCTGAAGATATGGTGTCCACCACCCATTGGAGTAGGTCACCTAGAACTGTCCAGGGACCAGACATGGAGTTTCCAGAGGTCTGGATGCGGGTGCCAAAGGGTGCCCAGTCTCTTAGTAAGGAGGTTCCTAGATTTTGTACTGTTTTTTTCACTGGTTTTACACACAGCGCACTGGAAATAAAAAAAATTGTCCATAAAACGTGACTTTAGGGTAATTTTTATACATTTAGAACACAACAGCTGAATTTTTAATCAACATGCATTAAAAACTAGGGGTGTAATGGTTAATAAAAATTGCGGTTCGGTTCGATACGATACAGTGGTGTACAGCAAAAATAAAATAAAAAAAAAGATAATTTTTTTTAAAGTAACAACTTTTTAACTAACAAAGTATGAGTTTTTTTTTTTTTTTTTTACTTTAAACAACAAAATGGAGCTATACTTCACATATCTTCTGCCAACACATCGCTGTTGAATATGTTGGAAATGCCTACCTGAATGCCGCGGAGATAGTTTGTAATGTGAATGTTTTGTCTGTTTGGGGGTGGAAGGGGCAGTCAACACGTTGCCTGTCCCGTCATTTGGGCTGCCTTGTTGAGCGTAGCACTGAAAACATTATTTTTTACACACTTTATTCTCTTTTTTTCTGTATCGTTTGGTTTGTAATGTGTACTGAACCAAAAGCATCATATCAAACGGTTCAATACGAATGCGCGTATCGTTACACCCTTAATAAAAACTAAAACTCTACTTTCCTTGTAAATATCCATAAAAAAATAAATGCAGTATCCCATTTCACTCTTTCACAGTCTCTTTCATTATTTACACCTTGAAAATCCAAAGTTGTCAAGAGCAACATAAAAACTGACATACTATATCCTGCATTAGTTATAGTCTCCATGTTCCAAACCAGCGTTTCTCAACTACCTTTGCTGCCGGTTCACCGCACAGAGCTAAACAAATGTATGATGTGGGGCAGAGCTACGGATTTTGGGTTTGAGTGGAGCCAAACTAACTCATAACTGTCGTGTGATGAATGCAAGTCAGTCTAAGCACAACAGCACTCACATTTTGTACCCTCACTTTCTCACTTACACCATTTATCTCTTGTCACCTATGCATCTGTTAGTATCTGAGGATAGCGAGGTCGATGAGGGAGAGCAATCCACTGCAGTCACCAGTGATTCAGTAAGTAAGAGGGAATGCAGTAATATCTGGATCATTTTAAGTGGTTTTCAACTGTAATTTTTGTAAAATCACCATAAGCATGCAAAAGAAAAAGATTTGCTATGCATAATCAGCACAATTACATAC
The DNA here is from genome assembly GCA_032361065.1 of Enteromius trimaculatus. Taxonomy (NCBI): domain Eukaryota; kingdom Metazoa; phylum Chordata; class Actinopteri; order Cypriniformes; family Cyprinidae; genus Enteromius; species Enteromius trimaculatus. The sequence goes on along the minus strand of JAUMHP010000062.1, from coordinate 7,844,827 downwards.
ACTAGCACTAGTAAGTAGCATACTATTTGTTTAACCTTACTATGCAAGATGAATTGGATAAGGCATATTGGTGATGTACCAGTTTTATAATTCAGGCGCTTTTATCAGTGTCCTTGTTACAGTATATTTCTGTACGTTGACCGTGGTAGCATCCTTGTTATCTATGGAGAATCAGAGAGCTTTCAGATTTTTTTAAAAATATCTTAATTTGTGTCACAAAGATCTTACGGGTTTGAAATGACATAAGGCTGAGTAATTAATGACAGAATTTTTAAAACTGCAGCATATTAAAATTTGGACTTCATAACATAATATTCCTCAGGTAATCACAGTATGTGAAAAATAGGCTTTATTATTCAATACTGTGGTCCTACAAATCATACTTTGTGTGAAAATGAATAAAAGTTGTCAGCATTGTACTGCCTCTAGTCTTCATTTCAACTGGAAAATGTAGCGGTTTGTATGTATAGGAATATTTGAGTTTCGCAGAAACATAGGTAAAGGCACGTATTTCCAATGAGCCTATGCTGCTGTCAGGGTTGTGTATGAGACACTAGTCAAAGACTTCAGAGTAGCAGTTCAACATGAACTTTAATCAAACGTAGGCAGTTCACAGGAGACAGATACACAACCAAAGTGGTAACGTGGTAACATTATAACCTTGACGATCGACAGCACTGGACAAAACACAACGGGCTTATAAACACTGGGGCTAACTCAGGACAGGTGAGAACAAGAACAGAAACAAGACCATATTCGGTAACACAGGAAGTACAAAAACGAAGCAAAACGAATGTGTGACAGATAACAACAAAGACTTGAGCATGACAGTTGCATATACCAATCTCCTCTGAGCCTTATCAAAAAGGTCAATGAATATTTGCGTGCACTTATTGCATATAGCTGCATCTTGTCACAGCATGAGTATAAGAGAGAGCAGATGCAATGCACTCAATACTGCACTCAAATAGGTTACACAGAGACCCTTGTGTCAGTTGGACGAGCGTGTCACCAGAAGGATCTGCATGTCAAAGCCAAAGCATAAGACGAAGCAACACTACTTTCTGAGTGGGCTCTCAGTCCGGCTCTCCCTGGTATAAATAAGCCAGGGAGATGGCATCTACCACCCAATGGGCCAACCTCTGTTTAGAGACAGCATTCCCTTTCTGCTGACTTCCATAGCAGACAAAGAGTTGCTCGGAGTGTCTGAAACTCCGGGTGCGGTCCCCATATATGCGCAAAGCGCAAACAGGGCACAGCAGTTCCGAGGCTGGGTCTGCCTCTTCCTGGGGCAGAGCTTGCAGGTTCACTACCTGGGGTTCACTACCTGACATTAACTGTATTTATACGCTGTACACTTGCTGTACATCTCATAAAACATAAAAAAATCTCAATATGTGGGATTAAAGGAAGAGCAGGCATATGGATAAGTTTGAAGATGGAAGAAATAGCTCAGTTCAGTCCGGTTTCAGAGCGCAGACACTGAAGCGCACACACATAGCACGTCTTACACAGTGCGAGTAAGTTACTCTTGAATGGAGAATTACACACAAAATGATTTCAAATTGTCTAGCATTTGATTAGACTAGTAATTGACTTGCATTCAGGTCAACAGAGTCGATTACGTGAATGTAAACGGGAACATGTATCAATCAGTACACTGCATTCGTGTCTATTCAGTTTAAAGGGACCACAGCCTAATTTAGTTGCTATTGTCAGTTCTAAAGTATGTAGTTCTAAAGATTAATAAAAATTTATTTATATATACAAATATTTCTACTTGAAAGAATTAATAATATGGTAAACAATAAAGAATGCAAAATTAGCCTATATAACATTGGTATAGTAGGTTTACCCGCCAGAGCGAGAGAGTCAACACACCTCAGAGGGGAAACGTGGCTGATCCCGCCAGGTGGCGTCGCCATGCGGGCACAGGTGTACCCCAACTGCGCGCTCAACCTGGGGGGCCGTCACGTAGACTATAGCTGCCCCTCCATCGAGGATGGTGAGAGGCAAGGAGCCATAACGCAGGCGTGCCGAGTAGGGGGCCCGCAACGACCTGGTCAGCCCCTCATGCGTGCCTTTCTTTACCTCCAGGAAGAAAAGCACTGGGGGGGAACGCAGTATTGCCGCAGTCCTAGACCCCAGAAACCAAACAACCAGCCGAGAGGGATCAGACAGATGCATCTTCAGGACCTCCAATCCCCTCAGCAGCTCAGAGGAGCATAGCTGATAGCTCAACATCCGCTTCAGTCTAATCAACCGACTCTCCCTCTGATGCTGCTGAAGACATCTCAATCTCCTGGGGTGCACCAAAGAAGACGCTCAGCCCGCTGTGCGGAGAAGTGATCTGCTTTGTAACACCACAGGACTACATGGTGGGACCGAAGTCCGCGGGGTCTTCCCGCCCAACGGAACATTAGAAACCGCCACTGTGGGGTCCATAAAGCAGCCATAAAGCCCTTAGAGCCGTGGGAAGGACGAGAGGGGAGCCGTCTCAAGAATGAGGCGCGGGACCTCAACGTAGCCATGGTCATGCACCCGCAGTGGATGCATGAACCATCAGCGAAAGCTGCCTCAGCAGCCTCAGTTGTACTGGCCCAGACACGAGAGACCGCGATCGTGGCCATCCGAGGAGCTGAGGAAACTTCTGCACCCAGAAACACACGGCTGAATAGACATCTCGGAAGAATTCCCACCGGCCTTACTCCCGGTTTGCCCGGGGAGGACCTCGCCCCACAACTGTGCACTCAGTTTTTAGTCACTCGCTGGTAGCAAATAGCTGGCACAAAAGTCTTTAAAAAGACAACCAGCTTGCGGGGTCCGCCAGCGGTTGTCCAGCCCGTGCTCCGGTAAAACTCTTTTAATTTCGAAGATCTGGAAATCAGTGGATTGCATCCACTCTCTCTTATACTCATGCTGTGATGAGATACAGTTGGATGCAATCAGTGCACGCAAATATTCCTTGGCCTTTTTGATCAGGCTCAGAGGTGATTGGTCTCTCATGCAAGTTCCCATATGTAACGTCGAAGTGATTTAACTGAAAGGGAAACTGCATTGTTGCATCCCAAAATGCTACATAAATGTTAAATTATAAAAGTTGGAGTGAGATATGAGAAAAAATATATCACAAAAAAACTGCATCTCGCTTGTAGGTTTTATTTTTATTTTATTAACAACATTTAACATTTTTATGGCCCACACACTTGTCTCCAGTCAGATTCAGTAACGCTACATTCCTTTATCAATTCCTGACAGTTGCTCATTTTATCATATGTATATTTTAACTCCACAACTATATTCAGAAGAAATAAATGCATATCTTTCAGCATGCATAGTTGACCAAAGATCGATAGAACAATCATAGTTTAAGTGCTGAAGCTGTAAGACATCAGTCTCCTCCAAAGCAAGATATAAGTCCATTCCTTCAACAAAGAATAATCCAACAAAGCTCTCTGACTCAGTTTGATAAAGCACTATTGATTTAAACACTCATGCAGAGAGAACACGAAAAGACTCACTGTCAAAATAGTCAATCTGTCAATCTGCGATTCAGACTACAGTGGATTATGGCTACCTCTTAAAGTTATCAAGGAATCCATGGATGTATTGTCAATGAAATCAAAAATAACTAAGTTTGTGTGTTGCATTGGCTGTCTATTTAATCACGCTGTTTATTTTGTATGAATTTGCATTGAAAACATGTAAATCATGCTTCGAAAGCAGTATTTGATTTTGTGGTTGTTTTTAGCTTATGTACAGACCCATAAAAGCATTGTGAAAAATCGTGAAATTTCCTTCACTTCACCCAAACATAGGGCTATGTATATCTGTCCTCCTAATCCGGTTAGGCTTCTTTTATCAAACATAGAAATATGAGTCAGCCCTTTTTTTTCCACACATCATCACATTTTTCTGGATTAATTTCAGTGTCACACTGTGTAACAGATATCTGAGAGCAGAATGTTATTTCGATGGCAGCAAATGTGCCTGCTCTCTATTCCTGTGATGATGGGACTTTTCTTCTCAGTGTTCTTCAGAGCCTGTCACCGACACAAAGGAGCTGATAGCACGACTGCACCGCTGGAAAATAGACAACTTCTCACGTCAAAATGGCCATCTCAGATTTGTCAAGTCAGTGCCATAAATCCGCTCACAAAGTCGCCTCAGGTTTCTCATAAGACTTTATATTTTTAATGCAATCCACAAGGCAGCAGGTTCTGCAGAAGTGCATTTTGATCCTGACAGAACTGTCAGCTAGCTTTTTTATCCTTCAACATAGCCTCTGAATTTGCATTAACACGGATTCCTTAAGCTAGACGCCAGACATATTTATGTCTTACAGCTTTTTACCCAATCAGCAACAACTCATTTTGTGTTCCAACAAACACGAGACAGACAGCATAATAAAAGCGGGTCTTGATATAAACATGGCATTGCTTATGTTGTTCAGCATGTACAGGTGTGAAAGGAACATTTCTGTATGAATGAACTGTATAGATTGTGTTACTGTATAAAGAAAATGAAGCCCATTTGATGCAGTGTATATTTTAAAAGAAAAAAAAAAGAAATTAAAATCCGCCCACCCTCAATCTTATTAGCTTAATTTAACTAGACCCCTTTTTTACATTGTCAACAGAGATTCACATTAAATTTGATTAAATTTTGCCATTTGAAATAAGCTGTTGTATAAATAAGGCGTAATTTGCTCACTCTGTCAGACGATTTTTTTAAATAATGTAATGCATGTTTAAGCCTATTAGCAAATGAAGCATAAAAATGCAAGACAAATAAAATGTGTTCACAAAAATATTCATTTCAGTCTTAAAAAAAAATTGGAAGATGTTGCTTTGGAAATGGAGCACCCTACAGTGACTCGTATTACAAGAAATGTTTTTTGGCACCAAACCTTGCACTAGGAAATATTATGAACCCAAATAAAAGGGCAGAAAAGCGACTTTGTCATGTTGGTTAGCTGCATGTACTGTACAGTATGTGCTGGGGGCTTTCTAAGCTATACCTTTCAGTCTTTGTCTTTACCGTGACAAGTTCACTGTTCTGTCTATTTGATTGATTTTCATCCATATTATTTTATATTATATTATATTATATTAGATGGGAAAAAACATGTCATTTGAAATAGCCGTAATCACAAAATGCCTAAAACTAACCTAAAACGCACCCTTTTAAACTTAACTTACTAACTTTAAACATTCAGAAAAAAGTCTGTTGGACATTTTGGGACATTAGTACTTAATTTGAAGTTTGTTTTGTTTTTCACAACACCTAATAACACATTACATTTTTATAAAATGCAATAAACAATTACTGGTGTTTGAAAATTATGCAACAAGGCAAGATGGTACAGATGTATAAGACTTGTATTCATTTTATTCTACACAGCAAGTCATAAAAACCATTATAGAAAATTTTTTAAAACAAACATCACCTGCCAGCAATCACAAAACACACCAAACACACCAAACTTTATAACACCAAGATACCCTACTTAAGTTACTCAGTAGCCTCTATTCCTATATTAAGATGAAATCTTCTGAGAGACATCTGATGCAATGGAGGTATAAGCTCACAACTTCTGGGGTAATTTGTCTTTGTTAACTGCTTTCCATAAAGTATAATATGACATGGTGCAATACAAAACTGTTTCAGATATAAAGTGAAAAAAAAAGCACATCTAAAAGCTAAAATGGTTGAAATTTAAGGCAGTTCTTTGGATCAATTTAGGTCTTTGCTATCATAGCTGAAACGGTCTGAACCTAATGCGATGATCAATACGGCACATTTGTGAGATGGTGTCAAAGGGAAATGGCTCAGCCATGAAGGAGGCATGACGGTTTTAAATGCATGGCTTATGCAGGAATGAAGACTCCTTTGTTTGAAAATTTATGAGGAACCATCCCACAGAGATGTATTAAGTTTTCAGTCAATCAGAAATCAATGACTATTCAGCCATTAAGAACTGCAAATAGCCTTTGAATTCATTTTATCATTTTGTAAGATGGTCTGCCGGCCAGTGATTTATGCAGCTTTATGGAAATGGTCAAAGTGTTAAAATATAGCGTGGTCACAAATATTATTGTTTTCATTCGAAGCTTAAAGTTATGCTCCTTTGGTAAGGAACTCATCACATGCACAGAATAGACTTACACACACACAACATTTAAAATATTCAATTCATTATTAAGTACTGTAAATAACATACCTCAACTTTAAAGTGTTAAGCAGTAAAAATGTATTCATTGTATAACTAAATTCAGGCCTATTACATAATATGTACCAACTGTTTTGTTTCACTGTTCTTTTCTTTTTACTGCAATAGCTTTAAATTAATTGGTATAGGCTATTTTGTGTCTGATAAACTGGACAAGAACAGAGAAATATTCATGCAATGATTTTACAGGTTTTTACACATTGTATTTACATTTTACTCAAAGCTATTGGGAAATGTGCCATAGAGATTAGATACTACTTAACGTGGGTTCCAAAATTCTGAGAGTGCTAGAGTGCGCTAATGTAACGTTTTTCATTATAAATGATCATTTCTGCATTTGAGCAAAAAAAAGAAGTCTAAAACTACCAATGAAGGTTTCTACTCTGCATATATATATATGTACATTTCGGCATAAAAAATGTGAAAAATCTTAGACCACTAGAGGATAAAATATTTTTTTCTATTATAAATGATAATTTCTGAATAAAATACGAGTTAAATAAGTCGTTAGAAAAAATTTTGTTTCACAGACGTACTTGGTGATTTTAATCCCGTCTGAATCTGCCATGTCTGTGTTTTTCTCTCACAACCTCTGTGATAATTCCAGAGCGAATAACCTACTGTTTTTCAGCAAACTCAGTGGTCCTCCGAGAAAACTAATCCCGTCCGAATGCGAAGTCGGTGATTGCCGGTGATATTTTTTTTACAACACTTTTCCTTGTGTGTTTTGGCCAACGCGATATGCCTGTAGATACTCTTACCGCACCCACATTTGATATATTTTGATATAGAAAAATATAAATAAGCACAAATAAAGAGACAGATCACGTAAACTGTTAAGACTGGCTATTGTAATATCTGTATCAGGTAAGATTACTCATGTTCATTTCTGCACTCAGTTACATATGTTTTAATTATCAAAATTAAACATGTGTTTACTACAAATAAAAACATGATAGTTAAAATAAAGTAACCACACATTCACATGTTTTTTTCTGTACTAGCCATTTAGCGTCAAGTCAAGTCAAGTCAAGTCACTTTTATTTATATAGCGCTTTTAACAATACAGATTGTAGCAAAGCACTGAAC
>JAUMHP010000062.1:7817445-7827991 GCA_032361065.1 Enteromius trimaculatus | reverse complement strand
CACCTCAGACCCGCCCTGAGTGAGCCGTCATGAGATGCAGAGACAAGCAAGAATAAGACTAAGATATTGAGGTGTTTTGTTGTTGAATGTATTGTAATATATAAATAATGAATCAAATCAGAATAATTTAAGATTCTATAGGGAATTTGAACAGAATCACTGTTTTACCGCGGATCACTGAGTCGGGCTGCGATTCACAGAACGAGCCGTATACTATTAACTCTGCGCTTTATATTAAAATCCAGATAATAGTGTAAACACTTTATAAGCACAGTAGCAAGATCAGCAGTTTAAGACATTAACTTGTAAGCACAAAACACAGGATAATTCTCTTTTCAATTATAAATACAGCTTTATTGGATAACCTAAGACACAAACTAAACTACGACATAAACACATACATTCAAACAATCATACGAGTTGCAGGAAGAGAGAAAGTAAGGAAAGAGTGAGTTTAAGAGAATGAAAATCCCAATTCTGCAGCAATAGGTGTTATTGCATCGGCATTGCATATGCATTCTTTGTGTTCATGTTCAAGCTGTTCTGTGACAATGTCTGTTGGATCTCCTTACGAGAGGGTATGCAACCATGGGCCATGGCTGATTTATGTTTTCCTGTTGGCGCGAGACCTCATTGTGGAATTTGGCTCCTCATGTTTCGATGTTGTGATCGAATCTTACGTGTCTGATTCCCTGTGATCCCTTACAGTATTAATGAACATAGCAGTATTCATTTACCCCCGACATCTGAGTGACTGAAGACGCCGAGGATTACGTAACGTTCGGTTCTATAGGGAAATACGCCCTTGATCAACTGAAATGTATTTATATTCACACAAATCATTCACGATCCAGCCTCATCTACAGAAGCAGTGAGTTTTAATGTCTTTTGATGAATCTTTGCAAATCGCCTTTCCTAATAATGTGCTACTTAGCAAGTTTCACTATGAATACGCCTAAAAGAAGAGAGGCGAGGTTAGTGAAGCTCTAAGTCATGAAAATCAGTAATTATGTCCCCACTGGATGCAATAAATACCTTGTTTGTAATGCATTTAATTGTTTTGGTGTCATAGCACCTGGACAAAGCATCACGTTACGGTAGGGGGTGTAACACTTCTACTGCATGCTTGCGGTATTCGGCCAATCACAGGGCACTAGATAGCTGGCCAATCGAAGCACACCTCGCTTGTTTAGAATGATGAGCTTTGTAGAAATCATCCTGTTTCAGGAGGCGGCTTAGAAGAGAAATATATATATATTTTTTTTTTTTTTTGCATCTTAAACCACGTAAACTACTGCATTACAACAAATACACACAATATTGTTCTTTTTAGCAACATCTTCAACATCAATTTCAAATTTTCTTCATAAAAATATTCATGCATGTTTTTTTTCCACAAATGAAAGGCTGCTGCATTTGTACAATGATGGTTTCCTGAGCTGTGGGTAAAAGAGCAGGCAGATGAAGCTCTACAAGAGCAGTATCACTGATGCTAATCACCAGTCATTTAAATACACCTTCTGAGGTGAGAATATCGCCTTCACCCAAGTGCTGAGCTAATTAGAGGTTATAGGACAGATTCCTACTGCTTCCAATCACACAAAATGGCATTACTGCAAAGAAACCACGTGCCTCCAAATGGCCCAGGAAGTCTGGAAACAAGTTACGGCTGAGGTTTATTGAAGGCAATAAAAAGATGAGTGACAAGTGCCTGTATCGCAGGAATATTTCTTCTGTCACAGAATAGATCTACAATTCAATAAGGCACTGCCGTTTGCTGCAAACTAATGAATGATACTCACAATGAGCGACAATAACCCACTCGGAAATTGGTCTGGGAAACAATGAGCCAAAATGAGAGATAATACAGGGGTGAAAAATAAACAAATAATACTGGTGCCTGCCGTATTGGTGGGGGATATTGGAAATGTCAATGTGGGTGTGGAAGAGTAAAAGATTTCTCTGTTTCCCTCTGGGGAATTTCCAGAGAGCGAGAGAAGTGAACCGTTGATGATTACCATCAGGTACTAGGTCTGCGACTCTGACTGATACCACCACCAGCAAGGGAAATATTGCCCTAGTTCCTCACTCAAAGATAAGCCTACAAATTCTGAAAATTTGCACCCCGTTTTCTTTGCATTATTTAGTTTGACAAACTTGGCCAGAGTGGAGTTACAGTATATAGAAATATTTTTTTAGTTTTTTAGGTAAATCTAAGTCCAGCCATCAGTGTTGTTGACTCCAGATTGCTACATGCTCGTTCAGTAACAGGTCAAAGTGGTTGATAGAAATGTTTAAAACATCAAAACAAATCATATAATTACTTTTTAACAAAACTAGGTCTTCATATGTTCATTAAAATGGATTCTAATATTTGGATGTGACTCCTGCAACTATATGTCTTGTTAGTATTGTTATGTACTGTATGTAGTTCTGGGTCAGCTGAGCCACGCAAATACCTTTACATTGTGTTGCTTTTGTTATGATCAAAGTGTGAACATGGTTTATATTCGGTGGATACTCTCCAAAATGGCACCATGGTGAGGCGCAAATCCTTTTGCTCCTAGGTTAACGCATTTTGTAGCAAAAATATAGTCTTGACCATATCTCTATAGATAGATGACTGACATGTAAGCATCAAACACTAATTGTAACACTAATTGTAAGCTTAAACTGTTGTTGAATAAAGTCATTATTTTTGTTTTCTTTGCACACAAAAGTATACTTGTAGCTTTGTAAAATTATGGCTGAACCACTGATGTCCTTGCTACGTTTCATTCTTTGGATGAATGTCTCAGAACTCATCAAATATATGTTAATTTGTGTTCTTAAGATGAATGTAGGTCTTACGGGTTTGAACAACATGAGGGTCAATAATTAAAGACACAAATATCTTTTTAAAGGCTTATATAATTCAAAGATCAAACAATTATTATCAATAGTGGCATTACAATTATTTTAGGCTCAATATAAAGACATGAACATTGTGCACAAGTAGTACTCCAAATGAAGTCTTGAGTTTAATTAGCCATGTCAGTAAATGTTAACAGATTTGAACTACACTATGATTTAAACATTTTAAATATATGACTTTTTATTTTGCTTTTTATATAACATTCAGACTGTACAGCACATCCATGCTCCGATTTTTAGAAGCAACTTTAAATAAATAATATTTGGATCTGAAAATGAATAACATTAAGTAATAATTAGAATTTGTTGCAGTAGTTTACTCTTTAACCTAAAAAAATAACGACACATAAAACTTAATTTTAAACTGTAAAAAACGATTAAATTAATAATTACACTTAATGCAAAGTCGTTAGTGCACATAGCACTATCTACCCATATTCTTGATTCGGTTTAGCTTCAACATGCATTTGCAAGATGCAGCTCATAAAATGGTTTCAGTTAAATGTTGTGGTTTCACTAGATGCAAAATGTGTAAAAAGAAAATTCTGCAATTGCGCTACCTGTAATCCATATTCATAATACCTTTGCTGGATTTTGAATAATGCATGCTGACATTTATTGGCCTTCATTTAGAGAGCAGAATATTTAATGCAATAGTAAATTTTGCTCAAAGCCAATTCATTCTGAAAATGAGGGTCATAGATTTACAGGCAAAAGACATTGCAGACCATTTGCAGCTGACGCTCATTGCTAATACAGCATCACGACGGTGCTGAAAATGGATCCATATCCCCTGATAATGTTATACAGAGTTTTGAATACACATGAATATGCTATGAATGAATTTAAATCTCCTTACAATCCTAAACCATAACTGTGTCTTGTTATCATTCACCGCAAGAACAAAGCATGGTGGGAGAAGGTGATTACAAGAACAAAGCATGCTGGGAGACGTCATAGTGACATCTGAAAGAATGCTCTCAACCCCATGAGGTGCAAAATAGGCAATATCTTCAAACAGACAGATGCCGTGTGAGAGATTGATCACCAATGGGAGAAAAAGTTAACATCCTATCATAAATGTGTGGTACGGTAATACCTCGGTATGAATGGCACGGTACGGTATTTATTGAAACCTTTACATAAAAAAACAAAACTAATGAAGAGACTCAAAAAAAGTGCCAGAAGCGTTTATTAAACAGTTTACATGAACACTGAACATATTAAATGGCACACACATTAGCCATCTATCTGTAAACTTTGAAACAGGAACTTCAATTTGCAGTCTATTTAATTATTTAATGCAAAAATCTGCATCTCTTTTGTGGCTAATATTAATTTCATAATGATTCTTACTCTGTGAAGTCAAGTAGCAGAAGTTAAGGGACAATGTGCAAAAACTACTGGCTTATTTGGGGGTGAACTAAATATGCAAAGACTAGTCTTACATGTTGCTGTTTATAAGACAAGACGTTCATCCCTAGCTGGGTTGTTTAAAAAAAAAAGGGGGCATAAATTAAGATTATACCCACTTCCTCAGGCACCACTACACCACTGGGTATACGCACAGCTGGCTGATTAAAGAAGAGGGTATATGTCATATACCCTAATGTGTAAGATTTTACATTTGATTTCACTTTCTGTACCTAAACTTTGTTCAGTTCTATTTATTTTGTTTTTATTGCTGACTGTATTGCTACTTGTCTTTTTTCATTAACAAACTGTATGAATTAGTCTAGTTGTTTTTGCAGTGGTATTTTTATAGTAGTTTTGTTCTTTAGGCTGCTGATTTTTGTTTGAGATCCAAATGTGCAACGTAATAACTTACTGATAAGCAGAATCTGAATCAGGAAATTCAACATTACTCAATCTTCAATAGTAAAACAAGGAAATATATAGTTTGGAAAGAGAACAAGCCACAGAGTTTACAGTAGCATTGTTAAAAGCGGTTTCTTGGTACACTTAAACCCAAACACAACCCAAATAAAAGAGCAGTGACTTGTGCGCTGCACACAGGCCTGATTCAGTGGTTTAATGTGGCTACTACAGTGTTTTTACACCATAAACTGGTAATGATTCAGTGGCAGATTAACACCCTCACCTCTCTCCTTCTTAATTAGCTCACTAAATGATTTCAAGCTTAATTGAATGTCAGATTATTATTGCATGACAGCAGCTGTTTGAGGACACGGCGACGAACAACCGATGTGATTTGGAGTGATGGTTCTATCTCAGCCCTCTAGGATTAGCCATGTGAAGAGAAGCGTTTTCACTGTTGTTTGCTAATGAATAGCTATGAATGCATGGTCATACTGTGAATCTGCGCCGGCAGCTAATTGAAAAGTAATCTCTGTTCTTTATCTTTATACAGCCAATCATCAAAAAGACGGTGATATTTTAATATTCACAGCTGGGCTGCAGCCAAAGGCACACTTTAGTCTAAGGACAAGAGCTACTGAGATTCAGGCCCACATCCATGACTTTTGTGGATATAAAATTATATGAATGCTGTCAATTCCAAACATCTCATCTTAGCAGGTGCTAGCTAAAAGATGGCTGCGTTAAGTGTGGATGGCATTTTTTTGTCATTCAGTATTATTTTTTTATAACTTATTTGCCTCTAAATGGTCATATTATTAAACCTTTTAAAAGGTGAGACCACACTATTTGTGTCCAAATGCATAACCATATACAGCATTATATACAGTATTTGTTTGACTTTTTCGAATGTATCCATTTATTTATCATTTATTTTTGATATTAGACATTATGTATGCTCACTTGACATATTTGTACATTTAGATTACTTTACTACTTAAATAGAAATAAAAACTATTTAAATAAAATGTAAAACCTGCTTATGGGTAATTAGAAATAATAAAAGCATAAAATAGAATTACCAACTTAACTGGCCAAAGATTTTATTTCAGTACTTCTAGATTTAAAGAATATCATCTAAAATACAGTTTAGTTTATATATTAAACTGCCAGTACATTTTTTGGCAATACAATGAATTAAAGTACTAATTAAAAGTTATATTTTGTTTGTTTTATTGGAACTGGAAAGACACAAAAACTATTTTTATTATGATTAATATTTTTACTGATAACATGTATGGTATAATTGTGAAAACAGCTTCCTACTACGTAGCACTGTAATTAAAACCAAAGACACAAAACGGTAAAATTTACTGTATATTATAAAATAATAGCAAAATAGAAATACAGACATAATTATTTGAATATCTATTTAACTGTACTCGTGCAGCAAGATTCACTATTGCCTGGTAAACAACTAAACAAAACAGTATAAACTCTACACCACCATACTGTCCAAATCTTCCGCTCCGTAACATTTTTCATCTTCTTTTATTGTAAAGTAGCTATATCAATGTCCCCAGAAGCTAAGAATCCGTTTTTGGTCTGTTACTTCTACACTTAGACCTCTATCAGCTGCGTTTATCTCTCTGTGGATCCTCATCCTAGTTTTTAGCTTCTCTTGATTCGATCCCAATCTTAGCCATGTATACTACTAGGCATGTTTGCCTGCAACCCCACACCTCGAAAGCGGGAAAAAAACCTATAGCAGGCAGTGGGGGCCTGACCTGATTTACTGTTAATGCATTTTAATACAGGCAAGTCCCCAGTCTCCTGCAGAGTCGACTCTGGGAGAGAGAGAGGAAAAAAGGTTCTGCTGCTGTGTATTATCATTTCATCATTTATTCATGCTGGTCTATAAACAGAGGGAGAGAGGCAGGGTGAAGCGCTTTGGCAGCTGAAACCTGAAAAAGACACTCATTAATGTGGGAGACATGAGGAGAGTCATGTGATGACAGACACTTTACCTTGACATCAAATTGATGATAAGGATTTATTTCAAAGGTGGACTTAAACTGTGTTCAAGACAGTTTCATTTCTGGCAGAACAGAGGGCCGCTCTAGGCCATGCTCTGGCAGAGCTAAAGAGCACCGCAGCCATATTTCTACCCCAACATGAATAAGTACCGACTATAGCGTGAGCCCTGGGAATCATGCAGCACATTCCCAAAAAGCCTTGCTTTGATTTATAAACATCGACAAGTGGAAAGCATTTCAATTTTACAATGTCATTTTGAACAGAGGGCTTCAGATGTCATTCACGGAACTCCAGATGATTTCCTTTTAACAATGCTTTTGACTAGATACGCACAGACGGTTAAATATTAAAAATATGAATCAACTTATGCACAAAAATATTGAGATTCTGTGTTTCATTTTAGTTTCTTTATGATGGTAAACTAAATAACTATTTTGAAAACCAATATACATTATAAACTATATTCTATACAATAAAAAAGCAGGTGCTGCATTGTTGACATTTCAAATCAATTCAAATCATGATATACATATATAGTATTTGAAGGTGTATGTTGACTATTACACTGTTTTTAATCACCTTTTTCTTCATTAGTTGAATTTAAGTGGTCCTGTGACATGACAAATTATTTATGTATTTTTTGCATAGTACAAATATTCCAAATATCCAAATATTTAGGCCAGATTTATTAAAAAGGGCAAATCAGTGCCCACATTCCATAAAAGTACCAATGGGAGGGGAACAGCCAGACACAGCCAGATCATTTCCATAATGACCATCGCAGTATACCAAGAGCAACATAAATTAGTGCCTGCTTCCAGACATGTTTTTTTTTTTTTTTTTTTGGGGGGGGGGGGGGGGGGGGGTTAATGACACAAATACCACTAAATACCCATTTAATATTGCACATAATTCTTGCAGTACTGTACATACCCACTTGTAAAATGTACATATCCATCAAATATATATATATATTTGAGAAATTCTGATTATACATTTTTATTTCAATCCCCGATATAGTAAATAACAACCTGTAAACAATATTCCTGATTTTTTCGTTAATACACACTGTATATTATGTTCATAATACTTTACATCCATCTGTAAATATTATCCAGTTTCTTGTACATATCTTGTAACTATAACTTATAACTGTATCCTGCACTTGCTGCTTATTGCACTCCTGGTTAGACCTAAACTGCATTTCGTTGCCTGGTACTTACTTGTACATGTGTCTGACAATAAAGTTGAATCTAATCTAATTTGACAAGCGCAAGCATTAGTAAATTGCATTGTGTGATTCATTTTAATACTCTGCTCCCATAAATCTTGCACCTGAAAGGAAAACTACAAATGCATTTTCAATAAAGTTGGCCGCAAAAATAACTGTGTCCATGCCTTTTTAGCACTAATTTCTCACTGTACTCTGGACAGTACTATTTTAACGCCAAATGAAGTTTGCTGGCGCAAGCTGTTAGTAAATCTGGCCCCTAGTCTCTTAATTAACTGCATACAATGAATGCTGCTGAAAACACTTGAAATTGATTTTTAGTTTGGCATGTAGCACTACAGGACATGTCAACTTCCCACAAGTATTTCACAGTAACTACCCAATTATTTCTTCCGATGCTCATCCTAACAAGGACAATAATAATGGAACAGGGCTTGCTTACGGCACAAAAATTAAAGAGAAATACTGTATGCTGAGCAGTGTGGGACTCTACCAAATAAAAACAAAGATATATGTAACAACTGTTAGAAATCTGTCTGAATTACAAGCTGTTCAATAATAGAAATTGGGTACAAAAAGCATGATAATTGGATATTTATAAGATTAATGATAAAACGTTTAATTTGATAAACAGCATTGATATTGGTATCATACAGTTAGATCAAAAACATACGGTATGTGGTGATGAAAAATGTACTTACCTTTACCAGATGAGTTTGTTTCTTCAGCGGAACAGATTTGGAGAAATGTAGCATTACATTGCATGTTCACCAATGAGTCTGTAGTAAATGGGTGCCACCAGATATATTCAATATATTTCAACATAAAAACTTTAGTTGCTGCTTTACATTGTTAAGCATAATCAACTTGTACAAGTCATTTCAACTTAAATTACATCAAACCAACTTAAAATCAATCCATTTAAATGTTATGTATTTTGTGAAGTGCATGCTTTTAATAAAACATATGAGCAAGTGAAGTAATGCTATTTACCTAAATCACACTAAAGGAACAAAGTCATTTGCATAGGTACATTTCCAGAAAATTTTCATTTTTGGGTCAACTGTTCCTTAAACTAAATATTAGTCTCTATAACGACATGTTATGTAATCTACATGCAGTCTTTATGTATTATGATTTACTAGTGAATTTTGTGTATGCAGTATGCAATGTAAATCACTAAGTTATAAGGAATACCTTTCTCAGACCTCTGAGACTTTAGTTGGATATGTAGGTATTTGAGAAGACAGGACAAATGACTGTCAAGATTTAATCAAACAAATGGGATATGACTGAAAAGCCCACTACGTAGTCTTTATTAGAACATAGTTTCAGGCCAGAAGCTATTCCATCCCCTGAATTCAGATCTTGAGTCCCTTATAGGGGACAAAAATGAATTACAGGGTCTCGAGAGACAGAGACCACAGGAAGCCTTGTGTCACAGTGAATTAACAAAGTGATCAACAGTACTAGCTAGCGGGATGAATCCGATAATGGATCAGTCTACAAAGTGACAACAACACGAAGCGATTCAGGGTAGAGGCAATTTGGCGAATTCCCAGAAAACACCATTTTCTTGATGGAAAATGATTCATGCGTTGAAGAGCAAAGGCTTTATTCATAAAGCATTTTAAAATTCTCCATGAAAAGAAAATATCTGCTATTCACTATGGATGCATTTACAGTATAAGAGGTATTTCAAACCAAATCAACATTTCTGACTTTTTACTTTAGGAAAAATAAAAAGCATCTCTCAATATATTTGACAAATACAGATGGATTATTCTTTATCTGCAGTTTAAAGCACAAATAAATAAAGAGCAATTAGCAGTCTCCAAAGCATTTTTTACTCTAAATAATATACACATACAGTGGGTATGGAAAGAATTAAGACCCCCTTAAAGGAGTCATACAAAGTCAATTTTCCACAAGCTAATATGATTCTTTAGGGTCTTAATGGAAAGTTTGTAGTATAGTTTGTTCTCAAATTTCTCAAAGATAGTGTAAAAAACACTAGTTTTACCCTTACAAAAACAGCTCTTTTGAAATCACTCTTTTCTGTGTACTCCCCCTTTAAATCTACACAAGCTTCTCTGACCCCGCCCCCTTTTTCTGAGGCACTCCCGGAGCATCTTTTTTTAAGCCGTATTCATAGTGAAACTTGCTAACTAGCACATTATTAGGCAAGGCGAAGTGCAACAATGCATTAAAAGACATTAAACTCACTGCTACTATAGGTGAAGCCGGATCATGAATGATTTGTGCGAACATAAACGCATTTCGGTTGATCAAGGGCGTGTTTCCCTTCAGAACCTAAGGTAACGTTAATCCTCCGCATCTTCAGTCAGTCAGATGTTGGGAGTAAATGACTACTGCCATGTTCATTAATACATTCAACAACAAAACACCTCAATCGCTTAGGAGTCCTGCTTGTCTCTGCATCTCGGTCTGATGACTGCTCACTCGGGGCGGGTCTAAGGTAAGACATCACTTCAGTCTGTGCGACACGCTGCTTTCAATCAACTATTGTGGGAGCGGCATTTGAGA
>JAUMHP010000062.1:7785200-7796708 GCA_032361065.1 Enteromius trimaculatus | reverse complement strand
CCTCGTGGGGTATCAACGATGCTAAGAATGGTGAAGAATCAGCCCAGAACTACACAGGAGGAGCTGGTCAATGCCGTGAAGAGAGCTGGGACCATTATTTCCAAGGCTACTATCAGTAATACACTAAGACGCCATGGTTTAAAATATTTCATCGCACAGAAGGTTCCCCTGCTGAAGTCAGTCCATGTCCAAGAGAAGATCTGTATGGAGGAGTGGGCCAAAATCCCTCATTCGTTGTGTGCAAACCTGGTGAAGAACTACAGTAATTGTTAACAAAGGCTTCCAAATATTAACCAAATATTGTACCAAATATTGTACCAAATATTAAATTTTTTTGACTCAAGTGATCAAATACTTATTTGACAAAGTAATTCCCAAATAAATTGTTAAAAAAAAATCATACAATGTGATTTGCAGATTTTTCTTTTTAAATTCTGTCTCTCAAAGTGGAAATGCAACTATGCTGAAAATTGTAGTCCCCTCCATGATTTCTAAGTAAGAGAACTTGCAAATACTCAATGACCTCACTGTATATATATATATATATATTATTAATTAATTTGACAGCACTACTAAAAACACCTGCCTATGTCAGTAGCAGGTTTTTTTAAACAAACTTTCTTTACCTCTATGAAACTATTTCTACATCAATTTTAAAAGCAACTATTTAGACTAAAAGGAAGATGTAGAAAAAATGCAACAGGATATGAAAGTAAGGGGTTAGTGAAGAGCAGACCTGATGATGTCCTTATGACCGTTGCGGGCAGCAAGATGCAGGGGTGTGTTATCCCTGCCGTTCCCCTCTAAGAGAGCTACCACCATGTTACTGCTCAACAACAGCTGGGTCACCTGGAGGAAAGAATCAAGACACTGTGAGGAACCCAGCCAAAAACTAGAAACACTTTCAGCCAGAAAGGGCTCCAGTTTTGCCTACTAATGTCTAAACAAGATGTCACTGCCAATTTAAAATACAAGAACGCAGCCAGCCTGAGTCGTCAGCCCAGGCATATGACTTTGTACTCCCTGGCATTGAGAATCTGTCAAATGGAATTCAGTTTCCAGCTGGGGCAGAATCCTCTCGCAGCCCAGCAACTGTCTCGCTGGTGTGCTGCTAAATTAGACTCTTTCCATCAGCCTGACTCTGCAGCATTTGCATTCTATAATTCCAAATGACTTGGGCGAAAGATTAAATAGAAGTAGTTCTCCCTGGCAAATCTAGTTTAAGGTGAATTAATGAAACTGTCATCAGGAAAGCCATCTTTTAAAACCTTTCATCTCTATTCGCCCAGCTTCGGGCTTGTGCAGGCAGTTTGTATGAGCTTACTGATATCCTTTGCAGCTGAATGCGTATGTAATACAGTCTTCGCCAAAATAAACAAGACCTCGTTCAAGCTCTGTTATGTCACAAACTCCTTCTCATAATTCTAATAGAGATTGCAGTGTGGAAATAGATTCAGCACTATGAGCTTGCATTTAGACTGGGATGGATGTTATAAAGGGCACAGCTATTTTGAATCAGTAAGCCTAACTATATTGATGCAGAAAAAGCAATAGCTGAACAATTCCACTGCACCTATGTCATCTCATGTCTGCTAATGTTTTACTTTGTATCCACATATTGTTACATGAAATATCAATATTACATGAATTTTAATGTAACTGGCTGATGCATAAGCTGATGATTATTTAAACTTTATGGACGATAAATAATAAATGGGCAATAATATGTTATAAACCATAAAAACACATAAAAAACTAAACCCAGTTATTTTAAATGCATTTACGTATCACTAAACTGTACTGTACAGAATGTAAAATGCATATTCATTTTGAGATTAGCAACAATATTGCAAAATTTCTCTTTTTAAATTATTCTTTTAGTTGATGGTAAAATTATTTTTTAAAGACAAAACAGATTAATAAATAAAAAAATAATAATAGTTTCACTTACTGAGTTTCAAAAGGCTCTGTTGATACATTTTCCGTCGTATTAAAAACATTTCATGACATGACACTTACTCGCCTAAAAAGACAGATTTATCAGAATATTTTTTTTTAATAGTATATACACAATATACAGCTCTGGAAAAAAATAAGAGACCACTGCAGAAAAATCAGTTTCTTTTGGGTTTTATTCTTAAAACTGTTAATCTCACCAATACTAAACAATGCATGTTTGTTTCATTTTTTGTGAACTGCCATCTTTGAAATATTAAGGATAGAAGCAACTTGACTCTCACTGAATCCTTATGACAGTAAAGCTTGAGGCCTTTTTTTCTTGATTTTAAACCTTTCTTTTTGTTTTTGGCATGTTTAGTGTTTATTTTTACATTTCTAATTACTTTTGAAAGACTTCTAGCGACATGATAGTGTTGATTACAGCAGTGCTTTTTATACTTTTCCCGTTAAATACAATTGGATTCAGGTGCTCACCAAATAAGTACATTAATAAACAGAATAAAGTATGTTTGTGTAGAAATTTAGCAAAGACTGGCATGAAACGTCATACTCAGAGAGATACTGATTTAGGAGTAAATTGCAGTGGTCTCTTATTTTTCTCCAGAGCTGTATATTGTAATATATTACAACCAGAGACAATCCGTCTCTTAATTGTGATTAATATAGCAAGAGAATAAGTCTTTAACTCATTAACATAAGTACATTCTGTTTGATGTAGTCAGGATCTTCTTCCATTTGCTCCACCACATTGGCATTTCTAATATGCTTTTTTGAGACTAATACATTTCAAACACACATTAATCCAAGTGAGGAGGTACAGCAGCAGGTCAAGTTACAACCTCACAACAGATGTACTGTGACTACGCTCTTGTGACTCACCTTAAGTCTGCCAAACTCACAAGCCAGGTCCAGAGGGGTCTTCTTAGCCTTGTTGACAGTACAGGGGTTGGACTGGTGTTGTAGCAGCATTTCAGACTGAGGGGAGATACAGACACAAAGAGATACTGTGAAAGGGCAGAAAAGCTAAATAAGGTTTCTGAGATTCCACAAAAAAGACAATGTCAAAAGCTATATCAGTTTAAGTCTATCCATATATAAAAAACAGAAATAACAACCAAAAAGGTCAAGGACTAAAAGAGAAAAGGCCAAAGAAATACTGCAAATGATTGCATTATATGGCTTGAATTATACGCTGTGACATGTTTTGGGAGGAAGGGTATGCTATTTGGAAAGAGAATACTCTGGATTTCAAGCCAAACAACTGGTCAATCTAACCTGGTTCTGAGAGGTATCACATACACAGCGAGGTTAACTAAAAAAAATGCATTGTTTTGAAACAAAGCCCTGGACCTGCAAAGTAATGCTATCTTTGCAGGGGACCTCTTTTCTGCCTCGAGCGTGCAACGACACGTCTTGAATTTTCCTTCTTTTTCCTTTAGAAAACATAAAACGGTACGTATCCTTTTTATCTAGCTGCCAGAGATCTGTAAACAGCCTCAAAAGCTATATTTTAGTTTGAGTCACAGCACATTCCTGAGTCACTATCAAAGTGCTGCGGTCAGCCTTTTGCTCATTTATTTTGAACATACTAGTAGGTGATATAACTAGTGATGCACAAAAAAATTCAACAAGTGAAAATAACTTGTCTAAAACAAATGTATATTGTGGCTTTATATTTATCTCAAGAAAGCCATTAAGTGTCCACAGCTTTAGCTAGAAATATCAACTCTAGAGAGAAGCATTTTGCTAGATATACTGTATGCACTATATCATATATCATATTGTTTAACCTGGTGCCTTCATTATTTAATGTAAACCATTCATGTTAAACATAACTACTTTGGTGCAATGGACCATGGTATAGGTGAAAGTCTGAAATTTGTTTTGACTCTTGACATTTCTTCTTTTTGTCAAAGTAGGCTGGCACAAATTGGTCAATAGTAGAGAAGCAGTGAGCTACATACCACCTCATAGTGTCCATACTGTGCAGCCAGGTGGAGAGGGATCTGTCCATCTTGTGAAGCCCCATTCACAGAAGCTCCGGCTCTCAGCAGCATAAGTACAGAGTCAGCCTTCCCCTGCCAGGCAGCGTAGTGCAGTGGACGCATACCTACAACATGAGTAGAAAATCAGTATTTCCACAGACACTTGTTCTTTTACACTGAAAAGAAATCCATGGCTTTCTTTCTCTGATGGTGCAGTCGTTTTTTCTGTTGAAATGGGATAAATTGTGATTACACATGTTTAACCTAAATAAATTACGATTTGTCTGAATTCATTTATTTATTTATTTATT
This sequence comes from Enteromius trimaculatus, assembly GCA_032361065.1. NCBI lineage: Eukaryota > Metazoa > Chordata > Actinopteri > Cypriniformes > Cyprinidae > Enteromius > Enteromius trimaculatus. The sequence continues at coordinate 7,792,453 of JAUMHP010000062.1, read as the reverse complement.
TACTTTTTATCCAATTTGTTATGATGGTACACTAAAGAAATCTAAACCCAAAGAGTAAGAACATTTGTGGCCACCATTCTTACAATAAATGGATTGACATATGGATGAGTAAGTCTTCAAAAGCATACAAAACTTTAACAATATTTAACATACAGAACATGAACATAGATTAGGACACATGTATTCATTGATTAACCACATTTTGGGCAAAAAGGATTAATCTGAGTGAATGTACATTGGTAAAAAGTTTGTTTATATGATGTATTGTATACATTTATTTGTAAACACAAACACAGTATTACATATATTTATTATATATATATATATATATATATATATGCACACACACACTAGTGCTGTCAAAGGATTAATCATGATTAATCACATCAAAATAAAAGTTTTTCTTCATATATTTGTATGTACTATGTATATTTATTAAGTATATATAAATACAAAACACATGCATGTATATATTTAATGAAAATATGTTATGTTTATATATTACATATATTTAGATATGTTAAATATAAAAAATATATATATATAAATGCATTTACAAGTAAATACTTTCAAAATATATACTGTACGTGTGTGTTTTAATATAAACATAATAAATAAACACATCATAAACACATATTATGTAAATAAAGACTTTTATTTTGGATGTGATTAATCATGATTAATCATTTGACAGCACTAATACACACACAACCTATTTATCTTAATAAATAAAAGTATGCATGTGTATTTATATACACACAGTATATATACATATTTTTTCAATCAGAACCTTTTATTTTAGATGTGATTATTCGATTTGACAGCCATAATATTTATGTAACATTTTTTTCCATTGATAAATTTTTCTTTATGCTTATATAACATGACCACTGTGATCTTCTGTCTTTTAGTATTTCATCAGGTATCAGCCAGCATTATACCACGGATATTTATTTTTGATGTCTTTACATTATTTTGCACCCACTTACTAATTAAAATCTATATATTTAAATGTATATACCTCACCAGGAAACAAAAAAAGCCATTTAAAAACAATGCCAATTATACAAAAGATTGTAAAGTAAGGACATACATCCTAAACCCAGGCTCGAGGATAAAAATGGTAAAGTGTCTCACCATTACTGTCTTTAATGTCCACAGTGGCTTGTGCCTCCAACAGCAGAGACAAAAGGTCAGTGGTGCCAGTGAGAGCCGCATGATGAAGAGCTGAAAAACTGTGAAGAACAGAGAAACAATCCTGAAAACTACAGAAAAATCTCCTGTAAAATGTTAATGTGATTTAAGTAAGAAAAGTAATCAAGTGTAAACATGAAATATATGGTGCATTTATTCCATGATGAGCCGTACTGAATCAATATATTGGAAAAAGCAAGAATGATTTATTTTACAAATAGAACATGACAAATAAGCATCTAATATATCCATCTGGTGTGAAAGAGGGAAATATTTGGCTGGCCTGGTGATGTTTCTGTCACCGGGTTCAATTAAGTACAACACTGTGATCAGTCCTGATGGCACAGCTAGAGCTCACTGCCCAATCAGCAGACAGCTCTCTGCTTTCAGAGTCACTGCTTTCAGAGACGGTCCAGCTTCTAAAATATGCATGTGTTTGAGGGAACAGGCGACTGAAGAATAAATTAAAAGATTGGACTCAACCAATGTGGAATAGGCCTAATAAAGCCGCATGCTTCTCCATGCATAAATAAGTCACGGCCCTAAATGTAGTAAACAGTGTGCTGTTCGAGACAGATGTAGAGATATGATTTATCGAAAGGATTGTTATTGTAAGTGAAAGAGCTGAATTACAGGATTATCATTTGTCAAATCTGTGATGACAAGTACGCTTAGCAGTTTCTAATCTATGTGGTCGTGTACTTGGCAAACCTTTGAACATCCTCACGCTCAACTCTAGGAACGGCTATTAAAATGTGTCAGTGCAGCTAATAACTATATAATTAGCTCCCTAGATTAAGCTGACTTTTCCTTGCCGTCTAAAATCTGGTGGAGCTGCGCAAATCCCAACAAAGCACTTCTGTCTGAGACAGATAAATATATCATTTGTATTAAAAATGTATCACAGGAAGAGAACACCAAGATTTCTTTAGACGTTCTTGTCATGGAGAGAAAACTGGTCCCTGTTTTCACTAACAGCTAGCTTTAGCTTTGAACTATACTGTCATTAGGTGTCAACGTGGACCGGTTCAGCGATGCTCCAATTCAAGTTGCTCAGTATTTATAGGGTCAGGTCAGAAAAAATCCTTTCCAGGACATAAGTGTAATTTAACAACATCACCAAAATTCCTCAGACTTGAGTTTAATGATGAATGAGACACTCATGCATTTTACAGCGCACTTGTCACAGCCTCATTTTACCAAAAACCACCTAAAATAAGAAGAGAATCAAGGCCTAAGTGCACACAGTACAGAGAGCAAATTGATGAAATCAACCAAAGGACATTGCTTTTTCAAAAGTTATTATATTATTGAAATTTCAAAGGTTTTAAATAAAGAACTAATTAATTTAATATATTTACAGTATGTTTGTGACACACTACTGTTTTAATTTGTAATTATGTTAAAAACTGGTGATTTTTGTCAGGATTCAACCTAAAATAAAGACAAAAAGACCCACTGTGTGACGTCCATTAAACATCAATTTTTTGCAGTCAGTGTGGGCATACATATTAATTTTAAAGGCATTCCCAGGTTAGGACACATAAGGCTCCCCGAACCCATTTTACACCTCCTCCACTCTTGCTGCAGTGCTCCTACAGGCCCTTTCATGCAGAAAAGACAAACCATACCCCTTTATCTCATATATAAGCACAACTTCACACATATCATCTCCCAAAGAGACCTCACACCAAAATAACACCCAATACTGAAGCTTCAGCAGGGATTTGGTTAAAATCTTATGAGGGTTTAGAGTCATACGGGAGTTTTGTGAAACTAACAAGTAAAAGATGGAAAAAAAGCACCCTGCAGCTATTGTTCAGAAGCCACAGATGTTGAGAGTGAGCAACACTGATTAATATGACACGTATCTAAAGAATGCTGTGTTCAGTCTATGGTAAAGCACACACTATCTGATCCAAACTTCTTAAACACATCAGTATGTCATCTACTGCGCATGCTAAAAATATCCCACCAGGATTTGACAAACTATTATATATTATTCTCCAAAGTACAGATGGCAGTATGATTTAAAGTTCCTGATACTATAGCGGAAGGCAGGAAGAAACAGAAAGAAAGAAAAGAATGAGTGGTTAGAAAAAATGAGCGAACAAAATGGAATTTTAAAAAAAAATGCAAAAAAAAGAAAGAAACAAATGAGCAAACAAAAAAAAATAAAAAATGAATCAGCGAAAAAAGAAAGAAAAAAGAATGAGCAAACGAAACAAAGAAAAAATTAATGAGCTAAAGAAAAAAAAAGAAAGAAAGAATGAGGAACAAAAAGAATGAACAAATAAATGTGCAAAAGAAAATCAAATAAACGAGTGAACAAAATAAATTTAAATAAAAGGAAAAAGAATGAGCGAATGTAACAATGAACAAATGAATGTGCAAAAGAAAGAAAGAAAGAAAGAATAGGAATAAAATAAAATAAAAGGAATGAAACAATTGTGCAAAAGAAAAAGAAACAAATGAGTGAACATAATAGAATTTAAAAAAGAATGAACGGGAGGAAAAAAAGAGAAAAATATGAACAAATGAAACAGAATGAACAAATGAATCAGCGGAAGAAAAAAGAAAGAAACAAGAATGAGGGACAAAAAGAATGAACAAATAAATGTGCAAAAGAAAAATAAATAAATGAGTGAACAAAATAGAATTAAAAAAGAATGAGCAAAAAAAGAACGAAAAAAAAAATGAGCGATTGAAACAGAATGAACAAATGAATGAGCGAAAGAAAGCAAGCAAGCAGCGAACAGCACCAGTAGCAGTGATGAATAATGAAATGTTTTTCCTCCACCTCAGCTGAAGGTCCCTCAGGAGCCCATTTCTCAGTTCTTCCCCTGCTGCTCATGAAAGCACAAATTAGCGCTCATGCTAATGTGAGGCCCTCAACTTCATGAAGATGTGCTTTCAACTTTCTGCCACTTTCGTCTCTCAAGACTAATGGGACCCCAGATTCAACAACAGCACACACAGTACAAAAGCATTTAGACTTTACCCAGCATACAAGAACGAGAATTACACTAAAACACATGTTAACTAGCAATATTCCCGCAAATGCTGCCCCAAATAGCCTAAGAGAATTGTTTTAACTAATATTGAACACATGAGCTCCCAGCATGCACTGCAGAATGAACGCACACTTTTTTGTTATTAGATTATTGTTTTCCTGTTTGTTGACTTTAGTTTTTTTATGTTGTTTTTATCATCACAGCTGGGTATTTGTTCTCAGGTGATAAGCTCACATTTTTACTATGAATGATATTTGGAAGACTGGAAGGTTTGTGAGGTTATCAAAAAAAAGTAAGGTTTGGACTTGGTTCTAACCACCAGTTGTTGATTGGATAGTGGCATAGGAATTCAATCATTTGAAATACATCATCTTTTTCATGTGAACTTATTTAACTGGTTATGAGCTCAACTCTACTCAAAACATGCACATAATGTAGCAGTTTGAACCCAAGACAATATTTCCCGTAGCGTCTATCAAGTATTTTAAGAGTTAAGCTTTGGGTCTGTAGCTAATAGTCTCCGCTTTGATTTCAAACAGTGCTGGTAGCTCGAAGCAGAAAGGAATCATGGGAAGAGTCATGGGAACACCAGTCAAACCATGTCATGTTGCTTTTAACTAATGTTGAGATATTGTCCACAGAAAATGCTGGTTGCCTGTGCCGTATATTGAGGAAAAGCTCGGCTTGTGTCTTAGCCGAGCATCAATGCATTTTCTTTTTCCTCTCTGATGTTACAGTACAATGTTTGGATAGAATCTATGCAAACACACAAAGCAGACAAAACCACAGGCTTATCAAACACAAGTCATGACATGGAGTCTTTAATTTGTGTCTTCGAAGCATACAGTAAACAGAAATATAGGCAAGTTACTACACTGAGACGCAGTGTGTGTTTCGTTTTTACTAAGGACACATGGGAATGCTTTGTGGTACTCTCGTGAACCTGCATGGAAGACTTGATATGGCAGAGAAGAAATTGTTGACAATTTTAATGAAGCCCTTACTACCTTTCTGGGCTTTGAATGTGTTGCATTGCTGTCTATGTAGAGACAGAAAGCTCTCAGATTTCATAAAAAATATATATATTAATTTGTGTTCTGAATATGAACGAAAGTCTTACAGGTGTGGGGCAACATGAGGGCGAGTAATTAATTACAGTATTTTAATTGTTGAGTGAACTTTAATGCACTCTGATTTAATAAATGTGTGTTATAATGCTAAGAACCAAACTCAGTGATGAGTGACTTCAAAAAAAAGAAAAAAAAGAAAGAAAAAAAAACACACATGCACTTTAATAAATCAATAATTGGTCTAAAAACACATTTAAACACAGATCATTTCGCAATGAGTTATTAAACATACCTTAATGCCAAGTGTTTTATCTCTCTTTATTAATTTATTAGGGGAACATTATGTGACTGCAGAAGACTACGTAGAGGAAATGGTAATTGGTGGATGAGTAAAATATTCATACGCCCTATAGTTTATATATTACACTAGGTTTAATTAATTCACATTATTGAAGACTTAATTACTGCTTTAGGGACTACTAAGAATGAATATTTTCTCAGAGAGCACGAACAATACATAGTTTGTTAGTTTCAGTTTCAAGTATATATATAATATACACTGCCCTCCACTAATATTGGCACCCTTGGTAAATCTGAGCAAAGGTGGCTATGAAAATAAATCTGCATTGTTTATCCTTTTGATCTTTCGTTAAAAAAAATGTACAAAATTCTAACCTGTCATTGAAGAAAAACAATTGAAATGGGGAGAAATCTCGCTGTGAAATAAATGTTTTGCACAATTATTGGCACCCCTAGAATTTTTTATGAGTAAAATATCTCTGAAGTATATTCCCATTCATATTCACAATTTTGGGACTTTATGGATTTTTTTCAATATATACAGTGGGTGCGGAAAGTACTCAGACCCCCTTAAATTTTTCACTCTTTGTTATATTGCAGCCATTTGCTAAAATCATTTAAGTTCATTTTTTCCTCATTAATCTACACACAGCACCCCATATTGACAGAAAAACACAGAATTGTTGGCCTTGCAGATTTACTAAAAAAGAAAAACTGAAATATCACATGGTCCTAAGTATTCAGTGACACTCATGTATTTAACTCAGGTGCTGTCCATTTCTTCTGATGATCCTTGAGATGATTTTTTAAGTCCAGCTGTGTTTGATTATACTGATTGGACTTGATTAGGAACGCCACACACCTGTCTATATAAGACCTTACAGCTCACAGTGCATGTCCGAGCAAATGAGAAACACGAGGTCAAAGAACCTGCCTAAAGAGCTTAGAGACAGAATTGTGGCAAGGCACAGATCTGGCCATGGTTACAAAAACATTTCTGCTGCACTTAAGGTTCCTAAGAGCACAGTGGAATCCATAATCCTTAATTCTTGTGATGCGCTCTTGAAATCAGCATCTAATTATTTACAGAAGCATGACCATTTTAATGGTGAACGCACACAGATGAAATAAATATTTAGAATAATTTCGAACAATGTCTTATTCTTGAACGAGTATAGTAAACTGTTTCCACTTTTATGAGGGGGAAAAAATCTAGTGTTCCTGCCTGCACTACACACAGGTACAAACTACTTACTCAACAATTTATCCTAAACAAAATTAAGCTTAATAAATATTAACTGTCAAAGGTATTAAAAAGAAACATCAAATTAAGATATTTATGTTTAAAAGGTTAGTCAACTTTTTACCACATACTGTACAAAATTGTAGATGCAATAATATGAATATGATTTAATGTACTTACTAGGCTAAGGCGCTTTGACACAAGCAATACCACAAACACTGCCAATAGGCTAATTCTGTCATATGAGACTATCCCCCAGTTTCACAGACAAGGTTTAAGCTAGTCCCAGACTAAATTGCATGTTTGAGCGGTCTCAGATGAAAATATCTTGCTCTGACAAATCTTAAAACATGTCAGTGTCATTGTTCTTGTGTTAAGATGCACACCTGTAATATTTTCTTATAAGGCATTTTTGTAAAAGTTGCTTAAATA
>JAUMHP010000062.1:7768274-7784105 GCA_032361065.1 Enteromius trimaculatus | reverse complement strand
CAAATGGTGTTTTCAAATTTTTTTGCGACATTTAAAAATATGGATATAGAATGTATGCGCTTAAGTAAAACAGAAAAATATTGTGTCGGCATTTACAAAATTATATAGATAATTAGCATTTCAATCAGCTATATCTGTAAAAAATTTGAAGCGCTAAATATGTTTTCGTAAAAATGCCTTGGATGGAAACCTGGCTAGTGAAGCAGAATCATGCTGTGGAGGTGTTTTTATGCTGCAGGGACATGACAACTGGTTGCAATTGAGGGAAAGATGAATGAGGTCCAAGGGATATCCTGGACCAAAACCTTCTACAGAGTGCTCAGGACCTCCAACAAGACAATGACCCTATGCACACTGCTAAAATAACGAAGGAGAATGGACTTAATCCCAATTGAGCATCTCTGGAGAGACCTAAAAATGGCTGTCCTCCAATGTTTACCATCCAACCTGACAGAACAGGAGAGGATCTGCAAGAAGGAATGGCAGAGAATCCCCGAATCCAGGTGTAAAAAACTTGTTACATCTTTCCCAAAAAGACTGTTGGGATTTTCCCAAAAATGGCTGTATTAGATCAAAAGGGTGCTTCTACTAAATACTGAGCAAAGGGTCTGAATATTTAGAACCATGTGATATTTTAGTTTTTCTTTTTTAATAAATCTGCAAAAATGTCAACAATTCTGTGTTCTTCTGTCAATATTGTGTGTGCATTGAGGAAAAAAAATTAACTGCAATATAACAAAGTGTGAAAAATTTAAAGGAAGTCTGAATACAGCCACCTTTGCTCAGATTTACCAAGGGTGCCAATATTAGTGGAGGGCAGTGTACATATATACATACATCTTAATAAACACATATATAGTACAGTATGATCATGTGTTGAATCTAGTTTGATGTTTAATTATTTTTAAATTATGAATATTGCTAAACACACACATATATGTGTGTGTGTGTGTGTTATAACAACTCATCATAAAAATATTAAATTAAATAATAAAAAATAAAACTAACAATAAAAATTTAACAATCTCTTGCCTGTTCATGTTTTTGTGACATCACTTTCAACAAGACCATTAAGGGTCTTGAAATTGAATTGAAGTGTTGACTATTCATGGCATTGGAAAACATATACCACCTTCTAATAAAAAAGAAGGATGTCAACATGATACAACAGCATATTTCCAGTGTTTAAACAGGTGAGATACACACGCGATGTTCTGATGAGCAACGTAAAGGTGAACAAAGCTTTTGTGTAGCTCTATCTGATGAACTCGGTTTACCTCAATCTGCTTCTCAGCAGTTAGAAACATGCAAAATTCATACGTTTGAGAATATGAGTAAACTTTCTGTGTTTACTACATAAATATTTCACTTTAAAGGAGGCAGGTTTGGATGACTCTCAAAACATCCTATCAAAATGTTAGAATATCAGTATATTTATCCCTTTATTTTTAGTCCAGAGCAACTTTTATTAACATTAACTACCATATTCAGGGGGAAAAAATTCTATATGCATACGTGAAAAACAAGACTACTACTTATATAATATAAAGTTTCCTTGTTTTCAACAATTTGGACCAACCGTGTGGAAAATGAGAACTTACCCATCTTGGTCTTGGTAGTTCACATTTAGCCTCTTTGTGGAGCCCAGCAACTCTAGGAAAACAGACGGAAATAAAATCAGAACATGATGTGATGTTTTCAACAAATCAGTCAGCTGCTGATCCCTCCATTAGAGAGGTATGAGGCATGATGATGTTATGGCATGAAAGCACTTGTTTCAAACTTTCAACAGGCATCTGTTTTGTAATCAAACACACCGTAGATTGATGGTTATGTCATGTTTTTGTCCTTTGAGTAACAAAACAGTCATTATAGGTCTATTTTGTCATCTGAAACATTTTTGATTACAACTTTTATGGCTTTAAGTGGTCTTAAAGGGATAGTTCACTAAAAATTATATTTCTGTCATTTTCTCACTTGCACGACATTCCAAGCCTGCATGCTATGAATATCAGAATCCTAACACAGCTCTTCTTCATCAAATGACAGTTCATTATGGAAAATATATGAACTATCCCTTTAAGACCACTCAGTTCTTCAAAAAGGTTATAAATCAAAATCATGCTGTCCTAACCTCCACTCATGATTCTAACATTCCAAATTAGGAAGTACTTTTTTGAAAAAACTTTTTCATGTTTACAATAATGAATCAATAATAATTTTGAATGCTGAATGAAATACAGAACCTGAGAATAAATGTTCCTCTTTTTCCTTTTTTTGGAACGTGTAAACACAAAAATGTAAAGTGATAGAAACTGAAAATAAAGTAAATGAAAAGGTGTAAAATAAAAATGGAATTTACTGTACACTCTGCCGCCTCAATATATTAGTACATGAACACATAAACAACCTCTCTAACTTAACTATTGTCACATATACAAACAGAAACATAAAAGGTCTTTAAAGCAACCCGTCAAAATAAAAAATTGGTTTATCTTGAAGAAACGGTTATAGAAATACTTACACAAATGACTTAAAATGTACTGATAGTACAACTATAAAAAAAATAAAAAAGAAAATTATCTACCAGAATTTATTTAGTAGATAAATGTAAACACACAAGTATTTCAGGGGAAATAATAAGTTAATTAATTAATAACTAAATTAATTGAATAAAGATTCTTTTGATTATTAATATTTAAATGGAACCAAGAAAATCTATGGAAATAGATCCATGAAACATATCACATGTAACCATTAAAATGTAAAAAAAAAATCTGAAAAAAAAAAAAAATCTGAAAAAATTTAAACGAAAAAAAAAATTATTTGTGAAAAAATAAAATGGATTCATAGGCCCCTGAATCTCACAGAATTAATTAAAAATTGCTCCTTGACCAATTAGATTTGCAGGCACACAGTTCTATAATAAAAGTTAGAATTTTCTGATGATGTGCAGAAGAAAACAAAAACAGAATATTAAATGAACAAAGAGCAGCTTTGTAACCATTGTAAACATAAAAAAATACCAAACAATGAAATATTGTTCGCTCTACCTGTCGCTAAAGGGAATATGTGATCTAGGTCACTAAGTGAAGAGCGGTGAATGCAAGACTGTCCCAGCTGTCAGTGACAGTAGACAAATCTGTCCTCTAAACAACACAGAGCTGTGTCATCATTTAAAACCAGCCCTGAGCTACACAGCATCCTGACCGCTTTTATCTCAAACTAACGTGGAAATGAAGTGTCTTAACTGTAAATGAATACTGTGTTCTCTTACCTGTCAGTACACACACAGCTGCCTGTCCCATTTCGACTTTAGAAAAATGTCACAAACCTAAACTTCTCTTTGTTTTCTTACATCTTACACGTCAATCGTTCACCTGCTCAGAAACCTTTCCATCCATTTCATATATCTTCATCCATCACCCTCACAAAAGATCCTCTCTCCTGCTCCAAATCAGAGAAAACCACAAGTAATTGAATCTATAACTATTTGTTCCCTCCAGCAAAGTGGGAGCCATAGCGATGCAATGCATTCCTCCCCCCACATCATCTGGATTAAAACCAATCAGAAAAAAAATCTTTTATTATTTATTGTGAAAACTGCATCTATTATTCTGTGATTATAGGCAGCTATCAGCTCACTGAAACTATAATAATTCACTCTTGTATTTAAGAGATTGAAAAAGCCTTTCATGGTTGACTGTTCAAGACATAAAAAGGAAAATGTGTACAGAATGTGAAAAGATGCACTGCATGTCTTTAAAACATTAATCAAAACAACACATTTTTTTTACGGTCTCATTATGGTTATCACGCTCTTTCAAACTATTCTAACTTGAACTTTCAGTAGAAACTGTTTTCAAATAAAAACCGAAAGAGTAAGCTTAATAGGGGTGACGGTGAAGTCATGTGATTGATGTGTAGTTTGTTTGTAGTCTACAATTAGCTTATTACATCTGGGGATGTTAATAAGGCTTTAAAATTGTAAAGTTATTATGATGAACAAAACATGTAAGAATCATGAACTTTTTATTGGTCACAGTGCTTACTTTCTGTATTAATCCAAAAGCCAATAGAAAAAACCTATTGGTTGCAGAACAAAATTTTGGTAGCTGAAATAAAAACAAAATCAACTGGACTTCGCTGTGGACAAATCAGGATGATGAAAAACGAATAAAAACATTTTTAAACACAAAGGAAGGAATTTTTTTTAAGCTTAGAAATAAAGTTACAAATAAAACAAGGTCTAATTATGCATAATGTTTGCATAATGTTTACGCTATAAATTAAATATAGATCAAGTTGTGTTTTGTTTTATTAACAATGATAGACTGCAGGAGATTTTAAAGGATTTATTTCTCCACTGTTCGCATTCACATAAGACATAACTGACTGTGTTTATTTACATAATTTTGTGTGATGTAGTATGTTTAAGCTCAAAGAAATGCGTAAAAGGAATGCATTTTGGGTTCATGTGCTGTCAAAATTGCAAGACTTGCAAATGATCGACTACAATCCATTTAAAAGAATAGTTCATTGAAAATCAAATGAAAATTCTGTCATCAATTACTCACCCTCGAGTACTTCCACATCTGTGTGAAGTTCTTTGTTCTTCTGAACACCAAGGAAGATATTTTGAAAAACAAGGCTATTTTGGGTCACCATTGACTTCCATTGAATTTTTTTTCCTACTGTGGACGTCAATGGTGACCCAAAAAAAGCCTGGTTACAAACTTACAAATATCCTCCTTTGTGCATGCCAGATCCAATGTTGGGCAATGTTATGATTCGGTCGGCCTGCTCTCACCCTCAGCCACAAACTTTCACCTTATCACCCACAGACTCCATTTCCCAGTATACTTCATTCCTGGACTAATCACACATACCTGGACTAATTACACACCTGCAGCTCGTCACTACACTACTTCACTACACTCATCATACACACACACATAAAAGTCAGTCTGAAATTCCAACACGTCGCAAATTCTTGATTTACCTTGTTATCATTTCTTAGCGTTATTCTGTTGTGTTTTCCTGTTACCGTCCTCGGATTGTTCCTCTCCTTGTGATTGTTCGCTGCCTACCTTGACCATTGCTTTGTTTTTGACCTTGATTCAGCCTAGCCTCTGTTGTTCCTCCAGGCTTGTTCTGACCCTGCCTGTACGACATCTCTCTAAATAAAATGATGCATATGGATCCGTACGTCCCTGTCTCCCATGTTACAGGCACATTACTTTAAAAAAGTAATTAGTTATAGTTACAGTGTACTTCTCACAAATAGTAATTGAGTTAGTAACTGAGTTACAACATTAACTAATTACCAGGGAAAGTAATTATTGCGTTACTTAAACTAAAGAAAATCAATTGGAAATTGGTGGTGGTGCTTGTTTATCATTTAGTATTTTTATAAAAAACGGGGCAAAAGATTATAAACTACTACATACTGTAGTATGCGTTCGCTCTAATTGATTTGCTGAAATCAAAACAGAGACAATAATAGGTGAGCATCACCCAATAAGATTGGCATTAGCGCATTGGTCCCGCCCACTACCAGAGAAACTGGCTGTTCTTAAAAGCTGAGGAATTCCAAATGAAATCCATTATTTTGACAGGAAAATACATCAAAGAATATCGTTTACATGTAGCACTTCAAGACTGCATGTTATGAAAGACTCTTGCTCTTCATCTTTCTTTTCGTGTGTGAGACAAAGCGATGGCGACCTGAGTTTATGATACTTCAAATACAGCTACACTGCGCATAAATTGAGATGGACTGAAAAATAAAATGCTAATAATATTATAAGAAATTATAGTAATGCCACATTTTATTGCCAGTGACAGTAACACCATTGTAACGTAGGAAACAGTAATTCGTTTGATTACTCACTACTAAACAAAAATAAAGCAGCTCGCGAGTTAACGCAAACATCACAAATATGCAGATTTAAGACCTCGTTGAGCAATGACGAGACTATTAATTCAGAATGGATTACATTTATTGCAAAACAATATATATATATATATATATATATATATAATAAAAAATAATTCTTATTTCTTTTAAACTCTGACAAGTAAATCAGAAATGAAAAATGACTAAAGACAAGGACATCTCAAGGTTTAATTTCCAGCCCTGCTATACCCAATTGTGGCTGATCCAAGAAGCCCAACAACCATATGCTTCACACACTGCCACCACTGATTTCCTGTAGACAGGGTCTGTATTCTATGCCTTTGGCTCATGCTGGGTTAATCATAGGCCCTGTTGTACTCCAACAGAACCACCCCACTGAGGACTATACGCCACGGCCAGGGGGCAGAGGGAAAGATGCCAACGGAGCTATGAACTTTACATATCGCTGCAAGGGAAGAAAAAAAAAAGTTGATGTTGTGGGCCTTCCAAGAGGAGTTCGAGTTTCAACATGAGACAACATTCCAGACATGGCTATCCCACCCAATCTCTCAATTTCCATCTCTGTCCCCCTCTCTCTCCCTCGCTCACAGTAGCCACACAAAAGTGTGCGTGCAAACACAAACACCCTTTGTGTCTGTCAACAGTGGTCTTTTCTCGCTGAATGGAAAAGCTGCTTCTAATGTGGGCATCTCTCAAATGAAATGAGCCACAGTAACCGCACAGGACTCAACCACTCCCTAAACCCACACAATAAACATAATGAGCCAATTTAAAGGACACCTTGTATCGAGTCATTCATTGTCACTGAGCCTGCTGGGTTTTTTATGCTTGAAGGCATCTTTCCTGATGAATAGAATCTCACCTCAAAAATGTTTAAAATCACAACAACATACAGGTACTGAGTGAACCTGAAGTTTGGACAGGTGAGAAGACAGAGTGTCTAAGGCACCGTATAATTAACAATAGCCTTAAATATACACTGATTTTAGGAATTTGGCGCATTTCCACTGACAGTAATGTCACTGAAAATGCATCTGTGAAAATGTCAAATTAATGTCAGCTCTTAGTCTTTAATTAATGCCATGCCATTACCAAACAAGTTCTAAGATGCAAAACAAAACCTAAAGCACAGTTAAGCACACAAAATATAAACCGATTTAATAACATTTTAAAGTACAGTACCACTCTAAAGTTTGTCATCATGATTTTTTTTTGAAGGATTCATATTTTTATTTAGCAAGTCTGCATTAAATTGCATGTATTTAAAAAAAAAAAAAAAAAGCTGTACTTTTGAACTTTCTAAGAGTCTTCAAGAGTCCTAATAAAATATAGCATGGTTTCTACAACAACATTAAGTGAATTGTTTTCACAACTGAAAATAAATACATTTTAAAGAATAAAATAAATGAAAAGAAATAAAATATATTGAAACATTTCTTGTGAACCAAATCAGCAGATTAGAATCATTATTGAAGGATCAAGTGGCATTACAAAACTAAATCGTTGCCTTAATAGCATTAGATTTTATAATAAAAATAAAAACAAAATTCCCATATTGATATTTCCACTATATATGTTATGGCTGTGCCGGGAAAGGAGATTGAACAAAATAATAATCTTTTAATAATAACCTTAGAAGGTCTCAACTGGAGAATGCAAGCCCAACGTAAACAGCATTAATCACGCACACTGAACATTCAGACAGAACGCTAAAATAGAACTAATAACTGAATGGAAGACAGCTGGGGAAACATAGGAGGAAACTAATTAACTAATAATCATTACAAACACAGGAAAGACCAAATAAGGAAAGCACTTGGACATCAAAACGAAACCAAACAGAAACGTAACAATATAGACAAAAGTCATGGAAAAAAAACGTAAGCGCACACACACCACTAAACACTTTTCTGAAATGTACAGGAACAGAAGTAGGTGTCGGAGGTCAATCTCTCAACAGATTAGATAATGACTTTAATTAGATGGATCACTAGTGATTTGGTTTGGCTTGCCAGAAGCAATTTGGGGTAATAGAGTTGAATGACCTACCTACAATTTGTTCCAGTAAACAGCACAGTAAAACACAAGCTAAACAACATCTTTCATTAGTAATATTATTAGCAGTCTCTTATAAGCAACTTCTCAATCTAAGATTGAACAACCTACCACATAGATTTCAGCATCTTTATGTGTGCCGCACAAGACCCAGCAGTCACATTACTGTTATCCCATGAGCCTTTGTGACAGTGTGTTCAAAGGGAATTACCACCACAACATAGGAAAATGGTTTTACTGTAATACCTTTCCAAAACACTGGATCTTGGCTCATTTCTTAAACAACGTTCTGCCACATGATGAAAGCCTCACTGAACAAAACAACTGGAAAATTGTCAAGGTGTCTGAGCTCACTGTCAGTGGATGAGCGGAGATAGACGAAGGACCTGGTTATGTAACAGGCACAACGTGACTGCGCACAAAGGTGACTTACTGGCTCAGTGTACATTTGAAATAATGTAAATGATCTTGCAAAGGACTCAAACAAACCTTTGTCTGAAAGGCAAAGTTTCACTGATGATTGTCATTCTGCAAAATACAATACCCACACTGGACCATGAACATGGAGTATGTTGGGAAGATTTGAATGTAATAGTTTAAAGATTGTGACCCATATTTAAGTAGTGTGTGTGTGTAACTATTTCAGTTTCTATATTAAAGGTGACTAATTACATTTAATTAAATTTCTAATAAATATTTTCAACTGTTAATAATTTTCAAAAATAATAATAATAATAATAAAATATTTATTATTCTTTCTTTTCTTAGGTACGTAGTATGTACTGAAAACAAAGTATGTCCTTTTAAGGGAACTGCTCCAAGGGACAAGCTGTTCTATTCTAAGCTCAATTTTAAACCTTTATTTTTCTGTCAGACTTTCAATCTTTCATTACTTGAATTAAGATTCTAATGATTTAATTTTAAAGCACAGTGAACACAAAATCAGACTTGAGCACCTCTTTTTACTTTGAGATTATTCTTTTATTATTATTCGTTTTTGAAATCAAATCTTTGCATAGCTACAGTATGACAGAAAAAAATGGTATCTTGGGAAAAAAAAAAGGAAATAATAGGAAATAAACCGAATAAGCATGTGTTTTATTTAGTTTCCTAAACTCCTGAAACATTGGTGTTTCGTATTTTAAAGCAGTCAATGTAATTTGGGAAGGAAATCAATTATATCTGTACGTGTATGAAAATATTTAGATGGGACCTCCTTGGCAATTGTTCACTTCCAAATAGTCAAGTTCATAAAAGCACATACTGCGCACTTTGAAAGGATTTTACTTGTATATATTGATTATATGTAACGTTAAAAATAATTGGTTTAAATTTACATTTTAAAAATGGTAACAGGATTGATCCCCCACCTCAGTCAAGCCTTATAAATCATCAAAAAATAGAACATAACAGAGGAGTGGGAGAAACACGCTTGTGTTTTAAGTGTAGAATTCCTGGTTGACAGATGATGTAACCTCCTAGAAATAATGTCAGTTGGATGTACATTATTTTACAAGGGTTTTTATGAGGGTAACAGGGCTGAGATTAAATCAGGGCACATCAATACAATTATTTATATTTTACAGAAATGTATACTACCAAAAACAATGAGACTATTATGAGAACAATTTGTGAATGCGATTTTTATATTGTTTTGCCTTCATTTTGCAAATTAAAAGTTGTGCTGAAAAAAAAAAAAAAACTTACCAACATAAACACTATTTAAATTATTTAAAATAATATTTAATTGACTTATTTGATGTAATATTGATTAAAACATACATAGTACTGCTATATTTTTAAATGGCACATGTATTTGCTGTCTTAAGGATGATAAAGGCACTGATTTTGTGGAATGAGCCATAAATAAATCAGACCACCAAATCACATGCTTTCTAAAATTCTGTCTTAATATTTCTGTTCACAACTATACTACAACTATACTCTGCGACACAAAAAAAGCTTTTGGCCATCGAACAAAGATTACATGCATATCCATGATGGTTATCTTTCTATTCCTCTTCAAAATAAAAATCTTTCACCAATCATGTACGAGGACGTTAGAAACAAGGTATTTAAAATAATCTAGACAGACTGATCCTAGTCACTCACTTAAAGGAAGATAAAATCATTACAACGAAAGCAAACATGATGTTCTGATTTCATATCTCTTAAACAGTCTGGTTTCTTCTCCTGCTTTTGTATGGTTGTTTTGGTACTGATGACTGTAAACAAACCTGCCGAGAACCAGTCAGCTTGAATTAAGCTCACATTTACCTTGCTAGACTTCTCTCCAAAAACAACATTTTTTTCATTTTATCATGGAAGCTTCAATTAATCTTTTTTGTGAAATTAATGCTGCTGGAAATAACTAGGCCAGTAACGTCTTGTTTAAGAAAATCTGTTTTGAATGAGCTGAAGCTCAGTGGATCATATGACCAATGGCCATAGTGATACCAAAGATTATGTTAAGTCTCAATGTAGGACATTATTCAACATTACAATGCAGAAGATTTGGGTCACAGAGGTCAAATATAATCCAGGCTATTGTCTCACTATAATAAAGCAAAACTAATAAGGGCTGTGTGACTAATAAGCCAGTGAGGACGTAAAGGTGTTGAGATTTTTAAAGCCCATAGAGATTCATTATCATTTGCATCAACAAAGAGAAATGAAACAGGAAAGGTGAGACAAATCAAAGCTGAAAAGTTAAGTAACTACACAACTAAATCACACCCATATTTATTATAGTTACAAACAATCACTTTCCCTCTGACACCATGTACTAACCAGAAGTGATGCTGTGTTTCCAACAACAAGTGGTTTGTCTCTCTTCACCCGAAAGAAACAGAACATATTTGACATTTAAAATATACAGCTATGTGTCGTGGGATCCAAACCAATGAGATTTTAAGGTGCATGGTCACCGAAACGAACCAAATGATCACCAATATGCCATCATATAGTTAGATTTACATGAGACATCCTTTATCCAGTATGGAAATAATGCAAAACAGGATTTACGCAAAACGTAAACTTTGCACTTTGCCAAAACCCCTTTACTTTACTCTGTGTCACTGGGATACTTTTAAAAATGCTTGTTAAGCTCTAATATCATTTTGTCAATTTACTTCAATAAGCCCAAATTTAGTCTTTTTTGCACTAATTGTAGTTGTAGCCCTAGGAAGTTGTTAGTATACCCTGTGTTAGCAATGTCAGTAAGTTTTAGTCCTCTCTACAGACAACAATCGCACCGATCACTTTAAGACAATTAAAACAAAGGCAGAAAAGCACATTCTCATGCAGTCATTTCTAATAAATGTAAGGACCTAGATGCAAGATGTTTGTGTGCGCTGTTTGTGTTTTCTACAGTAGCCTTGTGTTCTGTAGACTAATTACGCTAAAAATAGTAAATGTATGCAAGCTCTCACATAATGCTAATAATACTGTCCATCCTTTAATTAATCTCTAGTTTCGATGAATATTTAAAAGCTGACTGTAAGATGCAGGACCTGTTTGCTAAGTTGAAGGAACGGCTGACTTACAAAGTTTATACTAGATCTAGCGATGACTGACAACATCGCTCATGGATTAACCCATTGAGCAGATTCCAAAACAGTCCTGAGCAGCCTGACCCATCTGTCATGAACAAGAGGAGAGAGTATTAGAACAAGTACAAGCTCGTGTAAAACATGATTTGCGTGGAAAAACATGGCTTTCAGTCCGCTTACATAGACCCCAACGTTTTACAGGGCTACAACATTTCTAGGGAACAAAAGCGACTGAAAGCAAAATAGCCCTGATGATGGTGCGCTGAAATCCAACTCTCTTTAAAGTTAATCTGCCTGTTTGCCATATGGGCTATCCCTGATTTGTAACAAGACAGGTGGGGGTAGAGATGAACACCAGATTACAGATATTGGCAAAAAGGAAAGAGGTTTTTAAGAATATCAGGTTTAAATGCTCAATTTATGCCGAAACAAGATGCAGTAAGCAGAATTAGAGGAATGATATATTATTTTAATAATAACACTATTAAAATAAAAATTAACTCGAAATTAAAACAAATTAACTCGATTTTTGTATGTTGAACTTAAGTTAAGTTAAGATATTGAAGCAAATTTTACAAAAATGCCTTATAAGAAAATATTAGAGGTGTGCATCTTAACACAGAACAATGACACTGACATGTTTTAAGATTTGTCAGAGCAAGCTATTTTCATCTGAGACCGCTCAAACATGCAATTTAGTCTGGGACTAGCTTAAACCTTGTCTGTGAAACTGGGGGAAAGTGTACATATTTGAACCTAATGCTGTAGGTACAAAAATGTACCTCTTGAAAAGGTACCACCCCACAATTGGAACAACTAATTTTGCACTTGTGTAGAAGCAGTGCTGCAATCCAACTAAAGATACACTGAGGTTGTGCTAAAGTGTAGCTATTGCAAGTATACTTCAGGTACACTTTAAATATATTTAATTAAAAAATTATGTATTATTCAAAGGGCATACAATCATCATCAATAGTGACATTAACACTCATTTTAGGCATTATATTAGGAAATGTACGTTGTGCACAAGCAATAGTCTTTCTTTCAATAAAGTTTCATTATACTCTTTATGTCATTAAGTCTCAAACCATGTGTCTGTTAAAAGATTTGTTAGTATGAAATGCATTTATTTTAAATATATTACTCTTTTACTAGGGAAATGAAAGTAAATGAGGCACTTTTTAAGAAAACGTTCTATAAAAAGTTACTGAGAAATTATTGCAGTTTCCTTGTTTTGTAAAATCAAACACACTTCCAAAAATCTCCAAGACACTTCTTTATGAAAGTGATTAAGATTCATACAGCATTGCGTGACAAGAAACACATTTCATATTAATATACAAAGACTTCACACTGCCATCAATATCCCGTAGCAGAATGTGACTATGATTGTACTGACTATAACCTTTCAGATTTGCAGAGGAGCCGTCTGACCTGCCATGAACTGACTCTGTTTGGCCTCCAGTCGAAGCAGTCTCCATCTGCTTGGGGGGGAGGAGACTTACAGACTGTCCTGAAAACATCCTCTGCAGGTGTACTGCAGAAACTTGGCCACTAACTGACCCTTGATCGCCTATTGAGTAGACAGTCTACTGGATTTAATTCCCAAAAAAGGATTTAACGTGACATTGTAACTGCAGTTGATGTCTGAAGGCACCTATTTGCATCCAGTGTTTACGTGAAGTGCATAAATGACTGGAATGGTCAAGAGAAGCTAATGGTCTTTTCATGTTCAGTTTGGATGCAGCTGTTGTTTGATGTCATACAGGGTTGATTCAGCAATTAGTCTAGTGTTATTGCCACTGCTGTTGCAGCTCAGATGTTAAATAAATGAGTCCCTGATGGTTAATCTTAATATTAGACACAGAAACATCTAGGCAAGTCAAATTAAACTTATGGGGTTGAAAATGAATTCTTCACCTGAAATGTATGTGTCTGGGACACATTAACAGCATTTTTAAAGAGGAGTGTAGATGGTATCAGGTTGCAGATTGTATCATTTAAAATATTTTAAATGTGAAACAGAAACTTTCAATAGATACTTAATTATCGTACAGTATAATCTCATCTGTGGCTGATCATATTTTTCAAATGGCCCCTGCCAAAAGAAAAAAATATGCCTAAAAAAAAATAAAAAAAAATCACCATACTTACTATTTCGGTTGGTCTTGATCTTGGCTAGTAGTTTATGAGCTAAAGGAAGGTCTCCATTCTTCACAGCCAGAAGAAGGTCCTGCTCCTTTCCCATGGCTTTGTCCAGTTTCCAGAGAAGTGTTATAATCTGGATTCACAATGTCATGATTCTTTCTGTTCATTAAACTTTGGACTTGGCTTTTGGTTTTCCTTATCACTTTTTGTTTTGTTTATACACATATGGTCTAACCATTTAGCATTAGTTTTTAATTTATGGTCCTATGCAACATGAAGTAGATGACTGCTCTTGAGGAGCGAGAATATACTGAATGTAAACCATCCTTAAAGCCAGAACATCCCAAGGAAACCTAAGGGGGAAACAGACATGCTGTATTATCATGGCTCGGTCTGTACAGTCATAAATAACACGTTTAAATAACATTTGTAGACAAAACGCAACTTTGTTGTTGTTGCCGTTTAAAGAAAACATCTTATAGCTTCTTGATAATGTATTTGAATTTACAATAAACAAGCAACCAATCACTTCCAAGGCAACCTGAGCGCTTCGCTGATCGTTTCGTTGTTATGAAAAGTACAGTAGGACGGACAATAAAACATACAAATTAACCATAAGCATTAATGACAACTTTCCTGAACGGTTACCTCTCGCTGTTATTTAATCAAATTTTAAATAAGTAACGCACTTGTCGTGTAGAGCCGTAGGATCACATACTCACCAATGCGTAGTCAGATCGATATAACAGCCTAAAACCACTTATTCCACGAAGCCGACGAAGTTCAATACGTATAATCCCGTTTATGTCTTCCGTTTCTGTTCGAGAAATCGCAAGAGAGCAATGCCATACTTGAACGTGTTTGACACCGGTGCGTGAGCGCGCGCGGATCAGTCACGCGCCTCAGCAGTGCACTCTCTTCCTGAAAGGTGCGCTGTTAAGACTCTTATATATTTCAGAAAAAGGATTTCATACATGAAGAACAACTCCTATAAAATACTGTGTGTTCAAATCGATAGATGTAATGTTCCAAAGACGTCTATATAATGCATCGTACAAATATTACAACTTAAATCCAAACCATAAGTGTTAACTATACGCTGATTTAACAATTTTTTCATATCGGCCTTCGTGTTCGTTGATGGTAATTTAGTCAAGGAAAACATCTGGGACTCTCAGGTTAATTCGTGGTAGTTTGTAAAGTTTGTGCGACATCTAGTGCCTGGACGTTGTAATGTCCTGAGAGCTCTTGGGGGGTAACCCTAAACTAGTTCAGGGTTGTCATGGTTAAAATTTCACCCTAAACACATTTGATCCAACTAATCAAGTCATTCCTGCTTATTTGAAAGTTAATTATTTGTAGCAAAAACTTTTAAGGGCTCTGGCCCTTCAGGAATTGAGTTTGACAGCCCTGAACAATGTTAAATTTAAAATTTCAATGAAATTAAAATTAATGTTAAAATATGAAGAAATTATTAGCAAAGAGCAACACCGATAATATCAGTGTCAGTGTATAATCCTTTTCTTCCTAAAACTGATCAAGTCTTCTCTAAAGTTGCAATGCAATAATAAATTGTTTATTACAGAATATAACACTAACGATACAAAAATGTATAAAAATATAAACATAATTGGGGTGCATCTCAACCACATCTCTTTGTCTATTGTTTTTGTCATTTCAAAGATGATAAATTTCTTGTAGGAAACCCAGATTCATTATGATTTTCCCAAATATATCCAGATAAATTTGTCATCATGAAGTTGCTTCCAGGTCTTCATCTCCAAACGATAATCGTGATTAGCATAAAACACTAGCTTAGTGTGTTTGGTGTCATAGTAGTAGGTTGGATATTTCCGAAAGTCATCTGTGCAAAATCCATAGACTTTCACCTGCAGGAGAGCAGAAAAAGCATGGCATTACTATAAAATAAGCTCAGTCCAACTGATAAAATAAAACTGTATTATAGTTATTATTTGCTATTATTATTATTATTATTATTACTACACTTACAATGTCACATGTGTGCATAGCCATCAGAAGAGTAAACGCTCCATTAGTTGGCCTGACCAGCCACCATCTTTTTGTATTCAATTGCTTTGCCCTAAGAAACCTACAATAAAAAAAATGCAAGACACAAGCATCAACAAATAATGAACT
>JAUMHP010000062.1:7737666-7759853 GCA_032361065.1 Enteromius trimaculatus | reverse complement strand
CAGCTGTGAGCCAGGGCATCTCTGCCTAAGGTTCCCTTGGTCAGAGCATAAAACAACTGGCAGTGGGAGGTCTCTGGAGAGGCAAACAGGTCTACCTGTGCCACATCGAACTTCTCCCAAATCAGCTGGACTGTCAGGGGATGGAGTTTCCATTCTCCAGGGAGAACTTGGGCTCGAGACAGCTCGTCGGCTGTCTGGTTGTAAACACCCGGAATGTGAATGGCGCGAAGCGAACTCAGATGCTTCTGACTCCATAGAAGGAGGTGGCGAGCGAACTGTGACATACGACGGGAGCGTTGATCACCTTGATGGTTGATGTACGCAACGGTCGATGTGTTGTCCGTGTGGACCAGAACGTGACAGCTCTGAAGGTGCTCTTTGAGGCGACTCAGAGCTAGACGAACTGCTAGCAATTCGAGGCAATTGATGTGCCAATGCAGATGAGGTTCCGTCCAAACCCCTGAGACTGCATGCCCGTTGTACATGGCGCCCCATCCTGTGGTGGAGGCATCTGTGAATATCTCAGCATGCCTGGAGACCTGTTCTAGAGGCACTCCTGCCTGAAGAAACTTTAGGTCTGACCACCAGAGAAAGGCTAGGCGACAAGCCGGGGCTACTTGAACCCGCAGCGAGCCACTCTTCCACGCCCACCTCGAGACTCGATTGTGGAGCCAATGCAGAAGCGGTCTCATATGGAGCAGCCATATGCCCCAGGAGCCTCTGAAATTGTTTCAGTGGAACCGCATTCTTGTTCTTGAACGTATTCAAGCAAGTTAGCAGAGACTGAGCATGCTCTTCTGTGAGGCACGACCGAGGCTGTTTGGGCGACCGAGTCCAATTCCATCCTGAGAAAAGAGATCCTCTGCACCGGACAGAGTTTGCTCTTTTCCCCGTCCCTGTGTTCGCACAACTGAGCTCTGGACTGTGCTAGTATTAGCCAGTCGTCGAAGGTAGTTGAGTATACGAACTCCTTTCTCCTTCAGAGGAGTCAGGGCTGCCTTCGAACACGAACCTCAGCAAAGGCCTGTGTCGCGGAAGTATTGAAACATGGAAGTATGCGTCCTTCAGGTCGATTGCTGCAAACCAATCCTGGGGACGGATGCATTTGAAAATGCGTTTCGCCGTCAACATCTTGAACAGAAGCCCGTGAAGAGCTCGATTCCAGACTTGCAGATCCAGGATCGGTCGTAACCCACCACCTTTCTTGGGCACTATGAAGTACGGGCTGTAAATCCCTGTTCTCATAATGGTTGGAGGGACCGGCTCTATTGCTTTCTTCCTCAGAAGAGTAGCAATCTGTCGTGAAGCGAACACCGCTGTACCTGGGAGGTCGTCGGGCGCACTGAATCGCATAACCGAGCCGAATGGTGCTGATGAGCCATCGAGACGGTCTGAGCCTGATCCAGGCATCTAAGAACCGAACAAGAGGCACCATCGCAACCACCAGGGTGCCGGGGAGGGGCAGCGAGGGGGAACGCAGGGGTCCAGTCCAAGCGTCTCTGAGCCGGTTCAGAGGGAGACCTGCATTTGTATGTGTGTGCAAGTTACCTGCGTTCCGGCAGTAGTGGGGCCGGAAGTCCGTTGGTTCGTCCTCCAGATCTCTTTTTACAGGCCTGTCCACAACGCCTCGTCCCATCAGAAAATTGCTCTTTTGTCTCTATTGCCTGTCCTAGGGTCGCTTGCATTTCCTCTTGTCACCAGGTCCTGCAGGCGGTTGGACAGGACCCCCGCGGCCGGCTCCTCGACGCGACCAACGGGACTGCTGTTTGTACACGCAGAGTTGTTTTGGCATCTCGAAGCGAGATTCCTATTCGTCATCACCGGCGTGACGTCGAAGTGACCGACTGAAAGGGAACTAGAAACACGCAAATTACAAATTATCCCCACGGCATTCAGGCAGGCATTCCCAACAGATTAGAACAGGGCAAAACAATCGATCGGTAACAGTGATCGGTACATTTATAGCCGCGGATTTTGATTTTGAAATGTTACTGTGCCCTACTCCTAGCAAAGAACAGAAAGATTTGTGACCTTCTTTAGCTGAAGCACAACAGTGGCCCATATGTTGAAGACACGAGCTGTGCTGTCTGAAGAAAATGTGCTCTCATCTTTCTGAAAAAAAAACAAAAACAAAAACCTTATAAATTGATTGAAACGGAGTTCCATTTAAAAAACAAAAAATTGCTGCTAAGAAGAAACCCCAGACGACATGTGAAGTATAGCCTATAGCTCCATTGTTGTTCAAAGTAAAAAAAAACGAAAACAAACAAGAATATACATTTATGTTATATTTCATGAATAAAAATGTGAAAAAAAAAAAAAAATTCTCTTGTTTTTTGCTGTATCAAAAACGTACCGAACCGTGACACCACTGTGTCGTATCGAACCGAATGATGATTTTTGTGAGCCGTTACACCCCCATTATATATATATAAATATTCTTCTGTGTAAATTATAAAACACAATTATGATGAGGTAATGTTTATTTTATATAGGCTTATATGTTTATATTTTATTATAATCCCAAACATCATGGATCTGCATTTTCTACAATGTATTTTTATAATAAATAAAATCAAACAATATAATTCATATTCTCAATAAGGTTATTTATTATTAAGATAAAAAATAATAATTGCACATCCAAAAGTTAGGTGACGATATGCACTAGGTGGCTTTTTTTTTTCTTTGTAAAATGTTAGAAATACAATCAGGAGAAGTAAAGTTTACGTTTGCGCTGGCTGATATTGCGCAGCGTGTATTAAAGAAGCATGCGCCAAGTTACACTGGCATGAGGAGGAGGCTGTTGTACCTTCTCTGACAGAGATGCAAAGGATTTATTCCCTGATTATTTTTCAACCAACACAGGCAAGACTGTGATAAAGTTGGCTTTGGGAAAAAAGAATCTTGTAAAAGGGTACACATAAAAGATTAATGTTCAGACACAGTTTATTCTTCACAAAGACTAACAGAATACAGAGTTTCTTTCTGTCTTTGATGTGCTTGTGTCTTTGGCAAGTCTATTGATTCTAGAGTCATACAGTTTCTTCAAAGTCTTTAGTCTTTCAGAAGTTTATAAGCCCTTAAGAAATATCACAATTTCAGCAATGATTAATTATAAAGTGCAGTACAGTTACAGATAAACAATCTGAATAACACAGATTAGCACGTTTTTCAAGTTTTTATTGAATACATATCGTTCACATGCAGGGTGAAGAAAAGTGAAACCTTGAAAATACTCCATTGTACTTTTGACCAATTATGAACCCCACAAATTTTTATAATTCTGGTATATTCCCTTCTGTTCTCTCCCAGTCCTAAAATAAACACATGGTTTAATGATGCATTGTATTTGTACTGGCTAATTACATTTTAAACAAACTGTAGCTAAACAAATAGAATAGAAAGCAACTTTACATTAGCCTTTTGATAATTCGTTCCTGTTCATGTTTACTTGTGTCGTTTCTGGAGTTTGATGCTGCTTAACAGTTCTGGAAGAGCATTTGTAAGATGAAATAGAAAAAGTATACTCTACATATATTTAAAAATAAATAACTGGTCCTGTTTGTGTATGGAAGAAAAAAAAACAATACATTCTTTAAGAAAATTGATAGTATAAAAATATAACTGAAAATAGATTTATGATGGGAATTTGTAATGTAATGAAGAACAAAGGTCGAACGCACCCATAAACCATGACCATTTTAAAATCTAAATATCACATCCCTCTCAGTTTAAACAAGCAAAAACAACAAAAAGATAAACCTTGATATTACCTTGCAGCATAATACAGATGTTTCATTTAGTTGTAGTTCACAGCTTGTATCCTTTAAAATAACACCTGCTGACAGAACAGACAGTTGTCTTCTAATGTCTTTGAAAAAGTCTAATGATTCCAGAGTCATGCAGTTTCTTCCAAGTCTTTATCTCCAGGTTGTAGTCATGGTTAATAAAGAAAATTACACTGGTTTTTTTAAACTTTTCATAATAATAGTTGGAGTACTTATGGTGGTCTTCTGTAATAAATCCATAGGCATCCACCTGATATTGAGCAATACAGCATTTTCAGGTTATATTAATAAGGTATAAGTAATATATGTCTAATACAATTACAAACGATAACATAAATACTATTGTAGAGTATGTCCAGTGTTAAACAGCAACAAACAACTTGGAATAGAAAAGAACTACTGTGTTTACTTACAATATCACACGTGTGAAGAGCCAAGAACAAAGCAAACGCACCATTGGTCGGTCTGTACATTGCCCAATGAATGTCCTGCATTTGATTGGATGGCATGAACCTGTTTTTTTGTGTGTGTTTAAACGGAGGTCATTGAAAAGAGATCGATCACACTTAGGATTGTTGTATGATTAGACAAAGTGGTCACCGTAACATAAATGTTACCTGTTGCGAATGTACCGAAGAAAGTCAGGATGAAGAACATAGAATCTACTCTCATTAAACTTCCCTTTGAAATAGTTCAGTGGCCTATGGAAAAATAAATGCAAATGTTTTATTTTTAAAATAAATCAGTATCATATACAGATACTGCGAATCATATACAGATATCATATACAGTACTGTAGTAATGCGTTTTCACCCCTTATCATGCTGAGGTGAAGTCACTGTTGCAATGCTATTCTTGTTTGGGACAGTTTGAGAAAGCTAAAGCTGGAGACTGTACCTCACACCCTTGAATGACCCGTTGGCTTCTCGTCCCTGCAGAAGGCCTTGGAGCCACTCAAAGTCCCTCAGGCCTTCAGGGATCATTACATATTTGATACCCTATTCAAAAAACGTACTTTAAGTAAATGCAATAAATGCAATCTTGGTGATCACAAAAGACTTAACCTCATATCGTTGAACAGTAGTGTAAACTGTGTAGTGCAATTTAACTAATCTAAAATAATTTGATTATTTTGAAATAATCAGAATGCACTGACCTCATCTTGTGGAATACTGTTAAATCCATACTTTTGTAATGTCAGAATGTTGGCATATAAAGAAAAAGCTGTATGTACATAGACTGATGTTTTATTTCCAACATCCTCCTCGTAACCTTGAGTAACAGCCCCATTAACTCTGTTTCAGAACAAACACAGTCAAGACCTCAGATAGCTATGTTATTAGCATGCATTAAAGGAACAGTTCACCCAAAAAATAAAAATGACATCATAAACTACTCACCCCAAAGCCATCCTAGGTGTATATGACTTTTTCTTTCAGACCAACAACGTCAGGTTTTTTTTTTTTATTCTGGCTCTTCCAAAGCTTGGTAATGCTGGTGAATAGTGGCCATTATTTTGAAGCTCTGTAAATCTGCGAGAGCGCCGAGTTCTGGCTGACCTGTGACTGTGTTTGTCTGAAAGAAGAAAGTCATATACACCTAGGATGGTTTGGGGATGAGTAAATTCATAAGCGAGCTATTCCTATAGCACATTTATTTCATGCAGTTATCAACTGTCCTAAGCTATTTTTTTTACGAAGCTAATTTTATTTGAAAACCATGACAAGTTTTAACTCTTACCGAAAAACATAATCATGGGAGTCTATCTCTTTTCCCATCTTTGAGTTATTGAGAATGCCACCAGCACCCACAACAGCACAGCGGATACAGCCATCCTTTGAACTTTCAGGCACAGGCAGTAATATTGAAGACTTAGGCTTTGGTATCAAATCCACTGCTTCTTTGACCACTTCGGTGAGAGAAAAAAACGTACATGAAAGAAATGTAAAGTGCATAGCTGGGACAGAAGGTCACCCAAAGCAATAGCTGAAAATAATAAAATATATTATAAAATAATATTTGCTGAAGATGTACTCATCCATCAGGCAATCCAAGATGTAGATGAGATTCTTCACTGAAGAAGACAAGTTTGTGTCTTAATTTAGCATTACATCATTGATTCACCGGAGGATTCTCTTCAGTGAATGGGTGCCGTCAGTTCAAGAATATCACAAGTGATCCAAATTACTCTGATTAAATAGTTTAACTTCATATTGCATAACAACTTCTCTATCTCTGATGTCCTCTAACATCAAAATCTAGACATATTTGTTGAGAACCCTTTTAGACTAAGCTTGTGACTGAGCGGTTTTAATCTTTACTTATTTCTCTTATGATTCAAATGAGACTGGAGAGAGCAATTTGTTACAAACGTGAATCTACATTGTTAATAAACGGAGCGGAGTTGCATGGATTATTGTGATGTTTCAGCCGCTGTTTGAACTTTCATTCTGACGGCACCCATTCACTCCAGGGGACTGGTGAGCAAGTGATAAAAAGTCTCCAAATCTGTTTTAATGAAGGATAGCCTGAGGGTGAGTAAAGTTTTAGTAAATGTTCTTCTTTGAGGTTAATTATTTCTTCAAGTGTGCAAGTTTTGAGGCAGGTGTGTATCAACCATGTATGTGGCCTAAATACATATTTTACCATTTACTACCATTATAACCCAGAACTTGGATTTCATGTGAGTGACAGATCACTGCACACATCATCATAAAAAAAGAGTCTTCAACAACGGATTTATTTTTTAAAAACAACGTGCCTGAATAAATCCGTTATATTAAAAACTGCTTAAATTTGCCAGAAATGCTATAGATTTAAACATGAAGCCGTAATGTTTGTATAGGAAACAAAAAAGTCCCGTTTCCATTGTTTACAGTGCTAAACTCCAATGACATCAAGCTAATAGTAACATGAAGACATCGACCTGCTGCACCCCTTTCTCAAACACGTGCAGGATTCTACACATCCATATTATGCCAAAACTTAAATTTGCTTAAGGTTTTTACCATTGTATTTGTATTCCATGAAGCCGAAGGGATTGTTGAAGTGTGCTAACCGATTCCATTCTGTTATGTTGAGTAGACCTTTGTACAGCCACAGCTGAATGTCAGGAAGAAGAGCCTCCTTGAACTTGGGATCCTCTGCGTTTTGAAGGGACTTTGGACAGGTCTATGGAAAAAGTGATTTCCCCCCCCCACAGGATCAAATTAACTGCACTACTTCACAGTGAGAATGGTATGGGAAAAGAAAAACTTACATGTTTTCTCGCTTCACTGCTTCGCAAATAAACATCTTCAAAATCCCACACTGGAAGTTTTGTAAAATTGTTCTTATAGAGAACCGGAAGAGGTGTAATGTTGATTTCTTGCTCAGTGGAGTAAACAAGTCTTTCGGTTTTGTACAAATTAGTAGTTCCAAGTTGTGATAAAATGAATGTAGAAATGATGACAGTTTTGCTAGTTAGGAGGAAAGTACGAATAAGCTTTTTGTAGTAATCCATACAGTATATCTAAATATCTAATAAAACAATAAAAAAAATGTCTAAAATCTAATTAAAAAATACAATTAGTATATCATACAAATTTATAATATTTGCAAAAAAATATTTTCTTACCTGTGAAACTGTTCAGAGAGATTCATCCAAAGCACTAGATAGAGCAGCGTGCAACAAGTCAGAATCAGACTGAAAACAGCCCAAGCTTTCTGCATATTTCATGACCAATTTCCACTTATGTTATCAGTCTGGTCATAATCATGTGAAAGATTCACTGCTTTATAATCTACCTCTTCAAATTTATTACATCATCAACCAGGTGTTTATTTCTGGATTATAGTCCGCCCATTGCTACGAATGTCATTATTGATCTATGGCCTGCACAGATCTATGAGCACAATTTAAACACAACTCATAAATAATAGGAATATAAAGCAAAAACGGTTTTCATTTATTGAAATAAAAATAACATACATAATTTGTCTATTTTTCATGCTAGTAACTTAAAAAAGCACAGTGTCGATATGTAAGCAGTGAGTAATATTAGCTGATTTTGTATTGAATTTCAATTTAATTCATATTGCATTTAACAAGGATTTGATATGACATGCACCATAATCATTACAGCACGTGAAGGTAAAGTACAAATAATAAAAAAATTGAATAATAAAACTGCTATTGAATTGTCTAATAAACATTTCCCCACTGCTTATATTACGCATAATAATAACCAATAAATACATATGTACACATTCAAGTAAAAACCCAATCTTTTTTATGTTCACTCAAGTCACTGATTTCTCCATAAAAAGGTATTTGAATCTATAATCCACATTAACCACACTGTCAAACAGAATAGAGTTTAAGTTGTTCCTGTAAGTCACTCTCTGTCACCTCACCAAACGTGTCTTGTTTGTCTCTGAGAAGCTGGAAGAGGGAGGCTAACTGCTCTCGCTGAACCCTAAAACAAAACAAATATACTTTATTAAATACATGTCACAGATGCTCAGTCTGTGCATTATTTACAGTAAACAATGGATTGCATTGGTTTCTGTTTACATAATATGTGTTTGCACTGTGTATATTTATTATGTGTATATAAATGCACACATCCATGTATATATTTATTAAAAAAACATGTTCATTTTATATATTAAATATATTTATGTGTTTGAATTTAAATATATACATGTAAATACTTAAATATTTTTAAAGGATATGCTGTACGTGTGTGTGTTTATATATACATAATAAACACACACACATATATATTATGTAAACAAAAGCTTTTTGGATGCGACTGATCGGGATTAATCATTTAATAGCACTAAAATTATTACCTACAGCTGTGGTTGTAAGTTAGCGTTTCCAGTCACGACTGGAAAGGGTTCAAATATGCAAAAAAATAAAAAAAAAATAAAAACATTTCCAGGACCTGGTGAATTTTTTTGGAAGTTTAACAAGAGACTTTTGAAAAACTATGGCAAAACATAAAAACTTTGATCAATATTGGGAATGAAATGCATGTGTATTTTTGAATCCAGCTGTTATTTTGTCTTGTGGAGCGTGATTTTTATGCTACCCTTATTATCATATTATTGGCCTTTTAAAGTTCCTCGAAAATAAATCTGAACTGTAAATAGTGTTGCAGAGATTTTTGTTGATTTCTAAAAAAATATATGAAGCTGATTGCTTGAAACTTTAAACGCGATTTAATGCAACGCGTCAATTTAATGAACGTAAATTACCTGTATTTGTTTAAGCTATTATTAATTGATTAAAACAACCCAGTTTGACCGATATTACTTGGAATGTGCAATAAAAAAAAAAAAATGATTTTTGGTAAAATAAATAAATTAATAAAAAGTTACTGGTTTGTGCAAATGAACCCTTCATACTCTATATATATTTGCAAAGTGATAAATTAAAAACATGAAGAAAAAAAAAAGTGCACAGTTTAATTTAGTTACATTAAAACAATAAAATAATTTTACATCTTATCCAAATAATAAACTCACATTCGTACAGGTATGACATGCTTATCCGGGTATAAAGGAACAATTGGCAAACAAAAAACGAGAATAGCCTGAAACCTTCACTGTTTAATCATGATGACTGAGGTGTTACAGCATATACTGTTCCAACAGAAAATATCTTTTGTTTACTTATTTGAATAATCAACAAATAGCATGTGAAAATGCAAACAAGAGCACATTTGTAAACATGTGAAACCACAATCTTGAAGTGAACCAACTGTTTGCACACTATTAAAGACAATTTATTTTAAAATGTGTGTTATAGGTGGAGTGAAAAGGTTTTTTTGTTTGTATGGGTAACTTATCATCAAGGTATTACAACACATCCTGTGTCTCACTGAGAGCAAACTACAAAAGCAAAATGCAAAGCAAACAAGGGTAAAACTCGATGGATCACGAAGGAGTGAACCATGCATTTTAAACATGATGCATTATACTGAACAAACGTGGCAGTAATGACGTTCATAATGCTACAAATTTCACAACAGTATTTCTTCTGAATTTTAATAAAGTAAAATAAAAATCTCTAATCAGCCAGATCATTTTTAACAGTTATAGTAATAAGAAATGTTTCTTAAACCAATTCAGCATGTTAGAATATCTCAAGCATAAATTTCATTTTAAAATACATTTAAATAGAAAATAGTTATTTGACACTGATAGTGGTTAATGATAACAATCAATTAACCATGATGAACTGCGTCAAAGATAAAAGTATTTGTTTTCATAATATATGTGTGTGTACTGTGAATGTTTACTATGTATATATACAGTATACTAATGCACATGCAGTATGTATTTTAAAACTATTTACATGCATTTACTCTGTCTATATAAAGACACACATACAGCATATATATTTAAAAACGTATTGTTTGTTATTTATTTAAGTGCTGGACAGCTTTAGTTCTTATCACCCATCAGGACTTTCGCCAGGATTGCTAAAATTACCAAACATTCAGTTAAGAAGAAATCACCTCCGCTCTTCCTCCAGTTCTTCTCTGGTCATCATCTTCTCAAGCTGGCGGGTCCTCAGCATCCCAGCCATGTACCTCAAGGGCTTCTCCTCAGCATCTATTGCAGAGTGGAAGGTATGGAGTGACAAACGTACTTAAATAACCAAATAGTAACTCGTGAATGTTTAAAAAAAGTTCATATTAAATTAGCCTTGTCAACAAAATTTGCGTTGGCATAGTTCAAGTTCATTTTTGAACCAATTTCGTTTTATGTGACACACACAGGTGCGTTGGACAGGGGTTAATGGTGACACATAGTTTGTGAGGCCTGAAACATGATTTCAGTCAAGGGGGGTGCATGATGCATGTGTAACATTATGCAGGAAATGTCAATACATACATGTATTACGCACTATACCAAGACCTGTGAGGAAGCAGCAGACTTAAGCGTACTTTTAAAAACAGCAGCTATTCATTATAGAAATAAAATACTTGAAAGTAATAAAAACAACTGATCGTAATGTTTCAGATGCATAAAAACTGCATGCTATTAAATACTAATTTACCATAGTTAATATTTATATTAAATGCAATTACTCTTAAACTAATCCAGGTACACAAACGTAAAACAAAACTCACTTAGTAGTAATGATTTCATAATTACTTCTATTGTCTTTGAAATATGCTGAATGTACTGACAAGCATTTATGCTATAATATACTTTTATGTAATTTCATTGAAATATGCATGTCATTTATTTAAATTAATTATAATTACACGTTTGTAATGATGAAGTGGCAATTAGTACATTTGAAATATATACATGTAATATCAGCAATATTATTATATTAATAATATTATTGCAATATTGCAATCATGTGCTTTAGTATATTAGTCAACATATCAAAACAAGGGTACCGCACTTCTTTAAAATATGATAAAAGATTATTAAATAATGATTTGGATAAAAGCATCTGCAAAATCACTAAAAGTAATGTAAACAATTATTTAAAATGTACTTTTAGTTTGACATTGTAAAAAAGTGTACATGTTTAAAAATATTTTATTAATATTTAAAGTTCAACTCTTATAGATATTGTTAGAAGTAGCATCTGTGTTTAGATTCACAATCAGAGCATTTTCTACTATTTGTAATAATAAACAGTAAAAAGACTGATAAACAGGAAGCTAGTAAAAAAAATGTTGTTGTTGTTACTATAATCATCATCATTATTTTTATACCAGATGACTGAGCATAATTTCTCAGGGCATTCCTTATCCCAGACTGGAAGGAATCCTCTTCCCAACCAGTGGAGGTGTGAACTGGAGAATCTGACTGGCAAACTTCTTCCACATGATCTGAGTTTGAATCCTGAGGAGAAGATAGAAAGAACAAAAGCTTCATTAGAGAAACATTTCTTTGTTTTCGTTGGTTTGCCGTTTTCATCTGCCCTGTAAACAATTACAAAAACTTAAATAAAGCAGCATTAATCCTTACCTTTACAAGTTTGGTTTCATCATCTTTAAGGCTCTTTGCATTAGATTGTGGCTCAATGTCCTGTTGACTGCTTTCGTTATTTTGTGTTTCGTGACACTGTGAGGAATCTCCGGGGACTGGAGCAGCTCTCTCCTTCACAGCAGTGCTAGTTTGATTGGAGCCCTTTGACGGAGCAGCTTTATTTCTTTCCATAAAAACTGCTGCTACTATAATTGCAAGAAGGGTAAACAGCATCGCCGGCCAAAATAAATCTGAGGTTCCATCCATCTTATCAATGAAATAACTTTCTTAGTGTGCGTTAATTATTAACTAACGCCGACACGGGCGTTTTGTTGTTTTGTGACGCGCGTATTTTAATAAATGTATTTTTCAACAACATGCAACTGTCACGGCTTTATTGACTCTCACAGACATGTTCGTGTAGAATCACACACTGTTTTTTTTAAAAGCTTCATACAGCGGAAGTTCTGATTTCAAAATAAAAGCTTTGGAAACAAGCGCAGTCCAAAAAAACAAAACATTAGATGTCAAAAGCATGCTTTGATTTTCAGTTTGTGTATTAATTAATATAAAACGAAATGTTTAACGAACATATTAACATGTTATATTAAAATTGTCTTTACCTTAACCTGCAATCATGTTTTTAAATATTTTTAGATATATATATATATATATATATTTTTTTTTTTTTATTATTATTATTATTATTAATTTTATTTTTCCAAAAGACTAAAAATACATTTTCACTTAGCCATTCCTTTAATAACGGCATATCCATCACTGTTATGATTGCCTTAAGAACATAGAGACCTTTGGAAAGTATAAGCTGTTGACTTTTCTTAAAATGCCTGAAATGTACGCCTCGAGTCATTAGCTCGGAACATTTCCTTACATCAGCCAATACTTGTCTGATTTGCATAATGAAAATATGTTTGCCTTTAAAAACTAATGGTTTAATGGGATCATTTATCTATTTTCAGTTCCACGAACACGTTATTTGTCTAGTTTAAACCACAAAGAGTGTAAATAGATTTGACACCAAAGACTGTAAGAAAAAGTAGCCTTATCAGCTTTTATGTCTATGCATCACCCTCATTATTAATCCTTTTAATGAGGTGGAAATAAGTTGTTGTTCTTGTGTTAATGTCAAAGTACTGTATATAAGACCAGTGCAGTTTGCTGTAGACTTGTGCATCAGTTCAAGCCAATATAAGGGCCAGAAGCAGAACCATCACAGAACTAGAAAAGGTAGGTCTAAATCCATATGCATTTTGCTGTTTTGTTGTCAGTGGTGCTGGATGTTTCATATTTATTTTTCTCATCTATGTTGAAGTATTAACGGAGAAATGAAGGTTGCATTTGTGTTGGTTTTGATATGCCTGGGCAGTGCATGGTCATGTGCGGGATCCCAGCCTCTTGATAGCAGGTGAGAAAAAAATTAAGCATTATCAGATCACATGTTGAATGCATAGAAAAATGTTGTAGCCTACAACTAGGTTCCATTTGCTAACAGAAATAGTTAAAGGAATAGTTGGAAATTGGCTATGCATTTACTCATCCTCAAAAATAGATAAATTTGTTAGCTCATGGGTAAAGATTTAGCATTGCATCACTTGCTCACCTATGGATCCTCTGCAGT
Organism: Enteromius trimaculatus; assembly: GCA_032361065.1. Lineage (NCBI taxonomy): Eukaryota > Metazoa > Chordata > Actinopteri > Cypriniformes > Cyprinidae > Enteromius > Enteromius trimaculatus. The sequence continues at coordinate 7,746,437 of JAUMHP010000062.1, read as the reverse complement.
GAATGGGTCAGAATGAGAGTCCAAAAAATGATAAATGCAATACAAAAATCCACAAGTAATATAAGTAATCCAAAATCTATATTTTTAAACCAATACTTCTGGCCAAAATGGTTTGTGACACTTCCTCCATCGATGAGCAAGTGATGTAATGTTAAACTTCTACAAATCTGCTCTGATGAACTAATATACTCATCTTCATACTGGACACTTAAAAGAGTCCATTTTAAGAAAATTTTCAAAAAAAATTGATTTTAATGCAATAACCTAACATTATAAGTGTTACCAAATGTGTGGCCTATGTATAGACAACAGAAGTCACAAATCAATTAAAAGACTTTATGCTCTGTTTGTTTTTCAAATGTCGCTAATAGCTCACCTAATGAGATCCAGAAGTTCAGCCGCCGTTACGCTGAATCAACCATCGCGAGTGACATCAGCAAAATTGTGGACTCAATGGTTCAGAAGAACTTTGTAAACTTTCTGCTCAATCAGAGGGAGAAGAAAAGCGAGTATGTTTGGGGAAATGGGCAGCACGTATGTTACAATATTCAGCTTTTATAAAGTAACAGACTGGAACTGATTCTCCATTCTTCAGACCAGCTATGGATGATCAAGACACCCGTATCTTCAATGACCTACTGAAAAAAGAGTTTGCGATGTGGATTCAGAGAAAAGGCAATGCATTCAAGTAAGTTGCCTGTGTAAGTGAGACTAAATGGGATTAACCATGTAATCTTTGCATTATTCATTACATGCAAAGTAAAACATTTTCAAAAGTTAATTTTGATGATTAGAGCTTACAGCTTAAAATACGGTATCTCAAAATATTAGAATATTTACATTTAAGTTTCATTAAGTGACCATTCATACAGTATAAAAATTGGGGTATCTCTTGTTCTTTGGTACCATAATAATGTGAAAGACTTCTGAGTTGGCAGTGGTCCAGAAGATAATCACAGACACCCTCTACAAAGAAGTTAAGTCAGGTCATTACTGAAAGGGCTGGTTGTTCAAAAATTGGTTCAAAAAGTAAATTTTGCATTTCATTTGGAAATCAAGGTCTAGAGTCTGGAGCAAGAATGGAGAGGCACAGAATCTAGGATCCTTAAAGTCCAGAGGGACTTTTCTGAAGTCATTGATGATTCACTGGTGTTGGTCCTTTGTGCTTTATTAAGTCCAAAGTCAATGTAGCATCTAGCAGGAGATTTAGGAGCGCTTTATGCTTTTTATCTGCTGACAAGCTTTATGGAGATGCTGATTACCTTTACCAGCTTTTACCACCTTTATTGCTGAAAGAGCCCTGAGTGCATAAATGAATATACTTTAAAGAACTTTAATTTTTTTTATTGATCTTATGAAATATTGTAAAATTTTGAGATGCTGGATTTTTGTCGTTCATGAGTAAACGTATAAAATAAAAAATTAAAAAGGTTTTACTTTACATATAATGAAAATATATATTAACCTTTAACTGTATGAAATAAGTTACAAAACAATGAACTTTTTACAACATAAAATTTTGCACCTGTATTTTTTTCCTTGTCCAACAGGAATCAATAAAGCTAAGCAGAACGAGCCTCCAAAGCACCTTGAAGAACAGACCTGAACCACCTTTGATTTGAAGGCCGTAACTAGAAATATGTAGATAATTCATGTAGCCCACTGAATGTAATTTAAAGGAAAATCTCTTAATTATTAAATTAATTTTCAGAATCATAAGTTGTGGTTTGTATTCTATTTTCAGAACATTGTAAGATGCTAAATTATTCGTTCCTTGTGGTACCTAAAGTTGTCCGAGTCTGGCGTCGGCCGGAGCGTCATCTCTTACATAACCTCGCCAGCCTGATAATTACTTAGAGGTTGGAGATTTGACTAAAATTGTCAGCCGCTAACTGCTTGCTTATTACAAAACGATAGTTTTACTTAGTCTTATCAATACCAACGTGTTAACTTCAGTGTCAGCAGAAATCGAAAGGTCTCTGCAAGAGAGTGTCAACTGCTTCATCTCTCCATGCCTCTAGTTTGCATATCCTGGCCATAATAATTATGCGCACAAAAGCCTCCTCACACTCTACTGGTCACAAATGAGTTCAGCACTCTAAAATGAATCAAGAAATAACGTTTCTTTCAATCGTCAGGTTAAATTATATCAAGCCAATTACATAATTAAACAATGTGAATCCAATTCAATTTCAATTTAGAATAATGCATCACCTCAATACATCAAGGATAGATCTAAGAATAGCAAATGCATACCTGACGGTCAGAGAAACACATTCAGATGAATCTACACATATCAATGAAAAAACAATCTCTTCACAAGATATGACACTAGTAGCTTACATTTTTCTGAGTGACACTCTTAAGGAGAAGAATGTGAGGTGGGGAACTCAGAGAGCCGTAAAGCGGGTGGCTCGGTCAAGGGGGGTGACTGTTTATTGTCTTTGAAGATCCCCTTTTCCAGGGCCACGAGAAGTCTTCATGTTTTGCCTTCCCGTGCCGGTCAAAGCAGGTCAAAACATCCTTACAATGCAGAAATCAGTACCACAAAAGAAATGAGAAGTGTTTTAAACATTTTTGACCTGATTTAGCATGTGGATAGGCCCAAACATAATGGACACACTCTAGATCATACTCATCAGTAACTGTCTAAACATCTTGATCTGTCTCTGTCAGAAAAAGATGCATTAATAAGCACACCAGTGCTCTGTTTATAAAGCCTATCTCTTTAAAACATTTTGCCACATTCAGCTGTCAATTGATGCATCATCAATGCATTGGGAGAAGGAATCAACAGGGCTATGGTCATTTGGAGATAGGTTTAGATAAATATGGGTATCATCAGCATAGCTGTGATAGGCAGTTTGGTTCTATTTGACTTCCTTTGCTAAAGCATTGATGAAGCTAACAGCTGGATGATTCTTTAGTCAAACAAGGAGAAAACTGAAGTCACTGCAGTTGGAAAGAAAGATGAATTTCTGATGGTCAATGTGTAACCATTCTCCAACTCTGTATCTTCTGGAGGGATCTGGATGGGCTCATCCTGAATGGTGCTACATTCTAGGTTGTCCATACCATAATTTGGTTTCACTAAAATGTGTTTTTTACAAGATATGTTGACCTAGGAACATGTCGAACTCAGCTAAACTAGGATATGTAGACACCTTCCAGCTATAAAAGCAGGGGGAAAGCGGATATAGTTGCCCCCCTGCCGGGCCATGGTGGGGTGTAAGTGTGCAGGGGGCTGCATGGAGTTGTAACATATAGTGTAGTGTAATGTGTGAAAAGGGGTGTGACACAATGGTTGTTATTCACTGTTAACACCAGAGGGGGGCAGTAGTGAAGTACATTTACTTGAGTACGGTACTTAAGTACACTTTTTGAGTATCTTTACTTTACTTATGTTTAAATTTACTGGAAACTTGTGACTTTAGCTTCACTGTATTTGAAACACAAGTATCATACTTTTCACTCCTCTACATTTCTACCAAGGTCCTCAAAGTAGAAAGTCGTTTCTACATTATGTAGACAGCGGGTGATTTTTTTTTTCTTCCCTAAATGTGATTGGTGTTTTTACAGGTGATAGGCAGCCTATCAGTGACCTGTAAGAGACAGTGTTGCTGGGCAGTTATATAGCTATGGTATAATGGAAGCCTGTTTCTGCCACTGAAAAAAAAAAAAAGGTTATTATGAGATATTTAATTAGAATTGTGAGATATAAACTTGCAAATGCGGAAAAAAGACTGATATTCTCAGAATTTATATCTCACAATTTTGACTTTTTATCACGCAATTCTGACTTTATAACTCATAGTTCTGATGTTTCAGTAGGTTGCTTTAGGGACATATGGTATTGGAAGTATAACATACAACAACACAACAATAATGAAAATATGCATTGACCGCAAATTTACTCATAATACTAAAGTACTTTTAAAAGCACTTCTATACTTTCACTCAAGTACAAATTTGTGTTCACAACTTTCACTTGTAATGGAGTAATATTTGACCAGTAGTATCTGTACTTTCACTCAAGGACTGGACTTGTGTACTTTGTCCGCCTCTGGCTAACACTGTCTATAAACCATATTAATGAGAAGACAGAAATCAAAAACGCATTACAGTTCATATTTGAGTTCAAAATACATTAAATGGAATACACTCAGAGGTGAAACTAATGGATATTGTGTTCTCTTCAAACTAATGATTCAATTGCAGCACCCAAAAAAAAGGATACAAAAACAAATCAATTCTACATGGACTGGACTGCAGGCCAGCCAGTGTTCAACGATATGCAAATCAGTGTTGTGGTAACTCAACCCATGGGCCATATGTAAAAATATTTGTTAGGCTACAGTTTAAAGGATTACTCTGCCCCAAAATCAACATTTTGTTATTAATCACGTACCTCCATGTAGTTCGAAACCTAAAAAGGCTTAATTCATCTTCGGAACACAAAAATAATGACTTTAGCTTCATAATGTTATGGTTGAACCACTGATGGCAGATGGAGCGCTCAGATGACATCTTTCATATTTTTGATGGGAAAGTTACAAGCCTAAAGATTTTAATCAAAAAATAACTTAAATTGTGTCCCAAAGATGAACAAAGCTTTTACGGGTTTGCAGTAATTAATTACAAAATGTAACATTTGGGGTGAAGTAACCCTTTAATGTGGGCTTTTCTGAGGTAAATCACATTACGTGACTATTTACCAGATGTTTTACTCACAGTATGCTTGGAAATAATTTAATGATTTATTTAGCTATTTAAGGTTATATTCAATGCACCAGCCACCCAATAATCACAATAAGTGTTTCTATAACACAATTTTTTTTTTGTCAATTTTTATCACAAAATACATATAATGAATGTGTTTTTCCACTCCCTAATGTGGCCTGACATCACTGCATTCAGCTCAGTTCAGGTAAATCAATCATCTATTTATAGCATGAAATAAACATAAATGAATATTAGGAGCCCTGTAGAAAAAACTTTACAATCTACAATTTAATAAAAAAAAGAAAAATGTTAATTAATAAAACAGCCTGTAAATAGTCATAATTGTTGTAACACACCATTTACCCCAGAAATGGCAATAGTATACCTTTGCAAACATTTATTTATTTATTTTGAAGTACATGGAATTTACTCATTGATTAACTTTATTCATGCAATATAATACAACTTTTGTCTCGTAATTTTGATTTCATTACAACTTTTCAAATATTAAGGAACTAAACGTTTGCAATATTTAGGCCTGCTAGTGCAAACAAAAGAAGACAGAGAAAAGTGAAGAAAAAGGAAAAAAATAATAATAAAAATAAATCAATAAAATAAAAAACTCATTAGGGAAAAACAGGAAGAAAAAAAAAAACAAGCTGTGAGTGCAGGGATGTGGTAGATTAAATAGGTACATAGATAAGTGAGTTTTTTAATGAGTTGTCAAAAAAATCATCATTATTATCATCACTAATTGTGTAATTCTGTGTTATTTAGTGAAAAGATTTAGCTAGACATAACTGTACTAAATATTGAACAAGAAGCAATTCAACATACAATAGTAATGGTGTTATAATACAATGTTAAACAACAAAAGGAGCAGTGGATGTTAACCTCAGTAAAATAAGACAGATCCAAAAATGACTATGGAAGATGATATCCTACTTTTATCGTGACAGAACAATTAACTAAGAGGAACCCTAGTAGAAATAATCAAACCAGTAGTGAGCACAGAGGTGGATGCAGTGGGAGCATCGATGATTGTAATAGTTATAATATAATAGTATGAAATAAACTAATCAGTAGAATTATTGCTAATTAGCCAAAGAAATCTCCCATCCCCTTAGGTCCCGCAGCCGCCCCATCCACGCCGGCGAGGGCATCCAACACACCCATCGCCACAGACCCCAACAATGTCCCCAATCCACCCTGTCCCTCCACTTTGTTTTTCAATATCAAATATTGTAAATATTTTTACAATATCATTGTATGTATATGTATACCCTGAAATTTGTTCGGGGCATCAGTTATAAGTCTTGAGACTTAATTTGGGCATCAGCTCATCAGCTAGTTTTATTCAATATTTAATGTTGATATTTAATGGTTGTATTAAATTCGGAGTAACTGGTTTTGAGTTTTTGATGTATGTTTTTCTTGTATTCTCAATAGAAAAAAAGGCTTTCAAAAGACTTTAGAAAAATAAAACCATGTAGGGGTCGTTGAAGCTAAATATGATCTTGAACCTCACACAAGATGTTTTTATTATATTATTTATTTGGCCATGGCAGTGTTTGCACATAGTTTAAAAAGCAACTCCAAGGCAGCAATATATAACAAATATAACAGCTGCAGACAAATACATACGAGAATGCGTTCCCTCGTTTTAATTTAAAACTCCCTCTCTGCGGCCCCTCATCAGCCTGGGCCCCTAGGAACGACTGTGTTCTCCAGACCGAAGGGTGGCGTTATCGGACTCATTCACCAAAACATTACCATCGAAACCTTAATCGTGTACAGAAGAAGAAGAAGAACACACTTCTCTGGATGTTTTCTTCCTGGACTGTTTGCAACGTTTTAGATAAAGAGCATAATTAAAAGTGAACAACCCTGTTCGTTTGTTTTATTGTAACATATTCAATTTAGTTAGTCGGTTTTGTCAGATTCTGTCTGGATGTGTAATTATGTAGCGCGTGAGCTGTTCAGCTGACTAGGAAGTAAATCACTACGGTTATCAGAACAGAGTTTAATCCAGTAGTATTGTAGGCGTTTTTATTTAGGCACCATGCACAGAAGAGGAGTCGGAGCTGGAGCGATCGCCAAAAAGAAACTTGCAGAGGTAAGTTATGATGACGTCACCTCCGCGAGATTTGGTAACTAGGGAAATATTTTGGCATATTCATGAAGCTGATTTATTTACTGTCACAGGCAAAGTATAAAGAAAGAGGCACTGTCCTGGCCGAGGATCAAATTGCACAGGTGCGTATAGCCTGATGAGCGTATAGCACAGATGTAAACAACACTGACCCTATTATAATCACACCCTGCGTGTTGTCCGTGTAGATGTCAAAACAACTGGAAACCTTTAAGACCCATTTGGAGGAGTTTGCCAGCAAACACAAACAAGAAATCCGGAAGAGCTCTCAGTTCAGGGTGCAGTTCCAGGAGATGTGCGCCACTATTGGGGTTGACCCACTGGCATGTAAGTTTTCCCTAGGTTCCTATCATAAATTAAAGCTGAAATGGAGATGTCATTTCATGATGTGCTCATGGGGCGAAGACGAGATGTCCCGTTTTCGCACAGAAATAAATAAATGTATAATTGGGAACACACACAATTAAGCAGGACACATTCTAAAGTTCATATTTGACCATAAGTGTGTGCATGCAGATATAAATTCTATTCGTTATCAAATTTTTATAATAATTCAATTGTGCTAACATAATTAAATAACTGCCAATAAAATTAATAATTATAAGATTTGTAATTATAATTATGCATACATTTTATTGAACAAATATTAGGGTTTAAAAATGTGGCTTGTGCATTATTTGTGTTTATGTGTAATATAAACTGTTTTTTTTATGTGTAATATAAACTGGATGGATTCTAATTAACTCTTTTATTTCGCTTAAGTTCATTTTAATTCAAACTTCTAAAATGAAATATAATAGCCATAATTTTGAAGAAAATGTTCTTTGTCTCCGTGAACTTTTTTGCTGTATGTGTGCAGCTGGAAAAGGATTTTGGTCCGAGATGCTTGGAGTTGGGGATTTCTACTATGAGCTTGGTGTACAGATCATTGAAGTCTGTTTAGCTCTTAAACACAGAAATGGCGGTAAGTTTTGCCCGTTTAAATCCATTACATTTTACAAGATGCGTATTATCGAAATCAAGGTTAATGGTTTCTTTTAAACCTTGAAGATAAGAACTGTTTAATATGACTTTTTGAAACCCTATGAAAATAGCAAATTATTATTTTCCCACATTAAAATAATACATTTATGTAAACATCACCCAATGAATTACTTTATTTTTGCAGGTCTCATCACACTGGATGAACTTCACCACCGTGTCTTAAAAGGAAGAGGGAAGTACGCACAAGACGTGAGCCAGTGAGTGTCTCTTTTTTGTATATAGTATTCTCTAGCTATTCTGAACACATGAATTCTCTTACTAAACATTAATGTTGTCACTCAGGGATGACTTGGTGCGGGCCATCAAGAAGCTCAAGGCTATGGGAAACGGCTTCGGAATGATTCCTGTTGGAGGGTCTTATCTAGTCCAGTCTGTCCCAGCAGAGCTCAACATGGATCACACTGTTGTCCTTCAGCTAGCAGAGGTAATCAATAGCACATAAAGCCATAGACCGTTACACTTCCATGACGTCACATCTAATCGTTGGCTGCGTTTCACAGAAAAAGGGCTACGTGACAGTGAGCGAGATCAGAGACAGCCTCAAGTGGGAGAGAGAGCGGGCCAGTCACGTCCTTGTAAGTGTGCAGGGAAAAACGACACACCGTTCTGAATGCTTTCTCTATAATATATAGTAAAACCTTCCGTGCTGTTTTTCAGGATCACCTGCTGAAAGAAGGCTTAGCGTGGCTGGACTCCCAAGCTGAGGGAGAGCCACAGTACTGGCTTCCTGCTCTGTTCTCGGAGCTGTTATCACGAGACGTTACGCCTGAGGAGGCCAACCAAATGACTCCTTGAGAATAAGACATTATTTTGTAAATATACTGTCATGGTGGATAGAGGTGAAAGTCAAAGA
>JAUMHP010000062.1:7705449-7733472 GCA_032361065.1 Enteromius trimaculatus | reverse complement strand
GTTTCATTCACACATGACTGATGCATTTGAATTAAGTTGATTTGATTTGTTTATGTTAAAGTTATGTAATGTAAATACATTCACCGTGTAATTGAATTAATAATCAAGTTTAAATCAAGACCAAAACATTTGGTAAACATATATTGAACGTATTCAGAAATGTATCACCCCTGTCATTCAATTATTAATTCATAATGTACTGTTCTTGTTGAGTTCATTTCTGAATTGACCCCGCCCTGGTATGTACTGTATATATTAATAAACACATACAGCATATATTTAAAAAAAATATTTACATGTATTTACATGCTTATATCACATAAATATTTAATATATATGTTACGTATTTTTCATAAATATATACATGGATGTGTTTGTATTTATATATACACATAAACAAAACCTTCATTTTGGATGCAATTAATCACAATGAATTGTTTGACAGGACTATATAGCTGCACACACACACACACACACACATATATATATAAAAAACAATAGGCAGATCAAACAACCAGTTGACGTTCATTACGGAAATCATAAATCCTGCTGTAAATATTGCAAAAAAGAGCTTACATTTATACATATGCATGTCTGACTAACCCTGAGACGGCGGAGCTCATGCAGTCTTTCATCCAACTCCTTTTTCAAGATCACGTTTGTTTCTTTTAAAGAATCAATCTCTTTCACAAAGTCTTCTTTCTCCTTCTCCATCTTTTCTGCCTGCTCCTACTCACAACGACATTCGATGAATGTTTTTTGGCCAGTTATTATGAATATTACATTTAAATGGCTAGCAGAAAGTAAAAATACCACAAACATGAACTTCCAATGTAGTGTACCTGTGTTGTTATCACCAACAGGTCCTTCTCCAAGCTGCAGCCAAGGCTTGCTTCTGCTGGGTTTTGAAAGCAGAATGGGGTGCTGGCTCCTTTGACATGACCAAAGCTGTCCACATAGCAGAACTGGTAAAACTCCCCATCATCCTTGGGCAGGTAGCTCTCTGAGTAAAAAATCAGTATCATTAGTTCAATATAGGGCTGTGGTTCTCAACAAAATATTCAAAGGCACCCTATTTAATTAATTATTAACAGAAACCCAGAGTGTTTAAATTAGTAAATAAACACAAGAGCTGTTTAATTAAGGTAAATATATTAATAATTTTTAAATTCCTAGTGGCTCTAAACCTCTTGGTTTAGACTGGTATAGGGATAGTTATCATCCAATAGTTAAGACTTATTTTTTAATTGATCTTTACTGTTTGATATTGGATATTTGTATATATATATACTTTTCTGACCCCTACATTCATTTCAATAGCATTTAAGACGACTTTAAACTAAAATTTATACATTTTTAAATTTGAATTGCACATAAAAATCTGATTTTAAATGCAAATTATAAATGAAATTGGTAATAAAGTTTTTTGTACTCGAAAATCAGTTATTAACATGATTAAACTATGGCCAGCTATGAAAAGTATTTAAATGCATGATTTAAACTTGTATATTTCATTATAGAATGTATATTTAATATAAATTTAGGTCTTTTTGGCAGTACTATGGTATCGTACCTTTTCTTACCTATTTTACTTATGTATAACTGACAAATATGCATATATATCTCACATTAAGTTTATCAGTTTGTGTTAGAATTAATCTAAATGGATGGCAAATTATATAAATTATATAAATATTTTTGTGCCGGTTTAGTGTAGCTGTAATTTTTATTTATTTAAATGAAATATTACAGAATTGCATTTATTGTTTATCTGGTTTAGTATGTAAAAAAAACACCACTATGCCGCCATTTTTAAGTTATCCTCACCATGTGCCTCACACATAATTAATTGCCAAGGAAGTGGCACAGGGAACGAAATCAAATTATTCAGAGACCTGACACATCACAAGATCCCTTGATTTAGGACCCCTAAGTAACGTGATGAGTAGATGTGGACCACTCAAGTTAGTGATTCAGCCTTTACTAAAATAGCAGCACAACGTCACACGGCATTGGTGCACATTGATTACACCAGGGCCACAACCACCACAGACATGATATAACATGATAACCTGAGGGGGATATGTCCACTTTTTTACCTTTAGTCTCAAGCAATACTTAATGTCATAACCATGTCTATGTTTCAATAACATTTTAGACATTGTTGTAAGCCTCAATCTTGCTTCTCAGGTTGCAAAATAGTGGTATAATGGTGTAGTGATTGTGATTCCCACCTGAGAAGACCACTTGTTGCACAAGTGGTTCAGGTCCGACATGGTCCAGGCAAGGTTCCACCCATACGTAGGTATAATACTTCTGAGCTGAATTCCAACCAACCTGGGCCATTTAACGGATTTATTTATTTATTTTAAAGCAATACAATACAGCAAATATAGTTTATGATGTTACTTCTTACACACCTTATAGATACCAATCCAGTCCCTCGGGTTCGGCAGTACAGCACCGGTCAGGGTGTACCGGCACGTAACTGCGCTGTTTGGCGGATATGATGGAGGAACATCGTTGAAAACTACCTGCGAGTACGATGAGGTCTCCATTAAAACGGGGACAGTTTCTTCCTCCGTTCCGTCGTTCATCCTGGTGTTTATATTGGACACAATCACCTTTAAATGCCCCCAACAGATTATTTTAATCTAAAGCTTCTTTATGTTAGGTTTTTCCATTGTTGATTTATTCTTTCACTTTCATTTTAAGGGCGTCACCAGAACGAGCAAAAGTGACTCGACTGACAACACGCTAGTTTGTTTGTTTGATTTTGTTACAAAGATATGCAGTTAAATTAAAATATTAATTAAAGACCAAAAAAAGTAAACACGACAGGTCTTGTAATCTTTTTATAGTTTCAAAGTAGTTTAATACATTGGACAAACCAACGCTTTGGCGTGTTTACTCGTATAATTTGATGATATTTTCACATTAAACAACTTCCATAAATAAAATGTTACCTGAACCTCCTTCTGTCGCAGTGCAGACCGAACAGGCAGTAGACACACGGCAGTTGCTATAAATGGGAGCAAAATAGTAAACACAATCTGGGAGATGTAGTTCTATGCGCAGAACGGCGCCACCTACGGCCGTCCAAATGAAACTACCGGGGATTCCCGTCATCCAGAGCTTTGGGTTATGACAAGACTGACCATCCTACAACAGGCTTCAAAGTATGTAATTATGAAAGACTCGCGTGAAAATTCTGAGTTTTCATAATTGGTTTTGAGCACCAAATCAATATATTACAAGTGACACAAAAATAGAGTAAAAATGCTTTGCCATCACATGAATTACCTATATTTTAAAGTGCTTACAGAAACATATTTATGATGCTACGCTAATGTAATAACACCATATTATCTCGGGTCACAAGGTTGTTTTGAATATTATACACCCTTACCCAGATGACCTGACCAGGTTTGGTCAGAGCCCAGTCTGTGCCCTACCACCAACCCACAGATCAGGCCTTTCTAACCAAATCTAGACACTTTTTCAGCTACGTCTGTGGTTTTGTAAATGGCTCTCCATCTCTCTTCTTTGATTCCAAGTATCACAAATGCCCCTGCACAGCGACAAGCCCGCAAAGCCCCACCTAACAATAAGCCAACACTTTGCACTCCATCCTTTTCTTTGGCAGTGTGTTCAAAGACCTCCTGGTGAGCTCAAGCATCAGAACGTTCTTTGAGGAGTCTGACCACAACACATCATCAGGCCACGGTGTACTGTCTTTGATGTGAGAAGGAAACCATAGCTGATTAAAGGAACAGCTCACCCAAAAATGAAAAGTCTGTCATATACTCATCCTCAAGTATTTCCAAACCTGTATTAAATTCCGAACACAAAGGAAGACATTCAGAAGAAGCATACATTTGTAAGTAGGCTGTTTAGGGTCACCACTGAAGGTCATAGTATTTCATTTCCTACTATGGAAGTCAATGGTGTTATTTTAAACTAGTAATATTTCACTGTATCTTTATTCAAATTAATTATTGTAATTATTCCAGCAGTGTACAGTAGTCAACATTTGAAGTGGATCAAAACCTTTCATCAAAGTAGTCTCAAAACCAAAAACAATACCCATTCTTGCCTTAGGAAAACTTTGATGAAATTTTATGATCCACTTCAAAATGTTGACTACTGTATATCTCTAATCAGTTGTATTTAAACAGCATATATTAAAAAAATAGAATAAAACAATGGAATATAATACATACTTTATTTAAAAATTAAAATTTTTTCACCAGAATGAATAGAACTTGTGGCAGTATGTCTACAGGCTGCAAACTGAAACCAAATAAACTGCATTCTTGGTGATCTTGACATTCATAACGTTACACGGTGGGCACTCTATATGTTACCGCTCAAGAAAAGGCACCAAAGTTGAAGGCACTATACAAGTAACCAGTAAAATAATCAGTTCTTAAAAGTGCATGTCTTTACTGGGACAGAGCACAAATGAGTTCAAATATATATACATATGCGACATTTCATTGTGAGACCAAGAGATGCAGTATTTTGAAAAGTAGTTACTATAATGCAAAGCAGAGTATAAAATTAGTTGTTATATACAGATGACCTTAAATGCTACTTTAGCGAATTTCAAGCTTGAAAAGGCATTAGAAAAGGATACATCACAACATATAACACAAAAGACATCTTAAAAGACAAAGACAACAGCCCATCACTCAGAGTTCTTGAGCTTGTCTCTCTGAATTTAGCATTATATATTAGGAATCTCATTAGCATTTTTTTTCTTCACTTACACCATATGACCACGTTGTAGTGTTGCAAATGAAGTCTGCCATCTTGGAAATACAGTCAGTAAAGCAATCAGTTCATTCAAAACAGTTTTTACCACGTAACTAAAATGTCCAAGTGATGCAGCAGACACATTTTCAGGAAATGTAAATCTCATTTTTTAGGAAAAAGCAGCTAAAACAACAGATGAAATATTTAAAATTTAAAGAAATGTAACTAGCAAAACTTGGGACACCAATATTGGTCATGTTTGCTAACGGCCTTGTTGTTTGTTAGAGGGACTTCAAGAAGACAGTTCAGGAAGACAATTGCTTGATGGGCAAAAAGACGTCTAATAAAACAAAAAATACTGTAAAGAAAATGGATAAGTGATTTAAATAGCAAATAAACATATACAAAATAACAGAACTGTAACACATTTGGGCATAAGAGATAGTTCACCTAAAAAGAATTAGCTGTACTCAAGTCATCCAAGTATAGGCAATGTTTTTTCATCAGCCTATGCAAGAAACTGACTGGAAGAGACTGACAGTCACTCTGAAGTGAAATCAGGCAAAATTATTTAGCCACTGTATATGCATTAGACATGCAAAACATCCACATGTTCATGTTATTGGGTGCTTCAATAATAAAATTGCGTATGTGTTCATTACTGCATGATTATGTAAAAGAACTAGTGAACTGAACCAGTTAAATGAATCAAACTGTCAGAAAAATCTATTTGTGGAAAATAACTGATTTCCCTGTTGCAATGGATTACAGGTAATAATGTTAAAAATAGATTTCAGTTTCTTGTATAAACTGAGTGCTTCACTTACTATATCACAGGTGTTAACTTGATGTGATTTTTTTTTTTCTTTTCAAAAACGGTCGTCCACTGAGTTGCATTTTATGAATCAGCAAGGACCATATTTGGCCATAGCTAAAATTATTTTTTACTGAAGAAATACTTCCTGATGACCAGAGGGTGAGTAAATGTTCATTTTTGGGTGAAATATCCCTTTAAATAGCTTGCATAAAGTTAACATTGAATTTGAATTGAATCGATGGGACTTACCTCAACTGAAAGTGGCAGCCAGGATAATGGCTATTATTACAAGTAAAATAGCAAGACATAACGCAAGCCATAATTTTTTCTGTGAAGAAGAAATGTGATAATTCACACTGGTCAATGATGTAATGTCATCGGGTCAATAAATAAATAATCATTAATAAAATACTCACCTTGTGGACTTTTTTTGAAGTTTTTACAGCAACAGCTGTGTCTGCAGCAGCCTTCTCCACGTAGTCATGGGAACTCTTAATGTTCTCTTCAATCCGGTCGATCATTTCACCCTAAAAAAAAAAAAAAAAAAGTTATTTCATGCAGAATACGGTTTTAAATTAAAATATGGACAAACGTAACACTTAATGTTTTTTGAATGATAAAACATCATGGTTTTTATTAACTAGACATCTGAAGTATAACCTAACCAGTGAGTTCATCTCACCTGTGCTTCCACCTCCATTGCAAGGTACTGAAACATATCATGCAGCTCTTTAATACTTTTCTCTAGCTTGATGATCTCATCATGCCGTGACTCAATCTCATTCAGAGCCTGTCTGGTAGCTTTAGCATCATTCAAAATCTGCAACAGCAAATATGCATTTTTTTTTTTACAAGATTTCAAGACAGCGAACAAGATTTTTCATGTGATCACATCATGCGACATAGGACACCATGGTGAAATGTTTCATGGTGGTGATGCTTCATTTCAGGCAAAGAGGAGTAAGGATTCTGAATATGAAAGGGCAAGAATGACAGTAATCAAAAATCTAAAAGAGAAGTGGAAGTCTATAAAGGAGGTACTGAAAATGAGAGCCTAGCATTGCTTTTAATGAGGTTGACAACACAGATTTAATTTATCTGGAATTAAAAGGAAATAAAACTAAAAGATACTTTGTCCAAAGGTGACCCCAGCATTCTTAAATTCCTAAAACAGGAAAATGCCTATATTTGACACAAATGATTATATCACTAAATAGCCGGATAGGTTAATCAACTTCATCAAAAACAAGAAATAACAATTACACTTTAGACTCAATATTTCCCAAAAGGATCTTACCAAATGTAACACACCCATTCCAAAGAAAGCAAAAGAGAATACTTATATGTCACATTTCTAGTTATCATAAGACTAACAGAAGACAGAATAGTCTAGAGAAGGGCAATATGGTAAATATATCAAATCAGCACCTGCCATTTGATTTTCTCTCTTTCTTTATTTTTATTCATATACAAGGGATAGCTTACCTAAAAAGAAATTTATGTTACAAGGTTTACTCACTCTCAAGCGGTTTTAAGCCTTTAAACCTCATGTTCGGTTGAACATGAAAGTTATTTTGAAGAATCCGGTTAACCAAACAGCTGCTGGCCCCAGTATTTTTTCCTACTACCAAATTCAATGGGGATCAGCAACTGTTTGGCTACCAACATCCTTCAAAACATCTTTTTTATTCATCACAAGAAAGAAATTAATACAGGTTTGGAACAGTATGAGAATGAGTAAATAATGCCAGAATATGTTTTTTTAGTGAACTATCCCTTTAATGACAAGCATGAGCATGTTTAGTACTATTAGCTGTAACTTTAAAACCTGCACACATCTAACATACAGGCATGCATCAGCTTTTCTCTCTCAACTATTTACTTCAGATATAACCAACTCATAAGTGTTTTACAATATTAGCTCAATCAGTTGCTAAAGAAAACGTCTAGTAACAAGGCACTTATGACAGGCTTAGTGTTCAAGCGCTTCTTCTGTACGTGTATTAAAAAATATAAAATACACATGCCAAAACAGCAAGTGAATGAATTGTTTAACCAACAAGGCTATATAAAGCACAGACAAATAATGTTCTTTTTGAATTGCTAATAAGTGCAGTGTCCCATGAGTGTAACTCTACCGCTGAGATAACATTTGATGTGAATGGATTATTCGTAGTACAGTGGAAGTACCAGAACTGCAACTGCAACTGTAGATCAAAACTATAATATCTCTTTAAAAGCAGATCCTGGAGACTTTAATCAACCACAAAACTCATATCACCACAAACCCCCAGTGTAGACCATTTTCCTCCGGTACCTTCAGGCACCATACACATTTAAATCAATGCACGCACACTACAGAAAACAACTCACATTTTGTGTGAAAACATCAGTTTGTCCACTCTCAAGCATGGATTCTAGCTCTTCATCGGTCACATTGTTACCAGCTGTAGAGGAAACCACATTCACATCAGTTTATGTATCTTCAAGAAATATATTGCAAAGGAAAGCCAAGCTGCACTGGTTAATACTGCAGTAGTCTTGGACTTGTACTGACACCTAGCATTGTGGATCGTACAAATGGAAACTAAAATTAGGCGGGAAAAACATCATGGCGCACAAATTTGAAAGGCTATTATGAGAAATAATGTGATAATGCTAGTATTACCAATAGAATAAAGCAAGACAGAAAATGCACATACTGATTTTGAGTTGTCTGTGTATCCTTTCCACATTTCTGTCTCTGTACTGGGCTTGAATCGTATTATAGTGACCCATCACTTCCAGAAATTCACGGGACAAAACACCATGCTTTTAAAAGATTTTGAGAAAAGAAGAGAGGAACAGATTATTCCAAGCCAAAACAACACTGTTCACATGTTATATTTACAAATATATTATTAAATATAATAAAAACCACTGACCTGGGTTCTCCGCATTCTAACGTTTATTGGAATATATTTGTCTTCACCTTCAGCTTTCTTAAGTTCAATGCCTGCGACAAAGTTACTGTTTAAATATTCACATCCAGTAGGTCCAGCGGAAAACGTTCAATAACAACCACCTATGTTTATTTATCAGTCTCACTTTTTAACTTCCTTTGGATCTGGCTGGCCATGTCTTTGATGACTTCTCTGAGGGACTGCAGTTCCTTTTTCATACCTATTAGCAAGGAGAATTTTAAAACATATTGATTTAATCATTTATTGCGTCAAACAACTTAAACAGAAATAAAACTAATCTCCATGGAGAACCACTTTGTTAATTCATAGGAATGGGTTAAAACATAAAAATACCCATGACTAAGCTGAGCAACTTACTATCTTCTGGAAGTGCGACTCCTAACACGGTTTTCTGTTTGTTCTCCAATTCCGACACCTTCTTTTTAATTGTTTCAAGTCCCTCTCGAATCTCCTGAACCTATAGAGAAAAAAAGCAGGCTATAACCAATTGAAGTTTGATTCAGAAAACATTGCAATCCTGACCCACACAATTTAAGTAACAAAAATGTAATTCATCGTGAACAATTCAGGTCACAAGTGTTTGATAGGGACTCGTTTCTGGAGCTGTATACACAACAAACCCAAAATAATTTATGTGAACCTTTTTAAAGAAAGCTTCATTTTCTTTCTCTTCGTTTGCCGAGCTCCCAGATCCAGGCTTTATCATAAGAGCTGTGGTTTCTTCATCTTCATCTGAGGCATCGGCAGTCTAGTAAGGAGAGGATAAAGAAAGTAAACATTAAAAATTTCTTATACTTATATACAATATTTATTTACAACCCGTTTAATTCACTCACGGGCAAAAAATGTCAAGACAAAGTTAAGAGCATAGTTTTATAGGAAGAAACAAGGATATAAACGGATGTGACATTAAAAGTTTCCCCTTGAGGGTGTGAAATATCCAACGATTGAATTATGATACTGAAATGACTTCCATTTCAACAGTCGTTTATAAATCTTTGTCGAAATCAACTGCAAACACTCACGGCTAGTTTGTTTGTGGACTAAATAAAGTTAACGTTACACCCCACCTAACGTTACACTGCAGTACTATAACGTTAGAGGTGGTAGTGCAGAAGGGTGTTAGCCTCCAATCTGTAGGATTTGACTCATGACTTTTTTTGAACAATCTCCATTAAGACACATAAATAGCCACACAGCAGCAGAGCGAGCTGTGAGGACATGTGAAACTCTGAATTAATCGCAGTTGCAGCTGTGGGTACAGTATCCGTGGGTTAGCCTTGTTAGCACGCTAGCCGGTTTCCTGAGTGCATTGCCCTACTTTGTACTCACATTGCCCAACTCTTTGGTCCGGTCCCGCATTCTCGATGGATCTTATAGCCCACTAAGATGAAAAGTTCCTGTCTTTAGAGGCGTAAAGCTAGCTCATCCGTGTGCAAACTCAAACTTGCAAAACTCAAAACCAAAAAGAGGGAGTTTCCATTCAAAGTCACATTTCACGCCAGTCAACTTCCACAAATAACTTTGAGAGCTGATTGTTGATGGGCGCTGCGAGGTGCCTAAATGACGATATAAAAATAATACGGATGACCTTAAGTTATGCTTAGAGTTCAAAATGGGGCGATGTACATGTATACGAATTCGTCGCTTTCTTCTTCTGTTTTAGTTTTGCAGAGGCATGAAAAAACTAGCAGGGCTTTTACCGCCCCCCGTCGGAAATATGATTTTTCACTCGGATCTCAAATATCTCCATAACTAAAAGCAAGTGTAATGAAGGTCTGTAAGATGTTGAATGTAGCTTCATCAAGAGAAACTGTATACTATAGCCTTATATAAATTCAACAGGTTTTTATTTAACAAGGAATGTGAATCTTTTTTCAAGTAAACAAAGGAAATTACAATATCTAGCTAAATCATACAGTCTTGGAGAACAGGCAATTGAAATTAACAATTAAAGAGTGAATAAATACAAAATAAATTCATACATATATAAACTGTAGATTTATAATAAGTAAAACAGATAAATTATCTACTGCACATTGTAATTTGTGCAAAATAGCAAACATTTTAAGTGACACTAAGTCTCAAATTAACACTAAGTTTCCCTTTTTTGAAAGAACAGAAAATACAGATGAATGACGCTCATTCACAGGCCAGTTTGCCATCAAATGAAGACAGAGTGATGGCAAATGCCTGAAGAGCACACATGGGAAAGCTGTAGTCCATGGAAAACACATCTTCAGCTACCCGCCCAAACTGCATCACAATGTAGTCCACTGGAGAGATATTCATTGAAATTAGGAATTGTAATATTTTCATATATTATTTAATATAGCATCAAATACAAAATGAGTAAGAAGAATAACTCACCATTATCTGGATGGACAATTTGAAAGTTTTTCACAGATGCCTGAGTAACTCGGCCATGAAAATTCAGCACATATGACTGAGTTTGCTCATTCCAGCTGGGTGATTTATTTAGAAGAGTGACAAGATTCTCTTTGTTTCCATTCTCATATCGGGTGAGCAGAGACTCCAGCTCCTGGGACATGCAAAAGAGATTACATTTTCATTATATAAATAAATTTAAAACAGTTGGTTGATTGATCAGTGAACCAAACACTTTTTTTATCTGAGTGAAGTGTGACACAAAAAACACTACCATATACTAACGTTTGGAGTCGTTTTTTTTTTTTAAAAAGAAAGAAAATATTAAATTGATCAAATGTTACATTAAAATTACACAAAATAATTTAATTTCAAATATGCTGTTCTTTTTATCATAATATTCATCAAAAATGATTTGGACTGAACGGCAATATACATCCAAAGGAAGAAAAAAAGGGACAAACAACATAATACTCACACTTTTTGGCTGAATAACAACTCTCTCATCATTCTCATGCATACCAGGAACAATTACAGTCATTTTTCTAGGTCCTTTGAAACCCAAAACATTTTTCTCCTGTGTGACAGTAAAGAACAAAGTAAGCTTTTTTTTGCAAATAAAACATAATACATACATATAAATACTGTAAACAAAAAGACAAAACAGCACACAGTTAGCTCTTACATAACATATTGCTGCTAGCTCTTGTCGCAGTGTATCCGTTTCTTTAATGAATGATTTCCTTTCTGGATTCTCGCCATTATCATACACAGTGAATTTAGTCCCCAAGACATTTGATCTGAGGAGAAAAATTATACACTTTAGCATGAGCAGAATTGCAAATATTATTTGTGATAAAGCACTGTAATGGTACTGACCTTAGCTTGCCTATGTAGCTCTCAGTATCTCTGGATAAATCAGTAGGATCGATTGATATCAAATAATTTGATGTTTTGCACTTCTTTCTTTTTCTGCCAGCCATCAGAAAGACCTGCCCATTCCAAACATTGGACAAGAGAACAACGATGTGTTAAGCAATGAAAAACAAAAAATATTTTTCATGTTTTTCTTTATTCACACTTCTGCTAACCCTTTTGCCATCCTCCTTTTCCATGTGGAGGTAATATGTGGGAAAGATGCCTTTCTCCACTCCCCTCCTGTCTCTGGTGATCCTGCACTGAATAGTCACATCTCTTGGAGCAGGGCGCATGGCAAACTGTTCCAGATCCTCCAAAGACATCGGAGAGGACTAGACAAGAAAGAAAAAAGTACAGGGTTAAAGTACAATTACTTGAAATAATAAAATTAAATCAAATAAAACTAAATACAAAAAAGTTACTTTTAGTTTAAGTATTAAAATAACAAAATCTCAAAAACCTAGAACTAAAATATAAAAACGAGAAAAAATAGCTTTTCCATGTTATTTAAAAAAATTGGAAATAACATAGAAAAGTAAAATGTGTATATATATATATATATATATATATATATATATATATCTCAATTAATTGTTATTAATAACATCCTAAATAAAATATATATATGTGTGGAGTGTATATTTATTATGCATATATAAATACACACACATCCATGTATATATTGTATAAAAATATGCTATATTTATATATTAAACATATTAATTTATAATATAAATGATATAAATATAGACATGTAAATATTTTCAAAATATATACTGTATGTGTGTGTATTTATATATACATAAATATTCACAGAACACAGATATATATTATGTAAACAACTGTTATTTTTGATGCAATTAATTGTTTGACAGCACTATACATAAGATATAGATAGATAGATAGATAGATAGATAGATAGATAGATAGATAGATAGATAGATAGATAGATAGATAGATAGATAGTGTACATAACACTGAACAACTGAATTTAGTCAACATCTTACTTTTCCCATGTCCAAAGAATCACTATCAGAAGAAGGCTCCTTATAGTTGGAGTTTAAAGAAGCAACACTGTCATCATTTTTTGTTCCCTTTTTGGACTTCTTTGTAATTTTTTTGGCTTCCCTCTTTTTGCCCTTCTCCTCTTCATCCTCTTTTTCTTCCTCACTGTCACTGAGATGACATCTCACTACAACAACAGAAAACTAATATTATCAATCAGGGCACATCAAAAAAACCGTCATAAAAAAAAAGGTTATTATGCATATGCAATTTTTATATCATGAGATTTGTTTACATGGTTTGGGCTTTTGTTTTTTCTTTGGTGTTGGAGGGACGGGGCTCTTTATCCAGTCTTTTCTTTCATCCTCGCTCTCTGATTCAGGTTTTTTCTCTTCGTTAATGTTGATTTCCACAACCGAATCAGTCTGAATTGCTGGAATATAGTTGGAATGTTAACAATGCCAATGTCAGGTTAGTTCCTATTTATGGATGAGGCACTGGGCTGTGTGACAGGAAATGGCCTTTAACTTGTATCATGCTTAACAATGGAGACACATCTCCGGTACACTTACAGGACTGTTCCTCTGTCTTCACTTTCTCCTTAGATTCATTTGTCTTATCCTTCTTCTTCACAGTATTTTTCTCTTTCCCCTCATTTTCCTCTACTTCTAATGCAGGTTTGGCCTCAAGTACTACAATGTGCAATGCAACAAAATGTGAAGGCATATCACATACAGATACCAAAAGTTATAATTTAAAATAGAAAAACACTTACATTTTGTTTGCCCTTTCTTAACACCCTTCTTCTTAGTTTTCTTTCCATCTGCCTGGCCTTCTGTGTCTAAAGGGCATTTAGCGCTGTGCTGCGGGCTGATCCCTAGATCGATTTTCTTAGTGATGACCGGAATAGATTGGGCAACCTCTTCAGAAGCCTCTTCTGCTCTGGATGAAATGCTCAGCTCTCCTAAACAAATCTCTTCCACCGTGTTTTCATAAATCTGCTCAGGTTGTGTGTCTGACAATAAATAGGCAGGGTGTTATTTTCTGTAAAACTCTATGAAATTATTATAATGACAGCATTACGTGTTGATGATAAAACAAAGTAAATGATTACAAACCACTGAGGGAAATGTTGCTCTGAGATTGGCTTATCAATAAAGCTGTATCGTCCGACTCAGCTTTCTGTTTGCGTGTCTTGGGACGAATGTCATGATTCGCTGTGATCATCCGGGCATCTGTCCTTCTCCTTTGTTGTTTCTTGATTAATAATGAACGCTATCCAATTGACATGATATGAACTGCTGTTAAACTAGAGGATGCTTTTAAGTATGACTTTAATGATAAAGGTGAAAAAATAATATTGAAAGAAAACTTTCTTGAGTAAATATCTAATCAAAAGTGAGATATCTACCTGATTGTCCAGCTTCTGTTGTCGTACTTCTGTGTCCTCCATATCTTGTGTTGGAAAAGAACAAATATCAACATTTTGGCAGTGTACAAATAATCCACCATGTTTTTATTGTCATAAACTCACCAGCCAGAAGGCACGCTCTAATCAGCTATCAAACCGATGTCTCATTGTCCCTGTCTGTCTCTGCAGCTCCGTATGACATACCCACCTGCATGCAACAGAAGCTAAAGCAGATTACAGCGGATAAAGTTCTTACACGCAATACTCCACTGAGACGTCATGTAGAATAGATCCTCCATCGTTACTGACATCAGACACTAATTCACAACTTAAAACGGCAACAGTGTCACAATATTAAGATACAATATCAGAAACTAATATGTATTTCTGCACCTTCCAGTCAAAATTAACATTTTATGCAAGTCGTTTATACAGCAACCATTGTTTTGAGATTTTGCTTCCTCAACTTGTCTATTTTCAGACTTCCTAAATACTACCAAATATATATTTCAATGTTTATTTTCTTAATGTTTATCTATTTGTGTCAGTAAGTTTTCAATTATAACACATAGTCTATCTTTAAAAGATGTTTTCTCTGAATTAGTTTTTCCTCATGAACTTACTCTCAACTTACCACAAACCTTCCAGTTTTATTCTGATTTATATTAAAGCTATGTATAGACTCGTTATAATGACTCTTCGGTTACATAGAAAGTTAAATACACTTAATACATGGCAAAGGGTGTTATAGTTAAAATGTTTCCACCTGTGGTATTTTGCTTTAATGTAATCTACAGAGAATAACGATTTTCTTTTCGTTGCAGGGAAAGGATAAGCCATATTGACATATTGGGTCTCAAAACCCAGTGACCCTAACGTTACTTGCTCGTAGCATCATAAACAGACTTACCGCCAGTGCTCTAGATGGCGGCATCTCACCTCACAGCTTGTTTATAGATTCACAGCTGAAGAAAAACGAAACCGATCACGTAACTCGCATACTCTCAATGTTTTGTCATACTAATAATGTGTTTTATGTGTATGTGTAATACAGTCTAAGTGACATTTAAGAACAATCGCAATTTATAACGGACGGATGGGATGAAGGTACGAATTTTACTTTATTTTTGACATTCGTGTCTATGAGCACACGAACTTGCGCTAACTTACCTGAAATTCAACCTGAAAATAGAGCACTATTATTGGTAATATCGTACTAATACATTTATCTTTTAGTTATTCTTTTGAGTAAAAAGTCCTGTGACAGATAAGTTAGGATACAACAAGTTATCGAATTAAAAGCTATACTGTACTAATCCAAAGTATCCCTCTAATGTTACGTAGGATTGCTAAAAAGTATGACCAATTTCAAAGCATTTACTCTTTAATGATGATTAATGGCCGTTTAGATAAAGAGGAGGGGCATGTGATTCATCACAAGGGTTAAAAGAGCAAGTCAGGAGATATTTGTTCCCTAGATACTCCAATCAACAATTAGTGATGTTTTGGAGAGTAGACAGTACCAGGTCTGAGGGGTCTGTTGATTTCTCCCTTTATGGATTTGTTAAAATATTTGCTTTCCTCAAGTTATGGAAAAACAAAGACAGAAAAGACCCAATTGTGTAAGTTAAAAAAGAAAGGGAAAAAAACCCAGCAAAACATGCATGGTAAGAGTTGTTTTTGTTGTGGTTGATGACTCATGTTGCAGTGACTGTTTTTCCACAGATGTCCATTGTGTCGTATTTCCTCTGGTAGGATGATCAAAAGTCAAGAGCAAGATGTAAGATGGGTTTCTTATTCTTCCCAGTTTGTCTGTGATATGACAGATCTGAACATTGCACTGAAGCAATGTGATTTTATGGTTCTAAGTTAGATATTGAGAAATAGCATATTACAAAACAGCTCATTTGACACAGGAGGTTATGCTGTTGATAACAATGGACAGCAGGAGCGTCCTTTTCAAGGTAGAAAATGTCACAAATGTTTGATAATTCGGACGTTTTGATCTTAAAATAGTTTTTTTTTTTTTAAAGGAGTTCATTGCTGTGAGAGTTCAAGATCCTCGTGTTCAAAACGAAGGGTCGTGGAACTCATATGTGGACTTCAAAATCTTTCTTCATGTGAGTATTTTTGCTTCAAGGACTTCTAATATTACAGCATTATAATCTAATATCATACGAATGTCATACTATCCAATTTCCAAAGTATTTTTATATACTTCTTTAGACACAAAAACATTTAAATATTACGATTATTTTTATAAGCCTCCCCATATTTAAATAATTGTACATTTTGGTGATTAAAACACAGCCATGTCTTTATATAATTATTGCTTCATGGTGGTTTCATTGCTACATTAGGTCTTTTTTAGTTCATTGTATTTCAATGAACATCATTTAAACGTATAATAACATCTGGACGGCAGGTCAGGGTATGTCTAATTCATTGCACATAATGTATTTTAATGCGCAGCAAATAAAATGCTCACAAAACTGCTTCTATTAAAACCAGTATTTTAAAGATGCATGAAACTACTATAGAAAAGCAGACACCATCTTAAATCACAATCTTTATAGCCAAATACTGGACGATATATCAGTTTTTCACTATATGCTTTTTTTTTATTTTTTATTCCTCTGTTGTTCAACACTTGTTTTAATCTGCCCTTGTGTTATCTCATCTGGTACCTTGGTTTCTGTCACCAGACAAACAGCAAGGCATTCACTGCCAAAACATCCTGTGTGAGGCGACGATACAGCGAGTTTGTGTGGTTGAAGAAGAAACTACAAAAGAACGCTGGTCTGGTGTAAGTTCCTTACTGTATAGCGGCATATGTCTCAGCCTTTCCAAAAAAATATTCATGTATATATGCCAGTTAAAACGTATTTAAATATTAACTATTTGCTTTAATGGGGGCTTTTTCTGCATTGTATTGCTTTATCTTTATAGTGACCCATAATAATGTATCACTTTATTTCCCACAGACCTGTTCCTGATCTGCCGAAAAAGTCTTTATTCTCATTTATTAATGATGACTTCATTGAAAGGAGGAGAAAGGGCCTTCAGAGCTTCTTGGATAAGTCAGTTCTAGCTCTTTATATAAAACCCTCTTGTGCTTGCTTCTTACAATAGCATTTAAAATAGTACAGCGATGCTAATTTTTACACCGAATATTCCTGAAATCATTTGCTTTTGTCTTCCTATACAGAGTTCTGCACATGACAGTATGCCTGTCAGATAGCCAGCTCCATCTTTTCCTTCAGACTCAGCTTCCTGTCAAGCACATTGAGGACTGTGTGCAGGGTCACACCCCTTACACTGTGACAGAAGCCATTTTGACTTACGCATCCTCTAACCGTGGCTGGGTGCAGGAGGAAGGGGAAGGGGACGGAGCCCAAGAATTAGGGCCCACCCCTGTTCCATATGAATCTGTAGAGAGGTAAAACAACAACATTCACAACGACAAAGCACTTGCTGATGTAATATAAAGATGACCTTCTCTTAATGATGTACATCTCTTTACAGCCCTGCGCCTCACCTCCCTTCATTACAAAGTCCAGGAGCCACCTCTAGTGGGCCTCCAAATGAAGTTACAGATGTTTCAGACTCTGAGTCAAGGCTGAGTGATGCAGAACAGACCGTACTTGACTGCACTCAAGAGGAAGAGAGTTACATTAAATTAGTAGTTGAAGTCCACCCAGACCTTGTTGTTTCTGAGGATGGAAACTTTGGCTCAAAAGAAACGAAAAGGCCTGATGACGATGCGAAAGATCTAGCTCCACAGATAGATGGACTCATTGAAGACAAGCTACAGCAAGGAGATACACACAATGAAAAAGATCCTGATCAAGAAACGCCTGTCGCTGAAGACACAGCTGATGTTACGTCAGTAGAAGTAGTCATCGAGAAGAAGACTCTTGATGATATCAACGAAGTGAAGAAGGGAAGTCAAGATGAACAGGGTAGCACTGTGAGACAACACCCTGACGAGATCCTTTATAAAGAAGAAGATCCAGGAGAAGAGATCCATAATAAAAAAGTTACTATTGATCTCAGTGATGATGCTGAGAAGGTACTTGAAACAGCAGAAGACGTTGCACTCCATGATGCTAGTGAGGAAAACACTCCAGATACTGAAGATCAAGATAAAGCTGAGATAAGAGAGGAACTTGTGGTCCAGGAGAACGGTGATGAAGATGTTGCTGCCCGGGAAGAGGCCATGAATGAGAACGAGGTGCATGTTGGGGAAGTGAACAAGCTCAATGCCAAGCGTCTTCAGCCTGGCAGTGCCATATTGATAATTGAGGGAATTGAAGAAGCAGTGAGCACGCAAACGGCCCCCGTGACAGAGACTGTCAGTAACCTCGTTGACAATGCTGCTGATGTCAACACACTTGTTTTACAAGCCATAGAGATGGATTCGACGCAATGTCATGAGACGGACAGTCACACTATTATCACTACCCACCTACCAGATGAGTCATAAATAGGACAGAATCATCTAAGACCTTTCAGCTCTTTCCCAGTCAACATCCAAGATGTTTTTCTACTTTGTGAGTGAGTGCATGTAACTGTTTTCTGCATTGATCCACTGTTGATGTGTTCAGACACAGACTGTTTACAGAAGATACACTGAATGATTAGACCAGGCTGTCGTTTTTCCCTAATAACAATGTGAACAAACACATACAATGCACTGACTAATGTGCCATTCAGGATTGTGAGTAAATTGCACATGCAACAAATAGTTATGAGAAAAAGCAGTGTACATCACTATGGAACCTTGATTCTAATATTCACCATTCTTAACATGTTTCTGCGTTTGTATGATTTTAGCAGCAGGAAGTACCCAATGACATATTGCTGATCTATTTTAGCAAAACCAGATTTTAACTGACTTTCTAAGGCACTTCCTTTTTTCTCCCAACTGTAAAAGCATGTTGCTCTCACCTGTTTGCTCTACTGGAACTTTGGGTATTTTTAAGGCATAGTTTGGTCCAAAATTCAAATTCTGTCAACTTCTACCCACCCCCCATGTTCTTCTAGACCTGAATGGCTATCTTCTTTGGACATATGTTGTTTTGGACCCAGCTTACTTTCACTGTGCAGTTAAAAAAAAATAATTCTAAGTATCATCTTTTATATTTTAATAAATTTCCAAAATCACAAGGGTGAGTAAGTGATGACATTATGCTTAAGTGTTAGAGTGGCTGTTAAGAATGCCTTTTCTTTATTTTCATTGATGCTTCCTTTATGATCCGAACACTAATTTCCTTACAGAAACTGTATTAGCTAAGGTACATAACCCAAATGCATAAAAATGAGCGCACATTGTTTGAAATGATGATCTTTTATTTTCCCCACCCTGATTTAATGTTGCACTAGGTAAGGTAAGGTAAGCTACTCGCTGACCGTTCTTCTATATTCTGCTGTGATGATGTGTTACAGTAGCTGCTTGTAATACTAATATGAGAACAGAAACATACTCAAAAGGGAATTGCTTGTTGATTGACAGAAAAGTGTACTTCTTTATTTTCTGAGACAAGTTTATCTTTTATTACGCACAGATGTTATTTTTTTTTATCTAAATCGGCACAATAACAATTATGAGTTCATGGTAGCATTACAAATTCAAAGCATCTTAAATTATTATTTTATTTGTTTTTAAAGGATTTAAAAGGGTATAAGGATGCTTCAGTCGGCCTCACTCATAATGTGACCTTTTCATGTTCATTTGTATGAGCCACATATATCTATACTACATGAGTGCCAGAGCAGGTGTTCGTTGCTGTATGTGTGTTTGGATTCACCAGTGTGCTTACTAAAAGCAAACCAATAAAGAATAAGAGGTTGAAATGCAACTCTGTGTCCACTGAATTACCTGAAAGAACACGTTGAAAACCTCGAGTGTGTTCACTATACCAACCAACACCAGTATATTAACTGACCAAATTAAAGTAACAAAGTAAAAAAAATCCACTGCACAGTTCACACATGGAAGCAGCCAATGAAAGTTGGACTTATTCTAAAACAGCTTTTTAAAAGTAGTTATTAATGTAATAAGTATGTTCAAATGTGTGTTAAAACATGATTGGATATAGATTTCAGATTCAATGTCAGAAATGCTGGTAATATAAAAAACGATTGGTAACACTTTATAATAAAGGTGACATTTGTTAATATTAATATGTTCATGTTCACAATAACAACTTGTGATTTTAATATTGGATTAGTAAATGCTGAAATTAAAATTAACTAAGATTAATAAATGCTGTAGAAGTATTGTTCATTCTTCTTGTAAAGAGTTACCTAATGATTTTATTTTATTTATTTATTTGCTGTGGTAATTAGCCAGGTCTTTTTCAAAGTAATTAAAAACACAATAATATCAGTTTATTTAATATAAACCAATCCAATAATAAGTAATGCAGTCACAGTTGTGACTACGGTATTACCAGAAGATGGAGACATTGTATCAAAGTCCGTTGTTATACCACTTTTTAATGCAACACATTTACATTAATTTAGTCAGTTATATAAAACTTGTAAAAAAATGTAACAAAATATTTCCATCTATTTTTAATTGTATCTCACACATTCATATCTGAATTCTCTAAAATATATGTTTCCTAAATAGAAAGGCACCCCCCCCCCCCATTAAATAGCTAATAACTATAATTTTGGTAGTTATCATTTTAGTAATTATCAATCTAGTAACAGTATGGTATAGGGACTGATTCTCACAAATAACTAGTTGCTTATTAGCATGCCAATTATTAACATAGTGTCTGTTTATTAGTACTTATAAAGCACACATTCTGCATGACGATATTCTACATCTCTAATCCTAACCACTAAACCTAACAAATACCTTACAAACTATTCATAAAATTAGGAGTTTATTGAGATTAAAAGACGTTGTCAATGGTTTGTTAATAGTAGGAGAACTGGACCTTAATGTGTGACAGATTTCTTTATATTGTTAAAAAATAGAGCTGTCAAAAGAATTAAATGTGTCAATCTCATGATTTCTTTGGAAATATAAAAATCAGTTTGACCTCATTTTGAAAAAGCAGAATAGAAATGTATTGCGACATATTAGAATCTATAGTTTCTTGTTACACAACCTTAGCTTTACACATCGACAACATATCTTCTTGGTAATCTAGTTTGGTTTTCTGGGACAATTCTGCACTAAATATTTGAACTATGCTTTTCCCAGAGTAGGAAAAAACTTTCAATATGTTGATGTGATCTAGCTCATTGACAAACAGTGTTGACGAGTTCAAGGCTGAGCTGACTGACCTCATTTTAAACTGTGACATCGGCAGGCGGGGTTGTTTGGCTGGCAGCAGGGGACTGCAGCCGGATTCACATTGTAGTCAGCCGATGATACCTTATCTGTGGCGATGTCCCAAAGCAGAGCCTCCCTCTCTTTCTCCACTTCCTTGAGGACAGATCTGTACTCGTCACTCTCAGGGTCCAGAGGAGTCTCCTCTGCCTCGTCCAGCGAGAGGTCAAATATCAGAGGGGGGTTGTGGTATTGCTGCTGTCCACTTCCTCCACCACATGTCACTGATCCACCTGACAGGGCACATCAGAACCAACAACAATTGCCTTTGGACAGTTCATATGTAGACGTAGTCAATGACCTACAAACTAGCTTCATTTTAAACAGCTTCATGTATTATTTTAAGGTTTTATTTAAATAATATTTTATGCACAATTTTTAAGTTTCAAATTCAATTTTTAAAGTGATTAATTAATTAATTAATTTGCTGTTACAAATATTTTTAAACAATAAATAATTATTATTTCATTAATACATTTTTAAACAAAAGAAATGAAAATGTCTATCAATTTATCCATTTAAAAATAATTATATACTATTTAGTGTTACATTTAAATAAAATTTTAAACATCTAAATAAATACTTTAAAAAGTAAATTTTGATATATGGTATTTTGTGTTTTATTCCTGTTAAAAACCAATAATAAGTTTAATTTTTTTTTATTTTACAGTTACATTTAACTGTATGACTTAAAACTTTCAATTGGAAAATAACTCCTCAATAAACTAAAATAAGTAAACTAAAATGCATTTGTCATTATTTGTCAACATTATTTTTATTAATATTTACTATTTTTACATTTTTGTTTTATTCTTGAATGAATACACTGATTCTTTCATTTTATTTTAAAATGTTAATTAAGTCCTCAATAACAGATTTATTTATTTAGCGTTTTATTAATACAACTACATTATTAAAACATTAATAATTTTTTTATGTGGAAGTCTTTAATAAACAGACACCTGTAATATAAAATGCCTTGTGATGTTTCAGCCTGACAGTTTGAAGGTCACCGAACTGTCCTGCAGCACCGCTGTTTGGATGCATGAGACTCTGGAGACGGAAACGAGAATTTACAGAAAGCCATTCAGAGCACATTTCACAAAAACTTGATTAGATCTGTAAAAGTGGTGTGTCATCAAAACACACTGTACCTTATGGCCCGAGTCAGAGTCCTTAAGCAGAATGTCAGTTATATCAATGCCATCATAGGATCGATCTGATGGTGGTTTTACACCAGCCAGGGAGAGAATAGTCGGAAAGATGTCCAGGCCACTAAGGAGTTAAAGCCAGTCGTCATACAGTGAAAACAAAACAATCATGTTACACAATGTTCATCATTTTCCAGTACCTCAGCAGGGCGCCGCTGGTGCTGTTGGGTTTGATCTTCTTAGGCCATGCGACCACTGTGGGAACTCTATGACCCCCTTCCCATGTGGTTCTCTTGGCTGAGCCGCCACCTGCTCCGAAAAATGAAAACAGACTATTACATGATAATTCAATTAGTGGGTTTGTAATCTAAAACAACTGAAGAGAAATCACAAGGTAGCATGAAATCTGCATTCACAGAAAAACCTAGATGTTCATTCGTGAAATATCTTCTATTTGTTGCAGATTATGACAGTGTTAGAAAAACTTTTCAATAAACGAGACTTCATTACCTCTGCTCTTCTGCCATTTTCCAACAAAAGGCCCAACGTGCCCAGCGAACTGGCATTTCTGCTCCCACGGGCCATTGTCCCCTTAGAAATTGATGCATTATATTACAATTACAAGCAATGTTTTTAGTAAAACAACTAACCCAACTTCCTTAAGAGTGAATTATATGTAAAATACGTTACCAGTGAACCATATCAGTGTGTTTTCCAGCTGCTCTGTGCTGACCGCTTTCATGATGGTCCCCACCAAAGAGTCCATGTCACTGAGACTGGCTGTGTAGGGGTCTTGTGTCGTAACATTTAGGAAGGCGTTATGGAACAGTGGGACATGCATGTGAGCAAGAGCCACATACAGCAGGAACGGCTGCTTCTTCTGAATGCTACACAGACACATTAACACAAAACATTTTATTCCCAAATTGTACATTGACAAAAGAATAATTTTGTTATAGTTTGCACGCTATAGTGACTCCAACAGGAGTTTTTTAACACCGCCATTAAAATGATTTTATGTTTGAAAGTCGTCTCTTTTCCTCATCAAAGCTGCATTTATTTGAGCAGAAATTAATAAATAAAATAGCACAACTTTGAAATATTCACAACATCATTACCCCAGTCTTCAGTGTCACATGACACTATACTCATATAATCAGAACAATATTTTTGTGGAAACAATGAAAAGAAAGTTAAAAAGCATTTATTTCAATTAAAAATCTTTTGTGAAACTGTTATAATTAATAATTGTCACTTTTTATTTTCAATTTAAAGCATTCTTTTAAAATGATTCCTTATAAATGATTAATTTCTTCAAAAAAAATACTGACTTTTTTAACAGTAGAGTATTGTTATCAGTCGATATTGTAAATGAAATTATACATGCGCATTTGTGACCCTGGACAACAAAAACAGTCGTAAGTGTTAATTTTCCGAAATGAAGATTTATACATGATCTGAAAGATAAATAAATAAGCTTCCCATTGATGTATGATTTGGATGGATAGGGCAATTTTTTACCAAGATACAAATATATGAAAATCTGGAATCTGAGGGTAGAGAAAAATCGAAATGCTGAGAAAATCACTTTTAAAGTTGTCCAAATGAAGATCTTATTAATGCATATTACTAATCAAAAATTAAGTTTTAATATATTTTCGGTAAGAAATTGACTAAATACCTTCATGGAACACGATCTTTACTTACTATCCTAAGAATTTCTTGGCAAAAAAATAAATAAATCTCTAATTATTGCCCATACAATATATTTTTGGCTATTGCTACAAATATAACCCAGCGATTTAAGATTGTTTTTGGGGTCCATGGTCACATTTACTCAGTTTACAGTTAGATTGTTAATCTAAAAGTTAAAACTGTTAATCTTTAAAAACAATAATAATTTAATAACACTGTTATATGTTCTTTAGCATATCCATAAATAAATTTCCAAATTTCAGACAGTGTTATAATGTTTTGATGCCTAAATTCATCTGCAGAATCCAAAACAATAGTTTGCATTTTTAAAAATAAGCTGAATAAATGAGCTTTCCATTGAAGCATGATTTGTTAGGATAAGAAAATATTTGTAATCAGTACTTACAACTGACTATGGTATAAGCAGGATAACCATGATTTTACATTTCATTTATGATAATAAAATATTTTAATGCACTAATGTGCTTTGCATTGGCCTCCATGCTGTGCATTTAAAACTATTGAATGCCGTGCATTATGCCTTACGTATATAACATTCAAAATAATATACTATTATAATCTATTATGGTTACTGGACCAAACATGAAAATAGTTTGCTGAATTTTAATGTCAATATATAATTTATTGATTCAAACTGATTTATGTGAGGACTGCAGTGATACTGACTGTCACAGGTCTCTGTATAAGCACACAACTGAAATGAGAAATAGACTTTGTTTCACATACAGTCCAACAGGCAATCTATCCTTAGACTGTGTCAAAGGTCAACATTGCAACTTTGCCTGCCCAGTAAACGTGTTTACAGGCTAGAGACCTTATATCGACTGATCAAAGTCCCCTGTGTGTCGCAAAACTGTTTTTATAAAACATATATTTTACCAGGAAGTGGTTTAATAACCTTTAATAACAGTAATAATAATATAAATTTCCGAAATCAGAATACAGGTATAAAATCATATACAGAAGTCATAAACAAACCTGGCTGTGAATATCTGATTGACTGCCGTTGTGGCATATCTGTCTTTAAGGCTCCATGTGTCCAGGGGTTGTTCAATTATTGTCTCATTTTCAAATAGAGGCAATGCCACTTTAGTGTAGCATTCTTCTTGCTTCCTGTTGGGGGAAGATTTTTCAACTTATTTGACACGTATACAAAACCTCAGGCTATCCAGCATCTGATGTGTGTTTTGACCAATATGGCCTGAATAGTAACACAAACCTTGTCGTGCACTGACTGCGGGGACAGGGAGGACAGCTGGGAAGGTCGAGACCTGGTTTGTCAGTGCAGCCCATGTCGTTACTATAAGGAATACCAAAGTAATAGTCGAAACCTGTAGTGTAAACACAGAAAAGTGAGCACTTCCTCGTGACATGGCTTAAAATAAATACATAATGTTAAACAATAATTACATAATAATTAATAGAAGATTCTGATTAAATAATTATTTATGAAGTAATACTTGAGTTGGCTTGAAAACTTACTGATATACTATTTAAACTTATTTTTATAATCATAGAGTATCATAATCATTAATAACCATGCTAACACCTTGCTAGTGACATGCTAATCATGATAGCAACATACTAATAACCCGCTAGTAATGCTAACAACATACTAGCAACATGCTATTAAATAGCTAATTATGCTAAAAACATGCTTGCAACATGCATTACAACACCCTAACAACCACCCAGGTATATTTATTTCTATAGTCTTTGGTTTAACTTATTGTGCTGAAATAGCTAAAACTGAAATAACAAAAACTATATAAAATTGATATATATACATATATATAAAATATAGTGCTGTCAAAAAATGAATCATGATTAAACGCATACCAAAATAAAGGTTTTTCTTCACATAATGTGCGCATACTGTGTATATTTATTATGTATACATAAATACACACACATCCATGTATATATTTATGAAAATACGTTATATGAAATATATGTATATAATATGAATTCTATGAAAAAAAATATATATATATGTTAATATTTGTAAAATATATACTGTATGTGTTTCACACAGGTATTATGTAAACAAAAACTTTTATTTTGGAAGCGATTAATCACGATTAATAATTTGACAGCACTAATTTAAAATAATAATAATGACAAAAACACAACAAAATTGCTGAAACTTTAACTGAAATTAAAATGAACATAAAATCTACAAATAAAAACTAATTTAAAAAAACATTATTAACATTAAAGTATTAATAGATTTTACCTCTATGAACAGGATTGTAGGAACCATTGTGTCCAAGGTGCCATTTTCCTGTATTAAAACCAATATAAGATAATGGAACATTATTACAAATAATAGGTTTAGCTTTGGGGCTTATTGGTGACGATGCTTATTTGTTAATCAGGAGCTAATCACAGCACAGTGTAGAGTTCATTTCTCTCAGGATGTTAATCGTGTTGTTCTCTGCATGTTCTTTGAGTTTCTGTGCTTACCGATAATGGCTGTATAATAACCAGCATCATGCAGGAGCTCAGCAAATGTTGTCTCGTTGAGTGGCAGCCCTCCGACTGACCCCACTGCAAAATTATGAGTGACTCCATTGCGCAGCCCATGTCTGCCGGTCAGGAGGGCAGCACGTGAAGGAGAGCATGTGGAGGCAGGAGAGTGGAAGTCTGTGAATCTGCAAATCACCAGACACAAGCCCCAACAATAAGATGTAATCATGCACAATACTGTATCTGGAATGATAACACTACCTTTTGCCCTTCAGCATTAATAAGTCCAGCCAAGGTGTTGCTGTGGAGTTGTCAGGCCTGTTCACCCAGAGGTCACCCCATCCGATATCATCGGCTAGGATAACGATGAAATTGGGTCGTTCCTTTTCACTAGTTTTGTCTTCCTTTTTAATATGGCTTTTGATGTGATAAATCAGTCCAGAGAACAGCAGCAGTAAACACAATCCAAACTGGGCCATTTTATGATATATCTAAAAAAGAAGACAACATTTAAATTATGATTTATTTGTCACATAATACATTTTTTTGCTACTTAGCATACTCAGACGAGGGGAAAACAATTATAAAAACAGGCAACCAGATTATCTTCAATGGGAGTTTAAAATGATTTAAACATTTTGAAATAAAATAAACAGTAATTGAAATAACATTTTTTAAATATATAATTTTTTTCAGCTGCCTTTTTTTCAGCATTTTATTTCAGCTGTTGCATTTTTAATTTAAACTTGATGTACTAAAATAAGAAAACGGAAATAAAAATATGTAGGCGTATTTAAAAATGACAAAACACACAACTACATTACTAAAATGTAACTAAAATTAAAATGAAAGCAGAAAAATAAAAACAAAATACTAATAATAAAATTACCCAAAAAAATATAACCCTAACTAAATATAAATAAAAACTAATATAGTACAAAATATTGTTTTATTATTGCAAACGCTGTTTTTTGAAAACAGTAAACAAAATAGTAAACATATAAACAGTTTAATTTATTCCTCAAACGTTTAAAAATATGAAGTAAAATTAAAATGCAATGTAAAGAATATTGACT
>JAUMHP010000062.1:7685619-7696453 GCA_032361065.1 Enteromius trimaculatus | reverse complement strand
CTTTCTTATGCTTACCGAGGCAACATTTATATCTTTTCGATAAAAAACAGTAATATTGTTAAATATTGTTACGATTTGAAATTACCGTTTTCCATTTTAAAATGTAATGTATTCGTGTAATAGCAAAGCTTGATTTTCTCCAGTCTTCAGTGAGCCTTCAGAAATCCTTTTAATATGTTGATTTTGTGCGGAAGAAAAATGGTTTTTTGTTGAATTATAATATTTTTCAACAAATGTCTTAACTGTCCATTTTGAGCAATTTACTGCTAAATAAAATAAATTCATTCAAAAAATCTTACCCCATTTCTGAGGTGTATTGTAAATAATAATATGCATATATTTGTTTCAAGTAAGGCCATGATATTTTGATTTTATGCTGACAAATGTTTCATAAATGTTGCTAAAAAGCTTCTTAGGCCCAGACTCAGCCAGTGGTTCTGGATGTGTTCAATAGCAGCAGTACTAACCAGCATGAAGCTGAAGGTTGTGTGTGTTGTCGTTGATGCGAAATGAACAGGCTGTTGAAGCAACCGTTACCGGTGATAAGAGCTTGACAACTAGTCCATAATAAAATGCTTGGCAGTAGTCCTTCAGCCATTCAACATACTGCTCTGCCACAAGCGCTCCTTCCCCAAAAGAGCCTGTGCATTAATCAACGTAGTAAAATTACTAATGTAAATATACTACTGATAATAAATGACACATAAAGCTGTTTTACATACTAAGCCCTCTAACCAATAGTTTGAATGTATATGGTATTATGCCCACTGCTCGGAGAACGGCGGTAAGGGTTGACATAAAAACTCTGGAAGTCTTGAGGATCCTCTGGATGTGCAGGAATCCAGTCTGAGTCAGAGTGAATGGTAATGGGGTTAAAAAGTAAATTGCCAGGCAGGAGTCCTTCTTCTAAAAGTGTCTTCTCTGGTCTGCTGAATTGTTGGTATGCTTCTATTAGATCTTTCCGTGTGGACAGGAGAGCAGTGTGCAGTCTCTCAACAGGATGCTCAATAACCTGCATCTGTCCATAAAAATACACACACATGTACAAGTTAAAATATTAATCAAGTGGCCAATAAACAATATAAGACACCTAAATGCGTGTTCTGGTTCTGCTGTTGTTATACTGTACCGTCATGTTTCACTTTTTCCCTCAGCACTGTTCGTGGAGGTAGTATTATTGATTTTTAGGGCACGCTTATAGTACCAGCGATATATGCAAGCGATAACGTCACACTATTAATTATTAACCAAGCTCTTTTTAATATTTAGCACAACGACTTCATTAACAGACTGAATGAGAACACAGCTCCAATTGATATTAGCACAAGACTGTTTCGTGCTTAAAGGTTAGGTTACCCTGAAAGAGGAAGCCCATGTCAACACATACTAATAAAGCAAAGCTACCTTTAATGTGTTCTAGGATAAAGGTCGAAGACTGTTGATGGGTTTCAGATAAAACGCGGAAAATTGTAAACTGAAACCATAAACAACGCCAAACCTACGCAGCGTTTAGATATCCACTTTGGCTGCCATTGTGGTTTTCAAACGTAAAGTCCCAGCGCCTGTATTTAAAAAAACAAACAAACAAAAAACAATAAATAATAGTTTTATTTATTTTAACTACATACATAAAACACAAGCAACACTACTGGACCTGAATAGTAATAAACCCCGTTTATAATTTGTAATATTTCACAATGCAATAACAAAATAGCTGTGCAAATGTGTTATAGACTATAAATAGAAGGTTATAATACTATATGTAGGTATTCAGAAATTGTGATCATGGGTCAATATAACCTAATGAAGAAGACAACAGTAAAATGAACGTGCAACCATTCTGATAAAATAATTCGATTTAATAAACAGAATTACACAAATGTGATCAACAAAAAAAACAAATAAACACACTATACAAAAAAGCAAGTGATTATGGCCATGACAAAGATAGACAGCGTTGCATGAGAAAATTAATTTTTCTTTTTTAGTTTTTCAACCCCTCAATTCTGGCAATATTACAGTGCTTGTTTTTATTTAGATTACATTAAGACTTAATTTTTCTTGCATTGAATCAGATTTGTTTCATCTACAGACATTTAAGGCAAAGGTGACTTTGCTTGGCTGGTTTGAAAAATAATGTCTGTAGTAACCGATACACAGAAAGTCACTTTATAAAACCCTGAGCTAAAGCTGTCCACTTTAACCTACACAGGAACGAAGACATAAGGCTACTTTGTTTTTAAAGTAAATTCATCAAAAAAAAAATCAGTATTGAATTTCAGGGCTACTAGAATACATACAATAAATGTATGGTATTACGTTAGTGTGTAAAATATACAGCTTGGGGAGGGGAAATGTCAGAGCAAAGGAAATTGTACAGACATTCTGTACAGGCTTTAACGGCAAATAAAGACTCTTTCCCTTTACATATGAAAAAACTATATGACTAATAAGTACTTTTTAAGTACAAAAGTACCTTAATTTTTACTAATTAAATGTCGTGATGCGAGTGCAAAAAAAGTAATTGAGTGTGGGAAGACAAAGCCAGAGAACCCATGTTCTATTTCCAAAAAAAAAAAAAGACACTGGGGCCTTATATAACCGGACACATCAAGCCCATAAACTGCTGACTGGAGCAGAAGAGCTCTTTGAATTAAACATTTAAAGCCCTGAGTTCTCACACTTTCTTTCTGAAAAGCTTTAACAAAACCAGGTGTTAAGACAATGGGTTACAGGAGTGTTAACAGTTGCATTATACGAAAATATGCGCTCATAAACATACAGTAAACGATCAGAATTACAGCATTTTGGTGAATAACTGAGGACCATTCCTTGGCATATTTGATATGGCAACAAGCAGCTTAAAAAGTTTGCTTTGATATCAAATTCTTTGCATAAAAATGACTGTAATAATATACCAAAAAAAGAAGAAAAAAAAATTAAGTTGCATAATTATACTATCTATTTTTCTTCAACCACAATATGTATTGAACCACTTGTACTTTGTATTAAATAAAGTAAAAACCTAATTAAAATGGAATGTTCTTAAAGGCCAATCAGCGCCTTTCATTGTAACATAAGCTGCTTAAGGTTGTCGTGCAAGATGGTGTCTTTGACATCACGGAAGACGAGACGAATGTTCTCTGTGTTAATGGCGGTGGTGAAGTGATGGTAAAGGGGCTTCTGCTGCTGCTCACGACGCTTGTTACGGAAGCAATCGACCAGGAACTTCTGCACATCCTGCAGATTGTGGGGATCCCCTGTGAACTCGGGGAAGTAGTCCTTGATGTTCACATTGCTAACTTTTTCTTCCAGCAAGTCTGTCTTATTGAGGAAGAGAATGATGGAGACGTTGGCGAAGACACGGTTGTTGACAATAGTCTCGAAGATGTTGAG
The DNA here is from genome assembly GCA_032361065.1 of Enteromius trimaculatus. Classification (NCBI taxonomy): domain Eukaryota; kingdom Metazoa; phylum Chordata; class Actinopteri; order Cypriniformes; family Cyprinidae; genus Enteromius; species Enteromius trimaculatus. The sequence goes on along the minus strand of JAUMHP010000062.1, from coordinate 7,693,057 downwards.
CGACTCCGTGAGCCTGTTGGTCAAACGGTCTTCCATGAGCACCTGATCGTATTCGCTGGATGAGACTAGGAAAAGAATGGAGGTCACAGAGTCGAAGCACTCGAACCATCGCTTGCGCTCTGACCGCTGCCCTCCCACATCCACCATCTTGAAAGGAACATTCTTGATCTCAAAATCATACTCATGGATACCCTTGGTGGGCTTTCGTGCCAGCAGTATATCCTTTTGGCTGGGCAAGTAGTCCTGCAGATTAAATGAAAAACAAAATCAGGCATAATGCTACAAGACATGTATAAAAACGTAGTACATGTCTCAGAGATGGGGAGATATACTCGTAGACTCAATAATACAACCAGAGTGTAGAATCATGCAAATACCAAACTGAATTGTCTTTTGCAGCTTGTGTTGATTATACAGGCAAATACACAGAAGGTGATGTAAAAACATCCGTCTTGGGTAGTACTCATGTCATTTTAAATTGCACGTGTCAATGCATTGGATCCATGTATTAAGTCTGAGAGTGAAAGCAGCCTAATTAACCTCCTGCAGTCTGTCATTAATGTTAATAAATCAGAGAAAAAAAACATTACTGACTGCTCTTGACTAAATAACTTTTTTACCTTTAACAAATCAATCAATATATTTTTTAAAGGTAAATATTATGCAGTTTTTATGTATTCCAAACTCTCATAGACCTACCTGAAAAGCATTTGCCCCATTTTTCATGGTTATTTTTTTTGTCCACCCATAACATGATGCAATTGTCAAACGCTCTTTAATATTGATATGTTTATACCGAAATAATTGTCAGGTCTGGCATAGGATCCTACAAAATTATGAAAACCATTCTTTCACGAATAAGTAACTTATAGTATGCAAAGGTCACAAACTATTTCTTTACATTTATTTTAGTTATGGTAAATATTAGGGTTACAGATATACTTTGGGACGGGGCGGGAACTGGTTAGGGTCTGGGCTCACCACCACAGACCTTTTTTGACCCAGAAAAAACCCTGATAGCTTGTGCAATGCAACAAAATTACTACCCGTAACTAGTCAAACTATTGTCAGTATGAACAAAACTCTACCAGTACTCTTCCTAATTAGAATTTTAGGTTTAATTTCATTTCTGGATTTCTGTATACATGTCATTTGAGGTTGTTAAATTGCATCATGCACACACAGGTATACCATCAATTACTGTATGCTCTAGATACCTGAAAAAGACATCAACATTTCTAAAATGCTATTATTATTTTTTTTACCAGTTGTCCAAGTTTATCCACATTGTCCAGGAAATACTTCACAGATTCACCCTAAGAAAAAAAAAAAGACACACGATCATTATTTGATCTCCAGCTGTGGCGCAGAGGGTGAATTTGTGTTCTGCTCTGTCCCAATTTCCCTATTTTAGCCATTTCCTGTAACTCTCTACAGATCAAAAAGATTACATGAAGGAATTGTGAGTTATTATTCTTTCTCTTTTACACCTTCAGACAAACAATTCAACATAACCCTTTTCCACTAGATAAGCCGTTTCAAGTTAGGCCCTAATATGATGTACTAGGTTATCCTGGCATTATTCAAAAGCAAGTTTACCTAACACAACTCAGTAAAATGAGGTTCTGCAGCATGGCTGCTTATTGGCTTGCTTTGTGGGGTATGCAAATCAATAGTAAGTAGAGAAAGTAACTTGGTCAGCAAAAATGAATGTTTATTGCTAAATAAATACGGATAAACATGTCTTAAATCACAACTTGTACAACAATGGAGATTTTGATTGGAAAATTTGAGCTAAATCCTAATCTCAGTCACAAGGGTTCTACCCCATAACATGCATGATCTTATCTTCATAACTGAAATGCAAACTACACTCATGCACGGACAGAACGCCCTCATTGTCATGAGTGAAGTCATTTGTGTTTAACCCATACTTGTGCATTGCTATCAGGTTTCAGCTATTGTCCAAGCTGCGCTCACAACAAACATTATTTCTTGAGCATAATCGGTCCAATAGAATCAAGAAATATATGAAATATATAAGCAAACATTTCACCATGATTAATGCTTTGGCGAAAAAGCTTGATAGGAGTAATTATGCAAGTACACTGTGCTTATCTGCCATGATTAATAATACCAAGCTGTTTAACAACAGATCAACATTCCTTCAAGTTCACAGACCCCACAGTTACACAAATCCTATAAAAAAGGTGGAGTGGATTCTAGATCCAAAACTTTAGAACTAAGAACAACTGAAATTATTATGCTGGACAATGCACAATAATTAATTAACGAGTGATGATTTGATATTTACCAGCTGAAACTCTCTCCGTCTGTCATAAGCATTCTGAATCCCACTGTCTAGCCACAGGGAACGGATGGAGGGCAGGTAGTGGAGAAACACTTTAGTCTCCACCATCCCTTTGGCCATCAAGGATGAGCGGGTGTCAAAGGCCATCACCGTCTCCCCGCGAGTCTGATTCTCAGGATCTCCCCAAGGGATGTGCAGCTTCTCACGGGCATCCACCAGCACCCGGATACCTAAACAGAGATATCAGAAATGGGAGATTAGGGATTTGAACACATTGCATTAATTCAGTTCCAGTAAGCATACATTGGAGTCTGCTGACAAGATGCATTTTAAAAAGACGATGAAATGGCATTATTTTACTACGCCTCCTCAGATCAAGTTTTTTTTTTGTAAACAGCAAACTTTTTGAAAAAATATATATTTCCTCTTTTTTATGAGGTCAAGGAGTTCCGATTGTCTACGGTGTTTGTGTATTTTATGAAGTATACAAAAAGTTATGATAAAGTGAACAAAATAAATACTAATTATATAAAAGCGACTGTAGTAAATAATATGCATGCCATAATTAGCACCCAAATGCCAAAGAAACTGTTTAGGAGCCAAGTTTCCTTAATTTTAAGAAGGCTAGAACTGATTTTACAGTTAATATATTTAATAGTGTTAAAAGAAATACTATTGTGATATGTAAAATTTGTCAAAACATCATACTTATATTTCTAAATTCATTCAAGTAAGTGTATATCTATCTAATACATATTAAATATATGTTTGCATAGAAAGGTGTTGACTAGTATTGAGGAAAACAAGCATTTTGTCATAAAGTGGAAGCAGGAGAACAAACCCAAACTTGACTAAAAAGCTTACTTTTCCTTCCTAACATCAGTAGAACTTTTATCTGTTTTGTCCGGTATGTCTAAAGAATCAGTTGAGATACATATATCAGAATAATGCCATAAAACAATCACTCATCCAGATGACTAACACAGACCAATGTAGGCGCTGTACTTTCTGTACTCCGTGTCCTTTCTGTGGAGGCGCCAAGTTTACTGAAAGCTTTAAGTGAGATTTGGCTACATATGGAAATGTTTTCGAAACAGTCGTCCATTTTCAAAGTTCAACTACTTTGTCTCACATATGCATAAGTGAAGTTCAGCAAACCCAACATTTCAAACCACTGGCCTTCGAGTTGTCTATGGGCTGGGTGAGCAATCGAAAGCTTGCGTGAGTTACGCGACAGAAGTCGATAAAACACTTCCACCTGCAGCTAACGTACAATAAAACTGAGCGTGTTCCCTTTTTAATAATGAACTCGCATTAAAACTACTGGCGTGGTACCTTTGATAACATTGCTGTAGATCGTAGCCCGGAACTCTTCTTTGGCCCGCTGGTCGAAGTCCTGCCCATGAATTATGCGCATTTGTTTGAGGAAAGTTGACTTGCCACTTTCGCCTGCTCCTAGCAGCAAGATCTTCACCAATTTCTTCACATAAGTTTTCTCTCGAGACAGGCTTTTATCGATCTCCTTGGACTTTCTAATTTGGTCAATTTCGCCGCTGGAGTATAAACAATTGGGAATACAAACTAAAGCAGTCCGGGAGGGCAGGAAATCCGCCATCTTTGTAGTAACGACTTCATGGATACATCAGCCGCTCTGCCGAGCGAGGCGCGTTCACGTGTTCTTTACAAATAGGCGGATACCACGGGTGTGGTTTAATGTTTGGAAATCAAAAGTCTATTGACAACTAATTATTGTTTAAGCAATTATATTTTTAGGGGTGAACAATTCATATTAAGCATTACATTTTCTTGTAAAACAAGTACTGATAAAACAGTACTGTTTAACACAACTGACAATATAGTAAACAACAGGTGGTCTATGTTTTTTTTCTTTTTTTTTAAACTCTAACAATTGAATATTTTTACACAGCCTATCAGTATCACTGTGAATGTATGCACTGTATATTTCACCGTGATACTCTTGACACTCTTACAGTAGGCCTAGCTTTTATTTCCATCCTGTTAGGATCCTGTTCAGTTGCCTTTGCGTAATAATGAACTTATAATTGCTGTAATAAAGTTTTAGTGTCCAGAGTCTACTAAGTCGTTTTAGAGACATACCTCCACAAATTAAAACAAAGCATGTAACATTTTCTTTTCTTTTTTTTTAATTGGAAAGCCTAAATAGTATGAATGATAAAACAGAAAGCATTTCACATGCGCATGTTTTCTTTTTTCTTCGCAGTGAATTTTTTTTATTTATGAAAATCACAACAAGAAATGGTTTATGGCTTACAATAATCAGAAATTCAGCTCAGACGCTTTTTATTTTTTTTTACAATGTCAATCGTGTAGTTTGTTGTCGGCGAAAACGATGACACCACAGCGCCATCTACCGGACATGACGTGTTACTGTAATCAGTGCTCCCAGGTTTACCTACATGAGCAGAGCTGTTACCTGATTGGCGCACACACAGCCATCGTCTTTGTGTGCATCAGTAATGAGTATAGATTAGACACAGCCAAAACGATAGTACGATTACCTACAGAGTATCTCCCATTTAATTTTCTCGTCTTCGTCCGTCGACAGAGAGTGGCGTGAAGAAGCGAACATGACCATAAGGAATGCACGGGACCATGGGCAGCGATACAGACCGCGTATGGCATGCCTGAAGAAGGTGGGTTGAGAGCATCATCCATAGCTCATCACCATCTGTGTTATTTACGTTCTCGCGAATGAGATCAGAATAATGTTACCTTTGAGTTCTATTATTCTATAACCTAACAAGCAATCCTTCATGCGTTAACATCCAGTGATATTTCTGCTTGTCTTGCTGTATTTAAGCGCAGCAATATAATTACTTGAATCCTCATTATTGTGTTGTGGTCGGTCAATTTCACTTTCAATGGTGATTCTATCTATTCAGAATATTAAAGAGTCTTGCATGTGCCCATAAATAAATAAATAAAAATGTTGTTACCTGGAACAGAAACAAATTATTTTAAGAGTATGTATCACTGCCATTGTATTGGTCCCAGATAAACTTTTTAATTAAATCAATTCAAATTTTTGAATTTTGTCTTTTTCGTATTTTATTTCTTTATTTACATACATATATAACATACAATTTTTCTACACGGTTTTCAGGTCAGTATTTTTTTATTGATTTCATACTCAACGTAAATTGATTTTGATGTCCATTTGTTTTCCAGTTACAAAATGTATTTTTATTATTCCTAAGTTACAAAAAGTTTACCTAAGTTTACCTACACACAAAACAAAAATCAAATGCATTATTAATTTTTAACTTATATTATAAATATTACAAATTATTATTATTATTATTTCTTTACTACAATAACAAAAATAAAAGTGGTGTCAAAATCAAACTTTTCAACCACTTTAAATGTAATTAATGATAAAAAAAAAAAAAATCTATTAAATGTAAGCTGATTACACAATTTAGAAATTAAATAAATTGTTACGTTATAAATGCATTGTAAAGATGTTAGGTCATATGAATTAAAACAGTTTCACAGTGTCAGTTTTAATTGTTTATCAGCAGCTTACTCTTGGGTGAGGACATTGTGTGCTAATGGTATTACTCTGGCTTTGCCATGAGCCTCTCATATAATGCAGTCCATATTTTATCACTATGATACTTCAAACTGTCCACTTGAAGTGATCCCCACAGTGTGATCCACTAGAATATGTTTTATTAGTGCATTGCTTTGCTCTTTGCCAATGCACAGATAGTAATGACCCAATAACTCAGCCAAGAGCTTTCTGTGATCCAGACCAGGGTGCAGCAAGAGTGCCCAAACAGTCTTCAAAAGCCAGAGACCCTGACAAAGCAAGAAAACTTCAAACAGCTGAGTCACAAATCAATCACAGAGCATATTTCAAAGAGGTCAGTCGCAGCCCCTTCAGACCACAAACCAGCGGGGATGACTTCACGGTGGAATAATAAAGTGAGATGTGCACACAGGCTGCCGCGAGGTAGAAAAGAGATGCTATTATACTGTACATATCACATTTTTTGTATTATAGGTGGAGAATGTGGTGCTGGAGATGCAGGACCCCAAAACTGGAGTGAAATCTCAGACCCAGAGGCTTGTGATCACCACCATCCCACATGCTATAACAGGTGAGACCCTTGGAAATAGTTGCTACTATTACTCAAGAGCCAATCTATGCAGGTTTTTAAGCTGACAGAAACTATTGAGATGTAAGACACAGCACTTGTTATTACTTATTAGGCTCACCTACTCATTTGTATTGATTTCTGCAGTTAGATTATTCTTCGGCAGAGCTAGTCATCAGCGCGGTCCATGCATTACGTGGGTCTGAGACTGAAGAATCTATTGCCATGACAACCTCTGAGCAGCTGGTTGCAATGACTCTCTCCTCTAGGCTGCATGGTTTCAGGGAGGAGAGCTCTTGTAATCTCCACCGTCGGTCTTAATGCTGGCAGCCAGCTACATGTAACATACGGCATATGATTAAGTTAATTTTGTGATTGCTTAAACTTAATTGGAGCCTCGGATTATTCACAGCAGTTTTGATATAATTCATATAGTGGAAAGACACCTGAGGTTTTTAGTTAAAAATTCATTGAAATGATCTGGTTTGCTCCTCAGGCTAGCAGACACTAATGAAGCCACTCAGATTCACCCCTGCAGAGATCTTCTCATTAGTCTCCTATCACGAGAGCCTCAGCAGGACACACAGTGGTGCACCGAGACCTATTTTGAGAAAGCACCTTTGTATTGTGTCCAATGCCGACTGTTGTTTTTCTTTAGTGGACTTTATGAATCTTATTTAATTTATTTTTTTAGTTATTTTATTAACATTTTTTTTATATACTGGTCTAAAGTCTCTTCAAAGGAGGATCAATCTATAATTAAAGTGGGACACACACATATATATATAGACACCACTTTAATTACACACACACACTGTGGAAGGCTCAGGACCATGTTAGTCTAATTACAAATACTTGTCAAAACAGTATGCAACATTCATAGCAGAGAAATTGCATACTGCAGCTTTAATTGTTCCCTTTCAGTCGGTCACTTCGACGTCACGTCGGAGACCGACGAATAGGAATCTCGCTTCGAGATGCCAAA
>JAUMHP010000062.1:7672855-7685519 GCA_032361065.1 Enteromius trimaculatus | reverse complement strand
TTCGTCGGTCTCCGACGTGACGTCTCCGTTCCCTTCTTCAGGGAACGAGGGTTACAATACGTAACCGAGACGTTTCTCATTATGTTTCATAAATGCTCATATTAGTATTGACGGGCTGCCAGGATATTTCTCTAGTTCAATACTGGTATTAAGATAATAATTTTTATTATTTTTATTATGTGTTCTGTTTTCATTTTGTACGTTTTTGTCTTTTTTTTTTTGTCATTCATGTTTCTATACATTTTTTTTATTTTAGTATAGTGCATCACTAAATGAAAACGAGAAAATAGAAATTATTAAATAATTGTTTGATATGTGTATACATATATACATTTCCCATGTTCGCTTTATTTCAAGTACCACATTTATATCTTTATTTTATGTGTGTGTTTTGCTGATGACTCGTGGTGGGCACGTTCAATCTGAAGGCCAACTTGCCCACCCACTGATGCATCCTTTATTACTCTGAAATGTTTTACTGTAACTGTTAACATGTTTACTCAACACATTATTCTTTCAGGGGAAGATATTGTTGCATGGATCGCTAATCGATTTAAAATATATCCTACAGGTAAGTCAGTAAGTCAAGTATATAGTTTCTTTAGTAATATAATAATTCCGAAAAAAAAATCCTACTTCAGAAGTATTACAGATATGCTTTAGGATATTCTATTGCTATGCAATTTGATGGTGTGAGATGCTGTATTGTTCATTTGGGTGTAGCTTAAACACATAACTTTCTTACTGTAAATGCATAGAGGCCCGAGCTATGGGGACCATGATGGTGGCGTTTGGGTACATCTATCCACTACAAGATCATAAGAGACTCATCCTTAAACCAGACACATCCCTGTACCGCTTTCAGGTAACTTTCACAAACAACCTATAAATACTGTGATAACACATATTACAGTTTGCAAGAAACCTGATAACCTTTTGATAACTTTGTCATGAAAGGTTTCTTGAGCAGCAAATCAGGGTAAGCGTGATTTCACAGAGTGCAAGCTGTTCCTGAACAACATTCCGACCAACCAATCAGATTTGAGGGATAATTTTTCAGGAAATATCTGTTTTAGGCTTATGATCAGGGTCTGGTGCTTCTACACCCTTGTTAAACGGTTATCGTTTCCCACTGATTTTAGGCATACAGTTTGGGTAGGGTTAGGTTTAGGGGTAGGTACTGGAAGATTGGGATAAGTCTATTTTTGGACAGTAATGAAGTAATGTTAAATGATTAACATTTAAAAATATATTACAGCAGAAAGTAGTTGTGATAATATTTCATAATATTACTTTTTTTTACTGTTATTGATAAAATAAATGCACTGCAGCTTCGGTGAGCATACAAGAGTTCTTCCTTTCATATGTTTTGTAATTTGTCCATTCCTACTTCTATACATTCCTTCTTCCAGACCCCATATTTTTGGCCTGCACAGCAGTGGCCGGTGGAAGACACAGACTATGGTGTGTAATCATCTTTCATTTTTCATGCTTGCTGATAGGTTGTCATAGCAATAATTCACAGTGGGGTTATTCATTCTTCAAACAGCTGTCTGAGATAAAGAACGTGATAAATTGCTTTCATGTTGAGTCATATCACATCTTTAAATTGGCAAGGTCAGATGTTTATCATCAGATTATGTATTTCCAGCAATTTATTTGGCGAAGAGAAATATACGCAAGAAAGGAATGTTGGAGCTGTACGAACAGGTAATTGAACATCTTATTTTTCGTTGTCTTAATGCTCATGTATTAAATACATTTACATTTTTCTGAAATCCTATGTGGCAATGCAGATGAAAAGAAACACACTATAATAAATTGCATGACAAATTACAAGACTATTCGTATGTTTCTCTATTCAGGAACAGTACAACAATCTTTACAAATGGATGAATCACAAGTGGGATTTTATTGTAATGCAGGCCAAAGAGCAGTACAGGTGGGTCACAATGTATGCACAAATTAATAATGCAGAATATTTATGATTTATCATGGCTAAGTTAACAATAGGATCGTCAGATCATTCTTTAAAGCCGACTCCATCACTTCTCAAAGGACACAGGATTCTATGGTGACAAATTCATGTGCGAAAATGATTTCTCATGCTCTCTGAATCACTCTTTCACAATTTAAACCCAATGAATCTGGTCATTGTCATCTTTTGTACTTTTTCAGATATGTTTTTTATCATTAAAAGCTACACACTGCATCTGTTTGGGTTAAAAGAATTGTTTAATTCAGCAACAGCAACTTTTGGCCAGGCATTGTGTATTATATATATAGCTATTTTTTCCGGTGTATGCAGTGGTGGCCAAAAAAAAGTCCGCACCTCAGCCCCATCAAACAAATTTGGAGCGAGTTAAAAAATACAGATCTTTGGCTTGAGTTGCAGAAGGCATGGAATAACATTAGCGTTGAAGTTATTGACACCAGGGGCTTGTTCCATAAAACAAGTTTACCAAATAAGCCAGGCTTATGGCAGATAGTCTGACTTATTTTAATACAAATTAACTGGTAATAAGTCAGACTTACTAAAATAAGTCTGGCTTATACTCTAATCTTGGTTTATGGAACAGGCCCCAGGCCAGAGAGATGTGCTGCTGTAATAGCTTCAGAAATTGGAGATACAAATATCAAAGTTGCAAAAGGATAAAAACAATACAGTTTACTTCATCTGATATTTGTTTTGCTCGGAGCAACCAGCATTATGAAATGAAATCATAGTTTGGAGACAAAGACGGTCAATACTTTTAGATCTGTCAGGTCTTCTAATAATTCTGGCCACCTCTGTAAAATACACATTGCATTTTGTTTAGGGCAGGTAAGGAGAGGAAGAAGCCAGACCGGGTGGTCTTTGACTGTCAGGAACGGGCCTACTGGGTTGTACATAGACCACCTGTGAGTTACCTTTAGGCTGTGTATAGAAGGTCAATTAAAGTGACATATTTGCTTATAAAGTGACTTGTAAAGTAAAATGATGCAATTTCCTCTCAACAGCCAGGAACAGTTAGTGCTATGGACTACGGACACGACAGGATGGTGGACCCCAATATAAAGGAGGTAAAGGTATGTGTGAAAAAGGAATCTAAAGAGATCAAATAAACATTTTTGACATCATATAATAGGTCTGTTAAAAAATCTTGTAATAAAAGACGGAGCTGTAGATACAACAGATACTACTGCTGAGATTATATTTGTGATGAGAGCCTGCTGTGCTGGGCTTATCAAGGATATTTCTAGTATGTCATCTTATATTTAATAGGATTTAAATGATCATAATCTGACTGCTTGCCACTGCAAAGGTCTGACTGTGTTCAGTAAAATAGCTTTGTCTTCTCATACCCTTTCTCTCTTTCTTTTCTACAGATTTGATTCCTAAACTTATCCGTGGCAATACACGACAAGAAACAGCAGATGACTACAAAATGAAAGCACACACGCAATAGATCCTAAAATTGGATGGACTCTGTTTAGTAGAAATATGAGTGCATGCTTTTTAAAACGACTCACGCTAAACATGCTCAGATGTCAATTTTTTTTTGCTTTCAAAACTGTACTTTAGTATGAATCCACACTTTCTTTCTGTGCACTTAAATTGCTTCTAAAATTGTTTTACAGAACAAAACATCTGACTACTACAGAAGAATTGTAAGTACTTTAAATAGTACAAATATTTAGTTATATTATACATTTTTTTTGTGCCTGACCAATGAATCATTGTTTTCTTGCAGATTATGTTCACTCAGCAGTGTATCATGAGACCAAGGGTGAAGTCGTCTGTGTCAATTGGAGCGTATGTTACTTGATATTATATTTATGTATTGTAATAATAATAATATATAATTATATTACATATTTTTAATGTATTGTAATAATATATAAATGTGTAAATTGTTTGCAGACTTGTTAGGTACACAACAACATACAAAGAGCATGACCCATTTCTCCACGCCTGCCTCCCAAGCAACCCCTGGTTAACAGATGATGTTACATATTGGACCCTCAACATGCCAAAGTGAGCCAGATACAAACATTCTTATTTAAACAAAAGCTTGTTTTTTTCTTCATTAAATATTTGATTAAATATTGTGTGCTTGGTTCATAGTGTTGAGACCCCTACTGAAAGGAGGGTAGAGCGCTGGACTTTCAGCTTTGGAGAACTGCTTATGGACCCTCGGGGAAGGGCCGATTTCCGCCTTTTCCTTAAAAAAGAGTTCAGTGGTATGCATGTTTCTAAACTCATTCCAGCAGAAGCTAACAGTTTAATAATGTTGACATTAAACTTATTTGGTAAATTGTTAGTTTAGGTCTGCCCTATTTTAAGAATGCAACTTAATTGTTAATGTTTTTATTCAAAGCTGAAATGGTTATTATTTATTAGAGGAGACTGACTATATTTTGACTGAATAGGTGAGAATCTTGCCTTCTGGGAGGCGTGTGAGGATCTGAAATGGGGTGCTGCGGAGACAATGAAAGAAAAAGCTCAGCAAATATATAAGTAAGGAACACATTTTTGGCAGTTTATTTTAGTGAAAGAAAAACAACCATTTTCAGCAGCTGAAATGTAATAATTGAATTTATTATATATATATATATATATATAATGTGTATATGTATAATAAATTATTATATATATATATATAATAAATTATTACACATAGTGTATATATATATATATATATATATATATACTGTATATAATCTTTCTTTTCAAAATCCAATTACTAGCATCAGTTTTTATAATTATAAATTATATTTACATTTTTTCCCTAATTGTTTTAATCATTAATAAAACTAGTGACTAATAAATAAATAATAAACATCAGCATTTAACTCTGGCTTTTTTCTTTTTTTTTTGATTAGGACCTTTTTGGCCCGTGGAGCTCCACGTTGGATCAACATTGACGGCAAAACAATGGACATAACAGTGAAGGGTTTGGCACATCCTCATCGTTATGTACTAGATGCTGCCCAGACTCACATTTACATGCTTATGAAAAAGGTCTTTAATCTCATTAAAAATTTTGCAACTCAAAAGCCTTGTGTAGCTTACAAACTTGAATTAAATGTTGGCTATGATCTGCCATTAAGGACTCATATGGGCGATATCTCAAGTCCCCAGTCTTCAAGGATACTCAAAAGAAGGCCATTGCTCCTGATCCACACAGATTCACGTGAGATGCACCTTTCTCTTAGTTCCAATATATGTTAACAGATGACTTTATATTGCATAAGTGACATTAAAAATGTTCTTTACTCTTTTCAAATGTCTCGTAGTGAGACGCAGTTGGAGCAGAATGCCAAAAGAAGGCGGCCCAGCCTGAGTCCCATCATCCTCAGACAGCAGGAAGAAGAACAGAAGGCCAAACTAGCAGCTAGTGGCCCGGTGGACATCACACAGGTCATGAGCAAACTGGAAAGGAAACAGAAAAACTGAAACTAGAGACCTATAGCAAAGAATAGATATAAGCAAATATTTATGATAAATAAAAAGGAAAACCAGGTCAAAGCAATAAACAGATTTCCAAGCCAATGTATTAACATAGATAACATGCTGCTGTGTTTGTAATATTACAGATATTTCTAATTTTTGAAGGTCTGCTTGATATATTTTTGAAATAGCATCAGTTCCATTTAGCCTTTTTGTTAGGCCATAATGTTATTCTTTAATCGTCTTGTCATTTGCAATCATTTTTAATCTTTGTCATATTTGTGTTTTGTCCAACTTCATACATCTCCTTTTTTATTTCATACAACCACAAATAATCAGATGTTGTCCTTCTCATTACTACAGCTTTTCTCATGTTTGTTTCATTTATAAGTCTGCTGTAAATCATAAATTATTAAAATACATACTAAAGCCATTTTTGCCATCTGTTGTCACATCATTTGTCATTTGTGATTGTCGTTGAGTGAAATGTTTATATGTATCTCATCAGTTTGTGCATAGTCTTGTCTAAAACAACTTTGACCTCATGTCATTAGGAAATAAACATGCTGTCCTGTTATTGTTTACTCACCTTCATGTGTTTCGAAACCTCCAATGACTTGCTTTATTTCATAAGCACAAGGGGTTTTTTTCTATACGGTGAAAGTGAATGGTGACCTTGCCTAGCATACAAGATTTCAAGACAATAGCGGTAGTGCAGCATGAGTCACTGCATCTACTTTCATGATGCATTGCCGAAGAATGACAGTCGCTTTCACTGTATCGAAAAAACAGTGTAAATAATACTAATCCTAAAAATGTGGATTTATAAAATTGCAAAATTAGGTAAGCTGAGGGTTTAAAATAATTGTATAGCTTGATTATATTCAACTTCTGTGTGAAGTCAAAAATATATTTTTAATTAATTTAAACATAAATAAAAGGATAGGTCAGATGCAAAAATACATATTACAATAAGATTTGCAAAGCACAGATATTAAATACTCTTTAATGAAATTAATAATTAAGTTAATCTATAGATTAAAACAAAAAAGGTCCAACAGCTGTTACTGGGGTGGTGTTCTTTTAAAAGCTACTATAGTATGCACTCTTTAGGTAATTGGTACCTTAAAGTACTATTATGTACGTAAAGTACTGTTATGAAAGTCAATGCCCTAACAGCCACTTTTATACATTTTTTTCTGATAACGTAACACCAACTTCCTAAAATATAGGATGCAAATTTATGGTAAAAACAGTGCCTTGAAAATCTTTGAGTGCATTGTATCGGGATCACTAGATGCCATGCTTGCGTTGCACTCATACGAATGCAGTTATTGTATTTGCATATGCGCAAAACATAATTTTTTGTTATGAATGAACAGTTATGAAGCAGTATATAGACAGAACAGCATAGTTCCAGAACTAAATACTGTATATCGGAGACAACTGAGGGACATGTGTGCAACTCTTACAAAAGTTCAAACGTTCATTGATGCTCCAGAAGGAAAGAAAACAGTGAAAAAAATTTTTATATTGTGTAAATATTATATTTTCAAATGTAATACCGCCCTTCAAAAGCTACAGAAGGTACTTACATGTTCCAAAATCAACAAATCAATATAATTTACACTGAACTTCATATTTAAAACATCTCATTCACATTGGACAGGCTTTTGCCAGAAATGCACTGTATTGCATGGTCTATATTTTCTGCTCCTGATTGCAGGTTACTCAGCAAAAACAGTATTTAGTACTAATACCTACTTTGTCCCACAGCTCTGCCGGTTCACAGCACCTGTGCCTCATCTAGCCGTGTATACAGGTATTTGTGAAGCACAGTCCACTGCCTCCCCCGGGCTCATGACCCTGCCCAACAGTGCTGCCTGCCCGTCTCCAATCAGCGTCGCCATCGACAGCACTCCAGCCTCAGAGAGGAGGTTTGACGGCAATGGAGGACCTTCCTCCTCCCATTTCCCATCAATTGCAGAGGCATCTGTATCAGAGGAAGAGAACCAGCCACCTGCCACAAAGTCTCGTATGGCTCTGTCACTGAGCAGACTCCTCCGCAGAGGATGCAACGCCCAGTCTGTCTTTGCCAGCCTGTCCCCGAAATGTGCTGTGGCTTCAGGAGGAGGCAAAGTACAGCCGCTCGGAGTGGAGTCACTTGCTCAACCTCAGCCGAGAAGAATTGCAAAGTTAGTGCATGCACTTTTAGGTCTTATTTTGATGCGGTTTTACAATATATGAAAAATAACCCAACTGCTTTTTACAGCTTTTTTCAAATCAAAGTTGACATCCCACCTGAATGCCGCATCTACCCCATTGATTCAGAAGATGAGGAGGATGACAGTCCTGATTCAGCAAGAGGAGGTGTGAAAGAAATCATTTGTCCGTGGGAAACTGTCACCAAACAAGATGGAGCTGGATAGAAAAGTCATAGACGAGTCAGAGTAGAGGAAGGAAATAAACTGAACCAATACTTGTGTCATCAATATTCTGTCTTACAACCCGAGAAGGCTGTGGTAGTAATGTATAAAGTAACCTCATCTCTAATTGACCTGTCTGTTATTTTTGATAGCTATTAGGTAGTGCCTACATGTTATTGTAGCCAATGATCTGGTTATAATATGTTTAAATGTTGGTTTTATATACACAATTCGTATTCTGATGTCATTGTTCTTTTATGACTGAAGGGGCCTTATTTTAAGAGATTTTTTTGTGTGTGTATCATAAGTTTGTTTAGTGGTGCGGACAAAATATTTTGTACTTGGCTTGTTCACTGTTTTATATAGCTGCAAAACATGCATAAATGTGAATTGCTTTAAGAAATGTTATTTTCATAGAAGTAAACCTAGTAAGGCAGTGAAATGGAATGTGGATACACATTTGCTGTCTGAATGTATAACCTTTAAAATGTTTACAGTTCACTTCAGAATGTGAATTTGTTCATGACTCATGTTTAAATTGTGTAAGTGCCTCAATAAATCATTCAAAGTTAGTTATTCTGATGTGCAGTTGCTATGTTAGCTGTATATATTTTATTTATTTTTTATTTTATTTTTTTTATAAAACTTCCCTACAGATTACATTTTTTATGGGGACTTTTATTTTAACACAAGGTAATCTAATCCTGACTTCTTGTTTTCATAGCAGAATTATTCAAGGCCCTTGGTCTTGCATGCACAAGACCACAAGTTATTGTCCGACTACGTTGTTTAATTTAATTTTACATTTGTTATTGTATACTTATCGTTTGATTATTATTTGTATTATTATATTATGTATTATATGTTTTTATTATATTTTTATTTTTCATCTTTATTAATATTCGGAAGACAATAAATATACTTTTGCAGTCTTTTATCTTCATCTGCAGAGCGTTATGGTTTCATTTTAAACGGACTTTTATTTTCCGGAAGTGTCGTGGCTTGTTTTGACTGGCTTCACAGCACTCTGCGGTTGAACAGCAGAGAGTAGCTGGATGCCTCAGTACAGTTTTTTGAGTACATGAACATCTTTGTAAAGCCGAACGGTTGTTGCGTTTCACTTTGCGACTCGGTAAGTCGTTCAAATCAAACAGGTTCGCATGTGAGCCCCCCGTTAAACGACGAAAGTTTAAAAATAGTAACAACAACTAGCGGTATGTGACAATTCATCCGCTTCTCATGTATTGTTGCTCAGCGCACATTTCACTTGATCCACTAGTGTCTGATACTACATACATGCAGCTGTCGCGACGAGGATCTGCTCTGCTATATGTGGCCTGTTTAGTCTCGTTTAACGTGATCATTTTTCAAATGCTTCGTAGGAACACAAGCTTCTCATTTCCTGCCATGTCGCATCAGTGATGAACATGTAACAACAAGCGATAATAATTGTTTAAAGAATCGTGCATCGTGGTTTGTTTATTTTCTGAGCCAAATCTCTGTCTTAATGCAGTATGTTGTGTGCTGTACTGCTTATACTGGAATATATGAAGCATTAGATGAGCTAGTGCTGGGACACACCTACTTAACATCACATGCAGATCTGTCCCCTTTCCACTTGATGGACACTGACTATTAAGGGACTTATTATATATTAATAAAACCCGTCCTATTTTGGTCAGTTCTTCTATTTGGATGCTCATGAACTGGTATAAAAGAGGAATTGCTGATTATTACATAAGCATCTGCATTGACTGCTGCTATGCCAACACGCATCTCTAACTCATGGCGTAATTCAGATGTTTGGCTTTGAGATGTTGTGCAATTATGTGTTTGTGTATATGCAAAGTTTTATTACAAATGCCGATCCTTTCTTTCACAAGGTCTTCAAGATGCTGTGAGTGGAAATGAGGCTGAAATCTGTTACTGTGGATCTCATATTTAAGGTATCGTGCAATTTAATTTCGATTTGATTAAGTAGCCATCTGTGCTTGCATGACAAATTCAGGATTTCTGATCTAGGCTGAACCTGTTCATATTATGTAATTCTGTGTGGTTAATGGGGCATGGTGTTTGTGTTTTAAGTATTATTTTTGGGGTTGATGGTTAAAGACAGGCATGGGCCTGCGCAGTGAGGAATGTTAGAGAGCTTTATGTCTTTGCCCTTGTCTGTGTATTAGACCTGAACACTGCATGTCTGAACACCGTTTCCTGTAAAGTTGGAATGTATTTGTAAGATAATCCCTTTCTTAGAAATATGAGGAATAGTGTGCAGCCAGTCTGTCATTGCTACAAAATACACTCCAGCAGCGTGATCAGGACCCACACATCAATCTCATCAGTCTCGGATCCCCTTGAAGGATTCATTTTGTGATGATAACCTGCTGACTACACATTATTCTCCTTTTTGTATAGATGCTTGTCTAATAAATGCATACAATAACATGTAAAATTAAGTAATTTTATTTTTCTTATATATTAATTTAAATATTCTGTAAAGAAAAATAGTTTGTTTATATAAAGCAGTGGTTCTCAACCATTTATGCTCCAAATGTGACAGGTTTTTTAATATTTATTGAAAGGGTTGAAATGTTAAACAAACCAAATATTTTATTGGATTAATTTTGTGATTCTGTTATGTATTAAAACAAATTATTGATGTATTTTAGTGCTAATAAGAGTTAATTTTTCTTTTATATATTAGTAATATTTTATTCATTTTAAATATTTTCAAGTCATCCTGTCCCTTTGTAAATTTGCTGAGGCCCACTGGTTGGGAAACTCTTATTTATTATTAAAATTAAATAATTTTATGACTGTTTGAAATACTAAGTTGCACAGTGTCGCAAATTAGCTATGATGATTTGCATTGAAATGAGAAGAGAGAAGGCAAAGAGTGACACAAAAGCAGAACCAGTATGTTTCCATGAGTAACTGTGAAATGTACAGTTTCGCATCGTCATAAACAATATTTTAGCCCTTGGATCAGAAGCAAGTGTTCTAGAGAGTCATGTGATAAGCCAGCCAGGTTTTAACATTAACATGTGTTATTGATTTTTTTTTTCATAGCTGGCAGGAGACAATGTGCTGTAATCTAAAACTACTTCTCAAAGAAAAGGGCACAACTTGCCATGGGCCTTGAAACTCCGCTGTAATGGCCTACGGCAGTAGTGAAAGTTTACAATAGTCCCAAAAGGCTTGTGAAATATTAGGTAACTGCTTTAAAGAAAAATTATTTGTTCTTTCCACTCTTGGGACGGGAGGGTGGGATTGGTGGGATCGTGTCCATAGACTCTGGATGCTGATGAGATCATAATGAAGAATGCATTAGCTAACAAGATGGACAACACTTACTCGAAGCGATAACTCAGTTATACAGTTAGACATTCATTTAAAAACACTAACAGAGCATAAAAGAAGATATATTGAACTATGTTGGCAAATGAATAGTTCAGGTTCCCATTGATTTACATAATATACAATATAGACAAAAATTCAATGCAAGTCAAATTAAAATCCAGAACTGTTTGGTTGCCAACATTCTTCAAAATACATATATGGTAAATGGTGAGCGGTTTCATTTTTGAGTGGACAGTCCCTTTAATTTTAGTAGATGTGCTACATTACGTCACAAATGGAGAGTTGCATATTGTGCATTTGTAAATGCCATCTCCGCAGTTTTCATGCTCAGAATGATTATTGCCATCACTGTGCTCCTAGTCAGATGATATTTCAAGTTGTTTTTAATGTCTTGTCATTGGAAACTGCATCTAATATCCATGTGGAGATTTTACAGCTACAGGGATCGTCCTAGACTGCACCATCTGAAATAAAAACAAAATATTGTGAACACACTAAAGAAATATTTTGTCCAATGCATGGTTGCTCAGTTTCATTTAGTGAGGGATGACTATGCTTTACAGCTTTTCTTGCAGTTTTCGTTATCAAATTAGCCACAATGTTCAATATGCACAAGGCAGCAGATGTGTAGAGCTGTGAATTATTCTCAGTCTGAGATTAGACGGACAAACAGTCGCTCTTTGTTCTGTCGAAAAAGGAGCCCAGACAAAGCATTTCCCAAAAAAATCTCCCAAATCACTTTCCGCTGGAGGCTTTGAGTTCTGTACCTGATGTTATTTTACGTGCTTGTGTAAATCGCTGCCTCCAGATATGTTGGACGGCACTGAGTATGTGTGAGTTTCAGTTTGAGTTGCTCAATACTTCATGTCTAAACTTGTAGTTTTTGTGTTGTTCTAGAACATGTAAAACACTCACAGTGGTTTCACTGGTTTAAGTTAGCGAGTGGTTTAATATAGGTTAATAGGAAATGCAAGGCACAATTTTGGTTTTTGCACAGACCGTGCTGCATGAATTATTTTTTTTAATTCATTTATTTAGGGTGTGAAGTCTTTATTTGTGCTCTTCCAAAATATTAAGATGCTCGATGTCAGAAATATGCCCTCAGCCATGGATGCCCTTATATCTGTGTTTTGCATTTTCTAATTCAGCCATGTTTCTGTAATTAACCTGTCACAGGTCTGACTGCTTCACCCACCTGTCACCCTGGCAGCGCAGGAAGCCAAGCGTGGGGAGGAGCTAAGCCCTGGCAGCATGGTGTCTGCCGTGAGGAACGGCTCTGTGCCCAGTCCTCAGAGCGAGGCGGTGACCAGTGAGCTGCAGGAACTCTCTCTGCAGTCTGTTCCAAGCTTACTGCCCCTGAAAGACCGCAAGAATGGTGAGTTACTGCACACTAGTGCTAGTCCACTAGCGAAACTCCCTTTGAATCTTAAGTTATCCAAACAAT
>JAUMHP010000062.1:7631236-7672099 GCA_032361065.1 Enteromius trimaculatus | reverse complement strand
ACACACATATACATATACATGTACAGTGTAAAAGTGTGAACATGTAAAAAAGTTTATGACCACTGTTTAAAAGTGTGGGGTCAGTAAGGTTGTGTTTTTTTTAATTCAGCAAGGACAAGATATTTTAAATAAATGCTGTTTTTTTGCAAAGAGTAAAAAGGGTGTCATCAGTTTCCACTAAAATATTAATCAGCAAAACTGCTCTCAATATTGATAATAAGATGAATTTTCAGCGCTAAATCAGCAAATAATATATTAACATAGTAAACATTTGTTTTAAATTGTAATAATATTTGACAATATTCCTTACCTTTTACTGTACTTTAAACAAATAAATGCAGACTAAGTGAGCATAAGAGACTTAAAAAAAATGTATTAATCTTACTGACATCAATTTAGAACTGATTTTACACCTGGTATTTAGTTATATTACCATATTCATTAGGGCTGATTTAAAATATTCAATTAATCATGATCTTCAAAATAAAAATGTAATCAAACCAACAGCTTGTGAATCAAATTGTAAATAGCAAATACTCATTGCTCATAGCTCTGTGTTGTTTACATTGTGCTTGTACATTGCAAAATAATCTGAGTAGTACAATGTAATGGGTTTTGCTTCTTCTCTTTGTAGAGGTAGCCTGCGTTTCATTAGCCACTAGGTAACCAGATGAAGAATGACTTTAGAATTTAATGGTGTGGAGTTGTAATGTTTCCCATAACAACAGGATGTACAGCCACATATGTTCTGTGGATGTCTATAGGATGATTTTCTAATTAGATTGAGCACACAATAATGAAGTAATTAGATCAGTTGCAATGGTACAATTTTGTATGTGCAGAAGTGTAAGCCTCAACAGCATTAAAACAGGAAACAAAGAGAGCTTCTCACGCAGTTGCCTTTATTTTAGCTGCTCTTTGCACTGAGAGACATTGGGTGGCGTGAAAAGGAAGGAAAGTGAGTGATGTTATTTTTTCTTTTTTTGGAAACTATTTACTTAAAATATTGAGGCTGTCTGTTTCATTTGCATTGCTGATTCGTAATTGCGCGTGTGCTAAATATGGCAATCGTATGCAAGGAAACTCATAAGCATCACACAGGTTGCTGGTTTATTATGCAATGCACTTTTTTTTTTTTACATAAAGGAATGGATATTCAGGTCCTGTGGGAGTAGGGTGTTAAGGAAGCGTACATGATTGAAAGTGAAATGGCTTGTTAAATCTGTGTGACGTGTAGAAGGACACTTCAAAGCTTGTCCGTTCAGCTCTCTGATATGCAGCAGGCACTCAGTTAGACCTCAGGAAGCTTTGAGGAAAGGATGATTTAAAGAAGTGAAGATTAAACCGAGCCAGCAGGAAGACACACAGACGCTGCAGCATGCTGTGATTTCACTCCAGACGGGTTACATTTTAATTCTGAAAAATCTGTGGGATGTTATTATGTAAGGTGGTAGGCAGGTGACTGGTGGGGTGTTGTTGCTTTTTTTTCCCTGTAGAGCTGTAGGAATTCCCATAAAGAGTTAAACTCCCATGTAACAGCACCTCCAAAGCTCATGGCCTGCAGTCACCACTCCCTTCTTTCAGTCTTCAGCCCCCCGAGCTGCACTTCATTGAGGGTTAGACGGTAGTACCAGACATGTTAATGCAAGACTTCTCTCTTGTCTTGCATAAAACAGAAGTGATTGCTATAAGGCATTTAGAAAGCAGTGTCCATTTTATTATAAGCAAGTAAATAGGGATGCACAGACTGCTACTTAGCACATCGGTTTACTGTTAACAACAACAAAAGAAAAACCACGCATTTGAAAAGAACTCTTTTAAGGAAAGTCGGTTCACTCTGCAGCTATACTTGCAGTGTCTCTGGAAAGCTATTTCAGGAATCCAAGACCAAGTCCTGTCTGATAGAATGGGAAATCCTTAAAATATCACATTTAACAAAATTTGTCCCATAAATGTTGCTCAAATAGCATTAAAGAAAGCTTATACTTCAGGTGTATACTGTGCATGTTTGTTCTGAAGTGTGCATCTATGTTTTTAGGGCTTTTTATTATGACTTTGTTTTTGCAATTCAATTTTTTGATGCAGGTTTAATTTAATACAATATAGTAGCCGGGTTAAAAAAAAATGACGATACCGATACCTTGAGTTCGATACTGGTTCCTGAACGATACTTTTTTGATATCAATTTTATGAAATCAGTTTTAACAAAATTACAACATCTCAAAAAACATTTTTTTCTACAGACTCAAAACCTCATCTCCTGAGCCACTGCATGGAAAAAAATATATCCAACACAATGAATCCAATAGTTTTCATTTTACACATATGTTATGCTACATTTACACTAGTCCATTATTATTTATTCTTACAATAGCCTTATAATTTTCCCCCTCTAAATTGTTTGTGTTTTTAATTTTTTAAGGCATAAAACATTTTTCTTTTAATTAATGATTTCATTTTATTGTTGGAAAATAAAGGGGATTTTATATTACAGTTTAAATCACTGAAGAAATTCTGTTTTAATAATTTTTGTAGTAGCCTATTATGTACATTCTACTGAACAATAGTAATATATTTAGATTATGTCCAAACTGAACTTATTTGACAGCTTGCCATTAATAAAGTTACAGTATACAGTTCTGTGTGTACACGATATGACGATAGATTTACTCAAATGCTCTTGAAGTAACCCTCGGAGCAGTTCTGGAGATGTTCTTCGTGTAGCCTACTGTATTTATGTCTTCATTAAATGAGACGAAAGACGTTAATATCAGCGGAAGCGTCATGCGCAGGTCAGTATGCTAGTAAACAAAAGCGCACGTCTGCACCATACATTAACACAGAGACACGCAGAATTCATATTTTTTTACGGTTAAATATTGATAAATACTATTGAAAGCGGCGCGCGCACGTTTGTGTGTGTGACGGAACTGCACCATGCGCGAGACAGAAAGCGCTATTTAATGTAGAGACAGAAATGACGTGCAGTCGTGTAAATGATATAAATAACAAAAGGCTGTTTTACACACTTCTGGTCAAACACGCTGGCTAGTGCTGCAGTCTTATTGGCTCACTGACGTTGATGAGATTAACCCCTTTAGTTATGGAAATTGGGTACCGAACGAGGAGGCCTTTTTCGATACTTGTATTGAGGCAATTCAGTCGGTACCTAAAAGTTAACGAACTCGATATCCAGCCCTAATAGTAACCTGATATGTTGACAGTAAAAAGGTCTCATTTAATGCACACATACCACAAAAAGTCTAAAGTTAAGAAATATTAAACATCCGGCTTTATTTAAACATAAGTTTTCTCAACATTTTGGTGTGTAAACAGAATACAATAAGTTAAAAAAAATATTCTATCCATAAAGCTCCCCACTGCAATAATTGATTTTTTACAGTCTAGTAACAAACTCACTATCTATGCAGAAATATTGTGGTCAAAGTTCAAACGTTAATACAAATTTGCGTTTAATTGCATATCCGAAAAAAGTGACATTCTTAAATTTGGAACCAAGATTGTTTTGTAAAATGTTATATTGAGAATTGAATTTAAAATGCCTTTAGATAGAAAATGTTATGTAGAATTGCAGTAGAATTATAATGAATGGATAAAAATAATTTTACTAGAGAAAGGTTTTATGATCATAATTATTTTAAATCACTGCTAAAATTAGTATTTTGTCAGTTTTAGAGTGAGGTCACATGACTTTTTAGACGCACATGGAGAAATTTGTTCAGTAAATGTGTAGTTTGTTTTCTTATCAGATAAAAAAGTTGATCCTGCTCAAATGTGTTTTTTACGCACATTTTGTTTTTTCCAACCAGCGTCTTTTTACGCAATATTCCAATATTTAAATGCAAAAGCAGCTACTAAGATCTGTTTAAAGTGAAGAAGTTTGAACAAGGGAACAGAGCTCTGAGGAAGGATGTGTTATGGGTAGCCGTCCTAAACACTTGATTGCATAACTTTGTGTACAGAGCAGAAATCCTGCCTCTCAGAAACCAGGCGGTCAGAAGAATGACAAAGGAGGGCTAAAGGTGATCTGGAATGTGTTTTGGCTTCGGTTTCTGGCTTGTACCTCACACACGTTTACTTCTATAGTAAACGAGTGACCTCAAATCAGGACACAAAGTTCCTGATTCCTCCTCCCCTCTCTCTTGGAATGAAAAAAAAAATGGCTTCAAGGAGCAGGAAAACTAGGAGTTGCTCAACAGCACAGCTGAAAGCGAAGCCTGAAAGCAGCACTTAAGCAGTAATAAGGAAGAAACTGGCTCACACAGACACAAACACTTGTGCTAACACACCCACATCTGTAGGACGTGCACACACACGCCGGCGCGGAGCGGAGGAAGGTGAGGGGCACACAGACACACCCTGCCGTTCTCGGATCTCTCAGCAGAGCAGCCTGGAGTTCAATCATTCAACTTCATTCACAGCTTGTTGTGTTGTCCGGTCTTTAAATGGATTAATAAAGCGTGGCCGTGATTGTATCCGTATCCTTCTGTACTGGAAGGATATGGCCATACATTCAGGTATAGTAGTTGCACGTTTGGATTTTGTTGTTATATGTTAGATGTTTGCTGATGTGAATGAAGTCATATAGAGGTGTGGTAACTGTGGTTGAGGTTTAGCAACTTTGTTTAATAGCTAAGCTTGCTGTTTGTGAAGTCCTGCACAGGATTTATTGCTGTTTGAACTGAGGTCTCACTAAACCACAACATTTACTTAATCCTGAGCTCAAGCGGTTGGCTGTTGGGCTTTTTAGCAATTAAAGATGCTAAACATTTTTGTGTGGATGGAAAATAACTGGGCTTAGGATTTCAGATAAATACTGAAGTAATCTAACACTTGTGGAATGCGGCTGATTAATTATTCCCAGTGAATATTTGTTATACATTTCATTTTAACTTGATCCATGATGTTGACAACTGAATTTTTTTATTAACAACTTCATCTTTCTATCTATGGTTAATCTACTATTAATGTTTTCAGTTTATTTAATTTTTATAAATAAAATAAATGTATCAATTTTTATAATAAAAGTTTAATTTAATTTTAATTATGTTATGTACTTTTGTCAATTTTGTTAGTCTCTTTTTTATTTTTAATCTTTAATTTATTTTTAAGTTTGAATAATTTAGCCTATTTTATTTGTTAGCAAAGCAGCATGTTTATATATATTTTTAAATTAAGTGTTTTTTGTTGGCATATTTATTTGTCAGCTTTATTAACAAAAGCAGTTTTTATTAGTTATAATAAGTGTTAATAATTATAATTAGTTTTAATAAGTTTTGTTTAAAAAAGTATAAAATAATAATTAAAAAGATAACTAAACTTAATTATTAATATATATTTTTAATTATTTAAAATACATTTTTATTAGTTTTGGTTAGCCGTGACAGCACTGTTGAGCATAGACAGGAAAGTAGGGGTGAGAGAAGGGGAATGCCAACCGGACATGACCCAGATCGAACTCGAATGTCCTGGGCATCACAACAACTTTATCAGGACCCTCTTTTGTGCATAAAACTTACAGGAAACCCCCCTGAAAGAAAGGAATATATAACCTAAAAATCATTAATTCACTTGTGACACACCCCCTAAACACAGAGTCTCAGCACACTTGTACTACATACTTATACTGTCTTTCATTGCTTTCTTTCATACCCTTAACTAAAAATCTAAAGAATGATATAGTATAGAAACAAATATGTGGATGGCCCACCCTGGAACTGCTCCAGCTGGAAGAGGAGGGATGTGTCAATGATAGATCTCTCTTGTTAAAACCAGCTGTTTTCTCCCTGAGGTCTGGCAGTGGAGCTCAGAGCACTGAAGAAAAGACTCCTTTTGGGACAGAATGTCTGAGTCAACAAGAGAAGGAAACAGACAGAGTTACCATACCGTGTTTGTTGACGCGTTATAAATCAGATCCTGGACAGGAGGTTTGACAGAGTCCTGGTAAACGAGTGATAGATTATCTGCGAAAGCCCACTCCTCCAGATGGAGGTGCCTTGAAGTGAGATATTAGATAAAAGACCAATTATGTGGACTTTTTGTGGCTTCGGTACCAGTCGCCATGAGATCCCAAAATTGATTTTTAAGTGCCCCTGATGGATTGATTGAAGCTCTCGTGTCATTTTCAGTCCCACTGCTATAGTTGTTACTAGAAAACGGTAATGTTTGCATATACATGGTCAAGATTCAGACAGTTAGCCTATGATTTACATGTCGTATTGCGTCATTATTGCTTTGCAGAGCGCAGTTACTCTGCAGAGGGTTTTGCGCTGACTGTCTCTGGGTTGCACTGTGGTTTTCTATGTTATGTAACATTTTTGGATTGCTTGCCAAGTTTGACTCCAGCATGCTTACACAGGCCCTGAACATAACAGGATTGAGGGAGGAAAAGAGAGCCATTGCTTTGCATTAGACACGACCCGCAGCTGGCCTTAATCCCCCAGCAGCCTCTCGGTTTATCTAGACATCTTCTGTCTTGCATACTAACAGGTCAGGTGAATCATAACACTGGAAAACACAGTCTTTGTGGCGATAATGATAAAATAACAACAAGGCTGACATCAGGATGGATGAATATTCCAGGAACAAGCACGCTTCCTAGAATTTCTCTCGCTTAGTTGTTAAGAAAGAAGTATGTACTTGCAGGCACAGACAGAACCTTATAATAAAGTGGCCTTTATAAGATTACATCAGTTTAGCTGCTTTGATTTATTTGATTTGCTCAAGTGCAGTATGCCAGAACCAATATTGCGCTCATGTCCCTCAGCTATGAAAAGTGCTCTGTCAGCTAGACATCCACAGTGCTGTTTGCTTATTCCACTGCACCACATCTACATAGCAAACCCAACAGCCAAACTCAGTCTATCTCATCGACTTCAAACAAATGCATGTATAAATAACTCTAATGAAACAAATAGTTGGAAGCTAGGTATAGAGAAAGTGAGTAAAATATTATTTTAATAAATTAATAGTTCTGTTCAGCAAGGATACATTAAATTGGTCAGAAAGTACATATTTTCTATATTACAAAAGATTATATTTCAAATAAATGATCTTTAAATGTAATGATGCAGAAAATTACATTGACTGATACGTTTGATTTAGGTTTTTATTCTTTAAAATAGTTTATATTTTATTATAGATTTTAAATTTGATGTATAATTTAAAATTATAAAAATACTTTACAATATTAGATTTATTTTTTGTGTTGACAAAAAATGGATTTCTTTGCTTGTGCTGTTATCTTAAGTGATATTGATCCTACAAATGCATATCTTTTTGTTTTATTGTTTATGTTGGAGCTTCTGAACATGAACACAGGAACACGATGGAACGACTCCTATCAGTTTTGTTCTTGCAATTCCAGCTTTACGACTGAATTGATAGCATCCACTGACTCATTCACATATCAAGGGTTGTAAAATGATCGCACATGATTATATACATAGAGAAACTTTTGTCACAGACCAGTTTGTATCTTGGAAAAAGTCTTTTCATGGAATTTCCAGCTGATGGTGCACTTTGAGTTTGGTGAATATGTGATGTAATTCTCATGAATTTCCTGTTGAAGTAACAACAATGGTAAAAGTGTTGTGTGAAGTCGGATTGTTACTGGAAAAAGCGACATTTAGAAAGGATACAGAAGTTAATGATAAATGTGACATAACTTAGTGACTCTCCCTTAATATGCTAACAAGTCGAGACAGGCCAGGTTTAAATAGTCAGGTGTTGCTTCTGATTTTTTTAAGTTAAAAGTATGTGCATTGTTTCACTGCAATTACTAAATGTCATCAGTACAGATCAACAAACATGTCCTAACCAGAATTTACAGGAGCAAACAATGTCTCCACACTGAACACAACTCCTATGCAAATTAGAGACTACTTGATATTGCTTTTTTATGACCAAAATGATTTATCATTTATTTTTGTTTATCTGTCTAAAAACAAATATGCAGAACTTTTTAAAATATATATTTTTATGTCTGCTATTTAATTCATGTAATATTCCTTTTATGCCAAGTTTTTATTAGAATTATTTTTGCAATTTATTTTGTCATGCAGATATGTTTGTTGCTTTATTGTGTCACATCTGGTTAAAAAATGGTGAGTGTTTTAACGCTGTAAAACTTATCATGCATAAAAGTATAAAAAAAATTAGTAGTAGTATAAAATTTGGATTTTATTGTAATTTTACTTTTTTAAAAATCTGATTTCACAGCTAAAAGGATGTAAACATGACCAAAAGGAGGGTTGTTTTTAGAATTTTTGAAATTACCAAACGGCATTTTACTTTAAAAAACGTAAAACCATCAGTCAGAAAAGCCTTAGAAGTTTGCGTAGTACTACGCAACTATAAACTGTAATACATTAGGCTTTATAGGGTAACGGCATGTTTAAGGAAACTCTAGAAAGGAACAGAATTCTATTTGTTAACATTATGTGAGAATGTCAAACACAATGAAAATAAGAGTCATGATTTGCAGAGATGCTGGAAACTAGGGCAGGGGGTAGAGAGGTTTGGATGAAATGAGTTCAGAAGCATGTTATGTAACAGGCTCACAAAAACAGAAGAGCTTGGATGCGAACCTCTCTCTGGTTCCTCCCATAACCTCATTTGCTGAGCTCAATCTAACGTCCCTTCTGCACTTCAGCAGCTTGTGTTACTGAGTCAGGCAGCTAGCCTAATTTCCATATACTCTGTTTCTCATTCCTTCACTTTTTTGCTCTTTTGAAAACTTGTGCGCGGCCCAATTTCAATCAAGCTGGGGAGATTAGTTGTATAATCCTGTTTTGTGTTTTGATTTTCATGACTTCAAGCATATATTTAAAAATAATTAGTAGTTGTTATGGAAGGAGCTCATGTTAACCAATAAAGATCAACCAGCAATGATTCTGACAGTCATAACAGATTGTTTGAATTGCTTGTGATAAAAACTATACATGGCATTAGTCATTTGGGTGTTTTTGATCTGTCTAAGTTGCCTGATGAACTTTGACTTTATTATCTGTGGTGGTTTATTTGTTGAAGGTGGTGTTTCGTATTTTGTGTCACTTATTGGTGTAGCGTAGGCTGGCGATAGACTTCCTCTGTGGTCAGTAAGCACTTCAAAGTGCTGGGCCCTTGTGGTCAGTGACAGCATGAGTGTCAACTGCTGTGAATTCTCACTGAGTGATGATGACAACGATGAGCTCGTGGGCTAAAAGCAGATCACGGTAATGTTTTTGTCTCTGGGGAGTCTGTGCATAGGGGTATTCATTTTCGCTGTAATATAGAAAAGAACGTAATAATAAACTGAACGTAAAATGCCGCCGTGGCTTGAAGACTTTTAATAATATGTGATTATTAATGATATGGAATAGGGAAGACGTGCCGGAATTCTTGAAAAATGACATTGTTGTCATGCACTTATATTAAAGTTATTTTTAGATTTAGATTTTTTGGGTCCAGTCTTGTTTTGAACTCAGTTGACTTTTTACAAAAACAGTTTGTAAATTGTATCAAATATTTTCTTTTGTTTTCAGAAGAAAGTCATACAGTGCAGAACATGTATTCGAGTAATGCAATATTTTTTGGGGGTGAGCTGTCCCTTTAATTGATTAACATGTACTTTGTCTATGTTGTCAGTAGTTGTTCTTTAGTGTTTTGCTTTTTCAGAATTCTGGTTTTGTGTGTGTTTGTTCGAAAATGTGTGTGCGTCGTGTTTGCAAGAACTGTAGCGCGGGGATAGCAGTGGGTAACCCTATCCAGTGCTTGCACAGGTGATACTGAGCTGAATATAGAGCCTTTTGGCCAGCTGGCCTTACTATTTAAAACTGAGAGAGGACCTGGGTGGGGGGATGAGGGGGTTCGCCAACAGTCCAGTATGTACGATGTATGTTAGCCTGTCAAGTCCTGACAGGCAAACTCCTGTGCTTTATCTGCCAGTAAGAAAGGAAAGGTCAAAGGAGACCTACATTCTTCTTGTGACCTCCTTCCTTCCACTCTCTCTGCTCATGTCAACGGGACTCCCGAGAGCCCTGCATGACACCGTTTCAGTGATATCTGTATTAAATACCTTGTGAAATGTGAACTCAGTTTTGTTTTTGTTTTTTTTTTCGGTAGATTTTTTCAGTTGTTGTGCATGTGAGAAATGTAATCAGAAGCTTATAGTTTATAATAACATATTATAAAAGAAGAAATGGTTTGAAAGATACTATGAGAACCACATTGTTTTTTTATAGTGAAATGAAAAGTAACACTACGATTAGAAAAATGTATCCATGTCTTCATATATTGAGGTGGCAGAGGCTGTGTGCGCCATTCATTCACACGGAGAAGTGTACTGACCATCTTTTGATTCATTCATCTGTGATATTCTGTGTTAAACAGTAAATTCAGTTTTAATATTAATTTCCGCAGTCACGTCCACGTTTTCCCACATCTAAGAAATCATAGGGCCCTACTTACGTAAGACTGAAGCATGATGACTACTGATGGCTGGTAAAATTTAAGCTTTGCCATCACAGAAATAAATTAAACCTGAAAGTATAATGAAACAGAAAACAGCTCATTTTAAGTTTGTATTAAAAATGATTAATATTACTGTTTTTACTTTATATTTGATTAATTAAATGCAGCCTTTTTTAATGCATAGAAAATGTACCCCAAACTTAAAAGATAATGTGTGTGTGTGTATTTATATAATATACATAATCCTAATAAACCAGTGAAAAGAGCTGAGAGGGTGAATGAGAGGGCTGCCAGATTGTAGAGCGTAAACGAGAGGCAACAGCTGAGCTGAAGCGAGCAGTCATTGGCACTCAGCAGACCCTCCTCTGTGTTTGAGGGTGAGAGGCACGCTGTTCTGTAAATGTCTTCTGCTGAGTGCAGAGCAGGCTCTGTGCTCTGCCGTCCTCACCTATGTGTTTTAGCTTCATTTTCTGCCTTTGCAAGACGCAGCTGCAGATCCTCTGCATCCTCCTTTGAAAACAAAAAGGGACAAACCCGAGGATCAGATTTTGGATGGGGAAGAAGCCAAGTGGAAGCTGTCTGTTCTCCAATTCTGTGATTTGAAACGCTGTAAATACCGTCACTGCAGACTAACCTAGCTTTTGCGGAAATCGTGCGTCGTGCTATCCGTTTTCCTCACTTTGGTCCATTAATGGAATATCACTTTTGCCTTTGAGATTTCCTGAGACTTTCAACACTGGATCCAAACATGCTGGACACAAACCACTGCCTTCACATTGATGCTTCCTCTTTTGAGGATCAACCAATCCAAAATGGTGAAGATAAGCTATCTGTGAGTCTGGACTGTGATAGACATGCATATCATAGCCTCAAAGAAGGTGGGCATTGTCATTTTTATGCTTTTATAGAGTATAAATAAAGCACCCTCCAGGTGTGCACTTAACTTAATAGATTGAATTTAGCTTCATTAGCGTTTATCCCGAGTATTAGCGCGTTAGACCCGATTATTCTAGTGTCTTAGTGGTGAGATCACTCCAGCTGCTTTGTACAGAGCCAAGAGCGAGCACTGGTTGACCTGTAAACCGTGCCAGGCCTGAGGGCTTTGAGGACAGTCAGGCAAGAGGCGTGTTTAATTAAGACCCCAGACACACAGGCTCTTGGATTAACCCAGTTGTCTGCATGATTCGTTTTTTTTTTACCCTTTTGTTTCAAGACCTGGAGGTTGACGCCACACTTTCCAGGTCTCCCTCGGAATTTTCCATGCTGGCGAAGAGAAGATGGAGAGAGTGTTGGCCTTTAAAAGTGTCTGATTGATTTACACTATCAGGCCAGGTTCTCAGAGAGGTGCGAGGGAGCTTGTGTTTCTTCTTCAGTGGGTACAAAAATAGTGCCCAGCAGCTCTAAGGAGTGGGTGGTCAAAAACAGCTGTTAAAATGAAGTGGGAATAGGAAGAATATAGAACAAATAGCGAAACATTTCGGATTCAATTTGCAAGTGAGAACCAGAGTGGGTGTTCTGGGATTTTACAGGAACTTGTGACAAAAAGGGGCTCTGATTTAAAAGTGCAGGATTCAGATCCTCAGAACTGCAGCCATTTGTTTTGTGACCGTACGCACTTCCAAAAGTGGTTTTCGCCGTAATGCTTTAGAAGAACAATGTTGTGTTCCCCAAAGAAACTTTCAGTGAACAGTTCTTAAAAGAAAACTTGAAGTAGAGCTTTTTACGCCATCAAGAACCTTTTGTGTAGCGGAGAGTTTCCATGGATGTTAGTGGGTTAGTTCACCCAAAAAATAACAATTCTGTCATTAACTACTCACCCTCATTTCATACCAAACCTGTAAGACCTTCATCTTCAGAACACAAATTTAGATTTGACAGCAAGAAAAATACCATGATCAAGGCAAAGAAATATAGCAAGTACATGTAGTCCATGTGAAATCAGGGGTTCAAACTTAAATTTACGAAGCTACAAGAACACTTTTTTTGTGCACAAAGAAGAAAATAATACCATAATTTATTCAACAATACTTGTCCCTGAATTACCATTTTCTGCCGTTTTTGAGAGCCCCCAGAACGTAATCAATGCTGTTTACTTTCAAGTAGAAAGCACACACATGCTGAAAGTAAACAAGGCTGATTACATTGATTACGTTCTGTGGTACTCTTCAAAATGGTAACTTTGAGAGAACTATAGTTGAGAAAATGATGGTATTATTTTCTTCTTTGAGCAGTATTCTTGTAGCTTCGTAAAATAATGTCACATGGACTTATTTTCTGTGCCTTGGTCATGGTGGTGTTCTTTCTGTGTATGGAGGGTGAGAGAACTCTTAGATTTCATCAAAAATGCCTTAATTTGTGTTTGGGCGATGAACAGAGGTCTTATGAGTTTGGAACAACCCGAGGGTGAGTAATTAATGACAGAATTTTCATTTTTGGGTAAACTATCCCCTCAAAGGTTCTTCATGGAACCACTGATGCCAATAAAGAACCTTTATTTATTAATTTACTTATGATTTATATAACCGAATGGAGTGTTTGGTTGGTTTTGGCATGCTTAGCCGATGTTCTGGAGTCTTTATCTGCAGACGTTGTGACTGTGAAGGTCAGAACAGCTGACTAGTGCACACAAAGCAATGCCATGTGGGCGATGATGTCATTGTGTCAGGACTGACAGGTGCACGCTTGCCTCAAAAGCGTCCTGGGATGCCATCAACACTCACGGGCCACATCCCTCCTGATGTGACATTTGACATAATAGTAACTGTAACGGCTTTTTTTCATAGAACAAAGCAGTAATAACAAATGTCTCATGCTCTCTACACACCGCCCTTTTTATAATCATTGATCAACTTACTCAGTGTGTTGTGCCAGCATGCAAGTTCCTGATTTGAAGAACGCCTATTGCCTCTCAGTTGCACATTTTGAATTTAGGAAAGTAGTTGAGGGTGGTGAAACGAGAAGTATGAAAAACCACCCAAACAACTTAAGCATTCACAGTCCCTCCCCTCAGCGTTCACTCTTTAGTAAGAAAGAAACTGAAAGAGGGTCATCTGCTGTCCCGATGTTAATATCGGATCTGTAATTCTCTGAATCTGAACCCTTTTCCTCTTTCCCCATGCAGTTCTTCAGCTCAAACTTCAACAGAGAAGGACGCGAGAGGAGCTGGTCAGCCAAGGAATCATGCCTCGTAAGTCAGATTTTACTCTACTAGTTACCAAGCATCTCATATTTGCATCACACGTTTGCATATGTACATTTACTTGCAGCAAAAGCAGACTGAAAAGAATGAGTATGTTAATTTTGGTAAAGTTTGTGAATATATGCATAGTTGCTTCATAAAGCAGTCATGTCAATTTATAAAAAAATTATATTTTTTCACAATTTCAAGCTAATGACATTTATAATAATACAGCACAAACACAACATTTTAAATTATAAAACATACAATACATTGAGTAAAATAATGACATCAACGCAAAAAAAACATAAAGTCTTCGCTGACAATCTAATCTTCTTTATGCTTTCTGTCATCTGATTGAAAGTAGTTTATTGTTTTAGCAAGAAAACTAATTGTATTTTATGTAAAATGGAACAATGTTTGCACCAAATTACCTATTTTTTTCTCAGTTTGGGCCTTTAAAATAAATTAAGATCATTTTTTTCTCCTCAAGTATTAGCATTAAATTTAATGAGCCATTAAAACTTGATATATCAAATAACATTCAATATTTTTTCTATTGATGGTCCGCCTTTGCAACAAATTGGTTCCACAAATAGTTAACGTTTCAAACTATACTTGTGGTTACTAACAGGAAAATCCATTTCGAACTTAAAATGGATTTGCAAAAAAGTTTCCCCTCAGAAAACCATTCATGTTCTCAGATGCCGCTTGCATTGATATTTAATATGCAGTGACATTCATACAATAAGTTCGAGTAAAGTGTCCAAAACATTTGACGCCACTGCATATTCTAAAGCTCTGTATAATGACAGTATTCTAACATGTTTGTTATGTAATTTAGCCACAGTGACATGCAGACCCTTGATATGATACTATTTGTTGGCATGCCAATAAGTTGCTGTTGTGGTGCAACGATGACCGCAAGTATTTCATGTTACTATTCGGATATTGCAACATCCACATTCGATCACCCTGCATGAAATGAAATATTCCAACAGCGCTTATGTAGAAATCAACGACATTTAAAAGCAATAATAGTGAGCTCTCTACGTTTACGCATAACGCTGCATAACGCTGCATGTTGCTTACATGCTCTAGCGTTTATGGATGTGACTGCTTTCTAGATCTGGTTTGGAATAGAAGACTGACTCTTGATTGCCAACACACTGTCGTTGTGAAAGGGCCTGTTGTTGTGTTATCAGGTGGATCTACTTCCCCTATTGTTTCCACTTCCTTATTCTATGTTCTGCTCATCAGGCGAGAGGATTCGCAGTCTTCACACTGTGCTGTCTATGTGGCCTCTGTGGGAAGGAGGAAGTGCTCAGGCAGATTTAGCTTTGCTCTTTAAAAGCGACACCCAAACTGTTTTAAGTTGAAACAGTACTGCACACTTGTTACAATATTAATTGACAATTGCACTTTGATTCACACATAAACCTGCAGGATTACATTAAGATTTCATAACTGTTTCATGTAACTGAAATATCAATTTACTTTTTATATCAATTTACTTTTTAATTTAATGTCTAAGGGAAAGTTGAAATAAGGTTTTACTCTACAGTATACGCTTCAGAATGTGTCTATTTTTGTAATATTTTGAAGAAATTATGCTCTCTAAGCTGGCAGGGCTACATTTATTTGATAAAAAACTCAATACAAACAGTAATATTGTAAAATATTATTACAATTTTAAATGGCTGCTTTCTTTTTTAATTGATATTTTTCTGTTATGGCAAAGCTTAATTATTCCAGCCTGCAGCAATCCTTTAGAAATGGTTCTAATATGCTGATAAAACCAAACATTGCACAGTACTTTTGGTCTATGTTTGTGAGCCTCTGCTGCAGAGACTAGGCGGATCATTGCTGACCCTAACTTGTGGTTTGAGAAATTTCAAGTTAGTTACCCAATCATGGCTGTTACATCACAATCTTACTCTGTTATCCCTTTCATATTGCAGCTCAATGACATGTGCAGTTTACTGTCCTCGTGTTTTGTTTCAGCTCTCTTTTAGAGAAATATTGTCTGCTGTGGTAGTAAATATATACTGTACCTACACTGCGCAAGTACAGTTTATTACCAGTTTAGGAATATACAATATAAAAACAACAACTATTAACTATTAAAATACATTGATTTGGATTTCCCATGTGCAATTTCAAGCAGGAGCATATACGCACCTGCTCTTCTTAAACTGAACTCCCTTTGTTCTTTTGGCAGGTGATTTGAGCCAATCTGATATAAGAGGATCTTCTGTTTTTTCACATACGACCTTTTAGTATGACCTTTAATAATGAGTTTTTCATTCTTCTTACAAAGTTCCTCAATATCAAGTATGATTCATTAAAGGAAACAGGTGGGCACAGATACATGACTTTTTGAAAACGTAGAAGTCACGGCAGTGATTGAGTGAAAGCACAATATGCATTGGGACACTGTTTGGAGTGGTTAGTTTACACAGGAAGCATTTAGGGGTTCTGAACGCTCACTTAATTAATCTGTTGAGTACCTGTCAGTCACAATAACCAAAATGCACATCCCTGTGACTGAACATAAGACTGTCTCTGTTCCATACACAGCACTGAAGAGTCCAGCTGCCTTTCACGAACAGAGGAGAAGTCTGGAGAGAGCACGCGTAAGTGACCTTATCTATTTACTTCTGAAGAAAAAGTTCTTTAAAAAAAAAAACAATCACATTCTTGTCATCATAGATTGACACTTGTTTTCTTATTTACTGGTGCAGACTGAGGATTACCTGAAGAGGAAGATCAGGAGTCGGCCAGAGAGGTCAGAGCTGGTCAGGATGCACATCCTCGAAGGTGAGTGTCATCTTTTTTTACAGTGAAAGGGCCCATAGCAAATAACATTTACTCTGACCTGTTCCTGTTCTAGAGGGAAGGGGCTGTTTATAACTTTCTATAACCATTGTATTTTTTTCCATTTCTGTTACAGCAGAAAAAGGTAGTAGCAAAAGTGCTAATTGAGTCAGTACACTCTTACAGGGGAATTTAGATGGCATTTACATCAAAGGAAGTGATTCAGTTGTTAATAATCATGTTTGTTTCACCCACAGAGACCTCAGCCGAACCCTCACTGCAGGCCAAGCAGCTGAAGCTGAAGAGAGCCCGATTGGCAGACGATCTCAATGATAAGATCTCCCACCGCCCCGGTCCTATCGAGCTCATCCACAAGAATATCCTCCCTGTGCACACGCTCATTGGTTAGTCCGTAACCACTGTCAAAAACAGCATTTATGTTAACGCAATGTCAGCTTTGTCAGTGTTAGCGTTTGAACACAATAAGCATTTTCTCCACAAATGACAACAGTGCAGATCTATTATTTGCAAAGTTGACAAAAAAGAGGAAGCTTTACGTACATTTATTGTCAGTAAATTTTCTGTGTCATTTTAATTGCATAGCTCCGTCCAGTAAACTACAGTGAACGAAAATAAGTCAGTTTGTTCACTTAAAAGATTTGCTCACGCGGAGTCATTCACAAACATTCACATGTAAGTGAAACTGCACTGTCATCAATGTCTTAAAGGGTTGTTTCACCCAAAAATTCTGTCATCATTTACTTCCAAACTAACCTCATGTTTCAAAAGTCTTACGGGTTTGGAGTAATTAATGACAGAATTCTCATTTTTGGGTGAACTATTTCTTTATGGGGATAGTTGCCCATAATCATTTAACCACCCAAATTTTCTTAATGGCCTTTTTGGGCTTTCAGTGGAGACACAGAAACATCACAGGTTTCATAAAAAAAAACATTTATTAATCTTATAGATTTGAAACGACCCTGCAGTGAGTAATCAATGACAAAATTGACATTTTTGGGTGATCAAACAACAAATTTCGTACATGTATTTTCAGGTACAGAGTCTCCGAAGGGTGAGAGCTCCTCATTGGACGAGGATAGTAGTGATGCCTTGTCACCAGATCCCCCTTGCAGCCAGGACTCTCCATTGGGACTTGCCCCTCAACACTCTCCCTCTGATATGATGAAACTAAATGGAGACCTCTCACCCAATCAGGTATATTGCTGTTTCAGTTACTCAATATGAGATAAATGAAATAATGCTTTTGTGTTTTAAGTAAGCTAGAGGGCAGCACTGCTCTACTCTTAAAGAGACCGTTCATCCAGACACACCCACCATCTTAAACTTATTTGTTTTAAACTTATTTTTAAACTTATTTCTTTCTTTACTAGTACACGAAATATACATTTAGCAGAATGTCCAAGCTGCTTTTTTCATTCCTGTTTAATTTTTTGATTGAACTGTCATTAAATTGGTTTGTATTTTAAATTGCCTCATTATTATAACCCACAACGCAACATATGCATTAAGAACAGAGAGGACAAGGTAATAAATGCATTTAAGACCACATACTGTATTTAATCAGTGAATTTGTTGTAGTTCCTCAATCAGGCCCCACCCCCTCTTCTTATTGCGTCTGACTCCTCACCACCACAGAATCTAACCAGTGAAACTAACGTGATAAACTCTTCACGTCCACCGACTGGACATGCAAAGGTAAAGTGACAGCCATCAAACTGTTAATTTTTTTAGTCTAAACCAATAAACATGTGATTTCATTACTAATTTTTCTTTTTATATTTATTTGCTTTTGCCGTCACCATAAGCAGCAGTCCAAGTCCAGCACAGATCGGACATCTCAACGATCCAAGAAACCCAAAGATAACAAGCCCAAAGTGAAGAAACTTAAATATCACCAGTATATCCCACCTGACCAGAAGAATGACCGGGAGCCTCCTCCTCAACTGGACTCCTCGTACGCTAAAATCCTCCACCAGCAGCAGCTTTTTCTTCAGCTTCAGATCATCAACCAGCAACAGCAGCACTACAACTACCACACTATTTTACCCGCACCTCCAAAGTGAGTACAACCACTCTCCTTACTGTGTTCAAATTGTGTATATGCTTATGTCTTTGCATGGGGTTGGTAAAATCTACTTGCATGATGAGGTAAAACATAAAAATGGTAATATTAAAAACTTTTATTACCATTTAATGAAAGTTATTTTCTTTTGTTTAATAAAATTAAAATGTAATTTATTCCAGTGATGCAAAGCTGAATTTCAGTAGTCCTTAAATCAGCCTTCAGTGTCACATGACCATTCAGAAATCATACTAATATGCTGATTAGGATCAATAAACATTCCTGAATTATTTATTTATCAAATAATAATATGTCTGCTAGAGCAGTGGTTCTCAGCTGGTGTGGATTGTGACCCAAATCTGGGTAAATTATCTGTTGCCTTTGTCACAGAAAATTCCGATTTAAAGATATATATATATATATATTATGCAATATGCAAGACATGCAACTACCTATAGATTCTTGAATAATTAGGTTAACAAAATAGACAAAAACTATACAAAATAAAATATGCCTGAATAAAAGTAAAAAGTAAAAAATAAAAGTTTTGAAGAAGAACTATGTGTAGACACAGCATACTGATTAATAAATCTGTTCAAATCCAGACTTCCTGCTGAAAACCAGCAACCATCCACAAATCCACCTTCCCAGATTATTTCCACATGCTCTACAGTCTCCTCCAATCAAAATGGGCCCAATCGTCAGAGCCAGCCTACAGTGGGAGGAGCTAAGCCCAGCACTTTGCCTGCAAACCTGGATGAATTCAAAGTAGGTTTTAAAATTCAAAAAAGTTTTTTTTTACCTAAAACTGCAGTCCATAACTTGGAGCTCTAGCGCTTAGTAAATAGAACCATGCGTATTGCGGAAGAACGTTGTAGCCAGATCTACTTCTCTCTGTTTATGTCTATGAAGAATCATGCAGGTACTGGGCTACTCCACAAGGGTACCACCAGTACCAGTCTTAAATATAAAAACTTATCATAGATGTACCATGGTGATTCAGGACAAGCCAAAAATAAGATTTGGAATATAAATTGATGATGCACTCATTATGTACTCATTTATTATATTAATTTTGAACATACAAACATACATTACAGACTGCAGCTTTAAATTAAAACAACACTGACCAGTAATGTTTTTGATTTTGGTTCCAGTATTTTTGGGCGTTTTATTTTATATCAAAGCCGTGAACCAAGCCAACCAGCTCTGAAATAAATCACACTGTTACAGCTTTTGGAGAAAATGTTCTAACTATTTCACTCTCTCTTCCAGGTTGCTGAACTTAAACATGAGCTCAAATTGAGGGGGCTGACAGTATCGGGCACCAAGAACGATCTCATCGAACGACTGAAGAACTACCAGGAGCAGAACAGTGGTTCATCAGCCACAGGTGCTGCAACTACAAAAACAGTCCCTGCTCATTTACCACAGGTGTCAGTACAGTCGTCTGGTGCCTCCCCACTTCAAGCCCCAAACGATACAGTGGTTTCAATGTCAGCTTTTCCCGTAGTGGCTACAACAAGGGTCCACAGTACAACACCACCTCAAATCATGCGCTTCAGCAGCACTAGCTCCTCTCCTCCTGCATCTCCTACCCCTTCTGACCGCTCTCTGGCTGGATTGAGTCCTGATGAGACCAGCTGCAATGGGGATGTGTTTGGAGAAATGGTAGGTCTGTGGTTTGAAGATTCAGAGCAGAAATGGTTAAAAGAAAATTAGGGGTGCACAACATATTGGCCCTGTTTACTCTCTTTTAAAAACTGTTTTTTCATTATCAGGTTACCTCACCACTCACCCAGCTCAGCCTGCACCCCTCTCCAGACCACCCATCCCCAGTTAAGGAGGAGTCTCATGGGCAGATGCCAGCCTCCTGCAGCCTTTCTCACCCGGGTTCGCTGTTATCCACACATTCTCATAATCCAAGTCCCTTGGCAACACCAGGGTCTGCTGTCTCTCCTCTAGACAAAGACCAAATGCTTCAAGAGAAGGACAAGCAGATCGAGGAGTTGACACGCATGCTTAGACAGAAGCAGAGGCTGGTGGAGACCCTGCGCTCGCAGCTGGAGCAAGGTAAGCGTGGAGCAGCCACAGAAGTTACAGACAACACTAGTAACTCTGAAATGCTGTTGCTGTCCAACGGAATGGAAGTGAAGGTAAAGGAAGAGATTAAGGATGAAATGGACACAACAGAGGACCCGCAGAAGCAAGTGCAGCCCCAGAAGAAGATCCAGACGCAGTGTTCGCAGCAGACTCTGCTCAAACTGCAGCAGATTCATCGGCTGCAGATGCAGCAGCAGATGCTGGTGGATCTACCGAATGTACAGCAACAGAAGACACAGTTGCTGCAACCGCAAAAACAACAGCAGCAAACGGACCCAGCAAAACTGCAGCAGGAGCAAGGAAAAACACAGGTGTTGCTGTTGCAGCAGCAGAAGTCGCAGTTGCTACAGCAGCAGCAGAAGGTACAGTTACTACAACAGCAGCAACAGAAGACTCTGTTACAGCAGCAGAAAACTCAGTTGCAACAGCAAAAGAAGACACAGTTACTGCAGCAACAGCAGCATCAAAAGTTGCAGCAGCTCATCATCCAGCAGAGG
This sequence comes from Enteromius trimaculatus, assembly GCA_032361065.1. Taxonomy (NCBI): domain Eukaryota; kingdom Metazoa; phylum Chordata; class Actinopteri; order Cypriniformes; family Cyprinidae; genus Enteromius; species Enteromius trimaculatus. The sequence goes on along the minus strand of JAUMHP010000062.1, from coordinate 7,650,945 downwards.
CAGCAAAAACAGCTACAAAACAATCAGAAGAAGCAGCAGAAGCCTCAAAATCAGCCGCCGCAGCAGTTACAGACACCACAGGTCAGCAACACTTATCAGATAGCTTAGATATTTATTTGGATGACATTGCATGTTTTTTTTTGTTTGTTTTACGTTTTTTTTTTTGTTTGTTTGTTTTTTTTACAGGTTTCACAGGTGTTTGTCAACCAGCAGTCTAGCACTCAGATTACTACGTCTTTCCCACTAGATCTCCTGAAAGCTCATCCAACACCCACGTTGGTCACTGACAGCAATGGCAACCGTTATCTGATTGCACTCACCAGTAATAGTATTGATAGCCTTACTGGAAAGTCACCTCAGAGCAAATCCAATGGACGGATCACTCTACAGGTAACAAAACAACCGTTTATATATATATATATATATATATGTGTGTGTGTGTGTGTGTGTATATATTACTGTTTATGTTTGGGGTCTGTACATTTGTTAATGGTTGTGGAAAACTGTACTACTAATTTAAAATATCCTGTATCTGTTTTAATGTTTTAAATGTAGTGGCATTGTTGGTTGTGTTTTTCAGCAGCCATGATCGTTTAGAAATCATTCTGATATGCTGATTTGGTGCTTAGGAAAGAGTTTGTCTTACAAATAATGTAATGTTTTCTTTATGTATTAATATGAGTCATAAATGTTGGTTTGGTGTTTTTCAGAGATTGCAGTCGACCCCTTCCAAGCTCCCTAGCCAGTCATCTACTGATATGGCTACTTCTGCCAACCAATCACAGACTGTCAAAGAGCCCATAACTAAAGTATGTGTATATAACATGTGGATGTACTTTATTCAAACTTGTTACAGTTATGAAAAACAGCATGATATCAAGAACTCTCTTTTGATTTGAATTGTGAAGTCTTTAAAGTTACATGAAATGCTAAGATGTACAGCATATATCTGTAAATGTTGTATGACGAAAGACAATAAGCATATGCTGTTTTTAACTTAGTTTGAGGGGGGATCTTTTTCTTTTGGACTATTCTACAAGTTTGAAACCAAAATAGAGTGAACATTACTGAATTTGAATTAGATGTGTTTAGCAATATCATGGTTTAGTATGTGCAAATTAAACAAATATAACAATACAAATAAACAATATACAAATACATATGAACATTTGTGGATTGTATTTAGCACTAACAAAACCTGTATATGTATTATAGTTACAGTAATTACTGGAATATAAGGGACTGGGGTGCAGATAGTCACATCTGACTCATGTTAAAATCTCCCATTTTCAGATTCAGAAAGTAGACCTCCACTTGGAAACCGCCAGTGTTAAAGAGTCTAGCCAGCCAGTGTCTGCACCACCCAGCTTTGAGCCCTTCTTCTGTGAGGAATCCAACCCTCTGAGCAAACCCTCCTCACCTCCTTCGTTTAAGGTATTGCACATGCATTAATGATGTTATTACCCCTGTTTCCTTTTGTCTTTTACTCCTCCTTGCTTTGTTTCAAGCTCAAACTAGCATTTCTTTTTTCATCTTCCTCTACCCTATCTCCATCAATTCTAGGAGGACATTTGCCCAACTTTTGATCGACACACTTTATTCACCCCTTCCTCCCCAAAGCCGAACCCTCACCCTCCTCAGCGTTTCAAAGTATGCCGTTTTAATCATTCTTTCTTTCTTCTTTTTGCTTGCTCTTTCATTCTTTTTCCTTCTTTTTCTGTTTAAACAGTTTTTTTCTTACTGTATCGTTGATTGTATTTTCTGTTTACAGGATAATATCTCAAACAACCAGCAAATAGATGATCTGTTTGAAATCCTGATGAAGAGTGGAGGTAAAAAAAATCATTTTATACTGCAACGATGCTTTAAATTGTAAATGTCAGTAAAGACATTTTTAATATTTAAAAGAATTATACTTCAAAAAAAGTTAGTGTGTTCATATGTTAAATATTAATAAATCTCTCTTCTTTCTCAGAAATTTCATCTGGATTTAAAGCCAGTCAAGACCCCTCTCTGTCAGATCTCCACTCTAGCCCACCCACTCCATCTCCACCTTCTTCTCCGCTCCACCTCTCACCACCCACACATCACCCCGACCCCATCCCTGCCCCTTCCCAGCAACTCCCGGTCACCCAGGGCAGGCCTTGCTCTGGAACCGGTCGCCTGGAGGACTTTCTGGAGAGCACCACCGGTGCTCCTCTTCTTGGAGTGGAGCCAGACGGCCCGTTGACATTAATCGATGACCTCCACAATCAAATGCTGAGCACTTCCAGTATTCTGGACCACCCCCCATCTCCAATGGACACCAGCGACTTGAGCTTCTCACCCCACCCCACCAGCCTGGACTTTGAAGACCCCACCTTGGATGGCATGGATTGGCTGGACATCCCCGTGGTTGGAGGTGGCAGTAATTCTAACGGTGGGGGTATGGTTCTTGCCCCTCTGAACTCGCACACCCCACCCAGTGTATTTTCCGCAGACTTTTTGGACAGTTCAGATCTGCAGCTCCACTGGGACTCATGTTTGTAGCTTTTGGTCTTAATTGCTTGACAGCACACAATTTAGCACCTTCAACCTTATTGTGTATAGGCTGTACACAAAACACTCCAGATGCACATGCTGTTTCTTATGCTGAAAAGCTTTGATTTTTCTTCATATTCCAATGCCGAATGGCATTTAAACAGTCCTGCGTCTGATAGGTTCTCTTAAGCACTGAATTTAAAGCTTTCATTTGCTTCATCATACCCAAATGTTTTGATCACATGGCGTTACTGCCTTTGCCAACAGAGACCAATCTGGACCCCGCCACCAACTTCTCACACCATCGTCAACACAACTAAAGAATTCATAGTTTGCTCTATCTTTTAGACAAGTTGTCTATGCTGGTGTTTAGGATCATTTTTCACTTTAAGCACACCAGTCTTTGGGCGCCATATAGTGTTATTTCTACCCATTTTAATAAAGCTATGACCTCAGAACCATGATACGAGGCTGTTTCTGCTCCACACTTTTTCCTTCCATCACCAAACTAAATAGAGGTAAAATATGAGATATAAAAGTCATCCTCGCTTTTGGCTAGTTCTTCCAACATTGCACTTAAGCCGACCCGACTGGTGCTCTGGTCTACACGACCCAGTGTAATGGGCTCTGCAGGGAACCAGCTTTGGTGACGTTCACCAGATCTCTATGCATTGCTGTACTTTAGGATCATGTATTGATTAAAACTTTGTTCCTATCCCTCTGATTAGAGCGATTCGCTGGTGGAGGTCAGTGCTGGGGTTCAGGTTTCAGAGTATTTGGAACTTCTTCTTTTTTAAAAAATAAAAAAAAAATAAAAGAAAAAAAAATGCAGTGTGGAGTGTGTTTTGTTGTTGCACCTGTGCTCACATTATACACAATTCATTCACACACGATAGTCATGTATTGTTCTGCTATTGAAACAAATGTAATATTTTATTGCCCTGCTCCTGTGGAGGCTAATCTGGATAATTTTAAAATAAAGTATACAGTTGTCTTCAAAATTGCCTAATTTATTAATGTTTGCCCCTATTGGACATTGTTTGGGTAGCAAATAAGCAAACAGGGTTTTATGTATATATATGTATATATACTTATTTATTTAAGTAAAGCAACATTAAATGCATGCCATAAAATATTTATATTAATATTATACTTTAATAAATTCATATTTTATATTACTTAAAATGTTAGATTAGTAAACAAAATTCTGTCATAAACTGTACATTTCATGAGATGTGCGATCATTTTAAAAAAATATCTTTTCAGTTGCTTAATTAGTTAAAAATCACTAAAAATACCACTATGTGGAAGACTGAGATTTCGGTTGTTAGGAAAGAAAAGGCTGGAGATTGATATTAGTAAAACTGATATAGTGTTAAAATGATATTTTGTATTTTTGACTTTTATAGTATGTTTTTCTCCATGCAATTAAATAGTGTTGACAGAGAGCTAGCCATTCAAGGAAAATGGCTGCACTAAATTATATGTTTAGTGATTAGCATATATTATTTATTTAATATTTATACTTTTATTGTGATATTTGTCTACTAACATTACACTCTGCGGTATCATCGGTGACCAATAGAGAGCGCAAGAGATTAACAGCCCAGATTATCATAATGACAAGAAAAGGCTCAGTGGTGCTGTGTGTGAGGCCAACGAGTTTAAAGTGCCCCTATTATGCCATTTTAAAGGTTGCTAATCTTGCTTTATGAGTCTCTTAAAAGGTTTGCAAGTATGCAAGGTCAAAAAACAGTTTTTTCCAAAAACAGATTTTATTTCTACCCCATTTCTAAATTATTCGTAAACAACTCGTGTGAAGCAGTTCGAAGAATCAGTCTGTCTAAACCCCTCCTCCTTTCCATGAGCCCTCGCTGCTGTGATTGGTCAGATAACACAGTCCTTCATGATTGGTCTACCGCTACAGCGTGTGTCGGAAAACGAAACGCCCCTCGTTTAGGTAATTGTGAGCCGACTCTTTTTTTTGATAGACAATAACTTTATTTATCGTGTACTGTCGGCTTCACAACTTTGAAGATAGTTTATGTTCACAAACAGCTACATGACACACTGCATAAAAGATCATATTTAAAAAGGCATAATAGGGGCACTTTAAAATATTTTAAATATGCTGCTGTTTTCCGTCCCCATAACCATGAACGAACTGTACCTGTCTGTTGTCCCTGGTGAGTGGTCATTTTCAAAGGAGTTCAGAATTATAAATATACAGTATTAACACACAATCTGGCAAAAAAAAAAATCACGACGTTTGAAAAGTTTTATTTTGTAAAGATATTGTTTGAGGTACAAATCCAAGTTTGAAATCTGATTCATAATTTCAAGCACTTTTTAAGGGTTTGTTAGTGGTTACTCGTTTTTGCTCAAAATGTAAATATAAAACCGTAAATTTCCTTTTAAAATAGCCTTTCTTGTTTTGTTACCTCAGTCGTTGTGAAAAGCCCTTATATAATATTAAATTAATCTAACACAGTTCTTACACAATACTGCAGGCATTACCAACGTAACAAATAACTTATACTAACACTCGAATTTCACATATCTTTATATACGTTACAAAGCGTCTGTGTTTTTCCCTAAATATTGTCTTATTAAATAATACAATTCTTGTACAGAAATATATATTTACAGAAATATTTTTAATATGCTTAATATAAATTTCAAAATGGAAAGCAGAAGTGTCCAGTTCACAGGGTTGAAGAAAGGAAAACACAAGCAGTATAATATAGGAAGCACTTATAAGCAGGCCTACATATATTTTAATACAACAACCTTTTGAGGAATATCTCACTAGCAAGAGTGCTGTTGATCTGAATAATAAGCCTTGCTAATATTCAGACAGTGAGTGTGATATATTACTTTTATACAACAGTTTAACAAGTAACAGTGTGGAGTAATACTGATTTCCTCTCTTTGAGCAACAAAGAGCTCTCGATTAGCTTAGATTAGGGTCAGACTTTTCCTTATCAGACTTGCTTTACGGTATTGAAGTAGATCATATTTTTGTATTTGAATACATTGTTTCTGAGGTAAAAGTTCTGGTAACTCTCTCCAGTGATCCAAGTGAAAAGAAGGACACACAAGTATTAGGTAAACAGTGCAAGGCTCGCCTACAAACGATCTAGTGCTTCTGAGATCTTGATTTCAAAGATGGTTAATTCACTAGGGCTGATATTTTTCCATCATTGCATAGCTTGTATTACAAGAATGATGTTTTTCACTCTTAGTTCAAAGGTCCAGATTATTGCTCAGAGCTGCTGGCATAATTTCTTCAGCCTCAGACCATGAGGCAATCCTGTCAGCATGACAGTGAGGACTGGACACTTTTAGTCAGGCGGTCTTGTGTAACAGAGAAGATTGTGAAGATCAGACATTTTTTAAGCAAACAAGAGATGAAAAAAATAACAGGAAGATAAGTTGAAGTTAGATGTTTGATAATGTCTTCACTCCGTGACTTCAGCTATTTGAATATAATACTATAAGGAAGACCCTTGAAACAAGATTTTTCTTTGTTTTCAAAGGAAATCCAGGACAGAGCCAATAGCCTTGAGGGCAGTATTCTGACATGTAATCCATAATCTGACCAGAGTTTGAGTCATGTCTTTGGGTTCTTTCTCGATCCCAACCGTCTTTTATTTCTACTTTGCTTTCTGTTAAAGTTATAGTTCATGCAAAATTAATTATCTAGTTATTAAATACTTTTTTAGAACACAAATTAAGGTATTTTGGATAAAATCCGAGTGCTTTCTGACCCTGCATAGAAATAAATGGAACTACCACACTCAAGGCCTAGAAAGGTAGTAAGGGCATCATTAAAATAGTTCATGTGACATCAGTGGTAATTTTATGAATCTATGAAAATACTTTTTGCATGCAGAGAAAACAAAAAGAACAACTTTATTTAAGAAATTTTTCTTCTGGGTAATTTTTTCATGCAAGTTTACAAGAGTACCACAACCCATGCATGTTCATTCCTCTGCTTGCAAACAAGCCACAGCACAATCAGGAAGAAGAGAAGAAATTGTTGGATAAAGTTGTTTGTTTTCTTTACCCATAAAAAATACACTCATAACTTCATGAAATAATGGTTGAACCACTGATGTCACATGGACTATTTTAATGATGTCTTTACTACCTTTCTGGGCCTTAAACATGTAATTTGTGTTGATGTCTATGCATGGTCAGAAAGCTCTCGAATTACATAAAAAAATATATTAATTTCATAATTTGTGTTCCTACGATGAACAAAGGTCTTACATCATTTTCATTTGTGGGTGAACCACCCCAAGTCACGTCCCAAAAAAAGCCAATCATGCCAAAAAAAAAATAGAAAAAAAGATCTATATTCAGGAAAAAAAGACAGTTTTCAGCTTTGAGAAATGTCTTTCTCAGAATAAATGTTTCATGGTTCTTTATCAGACTTGTCAAGTTTGTGTTATATCTACTGACTGATCAATTTCATTTTTTTTGTACAAAGGAACCGGATGGGTATGCTTTATGTCTTTCTTTTTCATCATCATTCGCTTAAAACAAATGAGTAATTAAACAAATGAGTGACTTCTAACAGCGAGACTGCCCAAGCCAGAGAAGAAGACCAAGAAATTAGCTTAAAAAACTTTCCTTCATGAACACAAAATCCTCAACTCACTCTGCAAAGCTTATATTTAAATCCTAGTGTGAGACCTGGCGTCTGGGTCTTGCTCTTTGCCTCTTCTTGGCCAAGAGAATGAGTTTGCTTTGTGTCTGTTTTCATATAAGGAATCCTGAGTTTGTGTTTACTTAAATATAGGCAGGATAATGTCCCTTTATGACTTGATGATGGCATTGTCCTCGTTGAGCTAATGTGGCTGCGGGCGCCATTCCTGTGTTCTGATGTGAACACTCACCTCATTGTCAGTGACAGAGGCCAGAGATGAACTCAGAAAAGTGGGACGCATAATAAACTATATAAACAGGGGTTTAGCACTGAATATAGGAAGGACTACAGAGTCCTGACATTGTAGTATTTGTGCAATCAGTCTTTTAACAGTCAGGAATGTTGTTTCTTTCTTTCTCATTTTCTCAGACAGTGACCTCCGTCTTGCTATTGGTCTGGTAGGCCTTATGCTTGGGATGTGGCTGATACAGTGGTTGTCCCGCATAGCCTGTGTGCTGGGCGAGGAACTCCGGGAGTGTTTCTATGCTTGACTGTCTCCTGCTGCTGTAGGTCTGATGGCGAGCGGAATGTCCTGGATGCGAAGTCTGCCGGTGGACATGTCTTTGTCCAGAACCCCAAGCTTTGAAGGCTGAGCTGGAAAGCTGAGGGTGGGTGATGGTTTTTGGGATGCGGGTCCTCTCCAGCTGGTGAGTTGGGATTGAGATCGAAAGGGGGGAATGGATGTCATGGGAAGGGATGACCTGGTGGAGGTAGGACTTGTCTTTCTGGTGCATTGCTATTGGTTGGAAAGGTGCAGGAGGGGAATGATGCTGAGAGAAATCCATTAGTGGATAACTTTTGTAGTAGCCCCTGCTCGCAGTATCGGCTGTAAGGAAGAAGAGAAGAAGGAATGGAAAGCGTTAGAGAAGGACAAACAATTAAATTGCACAATTATAACGCTTTTTTTTTTATTTGGCTACTTCGCATGTACTGTAAACAAACATGAAATGGGAGGAAATATTAAACACATTTGAACAATTTTGTGTTCTTACGCAGTTTCACATTTCCCTAGGAATCTGTGTTTACTTGGGAAGGTTATAATAAAAAAATAATAAAAATGTATGACATTCTTTTGAGAGTGAATGCAAAGTTTGTTGGGTAATGCAAAAGTTTTGCAAACAAATTTGGTGTTTCTTAGGGGAACAGAAAAGATTTGCACGAGAGTTTCTTGGGGCAGTTCAACAGTTTTATGAATGAATCCAGAAGTTATGTAAGCAAACACAGTTTCTCAGGGAAATCCCAAACATTTTGTGGATGAATATAAAAGTATTTAAATATAAAGTTTCCATATCCTTACGGGACATTTGCCATATTTAATAAATTAAATCCACTGATGCGAATTGATGATATTCCCAGGGTTAAACCATTTGACATAAGCTGACTGGTTTATATTCCAGCCAAAGAGCTTACTGCTTTAACATTGAAATGGCTGGTTAGGATTCACTTTTAGATTTCTTTTGAAATCCTACACCTTCTCCAGCTCCACCTGTATCAATCTGCAATGGGGCATTATATATGCTCACTGTGCTGCAGCAGTATGTCTTAAAGGAATAATTCACCAAAAAATGAAAATTCTATAATCAATTACACACCCACAAAGTAGTTCGAAATCTGTATGAATCTTTTTCCTGAACACACTGGAAGATATTTTGAAGTAATTTGTGACCAGAAACTTTCTTCAAAATATCTTCCTCTGTGTTGGGCAGAACAAAGAAATTCATACAGATCTGGAACTAGCCAAGGGTGAATAAAAGATGACATAATTTTCATTTTTGTATGAGCTAATATTCACAGCACAATAGCAGCATATTGGGCAGTCCTGGCCAAATGGATAGGGAGTTGGACTTTTTGAGTCCCATGTCCGGCAGGTGTTGGTGGGGTTAGTGAATAACCAGGGCTTTCTCCACCTTCACTACCACGACTAAGGTGAGACCCTTGAGCAAGGCACCGTTCCCCCAACTGCTCCCCAGGCGCCGCAGCACTGGCTGCCCACTGCTCTGGGTGTGTGTGTTGCTCACTTCTCACTGCTGTGTGTGTGCACTTGGATGGGTTAAAGAGCACAAATTCCTAGTATGGGCAACCACACCTGGCCACATGTCATGTCCTTTCCTATATTGGCAGTATTACATTGGCTGTACTTGCTTCACAGCAGCAGTTTACAGAGTTTGTACATATCACCTTTCAGTCAAGTTTTGGTGAAGCATGAAACAGCAGCGTCTTTATTCTTGTTGAGATGTCCACTGAGAGCTTGTCCATTTTTATTAAACACTGACTCTATGCTGCCTGAAATGTTTAAAGGTCATGCCTTGGACATGAGTTAGCTTTCTTCTCACGGTATTTACCTGCAAGCTGCTTGCTCTGTCTCGTCTCATTAATGTCTGCTAGCTGTTCTTGTTCTTTTTGTTCTTGCATCGCATTAAATCATGAGGATTTAGAAGGTGTGTACATGTGCGTATATCAGGGGATATATTAGAGATGGTCATCAAGTCATCAAGTTAGTTTTTTTTTTCATTACTTTCTTTTTGCCACAAGGTGATTCAAACAGATGACATCTGAACAGCCTCCAGATTACTTCAAAGGCTGTATTGTAAGTGCACATAATCATCATCATCAGATCGGATCTTTGTTTGGTAACAGTCAAGTATGTGTTAATATGTGTAAGTAGCTAATAATATAACAGAATAACTGTGATCCAGACATTTTTGGCTTAACATGTTCCCAGAATGTAGGGCAGGCTAATACTCCTGCCTGAAAGTAAATGGACAACAAAAAGAACCTCTCAAGCCCACAGCTCTTATTTTAAAATGAGTCATTCTTTAGCAAAATGCAATAAGATCTGTTTATCATTTGTTTATTAAACCTGTTTATAAAACTTGGACAGTAATGAGGCGCTTTCACACAAACAGCCTATTTTTGTGAATTTAACAACATTTCATGTTTAGAGGTCATGTGTGAACAACAGCTGGAGCAATTGCTGAAATGCAGCTAATACGTGCTCCACTAATTTACTGGATAAAGCATTATAACAAGTGCCATAGATAGAGTTAAGTACATAAAAGAAGCCCATTCTCACCAAGAACAACTATAAATTACTGTTCACAACAACAGATGATAAAGTTCTGTTATTTATAAGCATGTGCTGCAGTTATGTTGTCAGATGACTTAAATTCTTGAGCTCTTCAAAGTCGGATGGATTTTTGATTGGCTTAATGTTTTTATCCTTGATCAGATGGAAAAAAAATAGCTCTGATTCCATCAAAACTGTTCCTCTGTGTTGCTGTCCTTTATAGTTGTGGCATGGACTTTGCTATTCTCATAGAAATCATTAAAATGTACTTATCTTTACAGTTATTGTACTTGGTGAGAACAACCCTTCACTCCACACCATTTTGCAGTAAAACATTTTGCTTTTTTACACTGTGGGAAAAATTAATCACATGAGACAGAACTTGAAAGAAAAGAGATTTCCTGCATGAGAGCGGATGAAGAAATTAGTCTGCAGATTAAGGTCACTTTTAGCAAATTACTAGAAGTTTACTAGAAGCTTAGCTGTTGCGTGTTTAAATTGCAGATGTGGTGATTTACCGGAATATGTCATTTTAATTGTTTTTGTAACAGATAAGTTATGAATATCATGTTTCAGTTTGAATGAAGACATAAAAATGCAGCTTAGACTAAAAATAAAACTGAATTCAACTTATTTTGCAATTTTAAAGGTCTGATGAAAAAATAATGTGCAACATCTAGTGAGGTTTGTTAGTGTAAATCTGACAAAACATTTGAATATGCAACTCTGTCTATGTGTAGTCACCAACACTGGGATGTTGAGTACCGGGGGTGACATAGAGTAACCTTGTAGTGCCCCAAATGTGGTCCTCACCACACCAGAGGGCTTCCCTGATTCTGTCAGTCAAACTTAGGGACTGCTGTTTATGGCATCCAGCAGAGCATGAAATAATTCAACATCTGTGAATGAAGTGTGCTTGTGCGCATAGTAACATTACCAACTGCTTTCAGAGAGTTGTACTTGTTCAGTGCCAGGCCTGGAATACTGAGGTTGCTTTGAGGATGAGAGAGTCCAGCCGATGTACCAAAAGAGAAGCCAGCATTGTTCAAATGGTACTGCTCTGGAATACAGAAGAACAAATCAAAAAGTTTATTTTTATGTAGAAATATAATTTATGAAGTATTTCATAAAAACCCAAGTATAGATATTTGGGCTTATATTTCAAATAGAAAGTTTCCAACAAATCAGCATATCGAATTATTTCTGACATTACATATTGTAATAATATTTCACAATATTATTATATTCTGTTTTTGATCAGATACATGCATTCTTGGTGAGCCTAGGTAACATTATAAAACTTAATCAAAACTATGTGTGTGTATATATACAGTGTGGTTGTGGTAATGGTTTTTAAATATGTTTCTTATGCTCATCAAGGAAATTCAGAAAAAAATTAATATTGTGAAATATTATTTCAATTTAAAATAACTGTTTTCTGTGTGAATATATTTTGAAATGTAATTTATTCCTGTGATACAAAGCATCATTACTCCAGTCTTCATCATCATTCTAATATGCTGATTTATTACTAGAATTGTCAATGTTGGAAAGAGTTGTGCAGCCAAATATTTTTTTTGGAACCTGTGATTTTTTTTTCTTTCTTTTCTTTTCTCAGGATTCTTTGATTAATAACAAGTAAAAAACAAACAATTTTGTACCAAACATAAAACATTTCTGAAATGTAAATCTATTCTATGATTTTTGGTTCATTTAATAGATCCTTGGTTAATAAAAGTATTAATTTCTTTCAAAGAAGAATAAAAATGTACTCATCCCAAACTTTTGAACAGAAGTGTAACAGTAAACTACTGTAACAGTAGTTTTGAACATTATTATCCATTTTATATAAAATGGATCTTCTCTTTTTTTAATGTTTTAAGGATCAAAGAATCCTAAAAAAAAAAACTATTATGCAGCTCAACTGTTTCCAACACTGATAATAAAAAATTATTAGAATGATTTCTGAAAGGTCTGAAAGTGACACTAAAGACTGGAGTAATGATGCTTTGTATCACAGGAATAAATTTGAAAATGTTTAAAATATATTCACACAGAAAACAGTTATTTTAAATTGAAATAATATTTCACAATATTACATTTTTTTCTGGATTTTTAATCTAATAAATGCAGCCTTGATGAACATAAGAAACATCTGACCCCACTTTTTTGAACGGTGGTGTATATATGAAGAGTTCAGATCCAAAAGATTCCAAGTACGTCTGGCATTTTACTTTAAAATTAACATTTCTTTCTGGCTACTTTGTGTTAGTTTGTATGTAAGTAAAACCGTAAAACCTAAAACATTGTTACCATATTTTTTTACAGTCCAATTACGGAAACCACAGCTGCCGGTATTTCACCGTAAATTACACTGTTACAATGCAGAAAAACTGTGTGTCAGAGTTTAAGTCAGTGTGTAGAACTGCAGTAGAGACCTATTTAAATCCGTTCTATATGCAGCGACCCTATATTGACCACTGAGATGTGGTTCAGCCTGAATGACCTATTTTTCCTTGTAAGCTGTGGGTGACAGCTCAGGAAGGACATTGATGCAATTAATGAACGTTAGATGTTGCTTTCCTTTTTTCCTGTTTGTTCCATTACTCATTAGTCACATTTCATTTAACATGAGCGGTTTGTTGAGAGATGTGGACAGCCGTTGTTTTAGGGTGAACAATATATTACACATTCTGAAATCACCCTGGCGTTTCTTTGTGGTAAACCATGTTTTTAATGTTTTAAATGAATGTTGCATGAAAGCCAAGAGCATACCCTTCAGTGCGTTCTTTTAGACAAGTACGCTTAGGCCAGAGTACCCAAAAACCCTGTCTGGGACTGTTATGTTGTCATTATGGGGCATCAAAGGGATGTCTGGGTTATTTTGGTGTTTGCATTTGCATGCAGTTAACATTGGTTGAACCAATCTTGCTCAAGATCATCAGTCCTTTTAGTCTCTGTAGGTGTAAATTAGTTTTGTATATTGTTAAGAGAAAGTATTATCACCAGTTCCCCTGATCAACTGACAATGCAGAGCCGTGTAGACATTAGCTTTAATACAACATCAGCAGTGCCGTTAACTACTATTTACTTATCTGTGTGCCCTCTTGACACTCTCTGCTGTGTTTGATAATGATGAAGAGTAAAGGAAGAAACTAATGAAAGGGTTTTGTCGGGATAAAGCATCTCTCAGGGTGCAAGACTTAGCATCACAAAGAGAAATCAAACCAGATTGTTCGTACAGTAAGATTAAGTGTATGTGATGTAATTGCATGAGAATGGTAAAAAAGAAAGGGTGATGTTCTCTTTGCACGTTAATATCTTCATTTGGTATTTCTGACTAAACCTTTGAAGTCAAAATCATCGTCAGGAAGTCCAGAGGGATAATAGCTTTTGATGCATTATGTAATTTTTTTTTAGGGCTGTGTGTATTACGTACTGAGAATTTTAGCTGGATATTAATAAAGTCATGCATATTTCCAAAACAGGTACTGAACAGTTTTAGATTCCTGAAGGTCCTAAAGCACTGTCCATGTGATCATTAGAGTACATTTTGGAATCTACTGTACACTGCTCAAAAAAATAAAGAGAACACTTAAACAACACAATGTAACTCCAAGTTCACTTCTGAGTTCCTATGCTTTCTGGCTGATGTTTTTATCACTTTTGAAGGCTGGGGGTGCTTTCACTCTTGTGGTAGCATGAGACGGAGTCTACAACCCACATAAGTGGTTCAGGTAGTGCAGCTCACCCAGGATGGCACATCAATGCGAGCTATGACAAGAAGGTTTGCTGTGTCTGTCAGCGTAGTGTCCAGAGCATGGAGGCGCTACCAGGAGACAGGCCAGTACTTCAGGAGACGTGGAGGAGGCCATAGGAGGGCAACAACCTAGTAGTAGGACTGCTACCTCCTCCTTTGTGCAAGGAGGAACAGGAGGAGCACTGTCTGAGCCCTGCAAAATTACATCCAGCAGGCCACAAATGTGCATGTGTCTGCTCAAACGGTCAGAAATAGACTCCATGAAGGGGGTATGAGGGCCCAACCTCCACAGGTGGGGGTTATGCTTACAGCCCAACACCATGCAGGACATTTGCCAGAGAACACCAAGATTGGCAAATTCACCAATGGCACCTTGTGCTCTTCACAGATGAAAGCAGGTTCAAACTGAGCACATGTGACAGACGTTTGGACGTCTGGAGATGCTGTGGAGAACATTCTGCTGTCTGCAACCTCCTCCAGCATGACTAGTTTGGCAATGGGCTGCACAGCCCTCCATGTGCTCAACAGAGGTAGCCTGGCTACCATAAGGTACCGAGATGCGATCTCAGACCTTTTGTGAGACCATATGCCGGTGCGGTTGCCCATGGGTTCCTCCTAATGCAAGAAAATGCTAGACCTCATGTGGCTGGAGTGTGTCAGCAGTTCCTTCAAGATGAAGGCATTGATGCTATGGACTGGTCTGCCTGTTCTCCAGACCTGAATCCAATTGAGCACATCTGGGACATCATGTCTCACTCTATCCACCAATCACCGCCACGTTGCACCACAGACTGTCCAGGAGTTGGCAGATGCTTCAGTCCAGGTCTGGGAGGAGATCACTCAGGAGACCAGCCTCCCAGGAGTATGCCAAGGCATTGTAGGGAGGTCATACAGACACATGGAGGCCACACACACACTACTGAGCCTAATTTTGACTTGTTTTATGGTTATTACACAAGGGTTGGATCAGTCTGCAGTGTGTTTTTCCTCTTCAATTTTGAGTGTGACTCAAAAATCCAGACCTCCATGGGTTTATAAATTTGATGATTTTTGTGTGATTGTGCTATGTAGAGAAGTATTTAATAAAGAAGTATTTAATAAGAATATTTAATTCATTCAGATCTAGGATGTGTTATTTTAGTGTTCCCTTTATTATTATAATTTTTTTGTGTGTTTAATCAGATGTTATTAGTGTAACATCCGTGGTTTGTTTTGTTCTGTCTCGTGTCATGTGATGTTTGTTTTGTCTTCCCATGTGCTCTATGTTTCTTCCCATGTGCTTCCCTGACCCAGTTTTAGTTAATTATGTATTTCCTTCACCTGTGTTCCTCCCCAGCTGTGTCTTGTCTTGTAATCAGTGTGTGTGTATAAAACCCATGTCTTTTTAGTTCTGCTTCGTTCGTCAACTGTTATGTTACCCTTGTCCGTGTGTAATTGTGATTTGAAGATTATTGGATACTGCTCCACATTTTGTTTGCTTTATTAAAGTCTTTTGTTTACGTTTCACTCCTGCTTCCCGAACTCCTTCATCTACTCCACCACACACGTTACAATTAGTGTTCATTATTTGAAATTAAATTAAATCAAATCAAATATGAAAAACGTAAATGAAAATTAGAAATGCTAAAGTAAAACTGAAATAAAATAAATTGAAACTGAAGTTGTAGAATTAAAGCAAAAACAAAGTAAACATATATAGAAATTGAATAAAACAATTCTAAACAAATAAATTGATAAACATAAAGTAAATAAACCTAAATTTAAAATTTTATCAAAGCTAACATACATTAAGCTCATCCAAAATATGAATACTTAATGTTTGCTACCAGTCAAAATGTTGTAAAAAGCATGATTGTTTATGTTTTTTTTTTTTACATTCTTTTTTCCTCACTAAGCCTGAATTTATTTGTCCAAAATACAGCATTGTGAAATATTTGTACTACTTAAAATAACTGCTTTCTATTTTAATATATTTTAAAATGTAATTGTCACACTTGTGCTGTAAGGAGAACACTGGAGTCGCGGAGTGTGCAAAAAAGTCATTTAATCATTCGACTTATCCAGGAGGACAGAGCAGTCCACAGGGGTGGCGAAGGAGGGAGGAGCCATGGAGGAAGAGGAGTGGCCGCTGACTCCCAGAACCAACCCACCGGTGGCAGAGCAGATGGAGGAGGGGACTGAGGTGGAGATTGAGAGCCCATGAGCCAGGGGGATGCCGATGATCCTGGGGGCTCTCCTGGCCATGAATGCGGAACGGAATCCACAGGGATCAGGGACAGCTCTCCTGGCAGTAAATCGGGAACAGGTCTCGGGAACAGCTCTACTGGCCGTGACTGCGGAACGGAATCCACAGGGATCAGGGACAGCTCTCCTTTCTGTAAATCGGGAACAGGTCTCGGGAACTGCACTCCTGGCGTGACTGCGGAACAGAATCGGGAACATGTCTCGGAAGGCGCTTACGTGGGGCTGGCATTGGACACCACTCAGTAGGAGCAGGCTCTGGTGGGAGCTCTTGCGGCATAGGCATTGGAGGGTGCTCTTGCAGCATGGGAATCAGACGGTGCTCTTCTATCGGGTCTGAGGAAGGTGGGCTGGCTCCGGCTTGGGCCTGGATGCTTCCCAGACACCGGTAGATGGCCTCCCTCCAACACAGTCCAGTGGTGTCTGGGAGATCCACGGGGCGATGACAACAGGCACCAAGCTGGAACAGACAAACAAGGACTGCATCGTCTAATGCAGCCACTCTGACCAGCCGACAAAACTCCTCCGCAAACCCGTAGAGAGAAATCCTGTGGAAGACTGAAGAAATCCTAAGGTTGTGCAACAGCTGTTTTCCAAAACTTTTTTGTCTACAAGTTCCCCTTTTCTGTCATCCTTCCACTCCATGTTGGCTGTTCAGTCTACATCAATTAAAAGTCTTATTAAAAAAACAATCATTCAACATGCCACTCCCTCTTCAGTGATGTTTTCTGTCCCAAGAGAACGACCCAATTGCCTCCACATCGGACATGGATGGCTGAACTGAGCCATCGACCTGATTCTGGGTTAGCAAGTGCCCCATGGCAAGATTTATCCACTCTTCGTCCAAGAACAAAATGCTATGGAGGAGTATATTGTAAAGGCTTTACAACAAGGTTACATTCATCCCTCAAAGTCCTCTGCTGTTTCCAGCTTTTTTTTTTTTGTCATAAGAAGGATGGAGGTTTGGGGCCTTGCATGGATTATCAAGTATTTAACTAGATGACAGCAAAATTCCAATGACTTCCCCTCATCCCAACAGCTAGAGAACAACTCCAAGGTCTCCACCAAGTTGGACCTCAGCAGTGCTTACAACCTCAGGTTGATGCGATTCATAACTGGCCAACTCTTACCACAATCAAAAAGCTCCAGCAATTGGATTTATAAACATCTATCACCATTTCATTGATAACTTCAGTTTCACTTCTGCCAATAATTCTATGAACTATAAAATCTTCCTCTGATCTGAAGGAGCCTTGGTCACCAAGTGAGCCTTCAGTTAGCTCAATGAGACATTTAGCACCAAATCTATCCTGCCCCTCCTGATCTAGACAGGCTTTTCTTAGTGGAACCACTGGTGTTGGAGCAGTGCTGTCTCAGCAGCATGGGCACACAATATCCTCTAGACATCCTGTGCCTTCTTTTCTCACAAACTTCCCCTGGTAAAGAGTATGGCATTGGGGAGATTAAATTTGAGGGGTCTCAGCATTCATTTAAAATGCTCATGGTTTCCAAGAGCCTCCATTACCTACTTACTCAAAAAGGGCTAGATGGGCTCTCTTCTTCATACATTTTAATTTCACAATATTTATCAACCTGGTTCCAAGACTGTGGACCTTGGATGAGGAACTTGCTACAGCCAATGCTTCCAATCTGTCTCAGCTGGTGTGTTCCTCTAACAGTGTATGCACCCCAAGCCCCAGCCATCATCCAGTCTGTTCATTCCTCTCTGGGCACTGGCCACCTTGGGGCCAAAGAAACTGCCTCACTTCTTCAAGTTTCTTGTAGCTGAAAATGGCAATGGAGGTGAGAAGGTTCTCACCACTTACCATCTGACAGACTCCACCTGCTGTGCGTCCCTTAATGTTACTTGTCACACCAAGGAGTGTCTTCCGTTAACAAATGCGTATTTGTTGTTGTTGACTGGTTGTTTAAATCCTGTTATCTGATTCCCCTCAAAGGCGTATTTGTTGTTGTTGACTGGTTGTTTAAATCCTGTTATCTGATTCCCCTCAAAGGCTTACCAACTTAAACGGAATTCACAGAACAGCTCTTTTTTACATGTTCCAATACTTTGCTATCGCTGAAGATATTGTGTCAGATAGAAGACTCCAGAGTATGGAAGATCTTTCTTCAATCTCCTAAGTGTGACTGTCTCATCTGCAGTCGAATGGGCAGAAAGAAAGATAGTTCCAGGACGTTCTGAGATTTCTGCGAACCTTCTGCAGAAATTCTGAAGCCAGTTCCTGAGTTGGACTGAGTAAGCATACAATTCCCTCTGTTTGGCTCCCACAAGTTTGTCACGATCCAGTGGATACTCAGTGCATGGTCTGGAGAACCATCGTACTGTTGTATCATCAGTCAGTCACTGGTTTCGGGAGAGTGAGAGAGTGGTACCCATCCCACTACCAGATTCAAAGGGCAGTGTGCCTGTAATATAACATGCCAGACTCTCTCACAACTCAGTCCTAACGTTTACCCTAACCAGATTACTAAACACCCATTACAGTACTGAACTGATATGCAATCACGTACCATACAGAAGCGCACACCTCCCACTCAGTAAGCTTTAGACTGCTTACCTGCCTTCCTTATTGGATCTCTCCCCCTGTGAATTCTTTACTTAACTGGATACTCACCTGTCTCCCTGAGGTGTGCGCCGTCCAATCTCTCCAACATTCCCAAACTCTCCATTACTTGCAAGAACAGTGAGAGCATTAAGACCAATTCACACTGCACAGACAAATACTCTAGGATCACTGTGGTACCCCTGTCAGATGTTGTTTGGAGTTGGTTAGAGTTTGTTTTCGTTTAAATGACAACAACCACGTCTTCACCAACAGCCCTTTTTGTGAATTTTGTGAATGTCTTTTCATGTGAATAATGACACACACATACATTAATAAGAGTAAAATTTGGATTGTGAATATAGGATAATCCATTTTTTTCCAGGCAGTGACAGTTGGTCAGTGTCTGTTGGTGCGGTGTGAACATGACTCTTATTTCTTATAAGATTCTAAAGACAACAGGCAACTTGAGCCAACTAGTCTGGTGGAGTCTGTTGGCGTTAGTCTGTGCAGTGTGAATTGGCCTTAAGAGTCAAAAGGGGCTGTTGATGAAGCTGTGGTTGTTGTAGTTTAAATGAAAACAAACTCTAACCATCTCCAACCAACATCTGACCACACTGATCCAACAGACTCCAACAGACTAGTCTGTTGGCGTTTGTCTGTGAGGTGTGAATTGGTCTTTACCATGGGCGGCGCGTAATGGAGGCTTGGAGAGGCTAAGCCCCCCCAAAATTAATGCTGGGAAATTGTGAAAATACAGTACATAATGTGTGAATATTATTGTAGATGATTTCAGAAAGAACTCAGCAGTAGAAGCTGCGGCCAGTGATAGTAAAATGAAGG
>JAUMHP010000062.1:7619645-7631136 GCA_032361065.1 Enteromius trimaculatus | reverse complement strand
GCTAACATGATTTCAATTGAATTTGAATTGTTCTTATATAAAAAATTAAATTTGATTTTGAACTAAAAGTCTTGTTTTGGTTATTATTCATCATTATCATTGCAGGTATTATTATTTCTGAGACTCTTGCCTATATAGTTAATCATATCTAATGGCCAGCAGTTCAACCCTTGTGCTGTCTATAAAAGTTGGTCACGCAGCCTCCCCAAACGTCAGGACCACCCGCCGCCCATGGTCTTTACACTTTATGTGTGATATTCTTTTGAACTCTTTTTCAATATCTTTAATATCTTAAACATTGCTGTTAGTATTGATTATAAAATGATAGTTAAAAAACTGATATTTGAAGTATATAAGAACATTAATGGAGTGTTTGTGCAAACAGAAACACTGAATGTGCATTCCAGTCTACAGTAAGAGGTTAATAAATACAATACATATAATATTCCAAGTATGCTGTAAAATCAATTGTATAATATATGTTATGTAATTATATTGTATTAATAACTTTAACAGTCTACACAACACAGTCTCATTCCAACTCGTCACATTTTGACGCTTGTTCAAAACACTTTTGCGTCGCTTTTTGAAGCTCATGGTATCCCTTTTTAGTCATTTTTTGTTGTGAAGGGTCCTCCGTTCTTTTAAATAGGATACCCTTATAGTCAATATGCCGACGCAATATTTTTGTTTATTTTATCATTATAATTAAAAGATATATTGTGTCAAAACAATGGGATTATTGAAAATATGTAGGTGTGGGATTTTTCAACGTAAACAGTCAAGATAGTTTTGTTTAAATTATATTATCTACACATTTATGAGCACATAACCCAGCCCCTGCCCCTAAACCTACCATCTGTCAATAAAACACAAGATATAGCAGGCATATACAACCACCTTCATAATTTATTTGAAAGATATTAAAATCATTAATTAATATTCCAAGTCTTTTGAGGCAAAACGATTGATTTGTGAGAGGAATTGCCGCGGTCACTGTCTCCATCTTCTGCATACAGTACTTCTTGTGTGCTGCTGCAGTCATGAATCCTTACGTCAAAATTGGTTGTGAAATGCCATTGGCTCTTGTGTATCTCGTTGTCATGTTTCATGTCTGTCTGCCTTGTCCCCCCTGTCTCTGTAATTTTGGTTTAGTCCAGTCCTGCCTAGATTTGATTTGTTCTTGTCATTATGTTCTGATTAGTTCATTTTGTTCACCTGTGTTTTGCCAGCTGCCCTCACTTTTGGTATTAGTTTCTGTGTATTTAAAGCCCTTTGTTTTTTAGTTCAAGTTAGTCGTTGTTAATGTAATATTGTGCGTTGAAGTGTGTGTTGTGTTTTGCTGCCTCGTCAGCCGTTGTGTTCTACTTCAAAGTGATTTATTAAATGTTTTTTGCAGTTTAAAGTTCTCTCGTCTGTGGCTGACTGTCCGCACGCTTCACGCCACACAACTCCCGTGACAGAACAACGACTCGAATAGAAGGTGGCGTTCACCCCGAGGAACGCGTACATCTTTGCGGACCCCGTTCCGCCTAGGCGGATTCAGTTGCCTGGTAGTTGGCTTGCTATTCGGCGAGGACCGCCTCCAAGATCTACTCGCTATATTGACGAGGCGAGGAGAGTCCAGGAAATTTTCGAGCTGGCGATCAGGATGGCGGCCGAGGAGACGGACGTCGCTTCCGCCATGCCGCCAGTGCCACTGCCTGCCACGCTTCCAGTGCCACTGCCAGAGCCTGCCCCGCTGCCACTGCCACTGCCGCTGCCACTGCCAGAGCCTGCCCCGCTGGCAGAGCCTGCCACGCTGCCACTGCCATTGCCACTACCAGAAGCCAATGGTGAAGGAGGATCAGCCACTGTGGCCCGACCCACCAGAACCAATGGTGGAGGAGGACCTGCTGCCATGGCCCGACCCACTGGAGCCAATGGTGGAAGAGGACCTGCGGTCGTGCCCTGACCCACCAGAGCCAATGGTGGAAGAGGACCCGTGGCCCAACCCACCAGAGCCAATGGTGGAAGAGGACCTGCCGTTGTGGCCCGACCCACCAGAGCCAATGGTGGAAGAGGACTTGCAGTCATGGCCCGATGCCCCAGAGCCGATGTTCCCTACGGCGCAGGTGTGCCTTTCGGAATGGGGGTGTAATGTCGTGTTTCGTGTCTGTCTGCCTTGTCCCCCCAGTCTCTGTAATTTTGGTTTAGTCCAGTCCTGTCTAGATTTGGTTTGTTCTTGTCATTATGTTCTGATTAGTTCATTTTGTTCACCTGTGTTTTGCCAGCTGCCCTCACTTTTGGTATTAGTTTCTGTGTATTTAAAGCCCTTTGTTTTTCAGTTCGAGTTAGTCGTTGTTAATGTAATGTTGTGTGTTGAAGTGTGTGTCGTGTTTTGCTGCCTCGTCAGCCGTTGTGTTCTACTTCAAAGCGATTTATTAAATGTTTTTTGCAGTTTAAAGTTCTCTCGTCCGTGCCTGACTGTCCGCACGCTTCACGCCACGCACCGCCCATGACACTCGTGACAGATTGTGTCATGCTATGGGACGGGAGTATGTTTTCTGAATGAGATGACAGCGTGTTAATGGAGCGGGATCATTTTTAGTGATTAAAACCTTTGTTTTACTCTCTAAGACTTTGTATGGCTTCAGAAGACTTTGAATGTGACACGACTTGTTTGTAACGTATTTATACTGCTTGTTTATGATTAGTTTGTGCAATAAATACCCGTGACTGCATTTGCCTGTGTGTGTTTATATTGTTCAGAGGTGGGTAGGTTTGAGATAATGGTGGGCTTTGGTGCTCCAATAAAAGTAAAAAATTCTACAATAAATTTATATGCATGCAAACCATTACATTAAGCAAAACAACTGAAAGCAATGGAGGACCCTTCACATCAAAAAATGACTAAATAGGGGTACCTTTAGCTTCAAAAAGTGACGCAAAAGGGCCTTGACCAAGCATCAAAATTTGATGAGTTGGTGTGAGACTGTGTTGGTCTACAAGTCTTAGTATGGCCTATAGCCACTCTATCCCTTCTGTGGTAATATTATGTAGTGAACTGCTGATGGGTTTAAAGTGAATTACCATTTAGCTGAGGTTTGGCTTCAGGGACAGACTTATGTATAACTAAAAAAAAAAAAAAAAAAAAAGAGTGCCCAAAAATGTCAAAAAAGTGAAATCTCTTGTCCATATAAGCTTAAAGGTAAACATCCTGGCAGTCATATTTGGGAATGGCTATGTGAATTGAATGAGGGATTGAGAATGTGCAGCAGAGATGCACTAATATGGGACGGGGTGGCATCTGTGTATTTGTGTGTCATTGTTCACGCTCTTCATTGGAGTGCCACCATCTCTTACTATGTTGGGACTGTTGTGTATGTTCTTAGCCCTGAAGCAAAAGAGATGTCTGTGATGCTATAGTGTGAGGTGTGTGTGTGTAGTGGCATATAAAAACAAAGCCTGAAATGCCGTAGGCAGAGAATTAAAGAGCGGACTGCATAAGTGGAAGTCTAAAATTGGACGGTTCGTCTTTGTGCGTGACACTGTCATGCCTTAACCCACGTGCTCACATAAACACACATGCTGCTTTACAAGTTCATATACCTGATATTAACCTTTGAGTATTTTGACTGGTTCCTTTTATTTAGTGTTTTTTCTAAATCAGGGGTGGGCAACTTCGGCCCTGAAGGGCCGGTGTCCTGCAGAGTTTAGCTCCAACCCAAATCAAACACACTTGAAGACATTGATAAGCTTCTTCAGGTGAGTTTGACTAGGGTTGGAGCTAAACTCTGCAGGACACCGGCCCTCCAGGACCGAAGTTGCCCATCCCTGCTCTAAATAATAAAGGTTCCAAAATGGGTCTTTTACATTAATACTATTTGGATGCCATTTTAGGTTCCTCATAGAACCTTTCCGTGAACAGTTCGTAAAATAACCAATTTTTTCTTAATGTGAAGAACATTTCAATAATGTAAAGAACCTTTTTGCACTATAAAAAACCTGTCAAATTATAATTGTTTCTGTGGATGTCAAAGGTTCTTCATTGAACCTTAGAGGCCTTTATTTTAATTTTATTTTTTTCAAACCTTTCTTATTTAAGAGCATAAGGCGAAAAAGAGTGGAAGTATTTTAACTTTGTCTGATTATGCTTGCAAAATTAAATGCATACAATATATGTATCTTTAGGCATTTTGATATGAAAGTAAAAGAAAACAACAAATGATGCAAATGAATGAAAGAATATAATCATTTAAAAAAAAAAAACAGTTCCAAAGAGGAGTTTCACAGTGATGCCGTATAAGGACCATTTTGGTTTCCCAAAAGTATATTTTCAGTTTTTAAAACAAGCATTTTGTCCTACTGTGAAGAACATTTAAATTGTTGCTGTTTTCTTTTTCTAAACAAAAAAATAATAAATATTATACACTTTTCCTTGATTTACTAAATTTATCCACAAAAAAATAATTAAGTTTAACAATATTGTCAGCCATATTTGCAACCAATCAATTTATAACACATAAAATTATTAATTACTTTCAACTCAAATACCAATTAGTTGTTATTTTTTACTTTTTTACTTTTTTTTAATCATTTACTGATAAATTGTTCACAACAAGGCCAGAAATTTTAATTAAATAAATGTTTTGACAATAACATACTTTCGAGTGGATCGCTGGACGAATTGCCCACAACTGTTAGCAATCAGCTAATCATTCCCCAGTTACGATCGCCCAATCAAACCAGTTCCAAAGCACTATAAAAGCACAAACTTCCCATTCATTCCCATCTCGCTTATGCAAACCCTCCCCCTCCCCTTCTGCCTCCCTCTAAACTCAACTTCCACTCCGGGGGCAGCCGGAGTTCGAGCCGGACGCCAGGCCCTTACCCTCGCTAGGGTTCTAACCGCTAGGGTTCTAATCGCTAGGGTTTGAGCCCGCCGTTCTCCCGGCCTGCTCCCTGGACAGCACACCAAACCCGCTTATAAACTTATGAGGAAGCGTGAACACTTGAAATAGTTAATCAGGTTAATTCTGATTTCACATTGAGTGAAATCAAAGATGATGTTGTTGACCTTGTTGTTAAATGCAACATCAACATCAGCTGATTTACAACATACTGTTATTGGTGCCATAATATATAACGTCTTTTCTAGGCTTCTTGTGATCACACAGCCTCAGGCCCTTTAACCATCAAGTGCTCATCACACTTCCAGGCAGGTTTAAAATTCCCAATTTAACCCTGCACAGATAAAAGCAACATGAAGACATGTCTTTTGAACCCAGTGCAAGACCTAGAACTGCACAAGCGTTATAATCTTCGCACCGTTACTGGGGACGCAGAGAGATGTGTACAGTCACATTGCTAAAGCCTCTAAGCACTGTGGAGAGAAACTTAAATCCTTCTCATAAAGAGGAGAGGAAAGTGTGCCGCTTAAGCCAGGCACAGACGCTGGTTATCAGCATAAACCCCACATCAACTGTCGGTCTGAAGCCCGCTGCATCTCCTGCCTGTGTAAATCCAGAGAGTGGAATCACAGATGAGACGACCTCGCTTGCATTCATAGATGAGTAAGAAAAGGAGGTTACGGATGTATTTTCCTCTGGCTGTTGAGGAGAAATGAAAATTATGGGGGAGAAAACCAAAGATAAAGAGGGAGGTGTAGAAAAAGAGATGTCTTATTTAATGTTGTCCAATATCTTTTATTTTCTGCAGGAAAAACAACAGGTTTGGTGAATGATGACAAAAATGTAGAATTTTTTTTGGAACTGTATTTGTCTATTTAGTTGTTTTTTGCTACTAATAAGAGAGAAGTGAGCAGCTGTGAGCCGCCAGTGATTCACAGTGCATGTTATCTTGCAATACTCTTGGGAAGTGAGCCCTTTGGGAAGCTGTGTGAGCAGACATGTACAGGGGATGCAACCATAAATATAGAATCTATAGCGATTTGTATTTTTCGTTTGTTTGTTTGTGTGTGGGGGAAACAGCTGAGTAAGTGATCTCACCGCTGCGGCTGCGAAGCATCCTGGCAGAGATACCGTTTGCTCCGACAGATGTTGTGGTGCTCAGAGGTCCATCGACAGGACTTACGTCTCTACCTGGCTGCTTCAGCAACTCCTGCAGAGTCCTGTGAGGAGACAAGGGTAATCATTTACCTGATCATTATATCCAATATGGATGTCATTCAAAACGAAAACAAGAATGATTCTTAACGTATGATTTAAATTGACCCTTTGACCCTTCGTTACTTATGCTATGTCCGACAAGCCATGGCGCTCTCACTCAGTGTAAAAAACATTGTGAACAGACAAGACAAGGCACTTTTTTCAAAAGAAAACAATAAATAGCATTTACCACTTTTTAATGTGTTGTGATAAAAATAAAAGTTTTTGTTTACATTATATATGTATATGTACTGTCTATATATAAAATACACACACATATAGCATATATATAGAAAATATTTACATTTATATATATATTATATTTATTTATATTTATATTATGTAATATATACACAACATTTTTCTTAATATACTGTATTTATATATACATAATAAACATAGCATACACACGTATATTATGTAAATAAAAACGTTTATGTTGGATGTGATTAATCATTTGACAGCACTGAAAGATAGCTGTAGTGCCTCATTTTAAGCAGCACGGAAACCAATCATCTCTTCCTCTTTACTAGTTTTAATATAAAATAAATTTAATGAACATCAGAAGGGATATAGTTTCAGTCGCGGAAAGACGTCAGTACACAACATTTCACAAGGTTACATTGACCGACGTTAATCTATTCTCCTGTCTGGTTTGTTTATCTGACAAATTCTGCGTTATGATTGAATTGAAGTTCTCAAATTAATTTGAGTGTTTAATTTATAAGTACAAAATTCAGACGTTTGAATTGTTGCAGAAGTTTGAGAGTGCCTAATACTTACCAAATCTGCATATATGTGATCATTAATAGACTGATTTATGTATTTTATTGCAATTGTATTGTTTCAGTAACACTTTATTTTGATGCTGCCTTTTGAGTATTCTGTTGATCCTACTGTAAGTAACTTTGGACCTATATGTCAACAAACTCTCATTAAGAGTATCCAAAGACTTTGATTAATATCTGCTAACTCTTTACCATGATGGAGTTACAACAGGCATGCTACTGAGTATAAAAGTTTGCTAGTATATGTTAACTTCTTAAAAAATATCATTTTGAAAATCTTCAAAATGAGAGAGATCACAGTCATGAGGGGGAAAAAAATCCAAGATTTAACAGCTTTGCTCCTAAAGTGTGTTGTGCCCTCAGTCCCCGCCCCACACATCAGGAATTTTGATCGTAAATATTCAGCATGTTGAATATTTACGATTCGCGATCAGGGCACCTCTGACGTTCTTCTGAGCAGAGGAAATCTGT
The DNA here is from genome assembly GCA_032361065.1 of Enteromius trimaculatus. NCBI lineage: Eukaryota > Metazoa > Chordata > Actinopteri > Cypriniformes > Cyprinidae > Enteromius > Enteromius trimaculatus. Next base: position 7,623,728 of record JAUMHP010000062.1, on the reverse strand, counting down.
TAAGGTAATCTTTAGAAACACCAAAATAATCAAGGCATTGCCAAGGCTTGTCAGAAGGGGAGGAATCGGCCCAATATCTGAAGTATGTTTGATGTTCTAATTCCATATAAAAGATTAGATCAGAAAAGGACACTAACTGGATTTGATCTCAGGTTGCTGACATACTGTTATAAAGCACTTCATCAGAGCAGTGTACTGGATTTGTATGGGTATGTATATCATAATTCTATTATATGTGGAGCTGTGAGCCCTGAGGCTGACAATCAACATACTGTCATATTTTATCAATACAGTCATTTAGGTTCAGCTGGCAGTCAACAGACTGTGTAGCAGATGTCAATTAATTCATATTCAATATGTTATCTGAGTGTACACAAGATGTGCTTTATATACACTGGTCACATAAAAAATAAACGCAGTTAACAACTATTGGCATCCACAGGACTGCCTGTTTTCAAGGCGTGTGCTGCTTACTCTTGTCCTAGAGTTCACAAACCCGTTTCTGCATCCCTGGGACCTCCTGGGTGCTGTGTTCTTCAAATCCTTGACACTCCATTATTGCACTTTTCCTACGGCCTCCGCTTGTATCCCTGGTGAGGTCTCTAATTCTGTCCAACACCCTTTAACCAACAAGGGACTGTGATGAGATCTAATGTGATTGTCAAGCACAAGCGCACTGGCCCTTGGCCGGCCGATGCCAATGGCAGTAGGCCACCGCGGCCTAAGAAAAACAACACATCAGAAAGGCATGAGAATATATTCACCCCGGTGATGAGGTTTTCAGAGAGGACAGAAAAGGCATCTGCGAGTGGAGCAGAGAAACGGATAGCTATAAAATTGGATGGAAGCAGCCAGTCCTGTGCCCTTTTCATTTGGATCCCATCATAGCGCTTTTGTAATTCTCTTGAGGAAAGGTAAAACTCAGCTCAAACTAAAGGATAAACATCATCTGTTTGTTTTAGATCTCTCTGGGGAGCTCACACCTATTGGCCATTGGGCTGGACGATCCTGAACAGCTGTCCTCCTCTCCCAATGTGTCCAAGATATGGGTGCCTGATATTTTTTTGGTATTTTTTGGCAGGACCGAGTAGACTCAGATACAGAATAAAATAGAATAGATGGTGGCTGTATTTAAGTTGTCTTTTATTGACTTGAACCAATCAAAACATTCCCAAAATTTCTGCAAGAATGTATAGAGAAAATGCAAAACAATTTATTTATATGCTTACCGTCAATCTCATTTTTATATAGCCCTGTAAGTCATTTTATTCACTTAGGGGGCGCTGTGTGCATACTTGAAATAAAATTAAAGTAAATTACACTAATTACATTAAATATAGTTCACCCAAAAATGACCAATCTGTCATCCTTTACTCACACTCAAGTAGTTCCAAACCTGTATGAATTTCTTTGTTCGATTTTGGCTTTTAATCAGTATTTAAACCTTCCTTACATATTTTTCCTAACATCTGTCTCCCTTATCAAGTGAATGTGAAAGTTGCTTTTATTTCAAGTCCAGCTTTGTGTTTGCCTATAGCGCTTTCGTCTTGTATAGGGATAACAACTTATAATCTAGATGGTTGTTTCCAGTCATGTTGACATGATTGTCCTCGTAATTGAGGGTGACTTTGAGGATGTGCCATGCTTATGCTCAGACAGATGAAGTCATTGATTCCAGCTTTGCTAGATGTCCTGCTGTGCTTTCACCCTTTGCCTCAGTTCATACAGACTGACTCCCGCTGCCCTGTTCTCTTACTCACACACACTGAGTATGATTTGTGCAGAGTGACACACATTCATTTCACCAACAACAGAAAATACAGACCAGGGTCTGGGAGACAGTGAGATATGAAAACAAGGGCATCCTGGGATAGTCCTTCCTAAGGGGTTTAGATATACAGTGTCCTGGCAGCCAGCTGTGATGGGTTAGAAGCAGGGCCGTGCACAGACCTTTTGAGGGGCATGTGCTGAAACTGAAAAAAAGGGCACCCCCCAAACCCTCCAAACTTTTATAAAGATAATATATACCTATAGAGCGTATCTTTAAAACTAATCACAACAACACTCTTCTGTGAGCCATGTGTCTGAAGATGTTTATGACCTCACTGTGAACAGTGCAAATACACCTGGCCTTCTAGTAAAGTTAGCTTTACCAGTTTGCCACCTGGGTGGTTGTCTGTGTATTATTTGTCCTGTGTTTGTGAATTAGTTGTGCACTCTATCTTATTTAGTTGTTAGATGTTTGCATACATGCAAATTACGTTCTGCATGATATAATATATAGAATGCACAGTGACCTAATGATTCTCATTATCCTTGTGTAAAGTTTTTTTTAATTTAATGCAACATTATTGCAGTAAACCATGTTTATTTTATGTTTGTACAAGTGAAGATGAGCAGGGAGTATACAATACTGGATTTCTTTTTAATCTAGCCAGCAAAAACAATTTAACCTAACATGCTGTTTGACTATAGGCTATATAATATGATGAAATGTTAATAAATTACATCATTTAATTTACATGCATCAGCACATTCAGCAGACAGCCATAAAATCAAAATAGAAATTTCTTATATTTTGCCTAGCTGACAAGGATCACTCATTTGCTTTGTGTCAAACTCAAATGCAGTTACACCGCAGGTTTTTGACCAGCGAATGTGTGCAATTTGTCACATTACGTCAACATCACACCGGTGTGGTGATGTATTATGAACGTTTATAGACATACTAGTGTTTATTTCATAAAGAAAACATTGCACTTATTCAAACAACAATATATTTTTCGGTTACAAGACGAAGACGTTCATCTGCTTCTACTCTTTGACTCTGACTGATGTGCTGAAACGTAAGTTTGCGTCGATCAGGGGGCGGAGTTGTGAAGTTTGACTGACAGTTTGAAAGGTTCTAAGAGATACGCTTTTTAATGCCTTCAATTGGTTAATTATTTGTTAAAAAGACAAACAAACGTAAAGGGTTACCAACAGCATAGAGTTATTTAAAAACTCACCCCAAAAAAGGGCACTTCCGAGTGTAATTACAAAAGGGCATGTGCTCTGCACAGGTTGAGCCCTACATGTGTACGTGCCTGGTCAGAAGCAATGCTATCTGACATGATAGTTCAATCACAGTACGGCTGATTTGTATAGTTTCTTCATCACTATATTATCCTCCTTTTCCTATTGCAGCTTTATGGTGCATATGGTGCTTTTTATTAATTAAGAAGCAAACTAGCTTATATAGACTCGAGAATGTGTTTTAGTCCAGGTGACCTAGTCTATTTGAAGGGCAGATATTAATCAAATAATATTTGTAAAACGTTTATTTTTGTACTCAAAGGTATCCTACACAGTGTGTGGGTTGGTGTGTGAGAATTTAGATTTGTTATTTGAATGCACACAGTAGATATTAATAAAACAAAGGAATCATAATGAGGTTCACCTGACATCTACACTAACACAAATTACAGAGCTATGTTTGACTCAAAGGTATAATTAGTATGATTGTCTCATTTAATTGTAATTATCATTACTGCCTAATTTAATGTGTAATATAACCGGTTGTAGCACAGTCATCCCAATGAAAGCTTGTACATGCGACCCTGTCACATTTCCTCTTTACGTTTGCGTTTCGTGTGGAACAGGATTCGGATCTTTGAATCTGTGCTGAGCGATTTTATCAGCAATTATTCGTAGGGTGCCGTATCGAATTATCTCGCAGGAGGAACAGCTTCGCCTCGCTTAATGCAATGTAGAACTGAATTACACTTCTAATGTGTAACCCGCAGATAACCAATTAGTCAAATTCACATTGTGCCATCCTAATAAGCTCTCATGTCATGTACTTAATGTGCACAGATTCATATAATTTGCACACTATTCCTATTATACTTACAGCAGAAGTAGGTCTATTTTAAATTTGCAGCAAAAGAAAAATTAAATAATAATTACTATTTTGCATTCTAATTAAAAAAATCTTTGGGGCATGGTTAAACATTATTCGTAATATAGTGTGTGTGTGTGTGTGTGGACGGGTTTATGTGGTTTATGAGGACACAAATTTGTATAATGACATGCGTATGACAT
>JAUMHP010000062.1:7590782-7615662 GCA_032361065.1 Enteromius trimaculatus | reverse complement strand
ACATGGACATCTTGGATGACATGGGGGTGAGTAATATATCAGCAAAAGTTTTTTTGAAAGTGAACTTCTCCTTTAATGTAAAGGGGTGTAATTTTCTATGTTTAAAATACACTTAGTTTTTAAATACATTAACTGCGCAAACAAGTGGCGCCATAAAACAGCTCTATGCAGAACACCCTCAGAATCCCAGCCATGATCCAAAATTAATAAATCAGTGTTGGCAGGCAAATAAAATGGTGATAGTTGCCAGCTGGCCACTGTGTGTTTCAAACTTAAGTGTGGCACTGTTTTCATTTACATGCAAGCAGCCCATGATCCAGTCATCTAGTGTCTCTGAGAGGTTCCACATGAATTCCATTACTGCTGGGCCACTTATAATGTGCATTTTTTATTACTTCCAACTTCCATAGATTGGCTGTCCTGTTTTAGTTACAGTACCACTATATTCAGAAAAGCTGACGGGACCGTAATCTTGATTTGTTGAGTTGTTACTTTCTTTTTGCCCAGCTGAATCTGGTGGTGGTGCTGAAAAGAAGCCAAAAGTTGAGATGTCGGAGGAAGAGCTGAAGAACCATGTGGCAAAGGGAACCTTGGGAAAACTGACAGTGCCTGTGCTAAAAGATGCATGCAAGCAGTTTGGAATACGTACAACAGGAACCAAGAAACAGGAGCTTATAGATGCCCTGACCATGCACCTCTCCAACTAAAAGTTCTTATGGCCTTGCCCATATTTGTCAACCTTGACACCTTGATTCATAAAATAAATACAGAAAGATTTTTCTGCCCATTCTAAATGAATTTCCTGTTCACAACAAAACTCCGTTCTGCATTGTGACTGTTGTCATAATGGATGTAACAAAGGCTTGAAATTTGTAGTTTTGACAGTAGCATTTAATTTCCTTATTTCATCTCATTTGCTTGCTATTCTTTAAACATTTGCTAATTTTTCTTATGACTCTGCACTGGCGTATTTTAATACATCTCAAAAACTTTGGTTTAATTTGAATTAGCTTGGACACTTTTCTTAATGTTGTCCATTTATACTTTGGAGGTTAGTAATGCAGATTACAGAATTTATGCCTGATAAATTGAACTGCTTTAATGAACGTAATTCTATAAATCCAATCCTGCTTCTATGTTTAGTAAACATTTGGGTTGAGCAACTAGTTTGTCTAATACTCAAAATTCATTTCACCGATTTTACTCCATAATCAGTGTAGAAGAGTGGGAAGAAAATACAGATTCTGTTTCCACCTTTGTAAAGAGGAAATATCTGATACTACAAATAATAAACAGCTGGGTTGTGGGTTTCCATAACACCTGGAATGAAGTAATTAGGCGTCATTTATATTCTCATTAGCAAAAAACGAAAACCTACAGAAGGATGACTACTCATTTGCCACAGATGTTTGATATTACAGCAGATCTAAATGTAGATGTCTGGATTTTATTTTCTGCTAAACCAATAAAGCACTGAGAACTGTTTATACAACTCAGAACAGACCCAACACAAACCGAAAAAAAAGTATCTGGCTAAAAAAAAAAAGTTTGAAAATTAAAAAAGAAATGGGAAGTCACTTATTAATTTCCTAATGTGGGGCATGTGGGCAACCGAGACGTGTTTGACTGTCCCATGGGATGCAACCTGCTCGTGACGCAAGCCAGCGGAAAGCCAATGACGTTTTGCGCATGCTCACGTTGAGCCAGAGAGCTGCAAGGAAAAAGTACAAGAGACAAAGGAATAAACAACTCAAGGAGTGGACGCGAAAACGCCAAGTTAGAGGAACGAAAGCAGCCCAGACTATAACATACCGTATACAGACAGAGGTAAGTGCTAGGAAGCAGTACACTGACGATTTAAAAGATGTAATTTTGTCCGTTGCTATCAAACGAGTAGCACATAGCTAGAGTGTCAAATTGGTCTGAACGCTGTAGTTAATCAGCCCAAGCAAATAAACGGCGTGCCTTATGTTATCTTATTAAACTTATGTACGAAGTGTTAAATATCATTTCAGTCCGTGAATAAGTCATAAACACACATCCAGTCAGCTGGCAGGAAGTTTTGTACAGCCGTTCCCAGTGCAGTCATCCTGGGCACAACTGCACATTTGCCTTATAGGTGTCAAAAGCGTTCTTGTTTAGACTTGTCACTCGCTTAAACGCTAATTAATGTGCATGATCGAAGCATTTGCTGTTTTGTTATAATTATCTGATTATAATAACCCTCTTGTTTTGTTTGTTTTCTACTCTAAAGCCAAGGTTGTCTCTGCGGTTCTCACGGTGGTCTACTGCAGTTGCCAGGGTCCTGCACTGCTGACCCATTTAGTCCCAGTCAGCTGTACAAGTCATGCTGTAAGTCTTTTCCACCCTGATGTCGGCCAAAATGGAAAGGACTGCTCTGCCCTAGTGGTTACTATGGTGCTTGGCAAGTCTTTTTTTGCAATAACATGAAGAGCACAGAAAGAGGACACAATCAAGTCTGCTTCTGAGAAGAAACATCCGTTTCCGCTTGTGTTAGTTTTTTTGGTCTTTTCACTGATTCACTGCAAGGTGCGCTGGCTCACCTTTCACTTCAGTAGCTACCTCCCCTCCCCTTGCCACTCATCCCGAGCAGCTGAGAGGTTGCTGTAGAGATGATAGTGGTGACATAGCAGCAGGAATGGGGAGCACTCCATGTTCTGGTAAGGGGAGGGGGGTTGGGGGGTTCCAGGAGCTGGGCTGTATGCCATGGAAGGTCAGCAAGCAGAAAGGAGAAGCCGTCGCTGGACGCGGGTCCGAGCTGGAGGATAGGCCGAATGATGGAACCCCCCCCACCTCGTCACAACCTCCCACCATTTATCATGAAAAGCAGCATCGGGAGCTGTGCGCTCTGCATGCCCTAAACAATGTCTTCCAGGATGGAGCGGCCTTCAGCCGTGATGCACTTCAGGACATCTACCAGAGGTCAGTGCTAAGATTGTGTATTGTTACTGAGGTGATCTCATTTTGGAGTTTTTTTTTGGGAACACTTCTGCTTCCTCTTTCTTTTTCAGGCTCTCCCCTAGCACTTTGGTAACGCCCCAGAAGAAAAACATGCTGGGAAATGGCAACTATGATGTGAATGTCATCATGGCTGCATTGCAAACGCGTGGGTTTGAGGCTGTTTGGTGGGACAAGAGAAGGTATTTTTAAATTTATGTTTGTTTCATGTGGTTTTTAATTCAGCACGAAACAGAAATGACATGAGTTTATGTTGTTAAGTGTAGGCAGGTAAAACTGTAAACTGAATAGAGGGATTTGATTTTGTCTACTGGAAGCTGATTGTATTGTTTGATTCTTTTTGTTTGCAAATTGCTGCAGTTTCATGTAAGCTGCAGGTCACTGGATGGGATAGATTATCGTCCCGTCCTCACACTGGTGCACACCGCATCAGAGATGACATAGATTTGAAAGGAAGAGGGCATGTGAATTTAAAAAAAGGATGCATCGTTTATAGTAAACACAGCAGTATGTTGTTGTTTAAGGTGACTTTCACTTTCACTTTCAAAAAATGTTTACAAATATTCTTCGAGATTATTTTAGTAATAGTTTTTCCATAATTAGTTTATTTAATATCTTGAAGGATTAATTACAAATAGTACATTTTTGTTCACAGCACATATTTCCAGTCATAATATTATATGGCCATGTTATTTGATATTTTGGGAAACATATTGACCTTTACACACAGTCATGAGGGTCTGCCAGGTTCCTCTTTATGATATAATTTCCTGTTTTATGCACCACATGTCTAGTTTTAGACAAACAAAATGTTTAAGATGTCAAAGCAGTAATGCACTTTCGTTAAAGAAATCTACTTTTACACCTGCTTTTCTGTATTTTTTTTAAATTATAGCAGAAAACAGGGACAGTCCACTGTAAAATAAAAAGCATTCAGGTCATTCCAAACTGTGTGCATTTCTTTCATCTGCAGAACACAAATTTGGTTCCCATTCATTTCCAATGTATAGAAAAGAAACGCAGTCGAAGTCAATGCGAACTGAAACGAGTTTGGCGAGTGTGAGTAAATAATGACAGAATTATTTTTGGATAGGCTGTCCTTTTAATGTTATGCCCCAGAAGTAAAAAACCTGCTTGGCATAGAAGAGGTGTATTTGAGCGTTGCATGTATGAATAGCATTTAAGTTTTGTTGTTTTTTATTTAATAAATGAATACAGATACTTTTTAAAATAATTTTCCTATGTATTTGTCATGCTTAGGGATGTCGGCAGCATAGCACTGCCGAACGTCACAGGATTCATCTTGAATGTGCCATCCAATCTGCGCTGGGGGCCGTTGCGACTGCCCCTCAAGCGCCAACACTGGATTGGAGTTCGAGAAGTGGGAGGAGTCTACTTTAACCTAGACTCCAAACTGCGCAGTCCTCATGCAATCGGAACAGCTGATGAACTGAGGTAAGTGCGAAAAGCTGAAGGGAAAAGTAGCAGTCGGTTTCAATGCCAAGCTCTTTTTTTTTTTCTTTTTTTTTTTTTTTCTTTTCTTCCTCTAGCTATCGTTCTGATTGTTTCACAGGAAGTTTTTGCGTCACCAGCTTCGAGGAAAGAACTGTGAACTCCTATTGGTTGTGCCAGAGGAGGTGGAAGTCCACCAGACGTGGAGGTCTGATAACTGATGAATGTTTTGGATCTTGTTGTTTTTTTTTTTTGTTTGTTTGTTTTTTTAGTTTTTTGGTTTGTTTTGGAGGTTTCTCAAATTCATGCTCAGGAGGGAAATGCGTGGTTCAATCAGGGACCCATTTAAAGAGCGAATGGAGTTGCACTCAAACTAGTCATGAAAGCACACTGCTCAGACTTGTTTACACTCACACACACCGCTGGACTCTTGCCATGGAGACTGAAGCAGCAAAGGACACACACAGGGATATCACAAGACGACAAAACACTACGCAGAGGAATTGTTTGGTATTTGGGATTCTGATGCATTTTTATACATTATTTCTTTTACTTTGTACTGTTTTCTGACTTGAAAGTGAGAGGTTATGGAGTTATTAGTGATGTGTTCTTGTGCATCACCTGTCATCCTCGCCACTTCTCTCTTTCCATGTGAATATTTTTTTTTTTTTTTTTTTTCTGCCCATGCATCCATGTGATCATCTGAACTGTCCGCCACACATTACAGGTCACCAAAAAGCTATTTGTTTGGCCAACTTAATTTTAACACAGGGGTGCATATGTACTTATTTAGTGCATGTACTTGAAGATTTAGAGAAGGAACACCAGTAGCCCCTGCTTAACCGTTTGCTACATATTTAATGGCATAGTGACAGATGAGATGTTTCCTGTGTATCACAGTACAGCATGGCACCACAGTAATTGGATGTTTTGTGTTAGTTTCCTATAACATATGTTACCAAAACGGTCACTTGTTAATCTCTTACCTTAAATGGTTGCTCTGGAAACCCTTTTCTTGTTAAACAGTTAGGCTTGTTAAATCGTAGACTACATGTAGGAAAATAAACAGGTGAGTTGGTTGGTAGTGTAAAAAAAAAAAAAAAAAAATTAAACTGCCAAAAACTGTGTTGTTAATTGAAACGGTTGTATGTAAGCGTTAGAAGGTTGAGGTTTCTGAAATCATGCAAAGCTTGTTCATCTTTGATTGATTGATATTGGATTAACATGGCCTTAAACTGTTTACAGAGGGAGCAGATTTACACAAAGGGAAGTCTAGTAATGCATCTCAGGTTATCTTCAGATCCAACTTGATTAAGTTCCACTTGTTAAACACAGATCTTCAACATATTATGGGAAACACTTCAAATAGATTATAGACACTCGAATCAGATACTACAGTTTAAGAGGAACATTCCATATGTCCATACACAGGGTGCTTTGTAATACCGTAGAGATGAATAGATTCCTTTGCCATGACAATCTAAATCCCCAAAACCCGTTTTTTAGGGGGGCGGGGACAACATGTGCTCATGCCATTGTTTTCCATTCAAATAAAATGCTTATGATGGCACTTTATGTATGATGTAAAATGTGCTGTGACATCATTAAAAATGTCTTTGTATGTATACAGTGTGGCGTTGCTTTTTTATATTGTTCACTCCAGGTTTGTTTTTTTCTAATCTAGATGCTATGGACAACCACATGTGATCATCTGTGTAAAGAAAAGAACCCCATCCTAAATTAAAGGGCAGAATTATGTGTAAAAGAAAATCATTAGCTACTTAAGTTATGTTATTATTTACGTCTTTTTTGTTGTTTAATTATAGTACATATTTCTTATATTTTCTACATTTATAATCTATAATAACGTCTTAATGGTTAAGTTAAACACAAAAATATCAAGCAGCAAAACCGATTTCATATTATAATAATTGGTAAAGGATCATGTGACGGCTGAAGAATCAAGCAATGGCTGCTGAAAATTTAGCCTCGTCATCACAGAAATAAATGACACGTTAAAAAATTGTTGTTTGACAATGTGTTCCTATTTCACACGATACTGTTTTAGCCATTTTTAGTTCAAATCCAGCCGTCGCGGTTATAAAATATTACTTTCAGAAACAAGTGTGCATTTGTGTGAGATTTGAGATATATTGCTCATAGACAGGCTATCGATATAAAGGCTATATTTGATGCTGCAAATAAGAAAACTAATTTATTCCTTTAAGTTACATTTTGAATAGCAAGTCAAATCTGAAAGGCAAGCAACATAAACCACACAAATCCTGATTAAAAACAAAACTAATGTGGTAGCTGCTAGTTGATAATCCGACCAACAGTGGCGCAAGTCAGTCCTCTGTGTGACGCACGGGGGCGCGCTGCGCGCTGCAGATGTGTCGCAGATTTAAAAAGTCACTGTACTCATCTAGTACAAGGAAATGGAGCAGTGCAAAGCATAAAATACTGAATTGTCAACAAGGCAGCGGAAGAGCGGGAACGCGTGCAGCCATTATAACAGTGCAAGGGATTTGCAATTCATAGTTACTTTAACGATCAGAGGGAAAAACACAAAGACACATTGACAGCTATTATTTTCAGGGGGACAACTTAACTGATGGAACTGTCGGCAATCGGTGAGCAAGTGTTCGCCGTGGAATCAATCATAAAGAAAAGAGTTAGAAAGGTAAGTGGCATGCTGCGTGTTTACTGACAGGTCAGTCTGTGCAATCCCGCTGCACACATAACGTTACAACATGTTAGAGGGGCGAGGACACACACGTCCTTACAACAACAGCGTGGAAGTGTGTTGTCTAATAACTTCGATGATGACGCATGTCGCACAGCACGCTTTTGGAATAGGGTGGCGATCCTGTTCGTAGTCATGGAGACTACGCAGTTTTATTTCCCAGTGGGAGCTAATAACTAACGTAAAGTTTGGCCATTAACAACCAGCAGCCGAGCTTGATTTTTAATCTTAAAACGGCGTTTGAGGTGTACTGGTGCGAGCGGACGTGGCTCCTAGTTACTTTTAAGTGCAATTAAAACACGCTGTTAGCTTAAAATAACGCTCGTTAAATTACCGTTACTTTTGGTCACATATGAAACGTCAGGATTGAAATAAAAAGGAGGAGCTGTTAGTTTAGGGCTCGTCCCTCCTTAAAGCTTTATTACGAAACCTTGTCATTACGTCATCGCACACGTACAAGATAAAAACAAAACATTCAGAACAAAAATGTGTAATCGAACTTAAAATATAACGGCAGTATTGGTTTATATATTTCTTTTTGTTCTAATATTTAAGGGTCATGTCGAATATTTATTGAAGTGGAAGGGGTGGCCTCCCAAGTAAGTATTATTATTTTAAAGAATAAGCTTAATTTCTACATTTCTCAGTTTTGCAGTTGTTACTGTTAACAGCTATATTGTTTATTCAAATGCAAGGCATGTCATGTCAATGTGTATATTAAGTTTTAATGACTTTGCAGGTACAGCACATGGGAGCCAGAGGAGCACATTCTAGACCCTCGACTGGTTTTAGCATATGAGGAAAAGTGAGCAGTTATAAAAATGAAGCTTCCTTTCCTTTCTTTCACTTTCAGTCACTTTCAGTCACTAGTACATGAAATCATCCACACCTCATTTTCTGATTATTTCTAATTTCAAACAGAGAACAGAAGGAAAGGTCAGTGAGGTGGCGTAAAAGAGGCCCAAAACCGAAAAGACTCTTCATGCAGGTAATAACCACTTCAGCATCTTAATTACTGTGATTGTTTCCCTGCTAAACTGTCATTCAACCTTGTCCATCCACTTATTTGAGTTTTTTTTAATATACTATTATAGTATTCATTAATGTTTTGAATTAACCTTTATTTATTTATGTTAATTTTCATTTTAGTTAGGTAGTTTTGTCATTTGTCAAAAATGCACTTTTGCTATTTTTTTATTATTTTATATATTATTGTTTGTACTATTTAGGTCTAATTTATTATCATTTGAGTTTTAATTTTAGCACAGTTGTAGTTTTTATTTCTAGTTAGCTTTTTATTTCTAGTTTCTAGTTCTATTTCTAACTAAATGCAAAATAGAATTTTGTTTTATTTAAGCTTTATTGAAATGAACTAAAATTAACTATATTTTTTAGGCTTATAAATTTTAATCCGTTGTCTTTCCACATATTTCTCTTTCTCACAGAGAAACATTTACGCAATGGATCTACGCAGCGCACACAAAGATACAGAGAAGTCTTCAGCACATCTGCCGCTCTCGCTTGACCCAAGGTTCCAGTCCACAGGGGCTTGTATATATCGACAATTAACCCACCACAAGAAAAAGAAGAAAACATCCAGAGAGACTTCTGAGGAAGAATGGGATAGAAGAGATGATGATGATGATGATGATGAGGATGACGATGATGGTGATAATTATGACGATGATGATGAGGGGGTTATGGAGGAGGAAGAAGAAGAAGAAGACACAAGACAAGGAGGAACTAAAACTGGCAGCAACACTTTAAAAAGTATGTTAGTTGGTCAGGGGGCAGACATAGTTGAAACTCTGACCTAAATTGATATCAAGACTGCAGTGCTCTTTGTCAGGCACATTATTGTTATTGTAGTTGGCAAACCTCTTTAAAACCTGTAAATTATAAGCATAATAAACACAAAAATGTTTAGCCTATGTTTCAAATCCTAAAAAGTAAAATCGAGTTTTAAATTCTAGTCATTTATTCATAATAATTCATAATGAATAATATATATATATGCTGGAAATAAAAAAAAAAAGGTTTTTAAAAGTTTTTATTTCTGTAATGGCAATTCCTCCAATTCCTTTAAGCTAGAACACGTAAAATTCATCAAATGGACAATAATTTCTCTAATAATTTGCATTTCTAATAATTGCAGTTCTTTGCAATTTTTTATTCATCAATAAATCCTAAAAATGTTTTACGATTTCTACAAAAATATTAAGCAGCAAAAAAAAAAAAGATAAGATTACAATGATTATGTACTAATTCATCATAGGGGCGATTTCTGAAATATAATGTGGCACTGACGACTGAAGAATGGCTACTCTGACTTCACAGGAATAAATTACATTTTAAATAAAAATAGATAATTCATGTAATTATTTTAAATCATAGCAACATTTTAAATTACTGTATTTACTGTATTTAAAAGCATCTAAAACAGTACCCTATACAATACTATGTTTCTTTAACATGTTAAATGTGTAAACATGTACAAAATATGCTCTGTGTCTCAGATCGTGTCAGGAGACGTCCCTGGAGTCCAACCACTGGATCAGAGGCAATGACTATATCTCCTTTACCTGAAGACTGGAGTCCAGTTATGCGCCCAAAGGAGGTCATTGTGACAGATATCACCATCAACTCACTGACTGTGACTTTTAGAGAGGCCTTAGTAGCAAGAGGGTTCTTCAGGAGTTGGGAGATGGAGATCTGACATTACAGACTGAGGATTGAGAAAAGAGGAAAGAGAATTGGTACACTCTTTTTTGCATTGTTGATTATGTGCTTGTACAACTTCCGCCAATGTTTCAGACTGCGTTTATTTGCACTATTAGTTCTAATTGTGTTAAAACCTTCCAAAATGTTGTTTCAGAGATTACAATCAATCGAAGTTACAGTAGCAGGTCATGCCGTTTAATGGCAATAACTGATAGTATTTGACCATGAAAAAAATCAAGCCAGTTCTCTGATACTGGTTTAGATGGTGTTTTGCAGTGAAGTTTACAGACTCTGCTAACTGGGATGAATGTAGTTTGGTCGAGTCATGTATTGAAATGATGCCTGAAATACATAATGCTAGTTCAGAGTAGCACAACGAAGTATTCCTAAAAGCCAATATATATATATACATACATGATAAACTTGGTGAACGTATTCTAATCTTAATCAATTAAAATTGTACACCTCCCACAGTAAAATAGAATTAGTGGCCTCTTGATACTCAAAATATGTGAAATACAACTTTGGAAAAAAGCATTTCAACGTCATAAGTAAAATAATTTAGTGTGAAACAAAACATTCTGCACTCCTCCCACAATTATGTTCTAACCTTTGAGCGTAATTGTGTGTATGGAATAAAGTTGCATTTTATTTTATTTTATTTTTCAACACTATCGCTTACTAGTATCTCATCTATTTGCAGTGTTTGTGCCTCTTTCTTGTCCTGCCAAGTATGACTTGCACCATCTTGCACAGTAGTCTATGTTGTAGATTTGACTGCTGTTTATTTTCGGTGTTATTTTAGTCCAAGATGAAAACTGAGACATGAAGACAAAAAAAATTCTATATTGAGCTGAATGTATATTTAGCCTCTAGGAACATCCATCTCTGGGCCTCAACTGTTGAATATTTGACTTCATGTGACCTGTATATATTTGATAGACTATGTCTGTGCCAAATGTCTGTGGTTGCATTTGCTATTCAGAGTATTTGCACTTTAAAATGGAAAACTTGGTATTAATGCCATTAATAAAACCTTGGTGTAACTCTATCATTATCCATTACTTTTTATATTTAATCAGCGTTGCTGTATGGATTAAGTTTGTCTCAAACCACCTCGGGTTGACATTGTTCCAGCTCCAACATTACATTGTAGAAAGTACATCACACCAGAAGCCAATTATTTTTAAATGGTACAAACATATTTTAATGTACAGTTAAATAATTGGCAAAAAAAAAAATCTGACCACCATAATAACTTTTAAAAAAAACAAAACAAAAAAACAGACTACTGTAAAACAGTAAAACTACTGTTATCAGAGCCACAATTTTTGCTCCTCTCAGCAAGCACCAAAGTGTTAGCAAGAGAACAGTGGTCAAAACTAGGAACCATAAAACTGTATGGTTGGTTTTCCAGTCCATTTTAGAAAGAAAAAGAAATTTACAAAGCAAATTGCCATGGTTTGTACAGTGAATCAATCTGTATACCTCTATATGTGCTCACAAGACATTTCCTTAAAATGCCTATTTCTCATTATTCCCAAAGCGGGACGTATATGTCATGACAGCAGTGTCATGTTGCATCAATACATCTTTGAAAAAGTGTAATTCAGTATCAACTCTTGAATTAGCTTCAAGTTTTTAATTCCCAAAAATAAAATTAAATATATCTATATATATATATATATATAACAAATATTGTTCTCCTTGTTATTTATAAAATAAGTCTGAAGCCATATTGCCTGTTTTGTATTTATCCAACACCCCTTTAACCAAGGAAAACAATTCATTTATAAGTTATTGTCATATCAAAAACATCATCCGCAATTTAAAACTCTCTTTTCCCCACTGTATTTGTGCACAGGAGGGAGATAATGACAGTCAGTGTTGGTTTATTACACAGTAATGCGATCCTTGTAATGAAGTACACATACAAAGGCGCATTGGTGCTTGTCTGACTTGCACTCCATTTATGTATAAAAAAAATCTCTCAGGTTAAGTCTAAGCTGCCCATAGTTCTTCAACTGAAAAAGGAAACATCTGTCCATTTATCTCCATTCACATACATAGATATATATTTTGTTTTTACAAAGACAAATCATTTTCAGTAATTTATTTGCAGTTTTTGTTTATACATTAAAGAGATCACTTAAATCCCAAAGTTCAGAACACTAGCGATGCGTGTAGAGACAGAACGATTCCTTGCTGGGGAGACGCGAGAGGAAAGAGAAGGACTTGAAATCAGGGATGTAGTTCCAGGTGATTATTTGCAAAATCCAAAATTTAGTCTCAAGAGTTCCCTGTGCGGTCCTAAAAACACCTGTAGTGTCAGCAGGTTCCATTTCTGAGGAGACGGGCATAGTGAAAACACATTCATGGGACAGGGGTGTATGAGGGTGGGAAAACTGCAACATGCAGAGGACAAATATTTCCCATGCAACAAGCCATCAGAAAACACATA
Organism: Enteromius trimaculatus; assembly: GCA_032361065.1. NCBI lineage: Eukaryota > Metazoa > Chordata > Actinopteri > Cypriniformes > Cyprinidae > Enteromius > Enteromius trimaculatus. The sequence goes on along the minus strand of JAUMHP010000062.1, from coordinate 7,603,303 downwards.
CTCATCTCCCAAACACTATCAAAACTTAATTTAAGCCCCATCCACCCCTCAAAAATTTGTTTTGAGAAATTGAGAGGAAAAAAAGAAAAATTAAGTAGAATAAGAATATAAATTCATCCTTTTATAGTCAGGTTCTATCAATAACAAAAATATACTCTTCAAAAATTGTAGGTTCAAAAAGCATATGCCATATACAGTCCAAAACAAAATAACAAGAAAATATCTACTAGCCAAAAAAAAAAAAAAAAGGAGCCAAGTAATAAATAACAGTTATTACCAATGCCATCATTTTCATAATCATTAAACAGGTGAGAATAAATCTAATAATCTCCAAAACCGATGACATTCTTGACTGCTTCGAGGAAAAGAAAACAAAATAGTCCATTTTGTTTATGCATTTTGCTTTTTAATTTCATGCCACTTTTAAAATCTTAAAAAATATCTATAAAAAAGGCAGACTTCTTAACCCCAAAAATATTTCTGGTCATATACCAAAGAGGAGATATTTCCCATCCCTTAACCCAAAACCCTTTGAACACAATTGGCAAAAAATATATTTTATATTTATATATACATATACATATACATACATATATATATATAAATATAAAAATGTATATATATATGTATATATATATATATTTTTATATATTAACAGCAATAACTTACCATTCATTTAATTTAATTTGTTGACTTGCACATGTAGTATCTCCCATAGGAAGTTCAGTTCTTTTTAATTACATAAGAAAAATATTAAATAATAATAATAATAATAATAATAGTAATAATAATACTATCGATGACAGCCTTTGTAAATCCTAGAATTGCTACCAAACCCTGGCAATCAGGACAGTTTCTTGAGCACTGCAACATTACATCAAATCTAACGAGTGATTCATATTCGACCCCATATCTTGGTTATTTGTCAGCATGTCATTTGTCCCTTGCCCATGCAAGGTTCCCATCCCACCTAGCTGCGAAAGCATGGCACTCTGATCTCCTCCAAATGGGCCCTGATCCATCGCATTAGCCTGTTGCTGCTGTTGGGACCCCTGGGGTTGTTGTTGTTGTGGAGGTGGGGGTGCAACCATGCCACCGTGATGCTGAGGAAGATGACCTGGGTGAGGGGAGCCCGTTTGGGTCTGTGGTGAGATGCGATGGGGTGAAGGCTGGGGCTGCAAGCGAGGAGATGGACTAGAGTTTGGTGGCTGGGACTGGGGCCGAGGTGACGGCTGGGGTGAGCGGACTTGGTTGCTTAGAGAATTGGGTAACTGCTGGCCCTGCAAATGAGGAGACTGGGACATCTGTTGCTGGGGCTGCTGAGGGCTCATGGGATTGTGTTGAGCAGGAGATCCTCCTCCTAAGTGTGACTGTTGTTGCTGGAGGAGCCGTTGTTGCATCGCTTGCTGAAGCATGACTTGGGACTGGGAACCAATTGGGGCTGACTGCACGTGTTGTTGCTGGAGGGGACCACCACCTCCAGGACCTCCATCAGCACCCTGGAGTCCTGCCAGAGCACCCTGATGCTGCTGCTGCTGTTGTTGCTGCTGCTGCTGCTGCTGCTGCAGCTGAAGTTGCTGGTGTTGCAACCTTTGCTGCAGAGCTGCTTGCACCTGCTGATGGGACATAGACCCAGAGTAGCTGTGTTGGGTGCCAGGCTGGGTACCTCCCTGTTGCTGCTGGAGACCACCAGGCTGAGGTTGACCAGTCTGTTGTGAGGGCAGTCCAGATTGCCCAAGATAACCCTGCTGCTGGGGTGGTTGAAGCTGAAACTGAGCATGGTTTTCCATATGTTGTTTTTGTTGTTGCTGTTGCTGCAAATGCCGCCTCATCATTTCTCGGTACTGGGGAGGGATGTTAGACATGTTAGCACCCTGATTGGGCATAACACCTTGGTGGTGCTGGTGCTGCTGCTGCTGCTGCTGTTGTTGCTGCTGCAATGCTGCCAGTTGCTGCTGTTGTTGCAAATTCCCTCCCATCATTGGCCGCTGTTGAAGTTGCTGTTGCTGAAGCTGATTCATTGGCATTGTAGTTCCCTGTGCCATGTGTACACCTCCTTGATTTGCTACAGTATTTACATTCATTTGCTGGCCATCAATAATTCCTGGACCTCCTGGTACACCTGGACCTCCTGCTCCAGGCCCGCCTCGACCAAGGTACCTAGGAACCCGTTGCCTGATAAAGGTTGCCATGAGCTGAGGGTTTGAACGCAGTATACTCAAGACTTGCTGTTGTTGATGGGGAGAGCTAGGTAACCTTAAGGTTCTTAGGAGGTCCTGTATGGCCCCCTGAGGGTGATTCCCAGGGCCAGTACCTGCAGGTGCGGTGCCTCCTTGGCCCATCATACCAATTACACCAGAAAGCCCTTGCTGCTGCTGACCAACTGTCTGCTGCTGCTGCTGTTGTTGAGGTGCAACCATTCCTTGCAGACCCATTTGGTTCATAACCCCAGATCTCTGCTGAGGAGGCATCCCGGGACCGTTCCATTGCTGCTGTGGCGGCACTTGAAGTTGGGGTGCTCCTTGCTGGCCCTGCTGTAACTGGACTTGAGGGAGCTGAGCCTGAGGTCCTGTCTGCTGCTGCATGCCTGCTGTAATCATTCCCTGCTGCTGATCCATGTGAGTTTGGGCAACTGCTGCTTGTGTTTGGGGTGGCATTCCCTGAGGCCCAACCATTGCAGCTCCAGGAAGGTTCATGCCCACCTGGTTTTGGCTTTGGGGACCCTGGTGAAGGCCATGTGGAGGCATCATTCCAGGAGGCTGGTTTCTTTGCAGGATCTTTTGCTGAGCCATTTGCCTTTGAGTCTCTGCGACTCGCTGAATCTTCATGGCAATTTCTACAGCGGCAGGTGGGGGGCCAGGTTGCTGATTTTGAGGCATCACAGGCTGCCCTAGGTTGGACTGTTGCTGTTGAGGGTAGCCTCCAGGCACAATGCCTGGCTTTCCCATTGACTGAGAAAGTGCAGAGGAGCATTTAGGTCTCTGCACGTATGGAGGAAGGTTGTTGGCATGCTGAAGATGCTGAACTGATATTGGCTGTTGCTGCTGCTGTGGGGAATTGATCATCCCACCACTTCCAGTCATTTGCTGGTATTGATGAGGCATCCCTACCAACTGCTGTTGCTGCTGTGATGGAACACCTCCAATGCCAGATTGGGTCACTGGAGCCTGACATTGCTGAGTGGGTGTCTGTGGGGTAGGGGGCTGAGTGCTTGGTGTTGGTGTGCTCGGACCAGTAGTACTATTGTTTCCAGGAGATGGCAGTCCACCATTTCCTCCTGGAAGCTGCTGGCCTGTCCTTTGCATGCTGGCCATTCTTCTGCGCACCATCTGGGCCTGCTGTAGCCTGTGCTGGAGCTGTTGTTGCCGCAGTTTCTGCTTGATGTTGAGGCAGAATGGCACAGGGCACTTGTTCTCTTGGCAGTGTTTTGCATGGTAACAACAGAGTGCGATGAGCTGTTTGCAGATAGGACAACCGCCATTGGTTTTACGCTTGCAGCCTTTGGTATGTTGAATTACACGTTTCATTTTCTGGCAAGATGGAAGAGAGCAGTTGGCATTGCGGCACTGGCAGGCATGCACCAGAGACTGGATGCACCTCTGAATACTGAGACGCCGAGAGTCTCCAGGATTCTGCGTTGAGGAAGGAGCCTGGTTGTTGCTTTCGTCATCCAACCCCAAGCCCAGTTTTTCCATCTTGTGCTCATGACCTTTTGTATTGTAGCAAGTGATGCAGAGATCATAGTCCTGTGAAGAAGTTAGAACAATCATTACATCGTGTACTGGATGAAAAGTCATTATTACCAGAATTAAGTATGACTGCAACTATAACTTGGGTAAGCAGACATCCTGTTTTTCCTAGCACAATTTTGAGTAAGGACACAGCAAAAAAGGGTTTTAATTTGGGTCTGTCTTATGAAAAATCATATTACATAAAAGCAGCTTTACAGAAAATGTATAAGGATCTTGTGCCACCTTTCCATGCCTCCCATTCTATAGTACTTACCTCACAAACAGTGCAATGAAAGCGAGTTTCAACATGGTGCTTGCACTCATTGCAGGTATAGACAAAGCGGTCCTGGCTCTGGTTATGCAGTTCCACCAACATGCACATTGTGCTCCATTTGGAGCGCCGCAATGAAGAAAACTCCAGGTGCTTATCCCGTGCAAGTGTTAAGAAGGCATCACGACCATCCATCAAGTCACACGCCATCAAAGGATCCAAGTCAACAATGGGCAGGAGAGAATTGGAATTGGGTGCCGCAAACAGTCGGATAACAAAGAACACCTAGCAAAGAGAAAAATAAATAAATTGGCAGGACATACATTATACAAAAAATGTGTCTTTATTTGACAATCATAGTACAGACACTGAATCAGGCTTTGGTGTTCTTCATACCTCTTTGTGCTTTTCCATTGTGGCATAGAGTTTCTGTGAAAGGTCATTGGACACATTTGGCATGCCCGGCTTCTTTTTGTTGGCTCGGCTTAAGCTGCTCTTGTTCTTGCTCGTCTTCTTGTTGTTCTTTTTCTTGGCATTTTTGCTGTCACCTTTTGTTATCTGGAGAAACAAAAAGAAATGTTCACAGCTGTTTGAAAAAGCACTTTAACAGGGGAACAAAACCTGAGATAAGCAAGCGCTTGAGGACTAACATCAACACTCTCATTGGATGTGCTGTTCTCCTCCCGCTTCCTTTCCTCCTCCTCTTGCTCTAGTTCTTTGATACTCTCTTCAAGCACATTGGGCCAGAAATCACCCTCAAAATACGGCAGTTCTTTGGCGCTTGTAAGGCGATCCTCTGTTGCCTGTTTGAAGATGTCCTGTAAAAGAAAAAATAAATAAAATAATTAGACTTCAACACATTTATAGATCTCTCTCTTTTATGCTGAAAAATGAAAATATTTATAATACAAATTTTTAACGATAACATAAAATGTCCAAATTTTACCTTGTAGTCATGCACAATGCGCTCTGCTACAGCTTTATCCAGCATCTTCTTATACCACTCCTGGAGCCGCTTCGGCTTGGGTATCTTCTGATCTGGAGGGTGACAGTGAAAGATGTAATCATCTCCTTCACTAGGAGGGCAGGCCCAGATGTGTCCTGTGGTAAACCTAAAAGGGGAAAAGAAAAAAAGATTTAACTAAGAATTTCACAAGGCATTAAATCATATGCACAAGTTGGTAGCTGACATCTGCTAAAACCATAGGACAGGGAGTATCATCTTACCCTTGTTTTTTGGCATAGTCCAGATATCCTAAAAGAATCTCATAGTATACGCTTGTTCTCAGACAACGTGGCTGAAAGAAGTGGACACTGTCCAAGTAGGATATGTAAACCCGTCTAAAGGAGGGAGGGAGGGAATTTTAGAAAGAAACCAAAACTGGCCCATCAAATTATAAAAAGCAGTTAAAGATACCTGACCTTTGATTAGGGGGTGGACAATCTGAGCCATACTCTTGCACGTGCATCCCAAAAAAACAGACATCAACACCCTCAACATCCTCAAATGCAAATAAAGCTTTCGTTCTGTATGGGAAAGACTCGGCCATCTCTCCACTATCCACAAACCTGTGAAAAGGAAAAGTCATTAAACATAATTATTACAAATTATAGGCCTGCCTCGGTTTTTTATAGCTTTACACTATACAACAATAGTGCTTCACAACAAAATACAAAATGACAGACTGTTTTAGGTACTATTCTTGAAACGTCCAAATAAATGTGTTGTATTAAACTATAGTGTCTGGTCTTACTCTATCCTGTCTCACCTAGACTTCATGCCTGGTTTGACTTCCACCACTTTGTCTGAGACATGAACAACACGAATAGTGACTTCACCAGATTCTGGGTGATTATGTCGCTTCAGAAAGTCATTAACCCGCGTTTCCAAGAAGTTGCCTAGTTTGGTCTGTGGAAGCCCTGAAGATGAAAAAAAAAAAAAAGGTTTGAAGGTTATCACTAATTGGATTATCAGTGAGAAGAAAACAAAACAGAAAATAGAATTACATACTTTTAGCAGCATATTTATTCTCTTTACGGGTCTTGTTGGACTTCTTCAAACAGCCATCACACACAAAGCTATATAAGGACAAAGAACAGAAATCGTGGAGTTAAAAACAAAGAACAAAGTCAGTTGACCGTTGTATTCCATTTCTTTGCAGCAAACTCACCCTGATGGCCATATAGTGTCATTGTGCAAAACACAGATCTGATGCATCTTACGACCACAATCCATACATTCCACAAATCTACAGCGTAAAGGAGGAGGAAAAAAAAAAATAAAAAAAATAAAAAGTTAATTCAGAGATTTTTGGTGAGTGAACAAAACTGGAAATAAAAAGTTACATGAACTTACAGCTCAGGGTCGAGCATGTCATTTTTCTTCTTTTCAAACTGCTCCTTGTTGATCGATCTGAAAATACATGCAAATTGTAGAGCTATTAAAACGAGAAAATTATTCTATAATATAAAACAGTGCACATATGGTCTTGAAAAATCTTGATTCAAAATCAAAACTGAGATTTATTGTTGTGAGAGGGTTTTTATTTCACATTAACTCTTGGGGCTTTTATATGGCAAATACAATGCATTTTATATGTTAAGATAATTGGCATAATTAGTTGTGGGTGCATTTACACTTGTATTTGATTGTATTTTGATTTTTGTATTTGGATGTATAGATCACTATAACCACTGGTCAGGGACATATTATGATCAATTAATGGAGTAAATGCTTGTGCATATTACTTATATCTGTCAGTCTGACAGAACAATAAAATAAAAAAAAAACTACTACAAAGTCAATTTTTATCCATCGGTAAACAATTTTAACTCTTAGTATGTTCCACTGTTATCACAAGTTGCAGACAGTAAAAAAATATAAACTCGTTTTTTGATGCAGAAAGATCGCACTTTAATAAGACACCGATTTTAAAAAAAAGGGAAAAGAGAAGTCTCTTACGTTTGAGGTTGGGATGGGTCATCTCCCAAGGACACACTCTCACCCTGGATCTCATTGAAACACTTCTCACAGAAGTGATACCTGTCAGCAAGAAGCCCATATTTTGGTGAACTACACCATGAGCCAACACCACAGCCAATCACAGAGAGGTAACGAGGAGGTAGCCACCAATCAGTGCAGGACAATGCAGGGCAGGGCAGACAGGCCAAAGGGGAAGCGGAGGACAGGGTCGTCGCCAGAGGAGCCAGTCATGATGCAGGATTTTTGAGCAGGGGTTTTGAGAAGGGAGGGGTTTAGGTGCAGATGATTGGTCAGATGAAAGCAGGCGATAGCAGACACGACAAAGTCAAAGTACAAGGGAGAAGAAAAGGGTAAACAAAAGAAAAACATTAGACAAGACAGAAATGGATGAATAAGGAGGGAGACAACAACAAAGACAAGCAGAGAGCCAAAGCAAAGCACAGATTAGCATTTACATGTATAATGAGGAAAAACCATTACAGCAAAACAGGAGCAGAATCAATTGCGAAGGGTGCCAAGACTTATGGACAACATGAGCACATTAAACATGAACAAAAAGACTGCAGCCACAAGCAAACAGGCATTTTAAAGGTGTCACTTTTAATAACACAGACAATTTCCTCTTCACTGTATTGCGCTGTCTTATATATCTGTCTGTGTAATAATAAAATGACTAAAAAAACAAAACAAACAAAGAGATCATGGGATTAATCACTGTGACAGCGCCAAATTTGTACAGATTTACAAGCAATTATTCAAAATAAATTTCTGAAAAATCATAAGACGACATTAAAGTGGTCATACTATATGAAAAATACAATAATTTTACATATATTTAACGTATTATGAAAACATTAAAATATAACCAACCACAATTTAATTTAAACACAAAAATGGCATAAATGACCTTGATTTTTGTTCAAGAAACCTTGATTTAAAGACTTCAGGAGGTTTAAATACATAAGTACATAAATAATATCCTAATAAAGAGATTTTAATAATTAGATGTAGCAGAAAAGGAGCACACTTTAAAATGCCAGGTCTTTTCACAAACATAGGATTTTACAAGAAACTGATTGGTGGAAAAGGTGGGATAACAACACTCTTATCATCTGCGGTGCAACTGTCAGTTCACTTTATGTGGCCAGGTACAGTGGGAAAAAAGCCGTTTAACATGTTTCACATGCATATGCAATAAATAATCATAACATGGGTCATTCAGGTATACATGTATGCTTGTGTGTCTGCTGATATTAACCTCGGTTTAAAGTTCCTTACCTGTTCTGATAACTAAAGTAAGCAGCATCTCGTGGTATAGTGCATAGCTGCTTCCCATAGCAGCACAGAGTTTGGGGAGAAAACTCAAACTGCAAGAGAGAACAGAAAAAGCATTAGCCAGTGTCATTTTGGTGAAAACATAACAAATGTCAGTTAACTTTGTACAAATACAAATTAATTTCTGGCATCTTTTAGATATTCTTGAATCTGTGCTATGACACAAAACTCAATGTTGATGATTAACGCTACGAAAAAGAAAACTTATTTGGCTAGCACAATCCCTACACCATATTTGCATCAGGCCCAAACTCTTGTTCAATCTGTCTATGAACAAAGAGGAAAGTATTGATTTATAGAACAAGTACCACTTCAAAAGGTGCAAACACTCCTATGCTCTCCATTTTACCTTTCTCCCACAACAGTAGCCAAGGCTCTGCATGACTGGGTCGATCTCTTGCTCAAACACCTCCGCCAGCTTGGAGCAGAACTTGTAGACCCGTGACGTCTTGCGGTTGTACAGCCAGGCGTTGTTGAACATTAGCCAGATGTCATCCACGTATTGCCATGGCTCTTGGTACTGTCCCGTGTCCAGTTTCCGTTTGATAGTAGACAAGTCCATGGGATTCTTCACAATGTCAAAATAGTCCTGCAATTTATCAAAGCGACAATGTTTAATATTATGAATGCGCATTTTTGATCATATTTCCTTTTGAGTAATCCACAGGTTTGAGAAACGAGTACTCGATTAATCGAAGGTGGAGTTTAAGCAAGGGGCGGGGCATTTGCGTGACAGTATACAGTAAATATTTAAAAGAAATAACAGCATGAGGTGAAGCTGAAGCGCTTTTTCCACATGACGCATTGTAAATAAAATTAATCACATAGCCTAAATACATAAATATGTAAATGTTATATAGCAAATTGTATTTATCTACACAAAATGCATGCGAGTTTGAACTATGTGCGCTTCTCCCGTTACTTTAAAACAACAGCAACTGAAGCCCCGCAACCCCCCCACCAGACCCACTCTCTCGGATCAGTTTTTAAAAATTTTACCTACCTTTTTTATGTTTGTAAAACAAATAAAACAAACATGAAACTCTGCTTTTCTGTTATTTTATTCAAGTGTTATTTTTAACAAAACAACTTTTATTTAAGCAGCATAACAACAGCAGTGGATCAAAAAAAAAAAAAGTTTTTTTGTTAAAAGGTTCGCAAAAATAAAGATTAATATTACTTCAAACGACTGTTAAGTAGCCCATAGCCTAACAAAAATTAGAAGCCAGCATGATTTGGCTGTGTAAACCTAAAATAAAAATAGCCTGAATAATTATCACAGCTACGAAACTTAAAGATAAGGTAACAACTTCTTCATTCTTTTAAAATGATCAGTCTGTAAAAGTAAATATAAAGCCGGCATAATTTAACTATACTGCTTAAACTTAAAACAAATACAGCCTGAATAGTTTGCCATGCATGGCTAAGAAAATTTAACGTAAGGATGACATTTTTATTCAAAAAGATCAGTCGGTCTATGTGCTCAGATGAAAGCAGGGTGCGGAGTCTATTTACAATTAGACCAGCGGTGGAAAAAACACGCTCAGCAGGCACAGAAGTTGCAGGAACAGTGAAAGTAGTTTACTTTTTTTTCTTTTATGCATTTTTTGAGCCAATCGATCATTTTCATGCTCGATCATCGCTGATGGGTTTGAGTAATCGAGTACTTGTGCACATATTTAATATTAGTACAAATCTAAATATCAAGGGAGAGAATTAACTTAATAATTAGTGATTTTCAGCATTTAGAAAATGCGTTTGAAATCCCCTCCCAACTATAAATAGCCAATTTTGAAATCAGTGCTACATGATTAGAGAAGACAGAGAAAAGGCACTGCAGCATTCCCTTTTGGATAAAAACTTCAGCTTTCATAACACACTTTGCCACCCCCCTCTGTCAATGTGATTGGCCGTGGCTAGAACACAAATAAATTGGAAGTTCAATCTATAGTTTTAAAAGGTGTCAATAGTCTGCTGAATACACAAATTGGCCTATTTTGCCACATCAGTCTGACTATTGCTGGTAATTGGAATGACTGGTACAGTACACCTTTTTAATTTACTAAATAACTTTTAATGGTGCAAAACTGCTTGAAAAATCAGTCAATTATCCTTTAATAGTATAGTTATGTGAAACAAAAAATGCCACTGCATTAAGGAGGCTGTGACTAGACAGCAAACGTACTGGTATTCCCAGCAGTGAAGGGTCCACAGGCTGGCGGAAGGGCAGAGACTCTGGGTCCTGACGGTAAAGAGACTCCAGTGTGGGCATCAGGGCCTGCCTCAACTCCTCTGGTTTAAAAACTGGTGACGAAGCAAGTACAAGATAAAGGATTATTTAAAAAAAAAAAAAAAAAACTGCAACATTTTAATTATACATTGGAAATTAACAAGTTAACCTGTAAATATTTGAAATGAACACTTCAGTCATTACTGATGGTGAGATTCAGGTTTTATACTGAAGATAAACTACAACTGGGTTCTTATCATACTTTTCTTTTTGTTAGGGACTCCAGAAGGTGAACTGTGGGATGCTGCAGACCCTGAACCTTCCTCCTCTCCCTTAGGCTCAGTCTTTATCTCTGGCTTTTTGACCTCCCCAGCTGCAGCTGAAGAAGTCTCCATTGGCACACCATCACTCGGCTCCTCTTTCTTTATTTGATAAATCATAAAGAAAGCAATCAATCCACATGGAATAATTTTTTAAAAGAAAGAGGGAGAATTAATATTCCTCAGACTTTAATTCTTGTTTAATGAAAATAAAACGTCCATTTCCTACCTTAGGCTTTTCCTCAGCTTTAATGTCTTCTTGTTTTCCAGTTTTTCCTCCTGCCATGCCTTCTTCATCCTCATCCTCCTCCTCCTCTACTTTCTGCTTGACTCCTACCTTAGGCTCAAGGGTGGTTGTGGAGTCTGAAGGACCCTGCTGAAATGATGTGTCCACACTGCTGACGGAGGCAGGGGTAGCAGCCTGGCCATCCACTGGTAGAGAACCCTTATGAGACAACTTAAAAAACCCAAACAAAAAAAAAAGTTAAGACAGACTGCTATGCTAAAGTGGAATGCATTCAGGAACATTTTTATGCGTATGGACATCATTTGTATGGGAACGATGTAATTAACGAGGCCCCAGGATTTTTCTTGCATACCAAACAGCAGTACTCACTGGAGTGCGGGGATGCTGGCTGCCATTTGGCGTTGAGAGGCCACTATGTGTGACAGCAGGAGGAGTTCCTGCTAATGGCTGCTGCTGCTGAGGCTGCATGGAATTGTCAGAACTGGCGGACGGAGGTAACTGCTGCTGATTGCCACTCGTTGCTAACTGGGGTAGGCTGGGTGTGTGAGGCTGGGGTGTCTGAGAGCCCGGTGCGGGTGTGGGTGTGGGTGTGCGACTCTGAGCTGGGGAAGGAGAATTCTGGTGGACGGGTGTGCAGTGGGGGAGGCTGATGGACTGTGTTGGGGTGGATGATGGAGGGACTCCACTCATGCTGTTAGGACCCAGAGAGCTCACTGAAGACCCGCTGCCTGCCCCTCCAGCAGACCCAGGCTGGGCTAATGGACTGCCGATTGGTAAAGATGATAAAGTAGGCATTTGCCCCTGCTGATATAAAAAAAAAAAAAAAAAAACAGCAAACACTGAGAATGCATTCATAATGCAGTTTTGTGCAAATAAAGGATTGCAGCTCTAGAATGTTAAATGAGAAAAACTACGACAACATGTTTGTGATATGGGAACTCATAATTGGACTGTGCATTAAGAATTCAATACAATTCAGAAAACATCTATGCTCTCTTACTTGAGTGACAGTGCTGTCATTTCCTTGGTGTGCCATGTCAACAGATCCAGCACCAAGAACAGGATTTGGACCTTGAAACTGTCCAGTTTGCATGTATTGATTTTGCATCTGTGTAACATTTGGCTGTGCCATCCTCACACTTCCTATGTTTCCCTGAAATAGCCAAATCATTCAGCATTTAGAAGGATAAACTTCAACCACAAAACTACAAAAAGGATCACTTCCAAACACAGTAATGACCTGGTTATGAGGTGTGCCGAGTGGAAGAGGAGGTGTAGATCTCTGGCCCACGGACTGCATTCCCATATGGTTCCCAAAAGGATTCATGCCTGCAATGCACCAAGAAAAAGAGAGAATTAACATACATATGTACAGTTAATTTTGTAAATTAAAAAAAATTATTA
>JAUMHP010000062.1:7569423-7582382 GCA_032361065.1 Enteromius trimaculatus | reverse complement strand
AGAAACCGCTCACTCGTTCACTCATCCCTAGTTTATGGCAGTTAAATGAACTCCATATAATAATAATAATAATAATAATAATATCAGAAAGCAGTAAATGATAACAAGTGAGCGAATTCGGACGTAAATAGCGTTCATTTGTAATTTTGGATTATTTTTCTTTATGAATTGCACTGTTCACTGTCACATTTATTGTATTATTTGATATAGAAGTTATTAAAGGGATAAGTCTTTAAACGTCCTCTTATTTCTTTCGATTGGAAAACTGTGCAAATCACTTTACATCAACTTAATTCTGATAGTACGATTACCTCTGACTCTTTACAGTCAGTTATACACTTCAAATTACTCTTATTTAACTTTTAACATCCTCTTTTTTACATTTTAAAAGATTCTAAGATTAAAGAAACGATAGACTCCATTAAACCTAAAAAATAATAAATCACCTGGAACAGATAACAGAATTGTATAAGTCTTTCGCCCAGCAGAGGGCGCCCTTTTTACTGCATGTATTTAATAAAAGTATTTCTAATGGGCAGCTCAAGTAGGCTTTTATTGTCATTCCAACCATATACAGTTCAGTACACCGTGAAACGAAACAACGTTCCTGCAGGACCAATGTGCTACATTCATGCAACAACATAATTTAACAACACAGCAAAAGAGAAAAATTAACAAGAACATTTTTTTAGGTTAACCTAAAAACTATATATTTCTATACAAAAAGCGACAATAATTGACAACAGATGACAAAGTGCACATACAAGCTACAGAGTGTGCAAATACTGCAAAGAGCAGTTCAGGTAGTGGGTATGAACAGTTATGAGGTTTTAGATCAGTCTGATTGTGCAAATGTGTGTGTTTATCAGTACAGTCCTAATGTTATTTTAGTTCGTCTCACTAATTTGTATGTGTGTGTGTGTGTGTTTATCAATCCAGTCTATTTGTGTTGAGGAGACGGATGGCCTGTGGGTAAAAACTGTTACATAGTCTGGATGTGAGGGCTCGAATGCTTCGGAACCTTTTCCAGATGGCAGGAGGGTGAAGAGTGAGTGTGAGGGGTGTGTCCTGTTAACCACAATGCTGGTGGCTTTGTGAATGCAGCTTGTGGTGTAGATGTCTTCGATAGAGGGAAAAGAGACCCCAATGATCTTCTCAGCTGTCCTCACTATCCACTGTAGGGTCTTGCGGTCTGATATAGCACAATTCCCAAACCAGATAGTGATGCAGCTTCTCAGGATGCTCTCAATAGTTCGTCTACAGAAAGTGGTGAGGATGGGTGGCAGAAGCTGTGCCTTCCTCAGCCTTCTCAGGAAGAAAAGACGTTGTTGGGCTTCCTTGTGCAGAGAGTTGGTGTTGAGGGACCAGGTGAGGTTCTCCTCCAGGTGGACTCCCAGAAAATTAGTGCTCTTGACAATCTCCAAAGAAGAGCCGTCAATGCCGAGTGATCGATCTGTGTCCTCCTGAAGTCAACAACCATCTCTTTTGTCGACGTTCAGAGACAGGTTGTTGTCTTTACACCAATCCGTTAGCCGTTAGTGTACTCAGCAAACTTGATGGAATGATTGGAGCTGTGTGTCGCTACACAATCATGAGTCAGCAGCGTGAACAGCAGGGGACTGAGCGCACACAGCCCTGGGGGGCCCAGTGCTCAGTGTGGTGGTGGTGGAGGTATAGTTCCCGATCCGAAGTACCTGAGGTCTTTCGGTCAGGAGTCCAGGATCCAGTTACAGAGGGAGGTGCTCAATAGGCTCAGCTTTCCGATCAGGTGCTGGTAGATGATTGTGTTGAATGCTGAACTGAAATCTATGTACAGCATTCTGACATAGGTGTCTTGTCAAGGTGTGTCAGTGCCAGGTGGAGTGTGGTGGAGATGGCGTCATCCGTTGAACGTTTGGAACGATACGCAAACTGCAGTGGGTCAAGTGAAGGGGGCATCAGGGTCTTGATGTGTCTCATGACGAGCCGCTCAGAGCACTGATGATGGGTGTAAGTGCAACAGGGCGGTAGTCTTTGAGACAGGACACAGAAGACTTCTTCGGGACGGGGACAATGGTGGTAGACTTGAAGCATGTAGGAACGTAGAGTTTTCCTCACATCAACCGTTGTGAAACACAGCACCTGGTCGTTCGGAGAAGGGGTGGTTTTCTTTGCCGTCACTTTGTTCTGAATGTCAAACCGTGCGCAGTGGCTGTCTGGAAGAGAGCTGTCACTGTCACAGGCAGGAGATGATGTCCTGTGGTTGGTAATGGCTTGTATGCCCTGCCACATGGGGGCTCTGAACTCTGGTTCTTAGGGCCACCTTGTCCCCCGCTTTGAAGGCTGAGTCATGGGTCCTCAGAAGTGAACGCACCTCAGCAGTAATCCACGGCTTATGGTTGGGTGGTGAGATGATGCTCTTGGAGTCTGTGACGTCATCTGTGCACTTGTTGATGTAGCTGGTCACTGATGATGTGTACTCCTCCAAGTCGGAGAATTATCCGTAAGTCGCAGCCTCCCTAAACATGTTCCAGTCAGTGTTCTCGAAACAGTCCTGAAGGGCAGAGATGGCTCCTGCTGGCCAGGTTTTCACCTGCTTCAGAACCGGTTTTGAGCGCCCGGCAAGTGGTCTGTTTGCTGGAATTAGCATAACATTAGCTGCCTTCTAGTATGATGCAAGGTCTTATAACACTTCTTCAAAAGTCAAACCGATATGTTTGTTAAATAATGATTATAAAACACTGGCTGCAGTTTTGCTGAGAGAATTAAAACTGTTCTAGACTTAATTATTGATTAAACACAATCACGTTTCATGAAGAGTAGACACATTGCCAATAGAAGTCCTAGATATCTTTGATTTTTCACATCTGATTTCTGATCAAAGTTTTATTTATATTTTTGGATTTTTAAAAAGCATTTGATACTCTTTTTTATTCTCCTTATTCTGTAATGCAATTAATGCTTTATATTGTTCAGAATTTTGAATGACTGGAATAAAGAATGACTGGAATTTGGCACTCCCAGCTTTCTTGGACGTAAACTAGGGACTGGAATCGGGATCGGCTCTCCGGGACGAAAATCAGGAACTGGAATCGGGATCGGCTCTCCTTGACGTAAACTATGAACTGGATTCAGGGACAGCTCCCCTGCCCGTAAACTATGAACTGGAATCGGCTCTCCTGGCCGAAACGCTGGAACTTGGATTGGCTCTACTGGCTGTGACACAGGGACTGAGTCTGGGATCAGCTCTACTGGCCGAGACTCTGGAACTGGAACGGGATCCATGGGGATCAGGTCTGGCATATCGGCCCACAAATCCAGCTCCGTTCTATTACATCGCAGGCTGGGAACCGCGGAAATCTGGAACCGCTTTTTTGGAGTTGGCACTTGTTGCCCCTCATATAGAGCTGGCCTCAGGAGCGGTGTCCGCCTTACCGTGAGGCATGAGCGGGGTATTAGTGGATGGTCTCCCGACCGTAAAACAGGAACTATATTGGGGAACGGCTCTCCTTGCCGTGACTCTCAAACTGGATTCGGGATTGGCACTAATCACCCCTCATATTGTGCCGGTTGCGGGAGCGGATTCTGCCTCATGGCGAGGCGCGAGCCGGGCAATGGAGGATGGCCTCCTGGCCGTTGCTCGTGCGGGCCAGGAAGAGGAGTGAGCACGTTGAGGAGGCGGTGGAGGATCTCCTCTGGTATAATCATCATTTTGGTATGGTCGATCGTACTGTCAGGGTTGTGCATTAAACACAAGGGAAAGACTCCAACGTGGCAATTTCAACCTTAACTTTAATTATGTTTTCTTACAGTTGGGTGGCCTAAATTTTCTTGCTCTATTTAATTATAGTATTGAAAAATTACCTGTTAAACTCTCGGCATTCCACAAACAATTGCTTCTTGCTTGGTCTCTTATTTATAAGTACAATTTCTCACCACACTCTTTCTTTATATGGAAAATCGTAATACACTTTATAAAAACGAGTATTGTTTTTACAGAATTGGTATAAAAATAAAATAATTTTAGTACGTGATCTTTTAAATGAAAGCGATCTTCTTCTGTCTTATTACGAATTTTTACAGAAGTTTAACTTTCCTGTTTCACCCAAAGAATTTGCAATTATTGATGCTGTTCCTTCAGGAAGTCTTTTTCAGAAGGAAATCGTATCCAAGCCATATGTTATTGTCTAATGGAGTAACTTTACTAATACTGCAAATTGGAATCAAATTTGACTTATTGTGAACAAAGTCAGAGAAATATCTTTCAAGTAAATCCACAGATTCTATCCAGTGAATCGTTACCTTAAAAAATTCAAACTTGATATTGACAAAATGTGCAACTTTTGTAAGGTACAAGATTTGTATTTATATTATTTATAAATTTATATATTTATATTATTAATATTAATTAATTACGCCACCCAGTATCCTGAGGCCATCCCCCTGCGAAAAGCCACTGCCAAGGCCATTGCCCAGGAGCTGTTACTCCTGGCCAGCCGGGTGGGTATGCGCAAAGAGATACTGACCGATCAGGGTACCCCTTTCATGTCCCGGCTAACGGACAACGCTAACAATCTCTGCAGGCTGCTGGGGGTGAAGCATTTGAAGACCACTGTTTACCATCCACAGACGGACGGATTAGTCGAACTATTTAATCAAATATTAAAAAAGAAGCTCCGGCGAGTAGCCACGGAGGGCAAGAGAGACTGGGACAAGATGATTCCATATGTCCTGTTTGGTATCTGGAAGGTGCCTCAGGCCTCAACTGGCTTTCACCCCCTTTGAACTTCTGTTTGACCGACAACCCCATGGACTTCTGGATGTGGCAATGGAGGCCTGGAAACAGCAGCCTGCAGTTCACCGCACTGCGATCAAACATGTCCGCCAGATGTGTGAAAAGATCGACAGAGTCATGCCGTTAGTCCAGGAACAGATGACGAAAGGCACAGCAGTCCCAACAACGACTCTACAACTGGTCGGCCCAGCCACGGGAATTCCAGCCTGGAGACAGGGTGATGGTCCTGATCCGACAGCTGCCTGCAAATTTTTCACCACATGGCAAGGCCCCTATATTGATTGAAAAGCTGGGTCCACATCAGTACCACATCAACCTCCTTAAAGCGATCAGGAGATCGCTATTAAAGGAACTGCATTCTATCTGCACGAAGCGATCAGACGGTCAGCCTTAAGAAGCAGAATCTCTGCTGATTTTTTATCTCTGTTATAAAAATAAATATTCTTTGAGTTCATTTTATCCTGCCTCATGTGTCTATGCATGAGCATTATAACTCCTCTGAGGTTTTCCAAATGTTTGCCTCGAAACTCAAGACATTGGGGACGCTAATTTGCGAAGGGTTTTTGACAGGGGCAGGGTGTGTGACTGTGTGTGTGGAGTGGGTGACACAGAGGGAGGGTGGGTGAGAGACAAAGAGGGAGGGAGAAAGAGAGGGAGGGAGACTTTAAACATGTATTTAATTACTAGGAAAAAATCTATCAGTTTTTATATATTTATTTTATGTATTACAGCTAAAGAAATCTCTTAGGCTCAATCATTTTCTGTTAGTTTTAGGGACAAAAATTCTAGATCCAGTTAATATGTAGGGAACTGACAACATAAATTTATAAATTTGATACTGATATACTGATATAATCTTATGAATGTAACAGTAAAAGAATACATGTAGATCAATAATATTGGAGAAAAAATACCTATAAATCATTAAAGGTAAACATATAATAAGTTCTAATTTGTTAAAATTAGTAAGCGCATTAACTAACATGAACTAACAATATAAATCAATATATTTCACAGCATTTCTTAATTTTTGTTGGTGTTAATCAAAATGTTCACTTTAATTCACAGTGCATCAAATTTATTTATTTTTTAATAATATTTAAGATTAAAACGTAATATTACTTAACATTAATAAATGCTATATAATTACTGTTCATGATATTTAATATAGTTGATGTTATTGTTAAACGTTTCCAAACTTTTATATATATATTTGTGTTTGTATGTCACAGATGGTTTGGATTAACCCTTTCATTACTGTATATCTTAAGCTTTCAATTTGCTTTTGAACTGGGAATAAAATTGTAATAAAAATTATTTACATTTTATTTTAATAAATATTAAAAATGTATAAGGTATGCATTCACATGAATTAACACTTAACAGTTGTTTTTATTACTGTAAGCCATTACCTTCGAATGCCAGGCTATTTAAATTACAACAGTCTACCAATATCGCATGTAACTTGAGAGACGGTCCCTAAATTTGCGATTATCAAACGTCAAGCCACCTTTATGCCAGGACCTTACAGGAAACAAAATTCAGGTTCCACCGAGATTTGAACTCGGATCGCTGGATTCAGAGTCCAGAGTGCTAACCATTACACCATGGAACCACGCTGTTTTGCTGATAGCATATCATGACTATTCCAAGGTTGGTGCAATAATAGTGAACCTTACTGTATAATATCTAAATAGTTTCCTGTATAACTAAAGCTTTTCATAAAATCGCATCGCGTTACAGTCCACCAGTATACATAATCGTACAGGTTAATAAAGTCATTTTGTAATGTGCTCCTGTCACGTAGGTCTGGTTCTCCAGCCCAGATGATGGCGATAGTGCGCTATCCACAATAAGGAGCAAACCACAGCAGATCGGAGTTTCTAAAGCAGGTGAGAAATGTGTTGTTTTGGAGTTATGTTTTACAAGCAACAATTTACATATTTTTGATTTGCCCCGTGTTTCCATTTATAGGAAGCTCTTAACGTTGATGTTCTTCAAAGCTTTGTTTATATGCGTGCACCGTTGAATGCGTGCTAGTAAAGTAACGTGGTTATCTGTTGGAAATACTTCAATGTTTTAATGCTTCTTCAACGTAATTCGCAGACAACGTTTGGAACCAGCTGCAAACTATATTCCCGAAGACGCCGTGGACCTTGATGCATGTGATCCCACATCTTTATTAAAAATTACAAATGCCTAACCTATGTGTTGCTTATGGATGTGGGAAGTTCAGCGGGCAAAATGTAGCAATGTTCAGATTTCCCAAAGACCCAGAGGAGTTCCGCAAATGGGAGAAGCAGGTCAAGAAGACCCGAAAGAAATGGGTCGCCAAGACGTACTCCCATCTATGCTCTGAGCACTTTAGCAAGGACTGCTTTGATGCGAAATCCTATGCCTCTGCAAAGACGATGGGGTTCAAAGGGCTGAAACTGAAGGATGGAGCTGTCCCGACGATTTTCATCCGACCCCCGTGCAGTAACTGCGGAGGAAGCGGTGTATCCTGTTCGTTTTGTACAAAGAGGAGACGCAGAGCGACAGCTGAACCCCAGCATCTCGTATCAGTGAGTTTCCCATCATGACTCTTTCAGTGCAGACTCATGAAAAAAAAAAGGCCCCGTGGCTAGGTATGGAGGCCCAGACCTGCAAAAAACAAGTCAATATAGCAATAACAATAACTACTACTACTACTACTAAATACTGAGGAAAAAAAACTACTAAGTCTGAGGCCAGTACGATTTCCTAAGAACGAGTTCAATACTCTGCATCGTCAGATTTAACTGATCAAAAATGACAGTACAGACATTTATAATAATTTTGAATGTGATTAATTGTTTGACAGCGTTATTAAAACTGCTATCAGAATTGATAATGATAAAATATGTTTCTTGGGCAACAAAACATGATTTCTGAAGAAAACATTAAAGACTGAACACAGGAATAAATCAGATTTTAAATATATATATTAAAAACTGCTTTAAATCATTACTTTACATTGATATATCTTACTGTATTTTTAATCCAAAAAATAAAAAAAAATACTTTAAAAAAATGATTCCAAGCTTTTGACTGGTGGTATGTATATGTGTGTGTATATCAGCATTTTATTATTACCTCTGTTTAACCTTTGTTTTGATTAATTAATTAATACCTTTGCTTTTCCTAATAAGGATGAACAGGAATGGACATGGAATGATGGAGAAGAAGGAGAACACCACAATCAGCAGAATTTCAGTGATGAAGATGTTAATAATTCTATGACAATTTCTTCCTGTGCAGAAATTGATGGAATAGGTAATTCAGGAACACTAATATTAGGGAACACGTGCATGCCATGGATAAGTGTAAACCCAACTCAATTCTATGTCTCTGCAGTTACATGTGAAATGTGTGGAACCAAAGGCACCACGGAAACCTTCTTCTCCAGGTCCAAGCGCTTCTGTAGTGTGTCGTGCTCGCGTTCATACTCATCCAACTCAAAGAAATCCTCAATTCTTGCACGGCTCCAGGTGGGAATGTCTGGCAAAGTAATTATACCCACATTTATTCGGACAGTGAATTAATTTTTGTGTGTCTTCATACTCAGGGAAGGCCATCAAATAGGAAATCATCACACAAACTCTCTCTGAAATCACAGACGGAGGCTTCACACTCAAAAGTCCATGAGCAGCAGCATCAGGAGAGTAGAGCATTTGGACAAGATGGTAGGAAAACACACAGTTTACTCTTAGGTTTTGCTACAGTGAGCTATACAAATATCTAAATGATGATTTGGTACCGTCTATGTCAAGCTACTTTGGCTGGATTTGACTGGGGTAATTACCTTGAGAAAAGTGGCCTCCTCGCTGCCCCTGTATCCTGCTTCAGACATGTGAGTGATTTCTATGTACTGTAGAAAAATGCTCAATAAAAATGTTTCTGTGTAAAACAAATGTGCTGAATGTTATAATGTGTAAATGACCTTCCCATTGCTGTTGCATTATGTTGGTCAATCTATTACCCCCCCACCTCACAGGTACCACTCTGCACTCAATGGGACGACATCTACGTGGGGTTAAAAGTGGAGGTTCTCAACAATCACACAGCCTTACCAAGTAAGGTGTACTGGATCGCCACTGTTGTGCAGCTGGCAGGTACATAACTCATAATAAAATATAAATATATTTAATTGTAATATTGTAATAAATAATTATTATTATTCAAAAGTTTGGGGTTGGGGGTATGTCTCTTTTGCTTGCCAAGACTGCATTTATTGATAAATGAAAAAACACAGTAAAAGCAGTTACATGAAACAAATTTCTATTGTAAATTACATTTCTATTTTATTATATTTTAAAGTGAATGGGTTAAACAAAAAAAAATGAATATACTAAGACAATAAACAACCAGTACTAATTAAATGGAGCGTATGTTTATGTGATAACATGTTTTGAAGATACACATTGTTTATTAGATCGCAATAAATGCCATTTTATTCAAACTAGTGTGAAACAAATTAAAATCGCATCATATGAGTGTGTACTAGGTTTATTTATTATGGATATATAAAAACCAACATATGCTTGTATACATTTAAGAAAGATGTTGTATTTATGTATTAAACATGGTAACATTTTACAGGAAGGTGTCATTACTTAACATTAATGTATTTACTAACATGAACAAACAATGAAAAATGTATTTATTCATCTTTGTTAATGTTAGTTCATAAAAAATGCAATCATTCATTGTTTATTCATGTTAGTTCACAGTGCATTAACTAATGTTAACAAAAACAACTTGTGATTTTAATAATGCATTCGTAAATGCTAAAATGAGCATCAACCAAGATTAATAAATGCTGTAGAAGGATTGTTCATTCTACCTTATTGTAAAATGTAACCTTAAATATAGTTATATATAATACAATATCATAATAAACATAAATGTATAGTACATATAGACAAATATTTTACAAATATTACATGTTATGTACGGTATGTGTGTATATTTATACATGTGTGTGTGTGTATATATATATATATATATATATATATATATATATGTGTGTGTGTATATATGAATAATAAATACAGTACATATACGTTTATTATTTAAACAAAAACTTTTATTTTTGCGATTAATCATTTGACAGCACTAATTAAAACATTGTACATTTGTAGTGTGCAGTTAAATTTAATTGTGGGTACCATTACGTGATATTGTGTGTTACTTAGACTTTTGTGTTTCTCTCAGGGTATATGGCTCTTTTGCGTTACGAGGGCTTTGAAGATGATGACAGCCATGACCTGTGGTGTAATTTAGGCACAGTTGATGTTCATCCTATAGGCTGGTGTGCAGTGAACAGCAAGCTCCTTGTCCCACCTCAAGGTGAGTATTTACACCATAGGCCATCAGGTATAAATTCTATAAGAATGCTAAATCTTTATATTTATTTCCTATAGAGGTCCACCAGCATATTAAAGACTGGAAATCTTACCTGATGGAGAGACTGGTTGGAGCGCACACACTTCCTGTTGACTTTCATGTCAAGGTGACAGCTCTGGCAAATCACTATTTTATTGACACCATCTGTTTTTCTTTCATTTCTGCATAACTGTTATCCTCTGTTTCCCATTTGTCTGTGTTTCAGATGGCAGACAGTTTGAGGTGTCCGTTCAGGCAGGGGGTTCGGGTGGAGGTGGTCGATCGCTCGCAGGTGAGCCGTACCCGTTTGGCTGTGGTGGATACTGTTATAGGAGGCCGACTCAGACTGCTGTATGAGGATGGGGGACTGGGACCCTCAGGTGAAGTGCTCTCAGATTTCTGGTGTCACATGCTGAGCCCCCTATTACACCCTGTAGGCTGGTCTGAAAGAGTCGGCCACTCAATCAAAGAAACAGGTGAGAAGAAGAGAGATACAGACAGATAAACAATGTTGACAACTAAAAAATACTGATTGGGTTTTCTTGGTTTTTACAAGGACACCTCAAAATAAAGTGTTACCATTTATTATTATTTTAGTATGGAAGCTAGTTTTCAGCTCATATTACAAAATGACCTTTATTTCCATACTATTTTGTCAGAGGTTGTTTGTCTTATTAGGTTTATAGAAAATATCATGCATATTTCTCACACAGATACAAGTGTTAACATGAGTAGCCATCCAGCATTCCGCAAAGTCCTTCAAAACAGCGTGCCAGATCAATTCAAGAAGGTTAGTTCAAGTATGCCATTTACTTAAAAGTTTGTCACAATTCCTTGTTTTTTTACTATCTTAGTTTAAAAATCTTATGGCGTGTAATCATTTACTATGTATAATTCCTTACTCTATGCAAACAGTTAAGGGCCGTTTACATGGGAGACACGTTTTTTGAGGAAGGCATGAAACTTGAAGCAATTGATCCTCTGAACCTTGGGAACATCTGCGTTGCATCAGTCCGTAAGGTACGATACAGCCTTCAAGTACTTGAGGTGAATAATTATATTACCTTGTTAAAAGTATTGACGTGGCTTATCTCATCACTCAGGTGTTGTTGGATGGATACATCATGGTAGGCATTGACGGTGTCGAGATCGGTGATGGCTCTGACTGGTTTTGTTATCATGCCAGCTCACATGCTATTTTACCTGTTGGGTACTGCGAGAACAACAACATACCTCTCACCTTACCTCCTGGTAATGTCTTTAACGTCTAAAATTAATATTTAAGGGAAAATAAATTGTTTTTTTTTTAATTGCTTGCTTTCTCATCAGGTTATGATCATGCCACATTCTCATGGGCAAAATATTTAGAAGAAACAGGAACTGTAGCTGCTCCACGAAGACTTTTCAACACAGTAAGTCTTTTGATAGTTGAGCCATATACATGATGTCAATGCATACGAGTTTGAATGTTTTAAGCTTATCTTGTGGACTTTCCCAGGATGATGTAGGCCATGGCTTTAACTCAGGTATGAAGCTAGAGGCAGTGGACCTCATGGAGCCACGGTTGGTGTGCGTGGCCACTGTTAGGCGCTGCATAGGCCGGCTTCTCCTCCTTCACTTTGACGGCTGGGAGCCTGAGTTTGATCAGTGGGTAGACTGTCAGTCTCCTGAAGTTTATCCTGTGGGCTGGTGTGAAATCACTGGCTACCAGCTGCAGCCACCTATCGGCCCAGGTAAAATAATTGTCATAGTATTCATATGTGTTGTCCAAAATTTGGATGTTACCTGTTGTTTTTTTGTTTTCTTGTGTAGAACCACCACAGGGTCAGGAACGCTCACACACAAGTAAAAAAGCAAAACCTTTTATGGGAAGGAGGAGTAAGTTTAATTTGATTACTTGTTGATTCTTAAATTATTTAAAGCACATAATGGTTACATTCATCAAATGTCTCTTAACTAGTTTTATACTGTGTTGTCAGTAGCTTCCTTTCATTCTCTTATGATTCGGTATTTGTCATTTTAGAGCGAAGATTTGTAAAGAAAAACATGGGTAAATGCACATCTAAAAGCCAGTCTACACGGCCCACTGAGAATCCAGAGAAAGATCAATCACAAGAGCCATCAAACCCTTCTGTCACTCCACATACCTTACAAATAAAGAGTGAACCTGAGGAAGAAAGTATGTAGTAATCCCTTCATTCGAAAAAATGTATATTCAAAAATATATTTATATCTTTAGTTCTTACATGATTTGCCTGTGTCTCTACAGTTATCGCAGTAAAAGTGAAGGTGGAGGAAATGGAAACCCCTTTATTATCAAATGCACAAGCCAAAGAAAGTGACAAC
Organism: Enteromius trimaculatus; assembly: GCA_032361065.1. Classification (NCBI taxonomy): domain Eukaryota; kingdom Metazoa; phylum Chordata; class Actinopteri; order Cypriniformes; family Cyprinidae; genus Enteromius; species Enteromius trimaculatus. The sequence goes on along the minus strand of JAUMHP010000062.1, from coordinate 7,569,856 downwards.
CCAGAACCATTCACAACCTTCAAACAGGAGGACTTAGTTTAACCCGTGTGTGTATATATGTGTGTATGTGTATATATATGCAAAAGAGAGCAGCAGATTGTCTACTTTGTGGGTTTTAATAATAAACACTTGTAGTCTGTTTATTAAGCATTATTTTTGGTTCTGAAATAACACTGGTAGTTATTTAACTCAACCAAGCTGTTAAGTGTCTGCTAGTTACAATTAAGTGATTATTACTTTATTTTCATACATACACATGTATTTTCACATTACTGACATCTTGCAATCTTCTATTAAAATGATTTCATTTGTGTTAAGGCGAGACACTACAGGCAAAAACACCGTTTTTTTATGCAGTGGTCAATTTTGAGATTTTGGGCTAGTTTAGTCCCTCAAAATGTGTTCTTTAGAAATACTATAAAGAAAATGTTAA
>JAUMHP010000062.1:7551132-7569323 GCA_032361065.1 Enteromius trimaculatus | reverse complement strand
TTGCAATACATTTTTTTCTCCTATTCATAAGAGTAATCAACTGGTAAAGTTTCATGGTTCTATTTGTAAGTTAAAAAGTTTACCCTATTCACCTGTAGTGTCTCGCCTTAAGACACTTTTTGATTCATTATTTGGAACAGAGGTAAGCCTAAAAGATTTTCAAATTCTTGGTGATTTCAAGGCATATTACAAGAAGTGTGTAATTATTTACTGACATGTTAATTAGCATAATACAAAACAATTTTTTTTTAATCAAGTAGGTCACTTTAACAGTCATATTTAAAACAAGCACCCTCAATAATGAAACTGGTTTAAAGTAGGCTTCAGGTTATATTTACAGTGGGTACGGAAAGTATATTCACTGTTATATTGCAGCCAAGTTCTTTTTTTCCCCTCAATGTACACACAGCACCCCATATTGACAGAAAAACACAGAACTGTTGACATTTTTGCAGATTTATTAAAGAAAAATATCTCATGGTCCTAAGTATTCAGCTGTGCTGTGACACTCATATATTTAACTCAGGTGCTGTTTATTTCTTCTGATCATCCTACGCCTTTCCTTTGAGTCCAGCTGTGTTTGATTATACTGATTGGACTTGATTAGGAAAGCCACACACATGTCTAGATAAGACCTTACAGCTCACAATACATGTCAAAGGAACTGCCTGAAGAGCTCAGAGACAGAATTGTGGCAAGGCACAGATCTGGCCAAGGTTACAAAACCATTTCTGCTGCACTTAAGGATCCTAAGAGCACAGTGGCCTCCATAATCCTTTAATGGAAGATGTTTGGGATGACCAGAACCCTTCCTAGAGCTGGCCCTCCAGCCAAACTGAGCTATCAGGGGAGAAGAACCCAAAAATCACTGTGGCTGAGCTCCAGAGATGCAGTCGGGAAATGGGAGAAAGTTGTAGAAAGTCAACCAGTGCAAGACACATGAAAGCCTGCATGGAGTTTGCTAAAAAATACCTGAAGGACTTCAAGAAATAACATTCTCTGGTCTGATGAAACCAAGAAAAAACTTTTTGGCCTTAATTCTAAGTGGTATGTGTGGAGAAAACCAGTCATTGCTCATCACCTGTCCAATACAGTCTTAACAGTGAAGCATGGTTGTGGCAGCATCATGCTGTGGGGGTGTTTTTCAGCTGCAGGGACAGGACGACTGGTTGCAATCAAGGGAAAGATGAATGCGGCCAAATATAGGGATATCCTAGAAGAAAATCTTCTCAAGAGTGCTCAGGACCTCAGACTGAGAGACCTAAAAATATCTGTCCACCAACATTTACCATCCAACCTGACTGGAACTGGAGAGGATCTGCAAGGGGGAATGACAGAAGATGCCAGAATCCAGGATTTGAATAACTTGTTGCAACTTTTCCAAAAAGACTCATGGCTGGACCATGTGATATTTCAGTTTTTCTCTTTTTAATAAATCTGCAAAAATGCCAACAATTCTGTGTTTTTCTGTCAATACGGGGTGCTGTGTGTACATTGAGGAAAAAAAATAACTTAAATGATTTTAGTAAATTGCTGCAATATAATTATATATTTAAGGGGGTCTGAATACTTTCCGTACCCACTGTATCTGCATCAGTTACAGTGATGTAAACACAGCACAATCACACCAGCTTCCTTTTCTTTGTGGTACTTTTTTGCACTGTATAAGGTTTGGCACTTTTGCTTGGTTTGACTTTGGTTTTGACTATCTTGATGACTTTTGGAAGACTGATTAGAGCAGATTCAGTCTTTGTGGCCTTGGTTGGTTTTACGTGCTGAACAGTAGGAGGCTTTTCCCCTGGGCAGCTCTTAAAAACATGTACGTCTTTGACCCTTTGACCTCTGAGTTCTGGAGGGTGGCCACAGGTGGCCCTGACCTTCAGATTCACCTGCTCAATCCACCTAGTGGCAGAAGAAACATAAGAAATACAAGGGTCAAAAAGTAAATATCAGTAAGTATCAGCAATGCAATGATGAAGGTCAGTTCAAGCCACTCTATGATGAACAGTGTTGGGCAAGTTACTGTTCTGATTATTTTAAAAGTAATTAGTAGTTATATTAATTTTTTCTCTGTGAAATTTATGCAAATCCAGCATACACCCTCCCTATAAATATTTGTTACTAAAGCATGAACATTCACAAAATGCTGTTATTTTTAACTAAAGCGGCTGCCGCCTGCAGAGTTTGACAAAGGGTCTGCATTTATAATGTCTAAAAGACAACGCAGTTCATCACAATCTCACAAATCTCTGTTATAACACAAATATATGCATAAGGAATCTTTCATAATGTCTGTAATTCGTGTTATAACAAGAGGATTCTTGAGCACACACATTTCAGCACTCTATGATATCTCAATGCTGCAAACAGGTGTTATACACCTGAACAATAGGTGTTCATATTCCTTTCTTGTGCAATAGATATTTTATGCTTAGATATTTCCATTTTGCGGGTATACTGGTAATCATTTTATTCCCCTGCATCCCAGATGCATGACCATCTACCCGCAAATTACACACACACACACAATTTTGTTTCTGTGAATTGTGGGGACTTTCCATAGACTTCTATTATTTTTATGCTGACCAAACAATAGATTTTTTAAATTATTTCCCTGTGGGAAGTTTTATCCTTGTGGGGACACTTGGTACTAGCCACAATGTATTATAAACAGGTACACATACACAACACATATATTTTTATATACATATATGCGTGTTATTTTTATGTTTCACAATAGAAATGTTATCACTAGATTTTTGATTATACTTAAAAAAATATCACCAAAATCTTTTCAACAGCGATGTATATTAATAGGGTTTTTTTCATATGCAATCTTGCTATTCAGTCTTTAGTATGCTTGTTTTGTCTTGTCTTTTCTTTATTCATTTGTGTTCTAACACATTCATCTTATCGATGTCAGAAGTATGGAATGGACAGTTTTTGCAGTACATTTTAATGAATGGGAGGAAGTTTTTAGTTTTGCAAATAATTGTAGGTGTGTCCTAATTCACATACAAATGTACTATTCTATGTGTAAATAGTGTGAGTAGTGTGCTCACACTTAAAACCAAACAGTAAAAGTGCATTTCAAATACCTGTATGATGCACTAAACGGAAAAAAGTAGTGTGGAATGTTGGCCACTTCATGCACTCAACTGTTGCAACTTTAATTTCATAGCACAGGGCCAGTGGCTGTCAGACTCTGATGTTGAATGACTACCTTTATTTCATTTATACACTGCTTGGTTGAGTGCATAAGTACATAGTGAATATTTGTATAATGTATTATTGGGGAAGCAGCAAGTACAGTACAACAAATTTCATCTTAAAGATTAAAACATTTTTTGATTCTTTCTGACATAGAAAATACCAGGGCGCAGGATGAGATGGGCGAGTGCAGGTAGACGTGTGTGTGTTGCAGGTAGACACACTAGTGTGTGTGTTTGTATACTTTTTAATATTTAAAAAATATTGCTGCTTTATTGTTTTGAAATGAACAGAAAATTTAATAGAACTAAATTTATTTGAAATCAAAATCTTCTGGATTGTAATAAATGTCATTTTTGATCAATTTAATGCATCATTGCTGAATTCTTTTTTTTATTTTACACTTATTGTTTACAGTTAGATCCAATTAGTTTAACTCCTATTAGTTATGAAAAATACGTCTTACAGCCTTTAGTATCGTTAGTTCATGGTTCCTAATGTAGTCAACTTCTGTTGATGAATGGAACTCTATTGTAAAGTGCTACCAGTTTTACTAACCCCACACTTTTGAAGGGTGGTGATCATTTTAAGCAAAAAACTCACTTGCGAAGAGGCAACAATGGACAATCGCAGACCAGTGGATTCCCTGCCAAGTTTATAGCTTCGAGTCCTGTGAGTGGCCCCAAGTCCGGCAGCTCCTCAAGTTGGTTTCCTTCAAGAAACAGACTCCTCAGGCCAGACCCCAGTCCTGCTAGTGAATCTTTAGAGACCTTTGAAATAGAAGAGAAATTTAACCTAGTTTGGCATTATTCTTGCAGCATTAGAAAAGGTTTTGTCCTTACCTTTTCTAAAAGCATATGGTTAAGGTAAAGATGTTTAAGTGTGGTAGCAACTGGCTGAAAAACTCCTGTTCCTATCCAGCGAATAGGGTTACGGGACAGATTAAGCTCTGCTAGGCTGCTGGCTTTAGAAAGGGCCTCACTTGGAACTTCCTTCAGTTTATTGCTGCCTAGATGAAGAGTATCCAAGTCAGGTGCAGGATCAAAGGCCTTGGAAGCAACCACTGTGATGGCATTGGAGGTGAGATAGAGGCCCCTCAGTTTCTCAGCACCTGTTAGGATCCCTGCTTCTAGTTTAGCGATAGCATTATTCTCCATGTGCAGGGCCAGCAGACCAGGCAACAACCTAAATGCTCCCTTAGGGAACTGGGTGAAACGATTCTTCTCCAGATGGAGGTAAGTGAGATGGGGCAACCCCTTGAATGCCTCGGGACTCAATGAGTTGAGGTCATTTTCTGAGAGGTAGAGGTAGACCAGACTCTTCATACCACTGAAAGCCCCATCTTCTACCTCATGGATCTTGCAGCGCTGCAAGTGAAGAGAAACCACTTCTGCAGTGCCTGGGAAACTCTTTGCAGGGACGTAGTGGAAATGGTTGCCCCGCAGGTCCAACAAGCGTGTGTCCGGTGAAAAACCATGAGGGATCTTGGTGAGGCCTTTGTTTTCACAAGATGAGTGGTGGTTCTCAGCCTGCAAAATGTATTATAAGTTTTTTTTTAGTATTACAGTTAGTTTTTGTTATTTTTTGCATTATAATTTATTTGTATTTTTTTGGTTTTACCTTACTGTCATTTTTATAAGTTTATATATATATATATATATATATATATATACACACACACACAGTATTGTTCAAAATAATAGCAGTGCAATGTGAATAACCAGAATAATCCAGGTTTTTAGTATACTTTTTATTGCTACATGGCAAACAAATTACCAGTAGGTAGAGTAGATTCTCAGACAACAAACAAGACCAAGCATTCCTGATATTCATGCTCTGAAGGCTGTGCAATTGGGTAATTAGTTGAAAGGGTGTGTTAAAAAAAAAAAGCAGTGTGTCATTCAAGAAGTGAGGTCATCAATTCTGTGAAAAACCAGATGTGAATCAGGTGGCCCTGATGAAGGATGAAGCCAGCACTTGTTGAGCACGCATTTGAAAGCCTGAAATGGGTCGTTCAAGACATTGTTCCGAAGAATTTGTTTAAAAATTTGATTGGAGAGGGGAAAACCTATAAGAGGTGCAAAAAAATTATAGGCTGTTCAGCTAAAATTATCTCCAATGCCTTAAAATGGAGAGAAAAATCAGAGAGACGAGGAAGGAAACGGAAGACAACCATCAAATAACCAGAATGGCAAAAGCTCAGCCACTGATCAGCTCCAGGATGATCAAAGACACTCTGGAGTTACCTGTAAATACTGTGACAGTTAGAAGACATCTGTGTGAAGCTAATCTGTTTTCAAGAATCCCCCGCAAAGTCCCTCTGTTAAAAAAAAGGCATGTGCAGAAGAGGTTACAATTTGCCAAAGAACACATCATCTGGCCTAAAGAGAAATGGAGGAACATTTTGTGGACTGATGAAGGTAAAATTGTTCTTTTTGGTTCCAAGGGCCACAGACAGTTTGTGAGACGTCCCTCAAACTCCGAATTCAAGCCACAGTACACAGTAAAGACAGTGAAGCATGGTGGCGCAAGCATCATGATATGGGCATGTTTCTCCTACTATTGGTGTTGGGCCTATTTATCGCATACCAGGGATCATGGATCAGTTTGCATATGTCAAAATACTTGAAGAGGTCATGTTGCCTTATGCTGAAGAGGACATGCCCTTGAAATGGGTGTTTCAACAAGACAATGACCCCAAACACACTAGTAAACGTGCAAAGTCTTGGTTCCAAACCAACAAAATTAATGTTATGGAGTGGCCAGCCCAATCCCCGGACCTTAATCCAATCGAGAACTTGTGGGGTGATATCAAAAATGCTGTTTCTGAAGCAAAACCAAGAAATGTTAATGAATTGTGAATGTTGTTAAATAATCATGGAGTGGAATAACAGCTGAAAGGTGCCTAAAGTTGGTTGACTCCATGCCACACAGATGGTGGTCATACAACAAAATATTAGTTTAATGATTCACAGGATTGCTAAATATTTCGCACAATAGTTTGAACAGTCAATGGCAGACACTGCTATGTTTTTGAACACCCCCTTTCAACTATTTTACCCAATTGCACAGCCTTCAGAGCGTGCATACCATGAATGCTGGGTCTTGTTTGTTGTCTGAGAATCTACTGCACCTACTGGTAACTTGTTTGCCATGTAGCAATAAAAAATATACTAAAAACCTGGATTATTCTGGTTATTCACATTGCACTGCTATTATTTTGAACAATACTGTATATAAACACACAAAAGTATATATATATACGCCTAAAAGTATTGGGTCACCACCTTCCGATGAGCAGATCTGACTACTTCAGTAATTTCCATGAGTGCAAACCTTAATATTTATGCGTATAATGATATCCTAGGGAATTGTGTGCTTCCAATTTTATTGTGAAGGTTTGGACAGAAACCTTTTCTATTCTAACATGACAATACCTCTGTGTATAAGGCAAGGTTTAAAAAGAAATTATTGATTCAGTCAGTGTAGAAGAACTCGACTGTTCCGCAGAGAGCAAAGTCTCAATGCCAGCTGCTCTGGTGTGACTTTAAATGCAGACTCTGAGCCAATAACTTATCACCAAACACCAATGACATGTACATTCATGATATAAACAAAAGTATTGGTACACCCCCTTCTTTAAAACAGAAAAAGGCACTTCCAACAACAACTGTGGCAACAAAGATGGAAACATAATTTATGTGTTTAAATGTATTTCCATCACTGTTGCAACATTTTAGGAATTGTGTAAAATGACTGTACCCATATGTACAAGTCATTGGTGTTTGGTGATGAGTTATTGGCTCAGGGTCTGCATTTAAAGTCACACCAGAGGTGTCCAGCTGGCATTGTAACTTTGCTCTCTGAGGACAAGTCAAGCTCTTCAACACTAACTGAATCAGTTATTTCTTTTTAAATCCTGCCTTATAACATTGTCATGTTAGAATAAAAAAGGGTCCAAACTGTTACTATAAAATTAAAAACACACAATTTCCTAGAATATCATCCATCCATACATCCATCCATTTTCTTCAGCTTATCCGCTTAGCAATCTAAGCAGCTACGCCCAGACTTCCCTCTCCCCAGACACTTCCTCCAGCTCTTCTGGAGGAACACCAAGGCGTTCCCAGGCCAGTCGAGAGACATAGTCCCTCCAGTGTGTCCTAGGTCGTCCACCGGGCCTCCTCCCGGTGGGACATGCCTAGAACACCTCATTAGAATATAATTAAATGCATAAATATTACGGTTTGCACTCATGAAAATTACTAAAGTAGTCAGATCTGTTCATCAAAAGGGGCAAGGGTGACTCAATGCTTTCGGCAATATAATGTGTGTACACACACTGTGTTAATAATAAAGTTATATATAGAATATATAAATATATATATATAGAATATATATATATATACACGCACATATATACACTGTGTTAATGTTTATAAAATTTGATATACTGTTTAAAAATCTCCTGTGGTGAAAACATGAAGTAGAAAGTAATGACACTGAGTCATTATTAATCATTATTTAATTGAAATTAAAAAAGTTATAAACATTTTCCATGGTCGAACGTTTATTTATTTAGTTTATTTAGTTAGACAGTTAGTTGTTTAGTTATTTGCTTTTAGAGGATCACTAGATGACATGTCTTATGAGAATGGTCAAATTATTTGATTTGATAGAAATAAATATTAAATATGAACTATGCAAAGACTTTTCAGTCACTCTAGTTTTGCATCAACCCCAGTAGGTTTTCACTCACCTCACACTGACAGTTGGCTGGGCATTTGACTTTATCTGGAGGTGGGGTTGTGGGGAGTGTGGGCAGTCTGCTCAGCTCTTCCAGCTCGGCCTTCAGCATGGCCTCCTGGCTCTGACAGCGCAAATCAACGGGCTGTACCGCCTCCAGATTCTCACCGGACAGATGTGCAGGGCCTCCACACGTACCACCCAAGCGGACACGCTCCTGCATCGCCCACTCACGCAGAGGCCGCATGTAGCAGCTGCAGTAGATGGGGTTGCCTGCCAGATTGAGGCGAGTCAGTTTGGGAGAGCCAGGGGCCATTGGCTGCAGGACTCGCAGCTGGTTATGGCTTAGGTCCAGATGAGCGAGACGAGGAGAAAGCAGGATAGCTGCATTTGAAAAATCCTGCAGGGAGTTATGATCCAGGAAGAGATGAGTGAGTTTGGGCATAGATACAGACTCCTCTCCAAGGTAGGTCATGGGGTTGTAGCTTAGCTCTAAGCGAGTTACTTCCGGAAGTCTGGAGAGAAAAGGATGAGTGAAAAGAAGAGTAAGAAATAATGCTATGCTTTTAAAGTATGTATAAAATATTTAATTTATTATTCTGTTATTAGAAAAAATATATTTTAAGCATTTAATTTATTGCAAATAAGGTCAGTATTTTCCAGATCTTGCAGGTGTTCTTAAACAATTTTTGCTACCACTGTATTTTTATTGCTTTATCATAGTTTAGCTGACTTTTCCAGGCCTAAAAATCATTTTAAAAAGAGGCTTTCTCTTATATATAGATTTTTCAGGAAGGTAAGAATTTAACTGGTTCTTTACCGAAAATAAAAATAGGTGGAAGTTCAGTTAAAAATAAGTTGTTATTTTTTTGTGTGCTGTTGGGCGTATTTTAATGCTTGTTTGCCCCCCTAGACTCACTGATCAAGGTTAATCGTAATTTATGAAGACTAATATTTTTGTAAGTAGTTCATTGTTCGTTCATTGCATCTAAGTCAATAATTTAAACCTAGAACGTTTTTTAAGCTCACCTTGTCATCGTCTCAGTGGGAAAAAACTGCAGTTCATTGTTATCCAGGCTCAAACGTGTGAGAGTGAAGAGCCCAGCAAATGCTTCTGTTGCCAGATAATTGAGAGAATTGTGACTGAGACGTAGCCATTTGATGTTCTGCAAACCCTGAAACACCATATTAGGTATGTACACCAATTGGTTGTGTGTGAGAGAGAGGAGATTGAGAAGGCCAAGCTGTGAAAAAGCTCCAGGCTGGATCTCCTCCACTCTGTTACGGTCAATAATTAGCTGCTTCAGTGATGAAAGGCCATCAAATGACTCCTAGATTGTTACAAGAGAAAATTATGAGGTGCATGCAAAGATTGTCCAGGATTACCACTATAAAGACCTAGTGTGTCTTGCTATTCTCACCTGGTACAGGATCTCAATCTTGTTGTTGGCCAAGTTGAGCAAGACCAGCCGGCCGAGTCTGCGGAAAGCTCCTTCCCGCACCCTTCGAATGTTGCTGTTCTGCAGTGACAGGTGGGTGAGGTAAGGGGTGTGCGTGAACGCCCCTGTAGGAAGCTCCTGCATGTCATTTCCTCTTAGGTCGAGTTTCACTGTTATCTTGGTGATATACAGAGTGCAGCATGAAAGCATTGCAAAAATTACATAATTTCATAGAAATTGTGTAAAAATAAGGCCATGGCGTGTTACCTCATCAATGGTAGGTGGCACCTCCGTGAGATTCTTGTTTACACAAGCAATTGTGAGCTGGATGTTGTCACAGATGCAGAACTTTGGGCATTTGCCTGACTGCACAGTATGGAACTTCAGGGCAAGTAACATTATAAGGCTAAACATTGTGGGCTTTCTGTGTGAAACAAAAGGTAACACCAAGTAAATTAATTTGCTTTATTCAGATTACTGTATAAGGGCAAAAAACAGATAGCTTAAATAAAACTATGCCAGTTTAGTTTGAGGATTTAGAGTGCTGAGCTCTGCTGGTATGTTTGAACTGGCTGGACTGAAGGCATTCACATAATTTATGGTTGAATGCCACTCTTTCACTGATTTACAACTGAATGTCAAAACAGGCACTTCAGGAGCAGACTCTGACAATTAAATCTTCTTATAATAGCCATTTCTAGATTTATTCATTCACACCATTCACACTCCATTTATTCATGGAGTAAATAAGTTGTCAATAACACTGGGATACAGTAAAACAAGTGTCCGCTTGTTTTAAAATAAAGATAGCTCTAACCAAATAGGTGAGCAGTGAATTTTAATATATTTGGAAAGGATACATTTTGTTAATTCGACTAAATCACTTTGTTGGTCACGTTTGTTGTTCACAACCTTGTTCTGGTATTTATGTAAAGTCTGCTTCTACAGTAACGGCTTTTAGTTTTTACAGTTAGTTGAAAACCAGACTGTTTGATGACGAGTATATGCCCTGCTACTGAGTATGAACGATTTATTTTACAATCTGTGAAACACGCTTCTGCCGTTAGGCTCAGCATTTGAAGTCACAGGGCATTACATTTACACAAAAGCAATAAAACATTCAATAGTTCACTCAAAACACAATAAAATTCTTCAAATGTTCCTCACCTTCTGAAGGAATAAATATCACACTCTCTCGCGGTCTTCTTTAATCTTCGTCAAACCAAGCTCAGCCTATGACATCGCTCCGTTTTAAACAAAATTCTTACAATATATAGTCTAGAAAAAATGCGCTGAAAATCATTCAACAAAAAGAATTTTAAAACTCTAACGTACTCTCGCTTACGGGGAGCGAAACCGAAGCAGCCGGGAAAAAATGATTTTCCAACTGCGAAATATGTTCGTTGAGTCCCATGAGACTTCAGACCACGGCTCTGCAGCACACAAAGACGCGCACTGTTCTCAGTCTGGCCATCGGTCCCTCATAAATAAACTACAGGAGGAGAGAAGGTTCCCAGCAAGTGGTTCAACACCTATATTCTTTTCAGAGTCGAGATTCTGAGAAAATCGTCAGACAGGTTTGCTGGACCGCTCAAGGCTCAGTGAACTTGGGGCATTTGTCACTCAGGCGTTTGGTCTAAGAGTAATGGAGTAAGAGCTGAACTACAGGACGTATAACTGCATGCAAAACGGCTTTAGATTTGAAAATGGTCACTTTAATATAAATAAAGTGACTTTTACACTGAGACACAGACATGATTTTTCTCCCAAGAAAAAAAAACTCTTTAATATCAACAAAATGGAATGTTGCAAATGTAACAATATTCAGTGCATACCAGTTATAGGCTAGTATTAAATATACTAATGTCCAAACTTCAATTTCATTCCCTTCTTCATTTCTCTCTAAGATGTTTATACTACTTGATTTTGGTTTTAATTGCACCACTAATAGCTCACAATATGGCACATCTAATAAAAGGCATGAGAGAGTGAACATGCTCTCGGCTCCATGTCAACGTGACAGTTTAAGTAATGACAATTATTCAGAAATATCAGTTTATAACATTACAATCATTTAAGGTTTAAGCGATAATTAAGCCCTAATTATCATCCAGTGCCTCCCCCCCGCCCCGTTTCCCTTTACCAGTATAAAAATAGAAGCAATATTTCTAAAAAGAGATGAAAGAACACAACACTCCCATTCAAAGCTAACTGTCTATAGTTGATCTGTTAAGAAATTAAGTTTGGGTTAATTGTCATGAGGCACTAGTCGTCACTGTACTTTGCCAACCTTTGCAATCTGATATCGGCATACCAAAATGGATCCAGAATTGACAAAATGTAGATAAACTAAATCAATAGTTTACAGCGTTTGTTTGTTTTTGTACCCGTATTAAGTCATTTCAGTGGCTCTATAATCAGGGTTAAATTAAGCAGTGGTTCTTTTCACCAACGTGGTCCTGAGAGAATCTCTGGCATTGCAGCAGGATTCTAAGACTTTGCCATTTCTGCAAAACAAACAAATACATATATGAAGCGTCTTAAGATTATTATAGTACACAGAAAAAACAAAACTGTCACTAGGGTGGTAAGCTTTTCCAAAGGTATTGATATGTACTATTTTAAGTACTAACATTTAGGGGTACGAAGATGTATCTTTTAGCTATTTTATCTAATACCCTAAGGTAGCAGTAGTAACTTTTATTGAGTGCACAGGTGGACAGAAAAATGCAATAAAACTAGATATACATTATATTTTGAACACAAACTAACCGTGACACGAATTCTTCCAGAACTCCAGCCTGATCTGCTGGGAAAAACTCTTGTGCAGCTGCATGCTCCAAAGCAAGTAAGTGTCCAGGCAGTACATCTACCTTCTTAATTTGTTTATCTTCACTCTGGAAAAGCAAGCAGCAATAATGAACAAAATTGACAAAATTTGGGAAATAAAAGAAACTAAACTGAGCATCATATTGAGTTTAGTACCTTTAAAAGTCCCAGGTTCACAATCAGCGAGGAGATAAAACTATAAGATTGAGAGTGGGAATTGGAAAAGGCTTTCCTCAACAGGGCATCTGGGCAAGAAGATGAACAGCTGATTAGTCACAGGTTTGGAACAACATAAGTAAATGATGACAATACAAACAATGTTTAAATTAGTCATACCAGTGCTCTCAAAAATAGCTTGCTTTACTTCTGCTTTGTCTTCGTATAGTGATGAAATCTTGAGAAAAACGTCTGTCACCTTACTAGCATCAGAGACGTCAACCTAAAAGAAGGGGAAATTATTTAATGGGTTTAGAGAACAAGTTAAACCATCCTGATGTACAGCTAGACCTTATGAATCAACACTGCACCTGCTGCTCAATGAGCTGGATCCTTTTGGATCCAAGGGAGATCAGTTTCTGAGCTGATGGGGAGATGAGGAAGGACGTGAGCTCAGAACTGCAGTAAAGCTCCTCCTGTGGAGAGAGGACAATGCAGGTAAACTCCAAATTGATCTTCTGATGTAAAATAGAAACACAACATGTTTAACAGTCCATTCATGCATGAAGATGTTTGCTAAGATCACCTTTTCTTCAATGACATCTTTTGTTCCATTGACACCATTTTCCTCTGCATCTTCCTCATCCTCATTATCATCATCATCATCATCATCATCATCATCATCTTCTTCAGGCTCTCCTTCATCATCACTGCATTAAGCACAAGTAAAAGTATTTAAAATACAGGAAAATATGAATTTGCCTTTAATTTATATACAGAAGTCTACATTTGAAGTGGATCAAAAACGTTTTTAAGTTCCTAGTCCTAAGAAAGGGTATTAACAATACACGATATGAAACCGAAATCGCGACACTCAGATCCACGAGCCTGTGTCGCGGTGTGATATGGGAGCATGACCCCGTGACTACCTTGAATTGCGCGCAGATGACATTTCATCTTTTGCGTGGTTTTGAAATGAGCTCACGGCTCCTGTTTCTTTGCGTGTAGATCTGTTTTCCTCTCACGTATGTGATTTACCGTGTGTGCCAGCATCAGTTGTGTGCTCGCGTATTATTGCCATAGATTCGCCGCCATAGATATATGACCATTGTCGATAACGAGGGGTTCAAGTATTTACTCAGTGTGGTCGAGCCCCGTTATCTATTACCAAGCCGGGCGCATTTCTATTTATATTGTTAATAATTTGCATAGTTAATGTTGTTCTTTGGTGTTCAGATTATTTCAAATGTTATTTAATAAAAAAATATTGTCTTAAAAATAGTTTTTTTTTATCCCACTCCCCACGAAAAACCATTGTGATACAAACCGAATTGTGGGTTTGGTGTATCGTTACAGCCCTAATATATATATATATACACACACACACAACAAAAAAAACAATACAACCCAGATAAATACCTGAGCGAGCCCAGCAGATCCTCCATGTTCATGCTCTCCATCACTTCCCTGAGAGCCTCACAGCCTTCCTCGCCAAAGCTATTTCCTAAACAAGCAACCAGAAAAGATCAAATTACCACAGAATAACAACTTTGACACAAAACTGAACTCAACAGCACAGAGACACTATTTTTAAAAAGCTGTTAGAAGGTGGTCTGGTCAGGTGGAATGTTGGTGGCGAAGGAATTGGGATAGAAGTCCACAATTGTTCAAAAGATACACATGTGATGTGAAAAAAAAAAAAAAAATGATCTAGTCTAACACATTTACAATTCAGTCTAATCTTAATCATTTTTGCAGAATCAAGTACAGTACAATTCATAAAGGAAGCTTTTTTTAAAGACAGGGCACCAGTAGTGCATTAAAGGTAAACATACATAGTAATAAAATGCTGTGACAACTCAGTTGTATTTTACCATTAAGGTCCAGTTTCTCCAGATCAGCTTTGCCTCGAACAGCCTTTGCAACTACCACAGCTGCAGCCTCACAAATCTCCCCAAATGATAAATTCAGCTCCTAAACAAAACAAATATTTAAGACCGCTCACAGTATCTACAAACACTGAATGGAAGCGTGTCAGCTAGATCCAATGCTGGTATCATGCATCAACTAACCCTGAGTAATGGCACACCCTCTCGAAGGGCCCCTGCTATAGCAATCGCACCTTCTGAGCGAACCAAACAGTCTCCAAAATTGATAACTTTAAGACACTGGAGTTGCCTAATGGCCTAAACATGGATGAAATCTATTAATAAACATATTTATTCTAAACATATAAATATTATATATTGTGACATGATACAGAGATCCTCGACATACCTCCGCCATGGCTATTGATCCTCTCTTAGTAAAAGTGTTGTCGTTAAGGTTGAGGACCTGAAGGTTTGGGTTGTGCTTCACAGCTGTGGCTAAAGCAGTGATACCGGCATGGTTGATTCCATTCTGTGGCATATGCACCACCTCAAGACTGCCTAACAACTGTTAAAAAAAAAGAACAACAACAGAGTCAAACAAAGCAAATTTACAGTTGAATATTTACATTTTATATAGTGGAGCATTTAATATTATAATATAGGCTTTTTTGTTTTTTTTTTCTTAAAAGAAGTCAAAGTTCAAACGAACAAAATTGATTTAAAAATAGAAACCCTTTCTAAAAATCTTTACTTTTGATAAATGTAAACACATCTATGCCAAATAAAAGTATTAATAAAAAAAAGTTGACACTAAACTTTTATATATATGCGCACACATTAAAATATTTACATACATTTAGATATTTATATTTTAAATTATATTTTAATATATTTAATATATAAATATATTGTTATAACATACATGCATGTGTTTGCATTTATATATACATAATAAACAGTATGCACATATATATTATATAACAAAAAGCTTTATTTTAAATGCAAATAATCATTTGATAGCACCAATTTCTAAATTTAAAAAAGCCTTGGTACCTTAAATGCTTTGGCAAGTGCAGTAGCACCCTCATTCTCCAGTCGATTACGTCCAGCTATGAAGACTTTTAACCTCAGGGGGGAGCCAGCTGCACTGGACTGCTTGTGACATTCAGTCAAAGCAGAAGCAAGGACCTTTAGAAAAATAAACAAATAACAACAATAAACAAAAATAAAATGACATTCTCCATCTGTTTCACAAGATCCAAAATATCCCAAATACTTCAACTGTTTTAAAGCTATTAAACATCTGACACCATGACCACTAAAATGAGGATGCATTTTCTTGAACACGTTACATGAGCTGATCTAAACTTACCATACCCCCTCCAATGCCCATGCCACAATTATTAAGCCTGAGCTCACATAAGGTGTAGCAGGCAGAGCTCTTCAGAAGGCTTTCAATTCCCTTTACACCATCAGGACCGAAGGCATTGTCACTCAAGTCCAGATGAGTCAGTCTGGCTCCTGATGTCATCAAAGCACTGCCCAAAGATTTCTAGAAAATGTTGGAAATACAATAAGCTTTTTACTCGCAGCAAATACATTTAACTTTGAGATGGATATCGTCTTACCAGAGCAGGTGGAATTTCAGAACGAAGGCGACCCGTGAACAAGTCACTCCAATGGCATTGCTAAGCAAAAAGCAAAGATTAAAAACAGCAAAGTCGAAAAGTGAACATTTTTCCGCAGCAATTTAAAAACTACCTCCAATTCCCTTTTTGCTTCAAGAGATTTAGCAATTGCCTGTGCTGCTTCAACCCCCAATGTGTTTCCCTCTAATCTGAGAGACTGCAGCCCCTGACACTGTTCAATCTCCTGCACCATCTCCTTCACTGCAACATCACAAAAATGGAGGGAAAATTAGTGTTGAAGAGTGTTGAAGTTAACGCATTAACACACAAACTTACACATCTGCTAACAGATCATTTTACTCACCCGAGTCAGCATTGTTCAGCTTCAGCCCTCGTCCCTTGTAACTTAATTCAACTTCTCCAACATGAGTCTTGGCCAGCGCCTCTGTAATCTGAGCAATATCTCCAGAGGCCATTGCTTTCCCTTTGCTTTCTAGTATTAATAGTTAATAAACCATTAACAGCAATACAAAAATCCAGCAAATCAAAACTTTTTACACATAAATATACTCATACAGAAATTACATCTCGCTCTACTATACATCAGTGACATTCTCTACATCCTCACTTTCTAATTATTTATTAACAGGACTGTAACATTAGCTCAATATGCTAAGCTGTCACTATCTGTGTAATACGTTGAAAACTGTTCCTTTAAAACAAACGGTCACACCTCGCGGCTCGGTAAACTCAAAATAGACGGTACTGAGCTCGTGTTGTCTTAAACATCTAGCATGCTAATCGTTGCATCATTGGTACAATGGCTGATACACACCGCTTAGGCTAGTTTAGAGAATTAGCTACCAAAACTTTACTCTTCACCAGTACCTTAGTACCTGCTTCAATCATATCAGCATTAGTTAAATCTAAAAAACATTAATGTTATTAATATTTTAAACATAAGAATATTACCTTACACCTCGGCGCGGATATTAAAAGAAGCCAGCCGATAACTAGCCTGGCTAGAGAAAAACCATCACAACAGGAGGCACATGGAGGCGGCAGTTCTTTGAAAGTGCCGGTGTCACATTCTTTCATAATAAAAGCACTTTCTTGACTGTCGTAATATTACTACTAGTAGTGAATACACTTCTGATTATGTAATGTTTTACAACAGTTAGTGTAACTTACTGACACAGAAATAATAATTAGTTAATAATCACGTGTATGTGCATCTCAATAGCAGTTATCATTATTATGTAATGTATATATAAGTCATATACAACAGACTTTTTAGGCAGGATTTATTCAATCAAATATATAACGTTAATATAAATGTATAAATAAAATAATTGAATACATGGCATACTTATGTTAGCACTGCAGTGGCCTAATGGATAATGCACTGGCCTCCTTAAACAGGGATTGTGGGTTTGAGTCCCATCTGGGGTGGAAATCCTATAAACGCTTCTTAGCGTTGCAACAGGTGACAGAAAGCCAACTGTAGGCCTATTAAAATAGGAATGCTATGCGAATCAGCATTTATAGGGTGGAAATTTGCTATAGCTCCTCAATCATTACCTGCCACTGAGTATTTAACGTTAGCTTCGAGGATGTTATATTTGACTAAAGGGTTAATTATAAATTAAACAGTGTGTGCAAATACGTTAATGAGAAAAAAGTGAAACATGCATCGTTTTGCGCAGGGGATTATTTTGTGCGTCCTAACGTCGACCATCGTAAAAGTTCAGGGTAAGTAGCCTATACTAAATAAACTTTACTCTTAAGGTTGTGTTTAGACATACATGTCTTTTGCGTGTTAACATTAGACGAATTACACTAAAGTGATCAATAATACGGATGCAGCAAACGCCCTGTTTGGAAATTGGTAATCAAACGTGGCGCTGTAGTGATGTAAAATATATCAGGCATATGAAACCCTACAAAGCTTACTGATGGGTGATCTGTGCGCTAGATGTCCAGAGAGCCACCGTATATTGGGATGCTGTTCAGAGATCTGTGGTTCTGAAAGAGGACGCAATGGAAGAGGAGGGAGATGCATTTGGTTATTTCAATGATAGTTTATCTGTTTCTGGATGGGGCGTGTTGGAAGTACAGGCTGGTTATGGACAGTTCCAGCAGAGCGATGCAATTACACATTTCTTGGCCGGATACCTTGAAGGATACCTTACAGCTTCGTAAGTTAAAAATTCATAAAACAAAAACACAGTAGTTAAAATATAATTTAATTTGACATTATTATAAAGTGCACGTTTTCCAAAAAATAAAGAAACACAATGTCTGCATAATTA
>JAUMHP010000062.1:7534294-7550714 GCA_032361065.1 Enteromius trimaculatus | reverse complement strand
CTTTATTTTCACAATTTCCCAGCATTAATTTTGGGGGGGCTTAGCCTCTCCAAGCCTCCATTACGCGCCGCCCATGCTTAAGACTAATCTAAATTTAGAGTCATTAGTGAGAAAACCTAAAACCATCAGTGCAAGATCACTTGTCTTTTGCAAAAGAAACGACCAAACCACTTACTTATTCAAAGGGAAATTCAAAGGAACAAAAGGTTGTTTGTGTGCATGTTTCAAATAAAACAACCACCCTGTGGTGAATGAGATGAATTATAACCCTTTTTGCATTTCCTGTGGGTAGCCATCTGAAACAGGAAGTAATGTGACGATGACAGGGAGACAGTTTTTTGACCTGCAGCCATTATTCCTCACTACTAGTTCCAGCAGAGCGATGCAATTACACATTTCTTGGCCGGATGCCTTGAAGGATACCTTACAGCTTCACAGATGATAAACCATTACTATAATATGTATCCTCAGATGATAAAGAATAATAGTGTTATGAAACCTCTGAAATGCTTTATGAGGTAAGTGACATTTATTTTCCATATTGATTGAACTATTCCACATTTAAAATAATATCAGGTATGATCAAACACACTTGAAGTGTATTTACATCTAGTTTTAAAGTCTTTCTTAATCTTAGAGTTTCATATTGCATGAACACATGTATTTCTAATTTATATGTGCCTGTACTACCATTCTGTAAAATAGTGAGCAAGACTCATGGACAAGAACACAAGTGAAATTAAATGCGAAGACTGATCCTTTGTGGCGTCATGTTGGTCTTCTAGTGGCTCAGATGGATGGACTGCATGCTGGGGCAGCGTACTGGGCCAAAAGTAGAAAGGAAAAGGTCAGGAAACTGAAGTGTGCATACATCTGTTTAGATGTACTGTACATCTCATTCTCATTCTCAACACTCACGTGGTTATCTAGTATCTCAAGTCAACCTTTTTAAAAATGTGTATTCGTTCATTGACAGTGATGCCTAAATGTTTATAATTTTGTGTTAATGAGGGAAACTCCACGCTTGCCTTTCGACTCCCAGCCTCTGTCCATGTTTGCGGTTCAGTTCCTCAATGGCATTGGGGATTTGCTAGATTTAATCCCTGTTCTCAAAAGGCATTCCAACTCTTCTTCTGACTCCTTCAGAATGCCCGGCATGAGTCACTGCTCTGCTCTCATCAAGGTTAGAGGTAAAACTGTAATCACATATTCTGATTTGGGACCCTCAGAGGTTTTCAATAGCACTAACCTGAATATTTGGGGCTGCCAAAAATGGCTTTGTTTCATTGGTCAACAAGCTTTAGTCAGTTGTTTTTTGCACATTTTATCTGCAGATGTTACCTGGCTATGAGAATCTGTTGCTTGGTCACTCCAGCTGGTACACCTATGCTGCAAGCATGAGAATCTACAAACACTGGGATTTAAAAAATAAACATAATGGAACAAGCAAAATGTCCTTTAGCAGCTATCCTGGTATGTATAGGCAAATGTTTGTCTTTTATAATTCAAACGAACAATAATTTAGTGCTATAAAACAGTTTCTTGTATCATTCCTAGGGATCTTGTCATCTCTGGATGACTTTTATTTGCTGGGAACAGGATTGCTTGTAACTCAAACCACAAACAACGTGTTCAACTCCTCGCTGTTCTCCCTGGTGACCCCAGAGGCTTTGCTTGCCTGGCAAAGGGTGCGTGTAGCACATGCGCTGGCCTGCACAGGGAAGCAATGGGCCCAAATATTTTCCAAGCACAATTCGGGTGAGACAGAGATGCATAAGGCAAATCTAGATCAAAATATGCAAAAATTGTGTTCTGTATTTGCCATGCTCTGTGGTGTCATCTTTCATTACAACTAAGCTGAAAGCATACAGTTCTCTAGAATGTGATTGTAGCATTCAATTTCTCACCCTCATGCTTTGAAAAGAGAAGCATGCATTACATTCTTCAGCTGAACACAAAATAAATATTTGCTAGAATGTTTCAACTGTTTTTGACCTTATAATTGAGGTCAGTTGGGTCCAAAAAAAACACCAAGACATTTTTCAAAATATCTTATTTTGTGTTCTACAGAATAATCACAAGCACATCCAAGATAAAGGTTTTTGTTTGCATAATATATGTGTAACTTTTTCCACAATGTTCTATTTTTTTGCATCTGTAGATTCACCTATTTATGTATATGGCCTTTTTATTTTCAATAATTTTCTGAATTTATTTTTCAGGGACCTATAATAGCCAATATATGGTGGTGGATCTGAAAAGAGTTTCACTTGGAAAGCAGATTGAGGATTGGAGTCTGACTGTTGTGGAGCAGATTCCTGGTTTGGTGTTGTATTCGGATCAGTCACAAGCGCTGCGTCATGGTGAGGAGTATTTTCATTACAAGAAAAGTAGTAATCAGTCCATTGAAAATTAATTGGAGAGGATGTAAGAAGTAGGAAGCAAAATGACTCTAAAGGGGAAATTTAACTAATTTATATTTAAATTGTATCAATAGGTTACTGGGCCTCCTACAACATACCTTTCCACTCAGACATCTACCGAATGAGTGGTTATGGTGTGATGTGGAAAAAGTACGGCGAAGACTTCTCATATGACCTCTGTCCGCGTGCTAAAATTTTCCGCAGGGACCAGGGAAAAGTTACTAATCTGGACACCTTGAAATACATTATGAGGTACAATGGTGAGTTTGGGTTTCTTTTTGGAAATGGCTCTCAATCTAATTTTTTGATGAACAGTAGCTCTATGTCATATTAGATTACAGAAAGGATCCATATTCAAAGAAGCATCCCTGTAAATCCATCTGCTGCCGAAATGACCTGAGACTCCGACGACCTCATCCAGGGGGTTGTTATGATACTAAGGTACAGAAATAGGTCATTTTGGTCTATGTGTTACTATTATATAAAAACTAGTAAGGGTACAGTATAGTATGGTTCTAATGGAGCCTGTATGCATTTAGGTTACAGATTATCACATGGCCCAGATGTTTTCGGCTGAAGCTGTGAACGGGCCCACTACTCAGAATGGTCTTCCACTTTTCTCTTGGAGCCGTTTTAATCGTACAGCTCATCATGGGCTTCCTCAGATGTACAACTTCACGTTCATTATCATGCAGCCTTTGCTCTTTGCTTCCAGAGATCAAGCCAAGACTGATAGGCCTAGTTTACAGTGTATGAACAGAAGTCTAGAGGGTACAGATGAAAGACTTGGAAAGGATATAATCAACTTCGTATTAGATATTTACAAGCAGCTTCATAAAGTCATTGGGTACATTTTTGCCACCTAATTTTTTTGTGTGTGTGTGCAAATGAATGCATAATGCTTCCAATCAGTGCTGGACATGTTTATGCAATACAAGACTACACTTACACAAATATTTGCCCTAACTTGTACAATTTGTGTTAATGACAAAGCTCATGGATATTAACAAATCAGCAATAAAATGTATCAATTTTGTCATTTAAGATTAAGATAAATTGATCTGAACATCAACAGACTCAGCGGTATTATCTTTTCCACAGCAATAGTACGGATAGAGGAGAAGCCCTAAGGAAATGCCCTAATGATAGTTTAGTGTATTTTACAAGCACAGAGCTTTTCATTTCACAACACATGAATTGGAGATGGACTGGTGTGTTGTGTGGGTTACTTCAGTTGTTTAGACTCATTCTGACAGCACTCATTTACTGGAGGGGATGCACTGGTAAACAAATGACGTAGCCTAACTAATTTCTTGAACATTTTTACCAAATGTTTAAATGATAAATGCATAAATTAGGCCTATATTAATGTACTGTAAATTTGATATTATTTATACTTATAAAAAAAAAAAAAGCTTTTCTCTCTTTGCAAGCTTAATAATTTGTAACTACAGACTGAATAAATGTTGAAATTACACAATAAATGGATGTTCAATTTTATTGTGTTAATTATATTAAGGGGTCAAAATTATAAAACCATTAGTTAAAAGACTTAAACTGATTAATATTAATATGCTTCTAATCCACCTTAAAATTTAATTGGTGGTCAATCGCATTGGTTTGCAAGGTCTGTTTTTAAGCTTATATCTTTGACTCCACCAATCTTGAATATTTTGTTACAGCCTCTTTGACTTGTTCCACTTTTTTGGTTAACAGCAGCACTCGATCGGCATCAACATGCCTACTTACATGTAAGTTAGTGTCGAACCTGACAATCCTTTTATCAAAATAATTTTAAAAGTCGATTAATGCCCTAGACATAGTCCAGAATCTTAAATATCTATTGTTGTTGTTGTTAATGCATAAATAAATCCAGCATCCCAGAATCTGCGCAGGTTTCTGCGTCAAAAGTGCATCAAGGGGCAAGAGGGCGGGGCTTATAAATCGCAGGATACAAGCCAATCAACTGCCGCGCTTATTCTACTTCTATGACACGAACGAAACCGGTAGCACGCCGCTTCACCGCGGGAGACAGAACGGCATCAGAACAGCATCCGAGCCGCACCGACCGCCCGCTTACACACCGCCCGCCAGCCTCAGTGTAGTTCCCTAATGGCAACGGAGGACAAAGGAAAAACGGCGGCGCCTCAGGCATTACCGGAAACGGGATCCCTCTCAGCAACGCACAGCAACCTGAACAATAATAACAACAACAATAATAACAACAAAGACAACGAGGGAAGCGAAGGAGCCACAACGGCCACATCTACTGCTGTTGAATCCGGCGGGACCGAAAATATCATAGGAAACGGTTCAGCTGTTAATACTGCCGGAGGCAATAACGGCAAATGGGTCCGTCTCAACGTCGGGGGGACGGTGTTTCTGACGACACGACAAACGCTGCTAAAGGAGCAGACTTCATTTCTGTACCGACTGTGTCAGCAGCAGGACTTGCATTCTGACACGGTAAGACAGCAGCGAGTGATGTTACTGTATGACTGTGTATTAATGATGCAGCGGGGGTCTTCAGTCAGATGGATGCACACGTGCTGCGCTGCTTTATAATGCGGACCCCCAGTGTTTGTGCAGCTGAGCTGCGTCGCAGTTATTTGACTGAAATATACATATTTTACTCCACGATGCCTTTATCAGACAGTGTGGCCCACCTGAAGCTGATTTTGTACAGAGCTAAGTTCTTAGATCATCAGCACACCATCCCCGGGTTGAATCTCATGAAACTGCATTTTAAATGTAGATCATTTAACGTATTTTAATAATAACGATAACTATTATTATTATTATTGACTATATACTTGTTTAATATTTAAAGATTTAATAATAATGAAGCAATGTTTAACATTTTGATTTTATGATTTTTTTTTTTATCTGAATATTTTGAATATCATTTATTTAATCACATCACAACAACAGTCAAAATTGAAATAAAATTCTATATATACCTTTAAATTAACATTCTGCTCGCCCTCATGTCATTCCAAACCTGCATGCATTTCTTTCTTCTGTGGAACACAAATGAAGATATTCTGGTGACCAAACAACATTGGAGCCAGCTCTTTGATGTCCATCCTCAAACATCTTTTTTTTTTTTTTTTTTTGCTCCACAGAAGAAATTAAGTCATACAATTTTGGAATGACATGAGGGTGAATAAATAATGAAAGAATTAGATTTTTGGGTGAAGTATCTTTTTAATGTTAGGATTCTTGTTAAACGACTAAAGTGAAATGAGGCCTACGATAAACCAAATAAAGCATCCATATCTTACCGATCTGTCAGAATGTAGAGCTCATGCCAGGAGTTCCAATGGGACCAAAGCAATATCACCATACACCAACCCTTGTGTGAAGGGTCTTATCACTGACCCACTGCAATAAAATATTTTCTTGTGGCAGCAAAGGTTGATATATTACATAATTTCCTGTTAGCAGATGGCTTTATGTGTCTGCTTGGCCCAAATCTAATTCTAATATATTTAACACCTATAACCTGAAATAAGGTACCGATTTCTGTTTTACTTTTTTTGTGATTTTGGGGTGAAATATTGTGAGCTTTATGCATATACTGTATTTAGCTTCCATTTATCTCTTTTAATCGTAAAGCACTAAGGCATAGAAAAAGTATTTGACTTAACAGATGGTACTCTGTCTTCGCAGTATCCACCCCCTCCCAAGCTATACTCTTATATTTCTTCTTATTCCACACTCAAAGTACCTCCATCCGCACAGTAAGTGATGAGGCCCAGACGATCTCCCATCACAGCTCAGTTATTACTGGCCGCTGTGGTGTTTTGTGCTCTCTCACTGCTCGTTTCTCTCTTCTAATGAGATTAGAATCATGGCACCTTGAAGACTCCCAGCCCTCTGCACAAAAATATCTACGGAGGCTTCTCTGTTCTATTCCTGACCTGGTCTGTTCTTCATTGGGTGTTTACATGCGTTTAAAGAGTTTAAGTTTATTGAATCATTGCTTTGAGCCAGAAAATTGTTTGTAATTTAGAAATTGTAATTTAAAAATTCTGCCTTGATTTTTTTTCTCACCCTCACGTTGTTGTAAAACAGCACGAGTGTATTTTTTCTGTAGAACATAAAAGAAGATATTTCGAAGAATGTTGGGAACCAAGCGTTGGCATTCTTTAAAAAATCTTTTATGTTCCACAAAAGAAAGAAAGTCTCATGATTTTCAAATGAAATAAGTTTTGTTGTTCAAGGTCAAAGTCGCTGGGGTATATAGCAGTAGCCAAAAATACATTGTTTGGGGCAAAATGATAGATTATTCTGTTATGCCAAAATTATTAGGATATTAAGTAAAGATCATGTTCCATGTAGATATCTTGTAAATTTCCTACTTAATTTATTATTAGTAATATGCATTGCTAAGAACTAAATTTTATAGGCAATCTTTTTCAGTATTTCGATTTTTTTTGCACCTTCAAAATCCAGAACTTCAAAGAGTTGCATCTCGACCAAATATTGTCCTATCCTAACAAAACGTATATTAATGGAAAGCTTATTTATTCAGCTTTGACCCTCATGGCTCACAAATGAGGGTGTAAATTAATTTCTGGGTGGACTACCCCTTTAAGACGTGTTTTTCTTTTTTGTTATGAGGAGGTATTGACTATTATTACAGTGAATATTACTAGGTAGTTTCTCTACATGTTGAATGAGAATGTGCTTTTAACATAAGCCAAAATGTATGTTTTTTTTTTTTCTGCTTTTTTTTATATCATGCTGGAAGGCTTTACGTGGCACAGGTTATTATGCAGTTCTGTTTTGAAATTAATAAGCTCTTTGTTTGCCTACCAGGTATTTCCCGTGGGATGCAGCTAGTTCCCCATCGGGACCTGGTTCTTATACTTCCTTGTGCAACTGCAGAGTTAAATGTTAATGCAAAATGAGCACGGATAGATGAATATGACATTAGAAGGCTGAATTCTGAGCATTTAAGGCATAAACGGTAGTATTATGTGTAAAATCCCCTGTGCGTTCTCTTGTTCTTGTGAAATCCCGAGCGGGGGACAGCTCGTCTCTTCTGACTCACTGCAGGAGTCATGCGCAGGTGTTGTCATGCCTGCTGTCAAGTCTAGTCATGTCTAATGTGAGGCTGTCTGCTGCACTTGCTGTTTCGAAAATGGTATTTTGTGTTTTTGTGTGTGTGTGTGTGCAAATGATGTTCTGTGCTACTTTTGTCTGTGAGATTTTATGGAGCTAATGGAAATGTTTTGATGCTTCTTTCAAACTCTGTATCTGATCATTTGTTTGGTGTATGCTGTTTTTCATGCGGTGAATCTAGAGCGAGTCACATGCAGGGTCCAAAATTAATGGAAGGTGAAATAAGAAAGTTTACCAGGCATAAATATTTCATATGGGCCATGCAGCTGTATTTTACATTATTCATTTTGAACTATACAATACTGTTTTATAGTAATATTGGAGGATAATTGTTGTTTCTACAATGTACAATAAGACATTATCAATAATTTAGCCGAAACCATTCAAAACACCCCAAAAAAGTGCATGCATATACCTTAAACCAGAGCTGCTGGACTAGATCGTTTTACTGAAGTATTTATTGTGTTTCTGGACCTGGGAATTTTAGTTGTGTTGCTGTTTATGAAGGATCTGAAAGCTCTCTGATTTCATCAAAAGCAAATTTGTGTTCTGAAGATGAACAAAGGTCTTATGGGTTGGGAAAGACGTGAAGGCGAGTAATTAATGACTGAATATTCATTTTGGATTGAACTAATGCTGTCGATGAAGTCTAAAGACACCCCTATTAGGAAGGTCACATTAAATTAATTTTTACAACAGTTTAATAAACAAGAATTTAATTTAAAAAATGTACGTTTTAGATGCCATATTTCCTGGTTTTGCTTCAATGAATCAAACACTTGAATGATTTGGTTCAATTGCAACAACTCTATTATATTAAAGGTGACCTGCTGCCACCTACAGGTGGTTTTAATTTTAAATGTAAAATATGTTTTTAATAAATACATTTTAAATATTAGTATTCAATATTTAATATATCAAAACATTATTTATGCATTTGTAATTGCAGGTAAAATGCATTCATGGCCATCAAAATTCCACTTTAGATGCAGCTTCCGTGTTTCCTCTGCATTGCAAAAATGGATTTAGTTGATTTTAATATAATAATATAATACGCATAATACAATGATTAAATGTAAGAAACTGACTCAAAAGATAAGGGAAAGTTTGAGGAAAAAAATGGCTTTGTAAAGGTAAAAATGTCCATAAAACCTAAACATCAATTCAAACTTATTGGAAAAGATTCATTTCTATTAGTGTGAACTGACCACACAGAATATAGAAGAATACCAAAATCTTTAGGAGTCATCTGTCCACGACAGTCCTTAAGGTACCAGCACAGTAACACACTCAGCAAAATATTGTTTTATTATCATTATCTATAAAATCCCAGAAAATATCACAATATTCAAAAATCAAGAAGACGTTTATAATGTTTACAAAAGAAATCTATTTCAAATAATTCAGTTTTTTCATCTAAGAAATATTAATAATAAATATTAATAATCGAATTACTACTCTTGTTTTCAGCTTTGTTAATAACAATACATGTTTCTTCAGCACTAATCATTATATCAGAATGAATTCTGAAGGATCGTGTGACACTGAAAACGTAAAATTTAGCTTGACCATAACAAATTTATTGACTTTTAAAATGCATTCAAAAGAAATACAATTATTTAAAATGATAATGATGTTTTGTTCTCCATTTTTGTGTAGGTATATTGTTCATGTTTTGAATCTGCAGTGAGTTATCTCATTTATGCTTGCTTCTTTCTCTATTCTAGTGGGTTTATAACATTGCAGTGCCTCCTTTCAGTCTTGCCAACATCTTCCTCTTTCTTTCTGCCTTTTTCATCCTTGTGTGCTTCTGTGCACTCCCTTTTTCTCTTGTTGCTCCTTGTGGGATTTGAGTGCTGATGCCCTGGGCTCAGTTGTGTAATCTTCTCTGTAGGGCATGTTGTAGCCTACATGATGTCCTGCTCTTGCTAGAGCTGTGCCGAGCTCTTAAGGTTAATTCATTGCAGAGAGGAGACCCTCAGCGATTCTGGGACAAATACTGCAGCCATGCTAATGTGACCTGTCCTGTGCTCACAGCCACTTTCCACATGCCCTTTCCTTTAATGTTCTTTTCTCTCTTGTGCCAAGTCACATTTTGATCCCCCGAGGGTTATGTACTGTTCAGAGCATTCTGTACATCTGTTAAACAGCTCTGAGTCAGTGCTACATTTACATAGGGAATTTCCTAACCGTCGCTATATTATTAAATATTAAAATATTATAATATTAGGCCTACATATTTGATGAAATGCTATTTCTACATTTATATGACATAGGGAAACATCTAATCATCAGCTGTGATCTGTTTGTGTAGGATGAAACTGGTGCTTATGTGATTGACCGAGACCCTACCTATTTTGGTCCGATACTCAACTATCTGCGACATGGGAAGCTGGTTTATAACAAGGAGTTGGCAGAAGAAGGTCTGTTAATTCACTTTCTTAACTGTTCTTAGTCTATTTTAGTAATAATGCATTGCCTTATTTTGATATTGTACTGTAATATATATTCAATAACACATCATAACCGGGAATGCATTTGCTTTATGCAAAAGTTTGGGCACCCCTTGCAGAATCTGTGAAAATGTCAGTTAACAAAATAAGAGATTACACAAAATGCCTGTTATTGTTTTATTTAGTACTGTCCTGAGTAAGAGATTTTACACAAAAGATGTTTACATAGTCCACAAGACAAAAAAATATATAAATAACCCCCCTCAAAGGTCTGGGAACGCTCGGTTCTTAATACTTTGTGTGGTTACCTGAATGATCTATGACTAAAACGATTAAAAAAGGTTCAAACATTCACAGATGCTCTAGAAGGAAAATTTTGAACAAAATTAATATGAAATTTCTTTTCTTTTTTCTATAGTACTGCCTTTTGTAAGCAAAAGAACATACCTGCAAAAAGAAAAATGAAGTGCAATTACAGTTCACCCCCAGCTCTTAATGCATGTCGTTTCCTTCTGGAACGTCTGTGAATGTTTGAACCCTTTTTTAATAGTTGTGTTTGAGTCCCTAAACTGTCCTCCGTGTAAAAAGATGGATTTAAAAAATAAAAAGGGTTTGAATATGTAAAATATGCTGGAAAGCTGAAGAATCTGTAGGACATGGAGGATTTTTCTGAAAAACAGTGCTAAGTTTAACTGTTCGGAAAAAACAAGGGACTTGAACAAATGAACAATTGCACAAACAAAAGAACAGTCATATATCATCAGGTAACCACACACAGTATTGAGAACCAAGGATTCCCAACCTTTTGAAGTGGTTTATTTTAATAATTATTATTTTTGTGTGTGTGTTGTGGACAGAAGAAACATCTTTTGTGTAAATTATATTACCCAGGACATTACTAAATTAAAAAATGTTCTGAAGATTCTGCAAGGGGTTTCCAAACTTTTGCATATGCATACTTTTCATTTTAATGAAGTTTGTTTCTGTTTAGTTGTAGTTTTATTTCAGTTTTTTGCAATTTTAGTACAGTTAGTTTCCATGAGAAAAGGGGTATCATATATTATTTATATTTAAACAGTTTTGTTTCAATGTATGAAAATGGTTTTAGTACTTTTACTCATTTCTCATTTCCTCTCTTTTTTTTTTACATTTTATTTGCCTTCATCTAATGCTTACTTTAAAACACAAATAATTAGTGTTGTCAAAAGACCCGGTACTTCGGTATCAAGTCGGTACTAAAAAATGTAAGCGTCACGGTACCAGTATTTTTTTAAGTACCGGTGGTACCTGGTCAACACGGTTCTTGATGTGTACGCCCTCATTATTTCCGCGATGCAGTCTTGGAGTCCAGTTTGCTATATGAAGTAGTATCTGTAAATACTAAGTCGTTTCAAATATGAATCCTGTATGTTCTGTGCGTCTCTGTGTTAACGAAGGAATGGCAGAGATGTGCGGTTTTGTTTACTACAAGCGCGTGACACTCGCTGTGATTTCAGCATCTGCCATCTCAATGTGGACATAAATACATAAACAACATCTCCAGAAATTCTCTGAGAGTCACTTCACATGTATTTTACCGTTTCACTTGAGTAAACCAAGCAATGTAAAGGTATTCATGGCAACCCGTCAAAATAAAAGTGCGATTTAGACATTGTGCCAGAAATATATTACTATTACTGAGAATAATGTATGTGATGATAGGCTACTACTACTAATGTTTAAAAAAATAAAATAATACAAGTTTATTTAAGAAATAATCACACAACATTTATCTTTAATCTTAATAGTAAATCCTCTTAATTTACCAAAAAAATAAAATGTGTTTAAATTTCATTTACTAAAAGACAATTAATTTTGGGTGAAACTTGTTTTCTGTTTTTCATACTTTTATTATTTGTGGAAAAACTTGAAACACTAGTTAAAATAAGTAAAGAATGGCATTGATTTTTGTACATTTTATCTTAGTTTAAAAATAGTTTTTTTTAATGCTTTTGTGTTTTGCTTTGGTACCGAGAACCGTGAAATTTTACTGGTATCGGTACCGAATACAGAAATTTTGGCACCGTGACAACACTACAAATAATTGAAAAACACTGTGGAATATATTTAGCAAATCTCAAAATAAATGTTTTTAATTATGTATTGATGCCTAAATTCACTTGTTAAATGTACAACAATTTATTTTAGTGTTTTATTTTTATATCTAGTTAAAACAACATATAACTATATCCAAGTCCAAGTTCAGTTTTTAAAAGCAAGTTGTGTCTGTGTCTCTTTAGGTGTCTTGGAGGAGGCAGAATTCTACAACATCACACCGCTGATTAAATTAATTAAAGAAAGGATTCTTGAACGGGACTCCAAGGCCACACAGGTAATGAGCAGGGCCTTTATTATGTCTCCATGTAGCTTAATTGTCTAAAAAAAATAGCATTTTTTGATTTAATATCCATTTTTTGTAGCTTCTTCACTTTTTCAGTACTGTATTTCTGTCCATCTCAGTTTCTACTGTACTGACGGTATTTGTGTGCTTATGCAACAGCTGTCGGTTTCCCGCCCACTCTTGCTTTTCTTTCCGTACTTGGCTTTTGGCATCATCCTCTACTTCCCACCACATTCCTTTTTTACACTTCACCGGTCTTCACCCTCTCTCTCTGTCTCTTATACAGCAGGTACCACCAAAACACGTGTACCGGGTGTTGCAGTGTCAGGAAGAGGAGCTGACCCAGATGGTGTCCACCATGTCGGACGGCTGGAAGTTTGAGCAGGTCAGCGTGCGCGCCTGCCGAAAACCCCGCCCCGGACTGCTCTGGACTGTGGGTTGGACTGACACTGAGTCGATTTCCCTTCCCCTGATCCTAATGCTCCCAGTGTCCAATTCTCCCCTCAGATTCAGAGTCCAGTAATGTAGCTAAAGTGGGAAATTAAACTATTTGACATTGCATTCAACTGGATTTCACATGGTCAGCTGCACCAAACCCTCTTTTTTTGTAAAAGGACAAATTATATGATATTATTCCAGCATATAAATATGTAGTTTTGCATATCCCCACTGATACTGTGCACAAATATTTGAAGTAATAAGGTTGATTTATCATCCAGCATGTACCAATCAGATGCGTTTCTTAAAGAGCCCAAAAATTTTACCCAAAAATTTCAATTTACTTGTCACATGTCGTTCCAATCCTGTATGAATTTCCTTTTTCTGTGGAAGACAAAATCATTTTTGTGGAGGTTTGAGTTAGGGTTGGGCAATGGCGACCAATTTGGCATTGTACAGTGTCTAATGTGAAACATCGCGATGGACGATGGTATTGTAGTCGTAGGCTGTTGTTGGGGGGATTTAATGGGGGTTGTTTAGTTGTAACTAAAACACCAAGCCCCGCCCCATGCCCCTCACGTGAGCAGGTGAGAGAAGATCGAGTGCAGGGATGATGCGCAAGGGTTTTGAAATGAGCTCGCAGGCCCCATTTCTTTACCGCGTAAAGGATGACAGAAGTAGACTTAATTTTTGGTTGAACTATCCATTTAAACTAGCCCCTTTCAATCCGGTGCTCATGGCGTGAGACACTAAAAAAACAGCATGAAACATGTACGTCCAGTCTGTATTATTTTGAGTTAACTGGCTTTGATGTACATTATCCTCCATATTACACAGTTACTTAAGTAAATAAGTAAATATTTAGACACTAAATATTGATTAAATTTGAAACAGTCACATTCAAAGCTTCTGTAAAGAAAGCAGTTGTTAGCAAGTGACAAGGATACAGTGCTGTCAAACCACTTACTGCACAGCATTTCACCACATAAATAAATTAAGGCGATAAAAGATATTGATTTAGGTTTAAAATTTGACCAGATTGTTTGTTTTCTTATCCATTGCAGTAGACAAAACAATCATCGCAAAATGGCAGCAGCTTAGTTTTGAAACGAGAGAGTGATTACTTAAAGGTGCTCTATGCAATGTTGCTGGATTTTAGCTCGATTGTATTTTTATCTCAAACCGTATGCATAACCATTTGATCGTCTTGCTGTCTGCCCTCTGAATACATTGGGGAAAAAACCCGGTCTCTAAAAACAATACAGAGGCTGCAATACCGAAAGAAACACTATGTGCACCACAACAAAAACAAACTTCGGCCTTGCCGATTAACTGGCCGAAGTTTGTTTTTGCTTTGGTGCACATCCTGTACCCCTAGTGTTTACAAGATCGCAGAGCACCTTTAATACCAGGATGATATAATGAAATAATTCTATGCATAATTTCAGGTTTCAGGACTTTATTAGCTAAAGCTCCCAACAAAAAGCAAATAGCGCTGACTGCAGTTTCCTGGATGAGCCTGTGTTATTAGCGTTAACCGGTTGATCATGGTACAACTCGCATCTGATTTTTGTGACTGAGCACGCTTGACAAACTATTCTCTGAGAAGCTTATTATTAAGAGATTATTTTGCTTTAAAGAACAGCCATAAAACGCATTAGAGCTAAATCACACTCAAATAGGTAAACCTCATCAATAGACTTGTCAGTTGGTGGAAGACTAAGGTTGACCAACCTGACTTATCTCTAAAGTAAGCAATGAAGATGTTTTTGGTACAGCTGTCCAGGCATTGGATCCATCTTGATGTTTTCCTTTATTTCCTTACCCCTTTCCTCTAATCTTTAGTATGTGTCATAATAAAAGACCTCTCTCTCTCTCTCTCTCTCTCTCTCTCTCTTTCTTTTTTTTTTTGGCTGTTCCTTGGTGAACAAAGATGGTGAACATTGGCTCATCTTACAGCTATGGAACAGAGGACCAGGCTGAATTTCTCTGTGTGGTGTCCAAAGAGCTGCATACCTCGGGTGGAGGTTTGGGGACAGAGCAGACCCACAAGACTAAGGTTGGAGCACCTAAAGACAAATAAACTGATGTTATGCTCTCTGTGCCATCTCACAAACACTGTAAAGCACAGTGACTCGTTCCTCGAAAACATGCATACAACCTACAAAATCCGCATCTCGTCATCTCATTTCACATCAATAGCCTTGAAATCCATTCGTACACCTACTCTTCACACATTCATAAATCTGTCATTTTTTATTTTTTTTTATTTTTTTGCTATGGCATCATCTGTTGTGCTGCGATCCCTCCGGTTTCTGTTCACCCTGTTGTCCACTCATAACACAACTAGACCTCGGACACACAGGAGGAAGATGGAGCGAGGGAGGAAGAGGAGGAGGAGGAGGAGGAGAAGGAGGAGGAAGTGGGAGAGAGAAATGCCACCCCCAATGAGTGGATTAGAGATTAGCAGAAACTTGTGTCAAAGGAATTGGTGAGGAAATCCCGTCATGTTGGTTGTATTAGTGATAGATGTACAGAATTTTAGTAGTCGGAGGATATCGGGAAATTGCATTTCAGTGCACCAAACTAACAGATAACAAAGAAACAAGAACAGAACTATATTAAGCTGTTAATAAAAGCCTTCTTAATGTACAGTTTACTTGCCTTTTATAAAAACAGTGCACTGAAATGAAATACCCTTCACCTCCTAGCAACACCGAAGCATGATTTTCCCTTGTAAGTAACTATTACATTAAATACAGTTCATAAGTGTGCAGACAAACCTGAATAAATATAGCTTTAAAATGGGATTTTTAGCACAGGTCATCAGACCAGAAATGATGACTGAATGACTCCCTGATTAATTTTTAGCACATCTTTTGTTCCATAGATTGCCATTGAGTCACTGCCATCTCCACCCATATCCATATCTTCAGCAAAAATTATCTTTGTATTACATGGAATATACAAGGAGGCATATATCACTCTCTGCACTATACGAATCAGAAATTATTAGTAATTATATATTTCTATAAAGTCCCTTATGCCTATCCAAGGCTGAATTTATTTGATAAAACTGCAAGAAAAGAGTACTTTTGTGAAACATTACGATGTAAAATAGCTTTAAAGCCACACAAAAAATTGAGAATCGAGTTCTTTACAAATATGAAAATAAAAATTTCATTCAAGAACAGTACTGTGCAAAAGCCACCAGTAATTTTACCAACAAAAAATGCTTTTAAGTTGGTTATTTCTATCTTTTGCAGTAGCGTGTAAGTTGGAAATATATTTACATTTCCAAACATTATTTTTGCCATTAATTGTAATAATAGAGTGAGATTATTATCTGTATGCTTTCAAGAATAATGCATTAAATAGATTTAATTTATCAATTAGCTTCTATTAATTAAATTTATAAATATTTGGTATTACAGCTTTTGGTAAAACAGCTTCTATTCCAGGGTAGAATAGTTTTTCAGGCAGCTTTCCAGGTAGTTTTTTTTTAAGAATCTAAGAGACGTTGCCACAGTTCTTCTGGATTGAGTCTGTCTCAGTTTGTTCTGTTACTTCATGTGATTCCAGACAGACTGGATGAT
>JAUMHP010000062.1:7513929-7530389 GCA_032361065.1 Enteromius trimaculatus | reverse complement strand
TTTATACCTTTGTTACATGTATGTTACATTTTCCAGTCAAAAACCTTGTCAGTGTCATCAAATGACCCCCCCCCCCACCCCTTTTTTTTTTTTTTGACAAATGTTATATTTATGTGCATTGTTTATACCTTTTTTTTTTTTTCACTTTAAGCTCTCAAATTATATTTATTTATTAAATATTGTATGTGTATTGGCTTATTTTTCTTTCTTTTTTGTGTGTTAAAGTGATTTTATTTTATTTATTTTTTTTATACATGTCCTTTAGATGTATAATTATGTACTTCAAATTTGCATAATTCCTAAATTTTGATTAGCACTGAAAGCACATCTGCCTGTTGAAACAAACCCCTCAAGTTAAGAAGAAGTTCAGTAGTAATTGTTAACAGCCTTCTAGACGTTTTGTTGCAACGGGGCACAAACCCTTAGTAGTGTATGTATGCCAAAGAAAATTTGATTAATGTTTGTCCGTTCAGCTGAGAGAATATCTTTTAGCACAGAAAACAATCATGAATTAGATGTCCAAGCAGCGTTTTTGTGTAAATAGATATCAAAATGATTTCAATAAAGTTTAGAGTTTCTTTTTCAAAAAATATTTTGCTGTCTAAAGCGTTTATCCTGTTTAATATTATATTTACATGAACATTAAATATCTCCTGTGAAACACACTGTTACAGCCCGTTCACACCAAGCACGATAACTATAAAGATAACATATATTCGCGTCCACACCAGCGAACGGTATAGTCTGTTCATCATAAGCTCAAGCGCGTGATAGCAGGATTGATTCTGATTGGCTGTCAATGTTTGTATCGTTCATCAGCTGGAAAATATCGTCCTGAAAATGATTCCAACGATATCGGTTCTCTGTGCCTTTATCGTTATAGTTGCGGTGTGGACGCTGCTATTCTTTAAATATTTAATATACAACACATGATAACTAATAATGTTAGGTAACTCTACAATAATTAATCCAAATATACACTGTTTAAATTTGCTCTGATTTACACTTAAATCCATTGTTTTTCTTCTAGATGTGGCAGTGTGTTAGTTTAACGTCCAGTATTGGATTTACAGGTATGTGCTTAAACTGTCACCGGTGGCCAGGTGGAGATATTCTGGCTGCTCTGTGCAATCCATTTCCACACAGAGCGTCCTGTGACCTGCAGAAAGGATCTTTCTCTTCCACAAGCATGAAGGTCGTTTCTCTAGACACGTCTTGATCATTTGAGAAAGGTCCTGCTGCAGATTCTGGAAGTTTTCCCTGCCAGGAGGAGAAATCTAGATAATTAATTAAACGAAGTTATGAGGATTGATATAGATTATAAAATGTTAAACTCACGCTGTTGGAGGTGCTGGCAGATTGTAATTTTGCCCTGTAACTCCCGTCAACCAGTATGTTGTCTCTTTTCCTTTACCCTGTAGTGTAGACAAGGACCAGTGCTGTTATTGTTATTTCATTTAAAATTTAAACTCTAAATATAAATTCAAACTATTAATATTAATTTAATATCATACTAGTGTATAAACAGTACTAAACACTGGTGAGAACTATCATTGTGAAATCACTAATTTTACAAAAGTGAGAGACAATAATTCACACACCTTTAAGTAAGTTTCTCCTCTCTTTTCATACTCAAACTTGCAGTCTGTGCGCTGGAGAATGTTGATAGTCGACTGACTCACATGAATTCGGAGTGCTAGGGTGAAAGATCAATGTATAATAAAACACATTATACCAGGGATTTCTTATAATGCTTTGGTTAGGCAAATCTAGTGAACAGATAGTATATTGTAGTACCACTCAAAAGTAACTTTTATTTAAAAAAAAAAAAAGTTAAAACAGATTGAGACATTTTACAGTTTCTCAAGTTTTCTTTTGAACAATTGGAAAGTTTCCACAAATTCACTGGAAATTTCTGCTCCTTTTTAGCCCTATTTGACATTGTAATGAAATAAGGATCACAATGTTGCCAATCAAACAAATTTAGAAACCTATATGTATGGCCGGTTTCCCGGAGAGGAATTAGATTAAGCCAGGACTAGACCTTTGCTAATTTAGGATTTTTAAGAATTGTTAGAAACGTGTCTTGCAAAAATGCATTATCTGTGAGCATTGTAAGACCAAACAATGACAATAATGTATTTTAAGATATCTCAGAGCAAGCTTTTTCCAGTTTAGACAGCTCTTCACATTTATTTTAATCTAGGACTAGTCTTAAACCCTGTTCGGGAAACTGCCCCATAGAGTTTGCACAATCACTGCCATTTTTAATCACATCACAAGCCTAAAGAGCAGTAGTTGCAGCATTACATTTATGTTTGTACATTAGATTATGTGTAAACTATGAACATAGTAGGTTGCTTGTTGGGGAAGAACAATAGGAAGATACGTAAGAATGTGTGGTGGTGGTGTTAGGGAAAGACAACAAAGTGTGTAAAAAAAAAAAAGCAATGGTGAAATTTCAGTTTGCATGTAACACATATACAAAAATAAATGTATAAATAAAAATCTTCATTTTCTTTTTATGTACTAAAATGTTTGACTTTTTCCAATACATTTTTGCCAACTGTTGAAATATGTATCTAAATGCTCAGTAAAATACATATACGCATGCAATAGGCTTTTAACATTTTAGCAAACAGTTAAAATGACAATTGCACATGCAGTTTAGATATTGTTAAGACTGTTTTGAAAAGTGTGTCAAAGCTGTTGCAATTTAAAGTAAGATTTTCTATTTTAATATTTTAAGATGTAATATTTTCTTAAGATAATAAAGCTGAATTTTCAACAGCCATTACTGCAATCCACACAGTGTCATGTGGTCCTTCAGAAATAATTCTAATATGCTAATATCTCTTATTATATGTGTTGAAAACAGTTGTGCTGTTTAATGTGTATTTGGAAACTAGACTTTGATGAATATAAAGTTGTAAATAACTGCAGCACTACTCACGTAGACCCGTTGACTCCATACGAGATGCTGTGTTCACAGTGTCTCCAAACAGGCAGTATCTGGGCATTTTAATTCCAACTACACCAGCAGCACAGGGCCCTGTGCGCATTAGACAGACATATTACAAAGGTGGGTTTTTAATCTTAAAGGGGTCATCCGGTGGTACATGCACATTTTCAAGCTGTTTGGACTGTAATGTGGGAGTGTGAGTACACAACCACCATACAGTGATTAAGATCCACAGGTAGTTTTCTTTTGATTTAATAAAAATAAGTTGCCCCTTCTGAAATCAAGCCATTCTCAAATGCATGTCGGTGTGACATCACACAGACAGAGGCCACTCCCACAATAGTTGATTGACAGCAGTGTCACACAGACTGAACTGGTGTCTTACCTGAGTGAGTTGTCATCAGACCGAGATGAAGAAACAAGCAAGACACTAAGCGATTGAGGTGTTTTGTTGTTGAATGTATTAATGAACATGGCAGTAGTGATTTAGCCCTGACATCTGAGTGACTGAAGACGCAGAGGATAAAAGTTATGTTTGGTTCTGAGGGGGAACACGCCCTTGATCAATGCGTTTATGTTCGCGCGAATCATTCATGACCAAGCCTCACCTACAGAAGCAGTGAGTATAATGTCTTTTAATGAATCTATGCAAATCGCCTATGCTAATCCTAATAATTAGCAAGTCTTACTATGAATACAGCTAAAAACAGATCCTCTGAGAGCGTCTATTAAAAGAGGGGCGGAGTCAGCGGAGCTCGTGAAGATTTAAAGGGGAAGTACACAGAACAGAGTGATTTCTAAGGAGCTGTTTTTGAAAAGGTAAAATTAGTGTTTTTAAAACTATCTTTGAGAAATTTTTAAACTAACTATATTACAAACTTTCCATTAAGACCCTAAAGAATTATATTAGCTTGTTGAAAAATGGGTTTGAATGACCCCTTTAAGCCTACTTAAGAGTTTCCTTCCAAAAGAATGAGTTTATTTTCACAGAGTCCACTCCAAAGAAGGTGTAAGAATAGGCTAATTCCGTAAAACAGCAGGGATAGTTTACCAAAAATACTAATACTAATAACCTGTATGAATTTCTGGTTACGCATTATTTTAACAGTCCACTTTAGAAAAACAAACTTTCTTTCTTGTAGGGGGGGAAAAAATCAGCAACATTCTTCAAAATATCTTCTTTTGTGTTCAAGAGACAAAAGAACCTCACACAGGTTTGGAATATCACAAGGATGAGTAAATTCTTCTTCATCAAGATTTTCAACATGATCTTTTATAATTCTATCTTTTTGCTGCTGTGCCTTTAAGAAATGCCCTCAGCAGTATAGGAAAACTATTCGTTTTTTTTAGAATTCACTGTACAATGAATGACTGACCGTTACCTGAATGCACTCCGATGCGGATCCACATGGGTATCCCAGGCAGATGCTGTAACTGAAATGTGCCCATGAAGGACAGGATGTCCAGTGCCATGCAGCAGATATCCTTTGCATGCCTGTTCCCATTGCGTCGAGGAAGACCAGACACCACCATGTATGCGTCACCAATCGTCTCCACCTGAAGGAGATACACAAACATGTCACTCTGGAATTACTGGATTACTAATACTGAAGTGAACAAAACCCACTGTGCGTTTGTCTGGAATACCTTATAGACATCATGATTGTCGAGGATGCTGTCGAAGTTTTTGTAGATGTCATTGAGCATGTCCACTACTTCCATGGGTGTGCTGAAGTGGCAAAGTGTGGTGAAACCCACAATGTCACTAAAGTAAATGGTAACCTCGTCAAAGAGCTCAGGTTCCACTTTTCCTGTTTCCTTTAGAGAGCGCACAACCGGCCTGAAACATTGAGAGTTAATGATTTGATTAATTAGCTGGGAGTAATTTCATTAAAGTCTGCACAATTGTGTCTAAATAACAAAACACTAAAAAAGGCATTTAGGATGCAAAATTTGAATGCAGTAGATAAAGATTAGGCTTCATTTAAAAAAATTGAGCCATAGATGACAGCAACTTTAATCAGAATGAAAAAAAAATGGAAAATGAGTAATGTATGATTTTAAAAGAAATCACAGATACTGGCCAATAAACAGTATGTTACTGATATACTGTGCACAAATAATAAGATGCTGCAGTGTTTTTCTGTTTTTTTGTGTTCAGACCCTGGCAGAAGCATGAAGTTCAGGCAGTCCGCTCTGTCTCTCTCAGCCTTGTACAGAGCTGTGCGTTCTTCCACCAGCCGCTCCAAGTTACGGGAATACATCTGCAGCCGGCGGATCAGGTTCTCCATGTAGCTCTCATGTTCTTGGTTGTCCAGACTATTCAAAATCAAATCAGTTAATTATTTGTTAGAGAATCGTTATTTAATGGGAGTTTTAGATAATCCTCATATAGTCTAATGGTCTCATGTGTTTGCTTTATGTGGTTACAATCTCTATAAGATTTTACAGCGGTTGGACATAAGCATATAAAGGTGACCTGACAATCTTCCATAGAGTGTTTTCTATCTTTTTGAAGTCTGGTCTTCTGTCTGGGTCTTCGTCCCAGCAATTTCTGATCAGCATACACACCTGGAGGAACAGATCCAAGAAATATGGAAGCAATTGTAAAGTAGATGACATGTTTATAATTTATCAACATCAAAGTATAAAGAGAAATGGGCAACACTTCACAATAAGTTTTCATTTGTTTGTTCATGTGTTAACCACATTAGTTATCATGAAGTAACAATAAACAATACTTCAATAACATTAAATAATCTTAATTAATGTTAATCTCTATGCATTTTTTAGATCAAACATTGTATTTGTTGTATTTGATTACATGAGTTAATGCACTGTTTACTAAGATAACCTTACTGTATTTATTAACTAAAGTTAATGCATTAACTGATGTTACAAATAAGACCTTACGGTAAAGTGTTCCCCATGTTACTGTTAGCCATTTTTAAACATGGTAACCCAGCAGTTAATTCAACTAACTATTTACTGGTCCTGTGATGTAAGATCATAAAAGCTGAATGATTATAGCACATTTTCAACTGCAGTCTAGTTTATGTTTTGGCTGCTTTGCATAACTATTTGCCATTAGTACAAATAAGAATTTTTGAGTCAAACATTTATGCGTTGATGGGCTACACACATACAGTACATACCTCTTGTTCGCTTTCACTAGTGTCCTCAAAGTCCAGGTCAGGTCTGAAGAAAGAGGAGGTCATACTAGGGAACTGCACTCTGGCCAGTTTCTCTGGTAAAAAAAAAAGAAAGAAAAACATGGAAAAGTTAAAGGGATTGTTCACCAAAAACCGAAAACAATTTTCAAATCTATCTGAACTTCTTCTGTTAAACATACACTACCAGGATGTAGTGAGAGTGTGAGAAAACACTGTGCTAATGAAACATTGCAAAAGTTCCTCTTGCTTTATTCAGCTTTACCTATCAGCTCACAAGCTCAAAAGTCAGAGAGGTAAAGTCTTTATTGAAAACAGCAGACTGAAATACACATTACAACATGAATTCTATTACCAAATACTTTTTTAATATAAATACAACAACAATTGGAAACTTTATAATGCAAAAATTACAAATTTTGGCAACTTTAAGCTTCAGTCCTTGTTCATTGTAATTGCATGGATAAGAGCTACCAGCATATTATTCCAAAAAGATCACTTCACTTCACCGTTTTTGGCTTAAAGGAATAGTTGAAAATTTTTAAATTCTGTCATCATTTACTTAACCTCAAGTAGATCCAAATCTGTGTGAATTTCTTTGTTGTGCCGTACACAAAGAAAGATATTTTGAAGAAAGTTTGTAACCAGGCTGTCACCTGGGTCACCATTGACCTCCATAGTAGAAAAAAAATACTGTGGAAGTCAGTGGTGACCCAAAATAGTCTGTTTACAAACTTTCTTCAAAA
The DNA here is from genome assembly GCA_032361065.1 of Enteromius trimaculatus. NCBI lineage: Eukaryota > Metazoa > Chordata > Actinopteri > Cypriniformes > Cyprinidae > Enteromius > Enteromius trimaculatus. The sequence goes on along the minus strand of JAUMHP010000062.1, from coordinate 7,523,511 downwards.
TATCTTCCTTTGTGCTCAGCAGGACATACAGATGTGGAACTAATTGACGGTGATGAAATGAGGACAAATTATTTTGGGGTGAACTTTTTGTGGCATAATCAAATGCATGCGTGATGGAAAATCACCAGTATGTCTCACCAGTGAATTTGCATTTTTCTATAAATCAATCTCTCACCAGTGCGATCCGAGCAGGCGCTTGTATAGAATGTGCACTTTCTCATCATGATCTCCTGGGAAATTATGGCAAAGCTGTACACATCTCCTTTCTGAGAGATCCCCTGCTTCCTCAAGTGTTCAGGGGCTGTCCACAGATCTGAGACATGCGGAAATGCAAATATGGGGAAATTAACACGAGGAAATGGTTAACTAAAATAACTACTTCTTGACATAACAGTGTAGAAATAACTGAGATTCTTTTCCATGATAAAAAAAAGTAAACTACCCTTTCACCTTTACTGGGAGAGAGAATTGTATTGAAGCCAAAGTCTGCAATCTTCACTACCATACTGTTGTCAACCACACAGTTAGTCGATTTAAGACGTCCGTGGACTGCAATGTTGCTTGTGTGGAGATAAGACATGCCCTGCAGGAGGGCAAAGAGTTCATGAGAGAAACTAGGTTATCACAGTGCATATACATAACTATAGCCTATCTTAAACCATCTATCCAGGCACAGCTATATGTGTAAGCATATACACTCTTAAAAATAAAGGTGCTTCAAATGGTTCTTCAGAGCGATGCTATAGAAGAACCATTTTTGGTTCTACAAAGAACGATACAGTCAACGGTTCTTTGAAGAACCATATCTTTTGTACCAGTTTATAATCTGAAAAACCATCTTTTGCCACGAAGAACCTTTTGTCAAACAGAAAAGTCCATTAGTAAATGTTTTGTGAAGCAAAAATCTGCATGTCTGCAAAAAACATTAAAATTATCCTTATAAATAATAATTTTCCCTGTTAATAATTTTATTTGTTTATACGCTCATGGTTGATCTGTGCATATCTTTCTCCTAATTCAGATTTATTTGGTGAACTATTTCTTTAAATGATTTTTCTAGGCACAGCTATATGCAATAAATCAACCAATAAATCCTTCTAAATGATAAACATTACCTTTGCAATGTCATACATGACAGAGATCTTAAACTGCCAGTCCATGAAGGTCTCTTCTGGGTATGAAATCTTATCATTGAGTGCATGCTAAGAGAATAAATAAAAACATATTATAGTCTTTATACTAAGTGAGAATGTCAGATTCATTTAATTTTGTAATATTTGGCTCATTGTAATACTCACTCTAAGGGATCCTCTCTCTCCATATTCAAACACGCCAAAATACTCATTGTCAAATTTGACTGTCCCATAAAATTTGGTCAAGTTGTAATAATCAATTTTTAATAGCTGAAAAGGAAGTGGCATTATGATATCGGTTATGAACAGCAAAAAGTTGCTAGACTAAAATGATTCATCGTCAGTATTTTGTTATTCAGTGAAGAAAAGAAAGTCCCGGTACCGCATTGAGCTCTATCCTCTGTTTTTCAGTGAGGCTTTCATCTGTAAGCCTTAATTCCTTCAGTATTACAATCTATAAAGAAACAACCTTATTATGAAAACCAAGAACAATTAAATAATTTGTGAGATAATCATTTTGACAGTACCTTTTTATCATAACGTGCACGGCGTAGGATGTAGCTACTATTTTGTGTAGAGTCTTCTTCAATCTAATGACAGGATAAAATAAAAAATGTAACATTTTAAAAGCATTTCATATATATATATATATATATATATATATATAACATTTTAGTTTAAAATTAAATAATAAACTTTAATGCCAGTGACTTACCTTTAAACTGATCATATTCCACTCATTAGACTCTAAAGGCATAATGAGCTCAGTGGAAATATGTGACCATCTTTTTTGCATATGACGGTAATGTCTATTTTGCCTTTAAAAATATATATATATATACAAACAATGGTAAATATCTTGCTACACACTATTTCATATAATATATATATAAATATATATTGAATGTATCGCTCTCACCAGTAAAAGACAAAGGCAAGTGTACCCATAATTCCCACAACAGCAGTACACAATACTATGACAATAATCTCGGCTTGGGAAGCTAAATAAATAATAATGTTTTTTAATAAACAACAGTACATTTATTTCATAATATACAATAAAGCTTGATGATTTAACTTGATGGAATCCTTTATACTTTTGGGATCTGGATGGTCTATAGGCAGACGCAGGTTAGGCCAAATGAAGGCAGGATTCTTGTCAATTAGCTCTGTTCCTTCGTTGGATGTGTTGAACTCATAAAGAATCTTGTACTAAAGTACAAAAGAAGTCAGGTTTAATAAATAATTGCTCCCCAGCTTCACTGATGAAGTGATATGTCTCGAATCTGTGGCATACCTCATTGTTGTTGTTAGTGTAGATCACAGAAAATATGAGATCCCTGTCTCCGTATTCATCCAGCTGATAATCTCCTGCCATACCTGTGGGATGGGTTTTTCGGATTTGTACCATTCTGTGGAGCTAGTCCAATAATACGAGAAACGACAGAAGCGTTTTACCTTTGAAAGACACATTTCTGAAGTAGTTCATGCTGACAGACTCCATGTCCTCAAGTTCTGAGAATGACGTCCTCCAGATAGTCCTCATCACCTGTTTGAACAGCAGCACCGCATCATGATACGCTGCAATATAATCATTCATCTGCGCACAGTGAGAAGATCAGAATTAGTACTTCCTAGAACAAGGAAATGTGATTTCTGGGACAGAATGAATGGTGATTGGGATTCTGTTTGATATTAGTTTTGACTTATCAGGACATAAATAGGAGATACCTAAAAACTTTACCCACCGTGTTGTTACCAGAAGTATCAATGGTGTATTGTCTCGTATTGGGCATTGTTAGCACCAGGACATTTTTCATAGCATCGTTAGATTTCTCATAATAATATCTGTCACTGTGAGAGAAAGTTGGTATTGTTTATGAAGGTTCAGTTTTTGTTGACTTTTTAAATAAGGATTTTTGAGATCAGGACAGTTACATTGCAGCTAGCTTATCCAGGCACATTTAGTAGATATGAAATACATTACTAGCTCTCTAGATTAAAGAAAGCAAGAACTGACTGACTTGTAAAGGTCAATTAGAAGAAAAGCGACTTCATGATCAGAGTCCATAGTGCCGTTCTTCAGATCCATGATGTCATCAGGTGTTCCGCATAAAATGACCACTGTAACAGAAATCAACTTACTGATGCTTAAAAGACTTTGGAAGATGTTTGATCAGAGAATTAAGCCATACATTACTATATGTAAGACATTAGTTTTTTCCTTAGTATAAAAAAATAATGTTAATAAGATCTCACAGTTACTGTCCCGGACTTGGCTTCCCAGAGCATGACTGAGATCATTCTCTCTCCGCAGAATCACGATTTTATCTAAACTAGTGGAAAAGTTGCCTAAAGCCACCTCAAGAGCATTGATGTACCTACAGACAAACCCAAAATCATACGGAGAACCAGATGGAAATATCTCTTCTGTTGATGAAAACTACTAAACTATATTCACTATACTCACCAGAAACAGTCCTCTGTGTTATTCTGTTTCTTGTATAAATATGCTGTTTTCCATTTAGGCTTGATTTCATCTTGGAAAGACCAAAACCTAAGAAAGAACTTGGAAATTTTTCTTGCTGGAGGCAAAAGTCGAGTCAGATCTCTTTTGAAATCACAAGACAATCCAAAGCTTCCGGCTGAGATGATGGGCATGTTGAGGTTCAGACCGATCTCCAGACTACAAAAAGTTGGTCACATTAAATAAAACAGTTAAAATTATAATCCTGTGGTTTAATATGTTAGTCAAGACATAAAAATACTTCTTTGAAGCAATATACTTTTAAGATACAAAATACCATTAAATGCACATTTAATATAATTAGATACACTTCTCTTTATGTAGTAATAATTGATTTGAAATGGGAGGGGAAGAAAGGAAAGGACGTGACATGGGGCCAGGTGTGGCTTCCCGTACTAGGAATTTGTGCTCTGCGTTCAACCCATTCAAGTGCACACACACAGCAGTGAGAAGTGAACAACCACACACACACCAGGAGCAGCCGATGCTGCGGCGCACGGGGAGCAGTTGGTGCCTTGCTCAATGCTCTCACCTCAGTCGTGGTATTGAAGGTAGGGAGAGCGCTGGTTGTTCACCCCCCCAACCCACAATCAAACCCATGACTTCGGGTTACAAGTCATTTTCCCTATCCATTAGGCCACAACTTCCCCCAAAGGTGTAGGCAGACCTAAGGATCTAAAGCATCAAAGACCTGTAAAAGCAAAATCGAACATACTCTGCCATTTGGAAGGTGGCGTAAGTACAGGTTGGTCCCAGCAGAGCACATCCCTCCTCCCCTAAATTCTGGAAAGAAATCACAATAATCATTCGAATTTTATATATAGTGTAGTTTCAATAAAGTATGTCAAGGGAACAAAAAAGACCAGAACTGACCGCAAGATCTTTTAAAATTTCAACCCCTTCACAGGCGCTACTGGTACAGCCATTTTTCAAGTAGTAAATGGTTTTAAACCCTCTGAATTTGACTTCTAGTTGAGGATTCCCCTCTGGAAAAGAATTTGAAACAAGAAGAAAGAAACAAATTTGATTCAAACTATAATATGAACTTCGAATTTGCATGATTATTTCAGAACTACATTTCATATTTAAACATTAGTACTTATCATAACATCTTTCTTTTGTTTAACATAAATAACAATTGACTATCAACACGAAGAGTGGCATTTATGGCAAGCCGTTTTAGCTTAAAGTATTGTGTTACTTGTCATAATTCAATTTCTACTAGTAACAATTCAATTAAAGAGCTTTATAATTACATTCTTACTAGTAACATTTCTAACTGGAGAGCTCTCTAGTTTAATTCTTAATAGTAAAAATGCAAATACAGAGCTCAGTAAAAGAAAAAAAAATTGAAGACCTCTTTAACTTTTACTAGTAACAATTGAATTTGAGATCTCTTTAAATTAAATTCTTACCAGTAAAAAATTGCTTAAAGAGGTCTCTAATTGCAATCCTTACTAGTAAAAATTCTGTTGTAGAGCTCCGCAAGTAAAAATGAATCACAATGGAGATAAATGTATTTTTTAGAGCTCTTTAATTGGACTTATCACTAGAAATAATTGAATTAAAGGGCTAATTATAATTGCTACTAATAAGAATTTAATTGTAGAGGTCCCTAAACTAAGTGTTATTAGTAAAAAGGGAATTCTGATGAGTATTTTAAGCTAAAACGGTTTGCCATACATATGTTTCCACTAACTTCCATTCATTTTAAATTGCTCGACTGAATTTTTACTAGTAACAATTACAATTTAATTCTTACTATTAACTATTCCATTTTTGCCAGTAACAACTCTGATTATTGAGCTTCTTACTAAAGTAAATATGGATTTACAGAGCTCTGTAATTCAAATTGTACTATTAAAATACCATTGAATATATGTTTAATTGCAGAGCTCTCTGATATAATTGTTACCAGTAGGAATGCAATTTCAGATCTCTCTAATTTGGTTAGAGAGTTGTCTAATTTAGTTTTTACTAGTGCAAATTGTATTAAAAACCTCTCTAACTTTAATTCGTACTAGTAAAATTGAATTAGAGTGCTCTCTAACCAAATTGTTACAATTATGTGTTTAAATTGTTACAATAACCAAATAAGAATATAATTGCAGAGCTCTCCAATCCAATTTGGGAACTCTATAATTCAACTGTTACTATAATAACAACAGAATTAGCAAGCTGTTTAATAATTTTTAAGAACTGAATTTTAGCACTCAGTACTAACTAGTAAAAATTAGAGAGCTCTAAATAATTGTAACTAGTAACACGTGATTTAGATTTTACAAAAATGCAATTAGGTTCAGTAACACCGGGAATATTTTTAAGCTAAAAAGGTCTTCCATAGTAATTTAAATAGTCTTTCTTCATATTCACATTCTATATAAGCTAGGATGATACTTTACCGTCTTCAGAGATGTCAAAATCATTTGCAACAGCGCTCAGCACCGCAGGCTTTACAAAATTAATACTCCAGGGCGACACATCATCATCCAGTAAAATAACATTCATCAGAAGTGTTCCATTAAAGCAAGACTCTTTCATGAAGTCACTTTGCTTTAGGAGTACCCATGATAGACATGCAAATAACCAGACACGGTAATCCATATTCAGAAGTTAAGACGACAAAAAGATAAAAAAATAAAGTCTCTAGGCGTTTGAGGTCAGCGTGTTTGTGGTTGTTGTCCTGCAATTTTCTGAGATAAATCCTGAAGACTTCATCATTTATTTTCCAAGAATGGAAAACACAAAAAGACTTTTATCCTAGCTAGTCTTTTGTTCTAGACAGACACGCTTTCACACTGATCACTGTGCTCTCACCTGAGCTTGTTAATGAACAACATAGTCAATAGTCGTGTCTCAAAACCTAGTGTACTGCCTACATAGACAGCATTAATGGGCACATTTCCAGCCAGACAGCTTTCTTTGCTGTCTATACAGCTAGTTCACTAGGATAGTGAGCTAGCTATATAGACACTGTCAGAGAGTGAAAGTTTAGAACTCTTTAATAGTCTAATAGAGAAGCTTTATATACATATATGTGTTAATGATCACATTTTTGTTATAGCAGCTGACGCAGAAGCTCTCTGGGTCTATTGAACAATATTGTGCAGTGAGAAGGAGTGAAGGACAAAGGTTGAACCATAAAAATCGTCCCGTGATAAATGGATGCATCATAAAAGCAATCAGAATGAAGCTCCCGTCGTGTTTGTTTTCCCAGCTGAGAGCAGGAAAATACATAAATTACTCTCTGATGCATGTTATGATTTGTCGTGCTCAAGTTTATTATTTGCGTATCCACATTTTAGTTTTTATTTTATATACTGAATATATTGCATACAACATACATTTAATTTACACCCTGAGTGATGTATTTGTTGGTGTTTTAGAATATACTACAATGTGAGCTAAAAATAAAAGTAAATAAAATAATTAAATAAATAAAAAACACACTTCATTATAATCTTTAACATATTTTCTTGTTAAATGTACCTGAATGTGCCACACTCATTGTTTTGTGCTTATACATGTTTCTTTCCAACAAGTTTCTATGCATGGTGCTTCCCCTCAATAATGATTCATCATGTCAAACAATAATCCTGACAGTTCATATATTTATAATTCCATTTACGACTTCTGAGAAAAATCTGTAAAGTAAATCTTGTTGTAATCTGGGCCATAAGACGTCAGCAGACATCATAAGTCATATTCTATCTATCTTTATTTCTAGCTAACGTGCTCATAAATAAATGTGTAATTTTATAAGGCGATAAAGAAAAGTAGCTGTTTCTTTTGTAGAATTTCCCTATTAACTAGCTGCTGGTTTATGACCTGCAATATAAAATGTATTGTAATGTTTAAATAAAATCCCTTTATTATCTCTTTGAGGTATTTTGTATTGCTTTCTATCTGTAGTTTGTATGATGTACTGCTCCCTCTAATGGTCATTCGTACTCATGTGGCTCACTAAACACCCCACCCCTAGCTTCCAATAAATGCCACTACAGCCCATCTTAACTCATCTATGGTTTGGCATTGAAGAAAAAACATTTTCGACACTGGATAATGCTGCATAATATGTGTATTTCTTTTTCAGTGTTATGCATATTAAATTACATTTATATTTGTTGCTATACATATAATAATTAAAAATGTATTCAATAAATTAAACTTCAATATTTATTTTAATTCCGCTTGTACTTTGACAGTCTCCGTATTTTCACATCTTTATAGGCATTTCGTTTACATAACCTGCATGGAATGAAAAAATGTACCAATTAAAAACCTGAAAGTAGAATAAAGTCATAACTTAAATTTGGTTTTAATGGATAAGAGATAGCAAGAAAAAACACTGCATCGTGTTGTTTCGTTTTTATTAGAATTATCATAAGAAGCATTGTTCTTGACAAAATGAACTACTGTGATTTTGGGATTTGTAGCTTTCTTACAGAAAACTAATATCAGTCCTATCAATCACAATTAAAGAGATGGAAGTTTCCACTGATGTGCATTAATTTATTTTAGGAAATCGGTTTTACATAAATGACTTGAACATACACTTCACAATGAACTCAAATGTCTCTGTACATAAAGTGAAAATAAATACATAATTAATCACATATAAGTGACAAAATTTCAAACAAGGGAAACACTGCTGCATTTTGTTTCACAGTTATGTTATGTTCTGCCAATGCTATATTAAAGCTCAGCTGACTTGCATCTCAAAACATTTTTCAAACAGACTTCTCACCAACTTCCTGTTGCTTATTAGCCAGACCGGAGAAAACAACAGTTGCATAACCCTAATTGCTATTCCATCCCTATCCTACTTACACACAACACCATTTTAGGCCAACATGAGCACCTCAAGTTAAACCCCTGCCTTTAACTCTCCCTCTCTGCCTTTTTTCTTCTGTTGGGCTCTGAATGTGTGAGCTAGGAGCTGATAACTTGCCCAGACCAGGTCTCATGCTTCCTTCCGGAAGACAGGTTGGTGAGGACCACCTCAACGGCTTGGAACTTTATGTTCTTGGGAGGAACAGGACACACTTTGTAGGTCACCTCATCCCCCTCCATTGGCACATATTCACCCTCAATACTAAAAAGAAAGAATATAATAATAACAAAATTAAATCTTAATAAAACATTCTTGACATAAAATGTTTTATAACATTTTACAAACTATTTTTATATTTTCACACTTACTCTGAGATGTGAACAAATATGTCTTCTCCTCCATGGGAGGGGCGAATGAATCCATGACCTTGTGACCTGGAAAAGTTCTTGCAAATGCCCTTGAAGACAGGTCCAGATTTGGCTCTTACGGATCTGACAAAATACCAGAGTAAAGAGGCTATAAATCAACTTATTACACTTCTTTTTGGTAATATGAAAGCGCAAAACACCTCTTTGTGTTTTATTAAAAAGGTAAACCAAAACCTTTATTTTAGATGTGATTTATCGTTTAACAGCACTAATATATATATATATATATATATATATTCATACTATGTGCGCTATCAAATTTTTAAAGGCAACCAAAATAAATAGGATTTAGTAGTCCACATTTAAAGTGGATCGAACGCATTTTGGTTGGATGAAAGGTTTTGATTCACTTCAAAAGTTAACTAGTATATATATTAGTGTTGTCAAATGATTAATTTGCATCCAAAATAAAAGTTTTTAATTAAGAAAACGTGTGTGTGTGTGTTTATATGTACATAATAAATATACACAGTAAAAACTCATATATTATGAAATTAAAAACATTTATTTTGGATGTGATTAATCACGATTACTCATTTGACAGCACTAATACACACACACACTTTTATTTATTAATTTTCTCTGAAATATTTAAAATTGCTTTCTTTTTCTCCAATTCTGAAGACAAAAGAAGAAAATTTTATCAATATCAATATCTGT
>JAUMHP010000062.1:7463636-7489150 GCA_032361065.1 Enteromius trimaculatus | reverse complement strand
ACCCACCCCCCCCCCCCCCCCCCCTATTTCTTTAAACAAGTTGTCTAACAGTGTGTATATATATCATACTGAAAGAGTAGGATTATTTGTTAAGGTATTTATAATTGTATATAAATGTATCGTATAAGGCGCTATGCAGACAAACAAATATCCATGTATGCTTTGTGTCCCGTCCCAGTATATCGCTGTGAGGATTGAATCAAAACAATCAAGAACGTGGTGCAGTGGAAAGTTGCTAAGGCATGATGTCTTTTCGCTACAACCACCCTATAAACCCCTTTTTAAAGAGATCCCGGGTTTCAGAAAACTGACAGTATCTAAATCACATCACAAAAGCATTGACATCCTAAATGTTAATGGTGTCACTTGCATTGTTTAGGTTGAAAAGAAACAGACCGATAACTACCCTAGGATCTCAATTCCTCTATTCTGGACAGCTCACAAAGCATACATAGACATAATTCACTGTTAAGTATTATATTCATACATGGATACATATATTTAAAGTGTTATACATCGCAATTAACATATACATATATCAATAGCATATAGGAAGATAGAAGTAGTCATAATGGCAATCATTTTCATCACTGTCATCATCATAATAATAGCAGTAGTAATAATATGATCCCTCGGTAAAGCGTACTAGGTCACTCCAGAACGTCCCCCTCAATCTCCACGCACACTGGAATCTGTTACCGAGCCAAAACCTGCTCCTTCACATGCCATTAAAACCCTGAAATTCAATGCAAAGTACAAACTTGACTATTTTCTATAACAAACCAAGCTCAGGGTGCTTCAATTACCATTCTATAGCATTTATAGGCAGTTTGGGGCAGCAAATTCTCACGTAGACCGCACAAACCGGACGCTTCTGGAATGACTCATAAGGAAAAAAACAAAAAAAATTAAATTCACTAACCATCTAATCAGCAATACATGTCATATAGCATAGCTCAATAACAAGAAGTTCTATGTAATCAATACAAGGTAAGGTTATACTTAATTAAGCTTAACTGCTAAGTTATCAATAATCATTAGTAGTATGCCAATATAGTAGATATATTTGTGTGTGCACGTGTGTGTCTGTGTATATATTTATATATATATCATGTCCACTCAAAGTAGGGACAAGGCATACTAAGGGTAGCACTGCATGTCTTGACAGTATGTTATGAATATAACTACACATAGGCATGGCAAGTACTGCTCATTTGCCTATATTCCTGTAATGTGTCTCCGTTCATGCTCTTAATATGAAATTAATAGACTGTATATATGGAGAACTAATGTGCTACTGGCCTGCGCTAAACTGTGAGTCTCCTAGTAGCATGTTTATGTGTTACAGATTACGCACTTCAAATCCCAATCTAATAGCTTGAATGAACAAACATAGAAGCATCTTCCAACCTCCAATCACTCGATCAAAGAAAGAAGAAAATAATAATACAAAGTGTATTTTCAATCCAAATTAGTCAGATCACTCAAGACTACAAACAGCCCTTGTGTGCACTCTATCATCTTTATCAAGCACTGCCAAACTGTCACTCAGTGCAAAGGGAAAGAATGAGGAAATGTGTGGATGTCAGTGCAAGATCTGTGACTGGCATTATGCAAGTTGGGGTGGTTTTTACTTAGTTAGTCCATTATTAATTGCCTTGGTTTATCAAATACATTCGACATCCGAACAAATCTCAAATTTCTTGTAAATGGCCACTTATGGCTGTACATTCAAACTCTTCTACCAATATGGCAGGAACACAGAGTTAAGCACCACTTCATAACTTCAATCTGGTGCCAAATACTTGACTGAAACATGAGTGGCTTTCATGCCAGGTGCTTTGATTTAATATGGGGAGAACCAGTCTGATTTGGTTTAAAGAGTTTAAAAAGCACTGTGGGATTAGATCTTTAAATGCTCAGAAATGTGTTTAGGGAACGTAATAACAAATTGCCCTTTTTTGAATTAGCTGTAAAAGTACCAGTGTGCACTCACATGACATGCTACAAGCCTGTGCCAAGTGTCATGTCAGTGAATGGGAGAATGTGTTTGATAATGGGTGAAAAAGCGTGTCGGGGTGTGTATGTGGCAACAATCACGGTGTAAGTCCTAAAGTCAGACGCTCTGCCCCGAAGGGCATCAGAGCCTGGTACTTCCCAGAGTGGCACTGAAAGAGTAGGAAAGGGCCTTAGAAGCTGACATCTGAACAGGAAGACTCATCCAGACTGCAACCACACACTTTCGAGCCCAGGTCACAGATCCCCTCCACCACCAGACATCCGTCGCACAACCTGTCAAAAAAAAAAAAAAAAAGAGCACTGAGCAAATCTGATAGGGCAGTTTAAGATACTAAGAGCCTTCCACTTAAGGGGTTTCACACAAACAATCCACTTTCTTCTGCAACCACCCACCATTGACTCCGAATAGTCAGTTGGCATGGCGATCTGTTTTTCCTCTGGGGGTGGAGTCATTAAGTTGCCGTCTGCACGTCGGTTCTGATTGGTCAGTGAAAGCCACATCTCGTACATCTGTTGCATGTCTCTCACTTAAAAGAGCAGAGAGGTACACAGCTTGTATTAAAACGCATTAAATTAATCACACCCTCAAAAATGAATAAAAAGAAGCTATAAATCATTCAGTTAAAAGAAATGGATTCTCACAGCTGTTATTTTTCATATAGGTCCACACATCCCGCTCCTCCAAACTGTGTGCAAAAGAACAGTTCCCAATATAGTGGCACTTCTTCTGTTTCATGACATGAACACACATCTGCAAACACAAATAGAATTTAAAAAAAAAAAAAAAAAAAGTCAATGTGGAAAAAAAGATCTCCAAAAGATATTTTCATAATCTGTGTTTCATTCAAATCCAGCTAAAAATAAACAAAAAGCACTGTGTGGGTGTGTGTGTGTGTGTGGGGGGGGGGGGGGGGGGCCTTAAGAAAAACTGTCATGTACTTATACTTACAAATCAAATCAATAACTTGTGAATATGTGAAATCTATACCAATTTCAAACCCTAATAATTACAATAGTATAAAGATATTTACTAGAAATGTATTCGACCTGTCATTTGTCTGAAAAGACTGATACAGAATTGCTATTGGGAGAAACTTAATTAACTTCTTATAAATAACTTCCATTAACATAAATATTGCATTGTATGATGTTTAACAGATCATGAGAACAGCACCACAGCTCAGTGTCGACACTGAAACCTGCTTGTCTGAAGGAATTGTGACTGCAAACAGAAACAAAGCACTGACTCACATCATATTGTTGGGGGTAGGTACGGGAAAAAGGCAACGGTCGCACTACCACCCACTTTTTCTTCTCAAATGATTTCACTAGCAACACCCTGCGCTCTTTTGTCCAGCTGGAAAGAAGAATAGACAAAGCAGAAAGAAGTATTATACCGTAATTACACCAAATATTACACCAAATACCATTGTTATTGACCTCAGGCAAAGCTGCTGCCGACTGTGTCCAATAAAAGAAGTCATATTACAATTGTTCCAGTAAATATTAAAAGGCAAGTAAATTTTTAATGAGCACATATTGTGAATCCTGGTGGTAAGATGATGCCTGCTTGAATAAGGGAAGCTAACCTGTGTCTGGCTTTGGCAGTGCAGTACTTCAGGGACTTGTCTGGCTCATTGACCTGACCCTCCCTCCAACACTGTCCACACACAAACTTCATCTTCAGATTCAAGCCGCGCCCTCGACCGCATCCTACAAGTCCTCCTCCACCTCCTCCTGTGCTTCCGCCCCCGATGCCGTCTCCTCCAGTGACAACTCCTCCGGAGACCACAGCACTGCTGCTGACAGCGCTGCTGTTACTGCTGCTTCCGCTGGGCTGGTGGGGCCCAAGCATGGGCTGAAGATGGTGAGTGGAAAAAAAGAAAGACAAGACTTGAATCAACAAAATGTACATATAAATCAAATCTGCTGCAGGAGTAATCAAATAAAAAGATTTGGGCAAAGATGAGCACTTGTGAGACAGCACAGTGTTGTTGTTTGGCCTCACCTTTTGTCTCTGTGCATTTTGTTCCAATCTGTGCCAGTGTCTCTTAGACTCTTGCACCATCTCCTCATGGGTAATACCTGACCAAACACAGAAGGGCAAATAAAAACCATCAGTTGCTTTCAATTATACTGTGTCAAACACAATAATGAACCAGAGGACGGGGCAATAAAGGCACATTCATTTCCTACACCACTGTTTGAACATCTAAGGTCAGTAAGATTTTAATATCAAACCGGTCATAAAACCTGCATTTATTTGTTCTAAAACACTGTAAAAGGGGGCAGTCGTGGCCCAAAGGTCGTGGGTTCGAGTCACAGGTCCAGCAGGGATTGTAGGTGGTGGGAGTGAATAACCAGCGCTCTCTCCACCTTCACTACCACGACTGAGGTGAGACCCTTGAGCAAGGCAATGTTCCCCCCACTGCTCCCCGGGTGCCGCAGCACTGGCTGCCCACTGCTCCGGGTGTGTGTTCAGAGTGTGAAACGGTTAAATGCAGAGCACAAATTCCACTATTTTAGTGAAACTTGTCACTTCACTAAAATTGTAATTCTAACTAGGGCAGACAGTTTAATGGGTTAACTTTATTAGTCAAGTAAAAAAAAATAAATAAATAACGTGAATAGAACTATTTTAACACAGTTAATGCACTAGCCCCGCCCCACCCCTAGACCTGTATGTCATCTTGCATCTTATAGTTGACTGTTCTCAATGTTTATGTCGTCTCCTGAATGAATCTGCCAAACGAATGAAAAGCGTGAATCAATGATTCACAGGCCCATTAATGAAGTGAGCTTTTTACTGATTTCCTGAATGAATCGTTTGAACGATGGAATGAGTCATAAAGACATTGTCTGCAACCATCTGGCATATTTACTTTCCACTTTCCAAATTATAATGATAATAATAATAAATTAAAAAAAAAACTACTTAACTAATAGCATAAACTAATAAGAATTCATTTTAAAAATGTATTCATTTACTTAAATCTGAAGAACTTACTTTCTTTTGTGGAACACAAGTTATTTTGAAGACTGTTGGTAACAAAGCTGTTTCAGTTACCCAAGTCTTTCCCATTGTATTAACAAAAAATCATTATGGTTCATAATTTATGTTAGACTGTCAAAAAGTTTATTTAATAAATGAACAGAACAAATTTTAAAAAAGAAAAAAAACTTAAATATATATTCACATGAGCTTATGGATTATAATTCAAAACAGTAGATTGAACTGTGCATGCATACAAACATATAATGTATGTACCTGTGTCCTGCTGAAGCACCCAACACTTGAGTTCTATGACTGAATGTGCAAAGGAGCAACTGTCCTCTCGCTGGCAGCCATATCGCACTTCATGGCGGCACACGTCAAACTGGCAGAGTGGGTGAAGAGCGCGTACTTTACTGTAGCGCACGTTTGCTGAGCGAACCACGTGCACCAGGCACCTGTTAGACAGCATCATAAGACAAACATATGAGAGGGGATATGATGCAATGACTGTTCAAGTGCTGCAAAATCACATAAGTGATCCAAGTCTCAATGCAGTAAGACTCACTTGTTATCATCAAAGGGATGTCGTGCAGTGAGGTTGGAACACACAGCGAGATTCTCCTTGCTTCTTTTGCTAATGATACGAGGCTTACTGTCAAAACATTCCTACAGGAAGCAAGAGGCCAGAATGACCACTAAGACAATATATCAAAAGCAACAATGTGACATATGTAGCTGTGAAACAGGCATTAAAGATGAAAGCGCACAATACCTCACAGAGGAACATAAACATGCCCATATGGAGCTGAAGGAGACGGGTGACACTGAGGGCCCGTCGTTCGTTGGTGCCCAGAGGGTCAAACAGAAGCTCACGACTTAGAGCTCCCTTCCTCTCCTGTGTCCAAACATCTATCTCCTCTTGGCAATAGGCAAAAGTGCAGTTTTCACCATACTGGCACTCCTGACGCTCTTGTACCTCTGCAAAGAGAGAATGATTAATGAGCTTAATTGTAACATTTCATTATAATGAAACTCTAAATTAACATAATATTACATATGATCTTAAAAAAATCTTAATCTCTCTTTTGCAGCATGAGTAGATTCTAGAGGTATTTTATTAGAGCTAATTTATTCAGTCCACAAGTTTTTCATTCGCAAATATTGATTTTACAAACTCAGAATAAATTGATTTATGCTTCTAAAGTGTATTGAGGTAAATTACTACGCTAAATGTAAATACTGAACACATGTACATACAGGCTATTTGGATAGTAATATATAAATAAACACACACACACACACACAAACACTAGTATTTTTAGTAATAGTATCACTACAACTAGTATTTTTACCAACAAAAAATGGTTTTACGTTGGTTATTTCTTTTGCGGTAGCGTGTCAGTTTACAATTTTTTTTTTGCATTAATTGTAATAATGCCTGGATGATGATCAGATCTCTGTGTGGAGCACTGGCTGTTGTCAGTCTCCTTGTACAGACAATAATCTCACTGCATTATTACAATTAATGACAAAAATAATGTTTGGAAATGTAAACTCATATTTCCAACTGACACGCTACTGCAAAAGATAGAAATAACCGGCATAAAACCATTATTGTTGGTGAAAATACTAGTGGCCTGAGACTTTTGCACAGAACTGTACATCCCAAAAATGTATTTACTACATAATCTCCACAATTCTTCAATAAACACTGAGCCATACCTTTGCAAAGAACAAAGGCCCCAAGGAAGTTATTACGAGCAGGACGGGGTCGCACCCTCTTCCAGGTGGTGTCATCTGTGGTCTTGAGACGACAGAGCAGCACATCTCTCTTACAGCGATGCGCTGCATCAGGTTGATAATGGTAGTCCATGACCCGTGGCCCTAATTCAGGAAAAAAAAAAAAAAACACTTCTTTCAGACAGGTACAGCATGTTTAGGAATAGTTCTGATATGCATCTTATTTTTTTTACATCACACAGTTACCTATGCGACTGTAGCAAGCATTGCAGGCCTGTCTGAACTCATGCGTGGCAGCCAGAGGGTTTCGCGACAGTAGAGAAAGATTGGTACCAACTGGTCCATTCTGCTGAAAGCAAGAAATATTCTGAGTAGGTGATCGATAGCAAACCATTCTTACACACATTTAAAAGTTACATACTAAGAAGATCTGAGTAACCAGCTAAATCTGAGCAGTTTACAAATACAGAACAGTTTGAACTCACTGCATTGGAGGCATTATGATTCCGCAAACTGGGGATGAAACTGTGAGAGATTCGTCCACCTAAGATTAATAAAGAAATAAAATGAATAGAATACTTATATACTGGTATGAAGTCAGTAAGATTTGATTGTTTTTCAAAAGCAGTCTCTCACCTATTCTGCATTTATTTGATCCAAATACAGTAAAACTAATCTTGTATAATATAATGTAAAAACGGTTTCCTTACATAATTTTTCTTCTCCGCTCTTCAGTGTCACATGACCCTTTAGAATTCATTCTATTATATTCTATTCCTTATCAGTGTTGAATACAGATGTGGTGCTTAATATTTTTGTGGAAACTGAAACATTTATTTCTGTATCATTTGAAATGTCATCAACTTACTGCATCCTTATTAAATATAAGTACCAATTTCTTTCCCAAGCTTACTCCAAACATTTAAATGGTAGTGTGCATCACATTTCAAGTTAAACCGCTCACCAGGAAGTGTGTACTCAGAAAGGGAATCCAGTCCTCCTGAGATTAGTGATGCAGACCCCCCCTTCCCAGCATCGTCTCCAGCTCCAGAGCTAAAGGAGCTGAGGGAGTCCATCGTCTGGGAAGAAGCTTCACTTTGACCTAGAACAGAGGAGGACTCCAGTGGGGGGAGCGGACTGACAGCAGAGTTGAAATACTGAGTTGTGAGCTGAGTGGAGGATGCTGGGAGACCTGGAGAGTAAGGAGGTCTCAAACCCACAGCAGTGTTTGGTAGGTTAGTGGGAATGGCCCCTTGAACTGGATTCTAATAGACAAAAAAAAAAAAAAAAAAAAATGAAATCAGTACTTCTACACTGATAAATCCAGTATTGAGCAACTATTTCCTACCGTCCCTCCTTACAGCTCTATTTCACTCACCACGCTGACTTCAGCTCCTTTGGGAATACTTTCCAGCAAGGTGTCCAGACATGAGGTGTCCTCATTCATCCCACATTCATCCATGTGTTCAGATACAGGCACAGAGTACGGCACTCGCCCCGGTGGCTCCTGGCTTGGACTTTCTGGCATATCTTGGGGCACAACTGGGCTCATTGAGGGCATCTGTGGGTCATCACTTACTGGGATTGGTGTAGCCAGGGGAGCAGGGATGCACTGGGCACTTGTTAAATCTGTGGGATAAAGCTGAGATCACTGAACCGCCCAATGTATTTTTGCTTAATGAATATCCACAAAATGTACTCATAATTTAATTAGATTTTTACTGGTGTGTGTATATTTATATAACATACCTGATCCAATATCGGTCAAAGACTCAAGACCATTTGAGGAAGTCTGAAAAGAAAAACAATGAAATTTGTTAAGAGTAATCCAAACCATGCACTTCTCAATTTGCAATTAAGCTTTTATTGTGCGTGCAACTTTTTTTGTGCGTGCAAAACTTGCCTCCCCTGTAGGAGAATTAGTTTCTCCATTGCTGTCGGTCGCAGGTGTTGAAGAATCAAGCTGGAATAAAAAGGTATGACATGTTAGAATGATTACAACTACATGAACTGCAAGTAATCAATATTTCAACCTAGTAATCTAAAAATCAAACCTGAGGGCTGACGTATGCTTTGCGAATTTTTAAACCAAGTTTGTTTGCTAGATCCTGAGCAAGCTCACTGACTTGTCGGTCCTGGGTAAAATAGAGCAAGAAAACAACCAATGTTTTGTTAGTTAAGCATTGCATTAACTGGCAAGACACGTCATACACATCTCTAAGTCAATATAGCATACATTAAATTAAATATTACCATTCAAAACGTTTGGGGTCAATACTGTTTATAATGTTTATGAGAGGTCTCTTATGCTCAGTAAGGCTACATTTATCTGATAAAAGTACAGAAATATTCTAAAAGAAAACAGCTCTATTGTAAAATATTATTTTAATCTATTTTAAAATAAAATGTATTCCTGTGATGGCTAAGCTGAATTTCCAGCAGACATTACCTACTCCACTTTCTTGTGTTATCCTTCATAAATCATTTTATGGTGATGAAGAAATATTGTTTTATCAATGTAGAAACCTGTTGTGCTACTTAATATTTTGGTGCAATTCAAGATATTTCTTCAGAATCCTCTGAAGTAGTATTTATTTGAAAATGATTTTTTTTTATTATTATTATTATTATTATATATGCCAATACTGTCGGTTTTTAATCAAACTGACAGGATAGGCATTTATAATTTCACAAAAGATTTAATTTGATCAAAAACAATAACAAAAGCATTCTGAATGAATGCACTATTTAGTCTGCATAAAAAACATACGTGAGGGGCAGTTAATAGGCATCCGGTGCCACACTCATAAGCCTCTCTGAGTCTGCCCAGCTCCCTCAGACAAAGTGCCTTCCTGTAGAGTGCCCTGCGACTACCTTCTGACACACACAGTGCACTATCGCAGTCCTGCACGCCCCGCTCGTACTCCCCCTAAACAGAAAACACAAGGTGGTTTGAAGAAATTGTCTTTGCAACACTATTGAATTCCTACATAATTTGCACATACTAAATGCCATTAAATCCACAGATGACGGATTTAAAATGTCAACCAATTGTCTAATAAAAATCTAACTTACCAGACTATAATGAGCAGCGGCCCGGTTCACATAAAGGCTCTCTAACAGCTCAGGGGGAATGACCAGTGCTTCAGACTGAGCATAGCGAGCTACATTCACACCCTCGCTGTAATGGACTGCTGCCTGTCTCCACTCTCCATCGCGATACACTGCGTTACCTTCATCCAGCAAATTACATACTAGCTGAGTCAGGAATGCCTGCGAAAAGAAAGCAAGAGAGCTTCCATTTGAATTAAGCTCACGGAATAAAATAAATACAGATTATCTAGGTGGGGCCACTTTATTATATATTAGATATTACATATAAATCATACCTCATAACCTTCAGGTTCAGGGAAAGGCAAAGATGACCTGGCAAAAGAAAAATATAGCAAATGTTCAACACGCAGTACAGAGGAAAGAGTTAAGATTATTACTGGATTGTGGAGATGCAGGTACACTTACTGAATGAATCCCAAAGCTTTCTGAATTTCTTCTTTACGCTTCTGTCGTTCTAGATCCATGTCTGTAACATATCACAACCAATAAGCAAAGTTGTAATATATTTTAATAAACCTTAAGTATGCTGTAAACAAAAATATAAACAAAAATACACATTGCATCGTCTAAACATACAATTATTGCAAGTGCTTTTGTAAAAAATAAAATGTTACGTAAAACATTTCACATATGCGTTTTTAATATTCTAGCAAACATTGAAACTGATATACTGGTGCAAAAAAAGTAGTTAATCAGGAAAATATCGATGATTAAAACTTGTCTAGATATAACGGAGCACAACTGAGTAATTTAACACATATTTATATGAACAAAAAGAAGATTATACAGACATATCATGTCTAAGGCCTAAAATTCGAGATGAGCAACTCAGAGCACATCCCCGGACTCGCCTAGAAAAAGGACCCAGTAATGCAACTCTCTCCGGACTTCACAATCAAAAACAAAACCAGCAACCCTGTAGTCGTGCTTGAAACGCTCTTCAACATAATTTAGAATATATAACATATTTTACCTACTTAACGTTAAAAGGCAATGTCAGTGGAACACACTAATAAGAAAGTGGTCTTTCACGGGCTTCGGGTTAGCATTGGCTTCAATGCTAGCTACAGCTCGGCTAGCCCGCTAATGTTGTCAACTTCAGGTTTGTTTACACCAATTAATATTAATGGTGCGTTTTATATGCCGACACGAAACAGTACTGACAGACAACCAAAGCATTTTCCTAGAGTCTGATATTTTAAAATTTAATTCGGACTGTCCTTTTCTACACAGTGTCGTATAAAATATCTTTAAAATGGTCCTGGTAGCCAATTAGCAAGCTAACGTACGTTTCGCGAACCGCTGCAGCGAGGACGCGTTGAAAGATTTGTTATTACCTTAATAATAACTAGCATAAAATACCAGAGGATAAAGTAAACAGCAGAGCGCGTTGATTATTAAAACGCTATATATAAATTAATCTAACGTTACATTGCAAAATTCAGCTATGCAGCAAGCTAAAACAGAACCTTATTAGGAGGACATTCGACCCACCTAAGACTTTAGATCCTCTCTTCCACCAGGAACTGTTTGTTAAAGCAATAAATCGCTTTAACTATCAGGCAAAAGGTTTGGGTATTTTATTCCTTCAAAATCATACTTTTAATTCATTGGCCTGCCATAAATCAACGGACAGAACATGTGCGTCTTGAGTCGTTTCCCCAAGTTGCGCCCAAGTTTAACCAAACCGTCCAGGCTGTGAGGTCCTAAAGGCAGAGAGATGGAGCCTTTTTTGTTCAAGGTGGGGCATTCAGCCACTAGGGGCATGGGTGATTTTCTTTACAAAAACTTGGCAACTCTTTCATAAAGCAATGGCCAGAAATCTCGCTTTATATATAATAAAATGCTTACGATAAATTACTATTGTTACTTTAAATTCATGTACAAATGTGAGTCTTTGGTTTAGAGGTTGATTGTTGAGATATTTTATAGCATAATTATATCATGTTTAGCTTTTAGTTTATAACAAAGCATACATCAATTAAATATTTATTTTTTACTAAATAAAGTAAAATTAGATTTAACAGTTGCAGACACTGAATCACATTAACAGAATGAAATAAATCCATAGTGATTTTCATAACTGTGCATTAATGTTAATATTTAGTTATTGTGAAGTAAAACATGAAACGGGGCATTCACACAGTGATGCACATTCAGCATGACAGCATGTATTAAAAAATATTTCCAAAGCAACATAACGCTTCTAAATGTGCATTTCTATGTACTTTGTAAGATATCAGAGGAATACCACAAGATTCTTTTTATTATTGTTACTTACCATATTAGAGAGTTAACTTTTTTAATTAAACTTTCAAAATAACAAAATTCAACAGCAAGTTCTTAACAAATTTACACATTTTCTAAGTACAGATTGAGACACTTAAAAAATATGTAAAATAATAATTTAAAAAGAATAAACAAAAGTAATTAAAAACAAATCTAAACTTCAAAAAATTGTTAAAATTAACTGCATCCTGTTCTTAAATGTTTTTTTTTTACTTCATATAAATGAATAAGACCTTTCTAAAACGAAAATATTTATTATTGATCTGTTTTTGTTATTAGGAAAATGTTCATTCATCAAACTAAACGGAGTAACCAAATTTTGCTAATTCTCAAAGCATTTAAAGCTTATTTAGAATCTATACGCCCTTTAAAAACTGTAAAACCTCTAATATATATGTATATGCTTCCGATGCCTTATGGTTAACTAGAAAGGCAACACAAGAAAGACAACGCATAATATACTTAATCAATCAGTGGCGCAATCTGGGCATTTTCGCTCGAAAATTCACCTCCAAATTACATTAGGCTTAGAAATGTCTCATGTAGTGTATTATTTAGAAAGGTACTTTTAACCTATAAAATTGAACATCCGGCGTTGCTAGGCTCCCACGGAACTAGCCGTTTGTTTACACATTTCTTTGGCTTTTAGGAGCATCGTTAAAGCAGTCGAAAGGGAAAACTAAAGCAGCGTAAGATTTTTTTTTCACGTTTTACGTGCGTTTAGTGAAAAAAGCTCAGTTGTGCTCGATGTTTAGAAGAAACATTATGTATTTATTACTAGCTGCTTGCCGGTTACTTGCTTACAGTAACTAAGTTAGTCTCTCGAAGATAACGGTAGTCACCTTATTATTTTATGTTTTATCTTTTGTATCACCTTATTTAATCAAGAATAATTGCCTTTGCTTTTCTGAACAAGAAAACTGTAGTTAGCCTGTTGTGGACATTGTTTGTCAATATATGTTAGCGATTACTACCAAAAATACCATGTATTGAAATATATTATGTTGATGCAGGTTGGAAAGTCTGACTTTAACGTTACCTCAAAAATGCCGCTGTTTGGCAACATTTTCAGTCCCAAAAAAACACCACCTCGGAAGTCTGTATCCCTTTCCAATCTACATACAGTAAGTATAGTGTTCTGTTAGTAAAATGCGTTTTATATCAAATAATATGTATTTTGAAGCCAAATCATTGTTTTTCTTTCAGCTGGATCGGTCAACACGGGAGATTGAATTAGGTCTAGAATATGGATCTCCGGTGATGAATATTGGAGGCCAGAGCTTGAAATTTGAAGATGGCCAGTGGATTTCAGGTATGGCCTCCTACTATAAAAAGACCAGTTACATTTACTGATAGTTAGCCTATTTAGGGATTGAAATAAATATATCTTTCTCAATCACAGAGTCGGGAGGTAATGTATCAGGAAAAGAGGTAACTCGACTGAAGAAAAGGAATCTACAGTTAGAAGAGGAGAATAATCTCCTGAGGCTAAAGATTGAGGTTCTTCTTGATATGGTGAGTTTTGAATCTATATAACACTCAAAGCCACAATAGCTTGAAAAATATGTAGGCTAAATCTATATACAATTGTAATTTGATATAAAGAGTGATTAAATGTTTTTCCTTTAAGCTTTCAGAGTCAACAGCAGAAACACATCTAATACAGAAGGAACTTGAAGATGTAAGGAGTAATTCCCGGAGAAAGAAATGATGGAAGAAAATAAAGGGGATTTAGTCCTTTTTTTATGTGTATATACAGTATAGGGATTTTACAATGAAATTGGTGGAGCTATTGCAAAACGATATTTAAATATCACTTACCCATTATGCAATTAATTTGAAAAACAACAACATCACTTTGTGCATTTCCTTTTTTAAATTTTTTACTGTTTTATCGCCAATTACTTGGATGTTTTTTCTTCTGTTTTAATTAACTTCAGGAAATATAATTTCTGCATTTTCTGTTTGTTTTGCCTTAAAATATCATCAAAATTCATCAATACATTTGCTGAATTCAACAAAATGTTTTCAGATTACATGAAATCAGCTGAAGCTCACTTATTATGTGTTTAGAATACAATAACTTGTCTTATGGCCAAATCCTCATTCCTTTGGCCTCAGTAAGTGCTCTTACATGACAACCCCAAAACGTTTCTCCATGTGTAGATCTGAATGTGCATTCAAATAACAGAAAACAATTACACTCTTTCTTTGGTTCAGCAGTAAGATTAGCTAAGAGCTGTAAAACATGTACATGCTGATATAAGAGGATTTTCATATGTGTGTGGCACGTATTACACGACTAAGGTAGAAAACTCTAGATCTGGCTGTTCTATTCTTTCTTTTTTTAAATTATTGTTATTATTATTATTATTATTATTATTATAAGCAAAAACATTTAGAATTGTACAGTTTTTTTCTATTTTATAATTTGACTTTTTCAAATTTATTTTCATAAGTTCATATTCATTTGCTTATAAACTCCAGATTTCCAAAACAATAAAAGATCACTTGTTATTGTATCGCATTTGGTTTTCAATACAGATCCAAACTACTTTGATTCTGTGTTGTTTTTAGAATGAAAGTGCATTGTGTAATTTACCGTACTGACAAAACAAGTAAACAACCAAACAAGAATCCTGCAATACACTTGTATTGTCCGGGAATTTCACCTCATTACCTATAAATAAGAGACTTTGTGAGCAGATTAATTACAGATTATTAGCAGCCAGTACAAGGCAAGGAAGGAGGTGCACCAGCCGGTTTATTTAGCAGATCATGCTTTAAAATAATTCATATGTACAGTGCAATGGGGTTTGCTTGATGACAAGATTTAGTGCCTTATATATCTAGATTATATAAATTATGTCTACTAAGAAGGCCAGGTAGATCATACAGCTATTTAAAGACATTTTCTGCCATTTCAAAAGCCAGGTAAGACAATTATTTGTGTTTCATGTATCTTAAAAACAATCAAATATTTGTTCTCAAGATAATAATTATGTTTATTTATCTATGAAGATTTTAAAAGAGCATGTGGATTTGATCACTCATCCTGGTGGTTTTATTAATTGTGATATAAAAATGTTACATTTAGAGTATGGTTATGCAAAATGTTTGCATTACTAAATATTTCAAAATTAATTTTAGAGACTAGAGTAAAACAATGTAGTGCGTTTGACATTAATACAAAATTAATAGAAATGATTTTAAACAATGTGAGCTCTACACATTGGCCTGATACAAAGAAGTGGAGTAAAAACATTGTATGGAGCTTCCTGTCTAATCTTACAACAGGATATTGATGAATTGCAGTATTGTAACATTTTAAAGTAGTAACTTTAAACGTCTGTCTCAGCTGGAATCTGTCAGGGGTCTGGTTATGTCAAAAGCCAGACATTTTAAATCAGATTATATTGCAGTAATGCGCAAAAGTATCCACACCCTGAATGTATTCCCTCATCATCGTACAAATAATGCATGCTGTTAAATTAATCACATTTACATACTGTACATTTTATGAAAAAAATGGGTTTACACTTTATTTCAATAGTCCACTTTACACGTTACAGTAAGTAACTTTGCAACTAAAGTGCCTGCTTAATACTTCTAACACTTTATTTTGATGTGTCTACAACATACTGACTATGAGAAACTTTCCAAGTATAAATAAACTTATTCTACTAAACCTACCCCAAAAAGGCTTGGGACTTGGCATTGAAGAGCAGTGAAGTCTCAATCAACTATAACACAAACTTATGTCTTCTGTGCATTCCCAGTATATATGTCAGTCTAGTAATGAGTTTGACCTATGACTGTACTTCCTGTCAAACATGTGGCTTGTGCTCATTTACTACCTTCCTCCAAGTTCCTGAACAGCAGCACATGTTCAGTAGAGCATCAGCTGAATAGAAACACGTTTTTATATTCTATATATACATACATATTCTACATATCACAAAAGCCTTTTATGCCTTCTCTTTTGGAGGCCTGAGCAACTATGGGAATTATTGTTGAGGATCGAGAGACGGTAGCTGCCCCAGATGGTGGCTGGGGCTGGATCGTTCTGCTTGGATGTTTTGTCATCACTGGCTTCTCATATGCCTTCCCGAAAGCTGTAAGTGTGTATTTCAAAGAACTGATGAAGGAATTTGAATGTGGATACAGTGATACAGCCTGGATTTCATCTATAATATTAGCAATGCTGTATGGTTCAGGTAAGATAGGCTACTGTGAATTAAATGATACCTTTAGATGTTTGTAGAAAAATCTTCTTATTAATGCTCAATATTTTAATTAATTCAAGGCCCAATCTGCAGCATCATGGTTAATAAATTTGGATGCCGGCCAGTGATGTTGACTGGAGGATTACTGGCTTCAGGAGGGATGATCGTTGCATCTTTCACTACTAACATTATCCAGCTTTATCTCACTGCAGGTGTCATTACAGGTAACTAAAAAAACATGTAGGTCATGCTATAAAGCTTATTGCATTTTTACACTGGTAGCTTGCGATGTGTGACTGTCTTTATAGTGAGTGGTTGAATATTTTGTTCATCTAATTCATTCAAATACAGTGACTAATTCAAGAATCATCCACTTTTACCGTTTCTGAACCATACTGAAGTAATTGAATTTTTTTTTTTTTTTTTGTGGTAATTGTATTGTTGCTGTCATAATTTAACAACTGTAGTAATATAAACAAATTACGTTTACCAATACTGTAAAAGTTTTCTACAACTATAGGGTATATTATACCACAATACACTACAATTTAGTGTAAAGTATACTGCAGTATTGATACAGTTTATCAGTTCACTATATTAATACTACAGTATGCTGTAGCATTCATTAACAAAGTTCTGTAAATACTAATATATACAGTGTAATACACTTTACTATGTGGTAAAAAAAAAAATCATATTTACTATAAATTACTATGGTATTTTTCATACATCAAGTCTGATTTAAATATTTTCACACTAGTAACTGGCAATATGTCTATATATATTATATATTATATTATATATATCTGGTAATTTATGAAATCAAAATGTTATAAGAAATAACACACTCACAATTGTACTGTTAGTCTGAATATGAGCACATACTATACTGGTTAAAGAGGTTTAAAATAACTCAAATAAATCTGTCATCATTTACTCACCCTCTTGTTGTTCCAGACCTTTATAACTTTCTTTACATTAAACTTATAATTTGAAGAATTTACTTTAAACAGTTTGGGCTTCAGAGATGTTTTTAAAAAAAATCTTATTTTATTTTCTTTGAAAGAGAAAAAACCTTTGGAACATGTCAAGAGAGTAACACATAACAATGTGATAATAAAATGAACTATTTTACATATTTCAAAGCAAGAATCAAAAATCTGAAATTACTACAACACAAACAAAAAATACTATTAAAAAAAATAAAGTTGTGACAGAACTGTTCAATTCCATATTTTGAATGAATAATGCCTTTGTCTCTGAAAAGGTCTTGGCCTGGCTTTGAACTTCCAACCATCACTGATTATGCTGGGGTCATATTTTGACAAGCGCAGACCGCTTGCTAATGGACTGGCAGCAGCAGGAAGCCCTGTATTTCTGTCAGTTCTATCTCCATTAGGACAACTGCTGCTCGACCAGTATGGATGGAGAGGAGGCTTTCTCATCACTGGCGGTCTTCTGCTCAATTGCTGCACCTGTGGAGCAATTATGAGACCTCTGAAATGCAAAGAAAGGAAAGCGACAGCCTGTCCTCAAGAGCTCAAGGAAATGCTGCCACCTGAGGCTGGACAAGAGAATATTGTTTGTGAAAAGAATAATGAAATAAGGCCCAGTAAAAAGAAGCTTTTGGACTTTAGTGTGCTTGCTAACTTAGGGCTTATTATCTATATTATTGCAAAATTTATAGTTGTCCTCGGTCTATTTGTTCCGACTATTCTTCTAGTCAACTATGCTAAGGATCAAGGAGTGCCTGACCAGGATGCTGCATTTTTGTTGTCTATTATAGGATTTATTGACATCTTTGCACGTCCCACATGTGGCGTAGTGGCCGGTTTAAAATGGATCCGACCCAAAATGCCTTATTTCTTCAGCCTTGCCTTGATCTTCAATGGCTTAACAGATGTTTGTTCAGCTACAAGCACAGACTATAAGGGCCTAATAATCTTCTGTGTGTTCTTTGGGTTGTCTTATGGCATGGTGGGTGCTCTGCAATTTGAAGTGTTGATGGGTATTGTGGGAAAAAAAGGTTTTTCCAGTGCACTTGGCCTAGTGCTCCTAATTGAGGCAGTGGCTGTGCTGATTGGACCTCCTTCTGCTGGTAAGTTATGATAAAACAACATGTATAAGATTGAATCAACTGTTGTGTATGGAAGCGTAGAGCTGCCACCTAGGTAAAAAAAAAAATCGGAATTTGTTTGTACAATATAATTATCACGTTATTACGTGAAAACTTTATTGTTTGGCTATACATTTACCTGGTGCGACCAGAGCGTGAGAAAATGTCTCGTTTTACAGAAATAATTAAGTTCTATTTTATACTTGGATTGAGACATGGGGAAATTTTGCAGCTACTGATCAGCTTGGACAATGTTGTATATCAGCATGCGTGTCCCTCGAGCTGATCAATAAGAAATGCAGCCACTTCCATCGGATCAGACTCATTCTTCCTCCTGTACAGCCCCATGCGTTTTAGGTTCTTCTCAGTGTCCGCATGCTGATAACAACATTATCCAAGCTGATCAGTATGTCACACGTGCTCGCAGTGTGCGTGTGCGTTGTGCCTCTCAGCAAGGCAGAGTGAGCAGAGGACACGGAGAGTTACTATGCAAAACATTTAATAAAAGGACCAGGGCAAATACACAAAAGGCTGACGAGGCAGCGGCATTTAACACACGAGGGAACACGTAGAAACTTTAACACGACATAAATGCAAACAAAAAGACAACGGTATTTAAAGACATGAAACTAATGAATAAAGTGATGGCAGGTGTACAAAAACAGGTGGCACAAATGAACTGATTAGGGCGAAACCAAAAAGACACAGACAAGGGGGGGAAACAGGACAAGACAGAAACGGGATGTGACACAGTAACGTTAGCTGCTGCAAAATTTCCCCATGTCTCAATCCAAGCATAAAATAGAACTTAATTCTGTAAAACCAGACATTTTCTCACGCTCTGATCGCACCAGGTAAACGTAGCCTAAACAAAGTTTTCACGTAATAACGTGATATTATATTGTATGAACGTGATAATTATATTGTACAAACGTGAAACTATATTGTACAAACATGATAAAGCTCAGATTTTTTTTTTACCTAGGTGGCAGCTCTACGCTTCCGTATGGCCAGGTATGGTTTCCCATACTAGGAATTTGTGCTCTGCATTTAACCCATCCAAGTGCACACACACAACAGTGAGAAGTGAACAACCACGCACACACACACACGGAGCAGTGGGCAGCCATTTTGGATGGGATCAATCGTTGCCCAGCACTATTATGTGCAAATTAAATCTCATTTATAGATTTAAATTTATTTGCAATTTCTTTTATTTACACATGTATACATAAACATAAATACACAATTAAAATAGAAAATAGATTTTAGATTAAAAAGCAAGAGCATTACCTTGCTGACCAGATTCTGAGGGTTAGGGCGAAAGTGTAGAGGGTCATTCTCAGCTGAAAGAAACACCACCAAACAAGTCAGTAAACTTGTGGATGAGTGTTAATATGTGCAGTGAATGACAAACAGCGTAAGAATGAAAGACTTACCAAGGCTGCCTGTTATGGCGGTCCGCACTAATTTATCAATCTGATATTTCAGCTTTTGATCTAGGGGACGCATCTTCTCTAAAACCTATACAACAAAACCAGAGAGAGGAAAATACTCCTTAGACATAAGTACAGCATTTAAAGTATACAGACATGCAATATGCAATGTATATTACATTTACATTATATACAGAAATTATGAAGACAGGATTTATTTCTAAAATACTATGGTATCAATATATTTGATTTAATATTGCCAGTATTGTGTCAAATCGTATCCAAAATACTATGTTTTTGTTTACATAATATACGTATATGTGCTGTGTATATTTTTTATGTATATAGAAATACAAACACATGCGGTATATATTTTGAATTTATTTACATATATTTATATAAAATATAAGAATATAAATATATATATTTAATATATAAACAAAATATTTCTAAATATATACATCCTGTTTTTATAAACAATAAATATTCTTTTTTTTTGATGCGATTAATCACAATTAATCATTTGACAGCACTTAGAGAATGAATTGTTTCAACTTAACAAAATTAATTTCTTGTGTCGTACCGTCCTTATGCTGACAAGCCTATGGATGGCGCTGTTGTCCTTCAGACTATCTCCTTCTGTCTTTAAACTGATCAAATGAGTGATGTCTTGAAGGTAAAACAGTAATAGATGATACCTCAAGTCCAAAAAAGACAAACCCTATTGCAAAAAATAAAAGAAATATAATTTATTATTATTATTTTTTTTTTTTTAAGAAAATTGTGATTGAATACATAATGCATTTTGTAATCAATATCGTAAAAATACTTTTACCTTAGAAGTCTGATAGGCTTTCTCTCTGACTTTCTTTATCAGGTCCCGGACATGACTTGTTACTGACGCAACCTGAAAATAAGGAAGTGTTCTCATAGATTTGTGTATTAAAACCAACTGAGATGCTGAACTTAAAATATGACCATATGAAATCATCTAAAGCAGAATATTCAGGTTATGTGACATTACAGACCTGTTCTGTGAGACTGTTGAGTAGACGCACAGCAGTGGGAAGATCACTGTCTATAAGATCCTGCAAAATACAAACGTTATTAGTTAAGTGTTTCGCACACCATAAAAGCTATCAGGTTAGCCAGTGTAGTTTCACCAGAATTCATCCGCGAAATAATAGACAATTCCATGCCAACGTGATAATAACACTATAAACTACAAGTTACATCACAACACATCTATGCTTAAGTTCAAATAAGGACAGATTAATTTAGTTAAAGAACAACTCACGTTTCCAACGGTGGTGGCCGCCATTTTGGATTAACCAAGTTGATAAGGATGCTAAGTAGGGACAAAACTCCCAGCACGCGATTCAAAAATCGTCTTGAGGCAAAGTCAACGTGATTGACAGGAATATTTCGTGTTCAAATTTATAAATAATTATATAGGCTAATTATTATATAGAGTATTACATACACGAAGATAAAACAACCACAAACGCCGATATCTGAAATTAAAAAAAAAAAAAAACAACATGAAATATGACATATCACATTAACGTTATACTAAAATTTGTAAACATGGACACTATTTTTAAGAAACATTCCTGCTAGGATTCATAATCCAACATACGGGGGTTCTCTGAGCTTGCTTGTTTTAGGCTGATGTTGACTGTTGGGTTTAGAAGGATTTGGGAGCATTTTTTAGCTAGTAACTAACGTTAACCAACTAAAAATATAGCTGGGTCGCACATATTTTGTAATTTGTTTGTTGTTATTTACATATTTGTATGATTATTACAATATGAACCTTCAAATGCGTGTTTAATACCAGTTATAACATTATTTAGACTATATAGACTAAGCCTTGTACTTTTTAAATTTGGACTAGCTCAATAATATATGCAAATATCTGAATTTTTTTAAATGAGATAAACAACAACAACAACTGGACATGATAACCGTATTTACACAGTATCGTTTTTATAAAATTCTATAAACTGAATGTATTTGTATTAGGAAAAAGGCATTTGGGAAAATGTAGAAAGCATTTTTCAGCTGATAACTAACCGAATATAAACACAGCAGGGTCACACATGCGTAATATAATTATAATAAACATAATTTGTTTGTTTTTAATTAACAAAATGGAATTGTGATTTTGGACTTTCCTGAGCTTTCTGCAGTTTTGCCTTTCACCAGAAGATGGAGGATGACTCCGTTATTACATCACTCCGATGAATGTGAGTCAGTGCAGTCTGTGCAGTACATATTTGTATGATTCTTACATTTTAAAACTTCAAATGCATGTTTATGTAAATTATAGCATTAGTTACATATAAAGCCTAAACCTTGTAGGCTACTTACTTTAGTTTAATTTGGAATAACTCAATAACATATCCAAATAAAGTTTGTCATCTTAAATTTTCAAATAAAAAATTGTTTGAAACAAAGCTACTTTTAGTTTACACACATTAGATTACCTTTAAAGTACCTTAGAAGCACCTACATGGTTTTTATACGTTTAAACCTACAGATACAGTAAACTTACAGTATAGTAAATGAGATACAATACTTTCGTTGAGAGAATTTGCTCTATTTTGTGTAATGTACATTTTGGACACCTTGCAGCTTGTAATTATTCAATCGATTTATAACCAAGCACTTTTTACATGTACTGTATTTTTGCACAACTGAGAGATGAACTAGGAAGGTTGAGAAAATCCTTTGTCAAGTTTGGCTGAAGTTTTATTGCTGTTGTTTATTTTGTCCTGTACAGTAATTTACATTAGAGCCTACTGAATTGTGTGTTTATTAAATTCTTTGCCGTTTGAGTTCTTCTTTAATTTTTCTAGTTCTTTTCATTAACTGCAATATCTCTTTAGTGTAATGTAAATAATTCATAATAACAATAACTGTTCTTAAAGCTTATTGATGAATTTCATCTGCACCCGTCTTTTTATGCTGCGTACTGTAATTGACTTCTGATTCCTGGGGGACAAAATGGAAATACAAAATTCTATACAGTATTTGTGATGGCAGTGACAACTATATTTACACAGAACAATGTTTATACTGTGTTTATAAGATTATATAAATTGAATGTATTTGTATTAGCGGGGGAAATTAAATTATTAATGTAATTATTTTTACATTTTAAATCTCTGCCCAAAACAGAAGCATTATGGCAAATGTAACATTAAACAGACACGTTTAAAGCTAATGCAGTCCAATGTACTAAAACTAAAACAATTAATTCTCCTAATAGAAGTATTAGTAACACTAAACAGAGTTTTTCCTTCAGTAACCTTCTAATTTGGTTATTTATAGTACATAAGGCAGTTGTTGTAGTAGTTAAGTTTAGCCGTTGAGCAGAGTATATGGTCATGCAGAATAAGCCATGTGCTTTAGAATGACTAATATGATTGCTAGTAAGCATCTAGTTACATGTGAATAGTGTTCTCTCATCTAAAGCATTCCCAAAGTCTCATACATGTAGGTGCATGCTTGTTTCAGACACTAAGATAAATGTTGTGAGTGTGTGCTTGAAAGAATTACATCCGTAGTAAGAGAAAGACAGAGGCCCAAATACAATCATGATATGAGATGAGGTGCAAAGCGGGAACAGATAGAGACAGATGTGTGTCAGCGTGTCCTTGAGCAGCCGCTGCTGTACCTAAGGGCCGACGCTCTTCCTGTTAACCCTCCTGACATGATGGACCTTACAGGAATCACTAATGAATCTGTGTCTGGGCTTCTGTAACTATTAAAGGAAATCATACGTGTTTCTGACCGAGTCTTTCCCGAACATACACTCTCTTTCTTGTCATGGCCACTGAAGACATGTCTATGTTTGTGTCTGTAAGAACACTTGTAAAATGTAATTATTACCCGTCTCTTAAAGAGCTGCCATGTTTGTTCCCATTCTTATAGATTGGAGGGAAAAAAGCAATAAAAAGTTCACCCATTCTCCCTCTCTCATCAGTAAATGGCTTTAAGTCATTCGGAGGCCTTTTCTGCTCTCTGATTGGATGTTCTTTATAGTGCCGTTTAAGTAAGGCTCCCACTTAAATTAGTCTTGGCTGGTAATATCATTAGCTGGATGAAACTCTTAGAGATGTGGTCTAATTAGTCTAACTCTAAATAAAATAACATCACACCTTCAGCTCCCCTCGACACACTAACACCGGGTATAAAGATAAGCAGGGAGCATAACAGTTGAAAGTGAGTGAAATACAGACCTCATTGAAAACCTATAGGCCCCTTACCAAGCACAGCAATCCAAGCAGATTGGCCTCATGGTCATGCAAAAAACCCACATTACAAAGAATCCAGTGGTAACACAGTGTGAGCTGCTGCTCAATGACAATGGAGCGCCTTGCACCCCCACACACCGACTATCAGGGGAGTTTTAACAGTTATGCGTCCTGACACATAAAGGATTACCAGGGCTGTTTCTGTTACTCAGATAACATACAACTGCTTTCCACAAAGACACCATGCAGGCAAAGCAAAATCCTGCGGAGATGTGGGAATTGAGCTCTCTCTTTTCGACAAGAGGCTTTTGATTTAAGGCCTGAAATTCATGCATAATACTGGCTTTTTAACCACTTTCCCATATAAATGATAAAGAACGGAGAGTTAATATTTGTTTGCTATGCTGTCCTTATTTTATAACTGAACAAGTATATAAAACCGAACAAATCACTTCATTTCCCGCCACGCATTTTACAGTTTTATTTATTTAGATTATATATTGATTTCTTTCTTCATGTTTATTTATGTATTAAGAACTTAGCATCTAAGTTTCACTTTAATAAAATTTAATAAAATTCCTTTATTGTCACTTTACAGGTGTGTAACTAAATTGATTAAAAATAAATAAATGGATAGATATGGATGGATGGATGGATCGATGGATAACTAGATGGATGGATGGAAAGAAGGACGAATTAATGAATTAATAAGTAGATATGTGGATGATAGATCGATGGATGAAAGGAAGGATGAAATGGTGAAAGGATAAAGGAATGAATGGATGATGGATGGATGCATGGACGGATGGATGAATGAATACGTGGATGGATGGATGAAAGGAAAGATAAATGGATGGATGGATGGATGAATGAATAAGTAGCTGGATGGATGAATGGATGGATGGATGAAAGGAAAGATAAATGGATGAATAAATGGATGGATGGATGGATGGATGGATGGATAGATAGATGGGTGGATGAATAAGTTGCTGGATGGATGAAAGGAAAGATAAATGGATGAATGAATGAATGAATGGATGGATGGATGGATGGATGGATGGATGAATAAGTAGCTGGATGGATGGATGGATGAAAGGAAAGATAAATGGACAAATGAATGAATGAATGGATGGACGATGGATGGATAGATAGATGGGTGGATGAATAAGTTGCTGGATGGATGGATGGATGGATGGATGAAAGGAAAGATAAATGGATGAATGAATGAATGAATGAATGAATGGATGGATGGATGGATGAATAAGTAGCTGGATGGATGGATGGATGAAAGGAAAGATAAATGGACAAATGAATGAA
>JAUMHP010000062.1:7450954-7462305 GCA_032361065.1 Enteromius trimaculatus | reverse complement strand
ATAATTATTTTGTACAAACATGATATTATATTGTAAGAACGTGAAAAGTATATTGTACAAACGTGATAAAGCTCAGATTTGTTTTTTACCTGGGTGGCAGCTCTACGCTTCCTTAGTAGTGAAATAGTCATTTTATGACAAATTGGTAAGTTTAATAAATGTTTTCTTTTATGTGTTGTTTTTTTTTACAGGTTATTTGGTGGATAAGTACAATAACTATGAACTGATTTTTTACATGGCTGGAGGAGAGCTGATCACTGCTGGAATATTTCTTTCTCTTGCATCATTCTTGTTTATTAGTCGAAAGAAACATAAAAACACACAGCAGCAACATCATGGTGATGTGGAAATCAATCCTAAAAGATAAACAGTGGAGAAAGCTGAAATTTGGGACATTCAAGGTCACTTAATTATATTTTGTTTACTTATGTATAGTAGTATCTTATATTGTGTGTGATTTCCTGATTTCTAACTCTTGCAAATAAATTCCACAATCATCAAAACCACTTTTGAACACGTGGGTCAAGAAATAAGCATGTCTTGACAGCCATGTTTTTAGAAATGTAATTTTATATTCATGTTGGTTTAATGTGCTGTAGGCCTATATGTACACATATGTTTAATTAAGTCTACATAGCATCAACATTGTTAACTCAAACTACTTAAAAAACACGTATTATTAAAGCGAAGGCGAAAAAATGCAAGTACTTTTAATGCAAATTAAAAGAGAACGTATGCTATCGCATTGCCTAACTTCCTCTGTCGTAGAAACTATTTGGAATTTTGATTGGTCAGCCCAGCAGTCAATCATGAATAGAACGATCACCTGACGTCACGCTCAGGAAGCGGCAAAATACTGCTTTCAGCGGTGAGTCGGCGAGGTCGCGTCGTATTTTACTTTAATATAGCTCATTTTAAGGCTCGCATAGCGCAATAAAGTTATTCAGCCCTGTCGGGTATATTTAATTTCAGGACCAAACATATTTTTTTTCCTTGAGGGTTTTCATCGTCACAGAGTGTTTCAATAATGCCGAGAGGAGGTGAGTGTCGTGTGCTTGCTTTATTGCTTTCTAATGTTTTCCAGTAACCCCCAGCGCCAGTATTGTAGTAAAAAAACGCATGAAACGGAAATTGGACGTGAATATGAATTTATGGCCCTGAAAGGTACTGTTAATGGTAAAAAAAACTTTTCTATAATGAGTAAATCACGGTGTATGTACCCTAGTAAGTTACAAACCTCAGGCCATGCTGGACCAGTGCAGCAGCCACATGGATGGTCTGAGAAGTGTTACAGCTTCATCGACGATTCCTATTCATGCTTAGCCTAATTATGGTAGTACATAGCTGCATGTATCGTTATATTCTCTTTTTAAAATATTAAAATGTTTTTTTTTTACTTTGCCCACCACCTAGGTAAAAAGGGCCATAAGGGCCGTGGGAAGCAGTTCAGCAACCCGGAGGAGATTGATCGGCAGATGAGAGCTCAGAAGGAAATGGTGAGTGTACTAATGTTCATCTTCTGTTACGCACACGCTCCTGAGAGCGATACAGTGAAGGCGATGTTTGCTGAGCATTAATTTGTATAATGGAAACTCTGATTCATCTGGGTCTAGGAGGAAAATGAGGGAGCTGAACGTGGAAGTTCATCAGAATCTGAAGAGGAGAGCAGCAGTGATGATGAAGTATGAAGTTTTTATCAAATTCACATACAATTCACCCAGCAAGTATCAGTTTTATTTACTCACCCTTCTTTCTAACCCATAAGATGTTTGCTAATAATAGAAACACAAAGAAAGAGAGACTATTTTTTTAATGAAACCTGGGAGATTTTTGTTCCTCCTGAAATCTTTTTTTTTAAATATTGAAAAATGCTACATAAAAATTAAAATGTAAATTCAGTGTTTTATAACTGAAAATTGAGTGTCTTTTTGCGTTATTGACACACTATTTTCCTATTTAAAACTGTAAAGCTGATTTGACGCAATCTGTATGGTTCAAAACATGTTTTAATCAAAGTATTCAAAAGAGACACGGTTGCTTGATAAGACAAACAGATTTAATTTAGGTTTTTATTCACCTATAAATGATGATTAACCCACATACATGCAGCACAAAATGATAAACACAAGCCCAAACTGGCTTTACATAAAAAGCAAAGAGGGTGTATTAGCCTATGCAGGTACAGTTTAGCATCTGTTTATAATATTTTGATGTGCACTATGTTTGTGTGTTGATCAGTGACTTAATTAGAATGAATTAAGGTCTAAATTAAATCTGTTCATCATATTAAGCGAAAATGTCTCCTCAGAAAACGTGGAACCCCTTTTCATATGGAATCATGTGCATTACTTTTACAGTGTCCTTTTGTAGTTTTTAGTGTTACTTGTTTATAAGCACTTTTAAGGGATGGGCAATATTACAAATATCTTAGTTTTAATATTTGTTAATAGGGAAATCGTTTTATATAAAAGGATGATAGTGTTACTGAAGTTCTTTCTGATTTCATGATGTTTTTTTGTTCCCCTGTTTTGATTTTTCTGTAAGCAGCCTAAAAGGAAAGGTGTGGAAGGACTAATTGAAATTGAGAATCCAAACAGGGTCTCCCAAAAGAGTAAGAAGGTTGTGGAAATAGATGTCAATGCGCCTAAAGAGCTCTCACGCCGGGAAAGGTATGTGGGAAGACATGTACTTGAGAACCTCAGTCAAATAAACTGTCATTTTATTGCTTTGTTTGTGTTTTCTTGTGTAGAGAAGAGATTGAAAAGCAGAAGGCTAAAGAGCGATACATGAAGCTGCATCTAGAGGGAAAGACTGAGCAGGCCAGGGCAGACCTTGCCAGGCTGGCCATTATAAAAAAGCAGAGGGAGGATGCAGCAAAAAAGAGAGAAGAGCTTAGGAAAGGTGAGCTGATAGCATTGTTTTCTAATGTGAGATCAACCATATGCACAAAACTGGAGTGTCACACAAAACATTCCTGAATATAGCACTATATTAATCCAGCGTGAGACGGTGGTCGGCTCAGTTATGCGGTCTCTTGGTCTGACACTCTAATATCAATGGTAGCGATGCACCAAAATGAAAAGTCTTGGCCAAAGCCAAGCTTCAGGCCAGCGTTTCATTTTGTTTGGCTTTGGCCAAGACCATTGCATAAATTACATAGTTAAAATTAACTTTTTCAAACAAAAATTACTAAACGGTATAAAAATATTTATTGAACACTTAACATTTTTTAAAATATACCTGTAACTACCAACAAAGCACAATTACTAAAAACTTAAAATGAATAAGTTAGAATAATACTTTAGTATTTAAAATTGTTAACAACCATATTTTTTGCCCTTTTAAAAAAAAACATTTTTACTGTAAATAAATGCAGCCTTGACAAGCAGAAGAAATTCACTCATCATAAAGTAATCAGCAACAGCCAATGTATATTTGGCTGTTCAATTTCGGTTGCATTCCAAATCGATAGACTAGTTAAATAGGTGATCCATCCAAAACATATAAATATCAATATTTTAAATATATAGTAATAAAACTAATCTTGTCTGCTTTTCTTTTTCTTTTCTTTTTTTTTTCTTCTTCTTTAGAAAAAGAAGCAGAAGAGGCAAAGTCGAAACGCTAGTCCAAGCATCATCACACAGGACAGGGCTTTTCTGGGGAGGGAGGGAAGGGGACTAGTTATTTAGAGGAGACAGCTCAGGGGAATCCGTACATGTCTTCCTTCCAGACATCCAAGGTTGGAGGGTTTAGACATCTATAGGAAGTCAAATGGGATGTGGTGCATGGTGTTGGAGTTTGTTGGGTTTTAAATTTGAAATGCCACCAAACTTCACACACCTTATCCCTCCCCTGACACATTCACTGTGCTCAGACTCTTAAGCTGCTGGAGTTTACTCTCAATTTCTACATTTCTTTGATGTTATCACCATTACATTAGACTGGGATGTTATGGAAGAGTGACGTAGGGTTGCTGGTGTGCTCACATGAGCTGATGGGGACGTATAAAGCAGGTTTTTAGAGTGGAACGGTCAAACACTAATTAGACATTGTCTTTTTGTGTGAAGGACAACATCAGCCCTTCTACT
Organism: Enteromius trimaculatus; assembly: GCA_032361065.1. Classification (NCBI taxonomy): domain Eukaryota; kingdom Metazoa; phylum Chordata; class Actinopteri; order Cypriniformes; family Cyprinidae; genus Enteromius; species Enteromius trimaculatus. The sequence goes on along the minus strand of JAUMHP010000062.1, from coordinate 7,458,217 downwards.
GTACTGTCTTTTTGTCAATCCTTGGTCCTGTTAAAGTGCAAAATGCCTCTGTAGTCATTTAAAGGTTAATAGAAAGGGTATTTTTGGTTGTTACCTCTTGAAATCAGGGCATGCTGGAACCTAGTGCTGCAGGTTACATCATTTAATATGTTGTTTGTTTTTGAGTACTTAAACACAATATAATGCAATCTCACAGAAAAAGGCATCGCTATCAACAGGACAGTATTAAAGTAGCTGCTTCAGCACAGCTGATGGAGCTGTTGCATGTCTCTGCATTCACCACATCATCTTCTATAATGCCCCTTTACTCAGGGGTTTTCCATTTCTCTTGAGGTTGGACCATTATTTTAGTCACTACCAGACTCTCTGGTGTGTCCTCATAGTATTTTGAAGAGTTTTAATGCTTTAGCCCATTGCTGGGACCTGACTTGCCTTGACCATTTAAGGAAAGCAATATTACATTATTGATGCTTATGGTGCAACATTTTTTCCAGTTCTTAAACACAATTATTTACAAAGTATTTTAACATTTGTAAAGCATTCACCTGTACTGAAATAAGTATTTACATGGGGTATTGATTAAAAAAAAAAATCTGTGGAATTCCTTATTTGAAACTTGTATACAAATAAATAAATTGGTAAATGAATAAGTGTTTTTCTTTATTCAATACTTTTACATTTCAGCACAAGCATTATGAATTCACATTAGTTTAGCTGGAGTTTGAAATACGAGTATTAATTTATTGTTAGTAATATTTTCCTTTGTATTTTTAATTCATTCATTGAAAATATCGATTTAGGTAGTATTTTTAAAGATAAATCTTGACGTTCAGACATTTCTGAAACCGAACAGAACAGCGGGAAAGAAAAAAACACATTGAATGTCACGTGCTCCCGTTGTTTTTCTCAACGCTGATTCGAAAAGACCAATTATATGCACCTGTGGTTACACGAACACGTGCTTTCCAGTTTTTAATATTGTGTATAATACATGAGCAATAGTTTATTGTTCTAAAATGACTCAATAGCTTTGTTATGTAAACATCAGAGATCAGTCCGCGACATTTAAAATTTTAAAATAACGATTTTTTTTATGTTCTGGCCAATCAAAAACCTTAGATGCCACACCGAAAATCTCTAACTAAAGTTAGAGTCAGTATGCCATTAATGATTTTTATACATGTACTGGATACGACATTGTATTTTTCTGTTGCAGCGGCCCCCTGTAGGAGGCTCTATTTCACCCATAGCATGTTTACTTGGGACATTCCACTGGTTTCAGTTCATTGTCTTAACCACAGTGTTTCCCAAGGTGAAAATTTGTGATGACACTAAACCATAAATTATATTTAAAAAAAAAAAAAAACATTTCCCCTTTCACATCCTGTTGTTTGCACATACAAACAGTGGACATTTGATTGCCAAAGGTAAGGTAAATAAAAAAATAACATTTATTAATGCCACAAAGTTTACTATGGTAAAGCAACTATACACAGTTTATGATTAGCAAAGATGTATATAAAAGTAAAAAAAAAAAGTCCATCCATCTCATTCCTGGCAGTTATACTATACTGTGCAAAGAAAATGAATGCTCTGTGCCGTGCAAATCTGCTTCACTGTTCTCTGTGGCTAGATTGGACTGCATGACTTTCACAGCATGATATGAAAATGTCTTTCCTTTTATGCATTTGGTAACTTCCTCTTTCTCTGGGTCGGTGAGGTGTGTGCTCAAATGTTAAACAGTCAAGTAGAGACTGCTGCTGACACAAGTCTGAATGACATGCCTGTTCACGGACTTCAGAGAGCAACATTTTTTATCAAATGAATCTAATATACTCTTGACCTGCATGTACAAACCAAGGACTTAAAGGCGAAAGATTCTTCACAATCATGCTAAAGCAGTTTAACATCTTAAAACAGTTTGGAAATGGGGGGAAGTAAGTACTTTCATTTGTTGCTTTCAGACTATGTTTGTGGTGTTTTATGTGACAGTGTTACTGGAATGACACTACATGTGACCAAGTAACTGTTTTATGCAGTAGATTTACTTATCTTTTGTGACAAAACAAAATGTGAATATTATTGATAGCTGTTTTATTTTTCCAATGAGCCATTTGTGGTGTCAGTTGAAGGTGGTTTGCTTCATCGTCTGTTGTATCTGATACCAGTACAATTGTTCATTAATTGAACTAATTTTCTACATTAATCAGTAAATTTATTTCAGTTCAAGCTTTATTTAGACCTGAAAATAAAATGTTATTCAATGTCTACCAATATTAGATTTTATTTATATTTCCGCTCCCTGTGCCTAGCTTAAAATTTTATTTGACACGTATTCCCCAAATATTTATTATTGTGTAGAATCTAACTCGCATAACAGTGATTAGGTGTCTTGAAAGAGGTCATGATAAAAGGTGTCAGCTTGTGAGGGTGGAGGTGCAGTTTGCACAGAATAAGATGCTAGTCTTGCAGCCTGCGCTATGACATGACGTTAACAGGATATTAATAAACTTCTTAACCCCAGACTCAAAGCAGGGACAATAACACCCTGGTAATATTGTTTGTGTGACCTTTGAAGCTGAAAATGTATACCACGTACTGCATGTGCTTGTTTTGGTCCCATTAGACAGCCTACATGGTCCACAATACAATAAAGCCAGCGATAAAATGCCAAGTGTTTTGTAATTGATATACAGAATGTACACTAGTGTTCAAAAGTTGGGTGTCAGTAAGACAATTTTATTATTTTAAAGAAATAATACTTTTATTTAGCAGGGGTGACAGTAATTTTATAATGTTACAAAAGATTGTAATGATTATCCTTTTCAGACTAATAAGACTTTAAAACAGAAATAACAAAAATATCTGTCACAGCTCCAGCGATACAAAAATGGCTTCTCATGCTTTTGTGTTCTTGGATGCTGTTGCAAACGTAGGAAATGACATCGTTCATCTGTCTCTGTGACGAGTAATGCTTTACAATGAGATAGTAATCTTTGTAAACAACTAACATGAACAATACGTTCATAAAAATCCAAAAATTCATTGTTAATTCATGTTAGTTCACAGTGCAATAACTATGTTGACAAACACGATTTGTGATTTTAATAATACATTAGTAAATTCAGACATTAACTAAGATTAATAAATGCTGTAGAAGTGTTGTAAACTAATGAACCTCGTAAAGTGTTACTATTTCAGGTTAGAGATTGTGTTATGTGTATCTAGTTATATTATTCATGCAAGATTGTGGTTAAAATCGAGAGAGTAAAATGGTTTATGCTTCAGCCTACAGTCCACTTCCCCTCTACCCACTTTGGCCTGTTTTCTACAGCAGCTTTGGCTCTCTAATTTTAGTTTAAGCTGCTTTGGGTAACCGCTTTCGCTAGTCAAACCTGTTCAATTGCTTGTAATTTATTTACTTGTATTTATTAAGTATTGCAATAAACGCAAGAAGTGCTAGTAATGCAATGTTTCTAACATTGTTCAGAAAAGGACAAGGTAAAATAAGGTGGAAATAAGGAAAAGTGAAACCATAGAGCATGCTGTCCTTAATCAGGATGATTTTTTTTATACAAGCTAGCAAGTTTAAAATGAGCTACTGATACTTCAGCTGACCCGCTTTTACAATTCTTTATTTGGTTACATGAACGTTGTCTTTATGAGTCGAATGTATTTGTACAGCACTCGGTTCCGGACCTTGAATTTAATCGCCAAGATATATTTCAAGAGGCTACACAGATTAACAAATCTAGGATTTTCGCTCTTTGGATCACTGTCCGTCTGTGATTTGAAGTAGCTGGTTAAAATACCTATCTTTGTAAATTAGTCATTAAATCATTATTTCAGTGGATTTGTTTATGCACTCTGATAGCTCCAAAAGTACATCGCAAAATACATCAAGATAAACTCTATATATGAATCTACATATATAAAATAAACTCTGTGTATGAATGTAGCTGATATAGCACATATTCATGTTGTTATCAACATGTAACTTGTCGACGTCAGCGTCACTGCCATTCACTACCCCGGCCATGGCCTTATGAGATAGTAAAGTGTTAATTGTATGCATCTTGCTGGAAGTAGCTGGTTGCCTGTGTACCTCTTGCCAACTGTTTTATGAATACTGTAAATTCGGACATTCTGTCCTATAGCATACTTTTTTTTTTACCTATTAAGTATTAGGGAAGTATGCATATTCACATGCAGCCACTGTCTTTATGAGTGAATCATTTGGTTAAAAACACTTTCTTTGAGGAACAAAATATTCATCATGAGTCATCAAATCATTCACTGAACCGATTTAGAGTTGTACCGTTGGTCGAAATATCAACACAACTGCAGCATCATGGAGCTTGCCATCTGTCTTACGTAAGTAATGTTAAGGTAATTGTTTTGTACTGTAGGTCACAGGATGCAACTGATCTTCTCACAGACGATCTTGTTTTGGTGAGTTTCCACCACTATTACACCTAATAAATCTGTATACAGCGCAGTTTTTGAGATGCCTACATACACACAAGCTGTGCTAACAGAATATGAATGCTGGGCCCTGTAAATGAATGCTCCATCTGGTTGCTTTAAGGTTGAGCAGCGTGTGGAGCCAGCAAAGAAAGCTGCCCAGATCATCCACAAGAAGTTGGTAGGCTGCCTGCAGAGTCAGCAGGGACTGGACTCAGAGAAACGGATGGTAAGCTGATCCCTGATTCAATCATGTGGTTTTTAAATGTGTTGGACGAGATTTTGAAGCAGATTAAGCTGTTACTGTATATGAAAAAGAAGTAACATTCAAAAAGACAAATGAAATGGTCATATGATGAAATGCTGTGGCTGTGAAGATCATCTACATGGACCACCATTACACTGGATGGAGGTGGGATCTCTTCCAATAGTTTATTTTGGCCTACCATTTTGTTAAGAAACCTAATCCCAAATTGCTGATGGAGAGCCCCCGAATCTGTCATCTGAGGTTTTCATTTTGTCTGTATATGTGGATGATTATGTCTGGACAGAAAAGCATTGGATATGCTTTGAATGTGTGGCAGCTGCTCATAATTGCTAAATACCCTTCATTTTCTTTTTCCTAGAGAACATTATTCTTATTTCTCTTTGTAAAACAAGATACAGTGTGGAAAATCTCACTTTTTCTTTCTCGTCTCATTCCATGCTTTTACGCAATTATTTTGCATTGCCTCTTAGCTCACATGATACCCATGTAAACTAATGCAAGCAGAGCTAAGTTCAAAAGCAGAACTATCAAAAATCATGTCAACAATACTTCCTGATTTCCTCACTTACATTGCTCATTCATACTTTTAGAAAAAGTTACCCCTCATGATGCTGTCTGTCAGTATGGCTGAGAGCTTTAAGGATTTTGATGGCGATTCCTCCATAAGGTGCATATTTAAATATTTTACCTTGTGTGAATAAACTACATAGCAGAGTTGCCTTGGAAATACACCATTTACACACCTGAACTTTCCTGCAGAAAAGTTTTGGAAATGTGCTGCTTTATGCAAAACTTCCTGGCACGGACTCTGGCTGACTTTGAGATGAAGTTGGAAAAAGAAGTTCTTGTGCCTCTGAATAAGCTCAGTGAGGTAGTTGTTTTTTTGTTTTTTTTACTACCAAACTATATGAACTGAAACAAGCAGTATTAATGACCAATGTAATCCATGCAGGAGGACCTGCCAGAGATCTTGAAAAACAAGAAACAGTTTGCTAAACTTACAACAGACTGGAGTAATGCTCGCGGCAGGTGATTTTTCTCGTTGTTTCCAGCATTAAAACCAAAATATGTTTCAACTTCTCCTTCAATGTAAATTACACCTTCATATCTTTACAATCCTCTTTTATGAAGATTGTTTCATGAACATTTATATGCAATCTGGGTCATAATTTTTAGATCTCAGGCCAGCACAGGCCCACAGGCCAAGCAAGACGGACTACGAGAGGATGTAGAAGAGGCCTGGAGAAGACTGGAGTCTATAAAGGTTGGATAAAGTTGGTTTATTTATTAGACACAGATGCATTATATTATTGTGACTAATTTGATATCTAGTTCAATCATTAAACTCTTGATTAAGTTTAACATGTACAGTAAATAGTCTGGTTCAGTGCTTGCTGAGCTCCTCTGAGCCCTCCACCATAGCAGCATTACTTACCCCGGTTTCACACTGCACGCGTTAGCAGGGCGTAAGCAGCGCAGTGGCAGTAGGCTATAGACAAGCATCTTATTTCTGTCATATTTTCCAGCGTTCTTCTCCGAACAGTGTGTGCAATGTGCTTTGATTTATGTCATTGCCAGCATAGTTTGTTATGCGACTGCCTTATTATAGTTTATACAATAAGCAATGTTTTCAATATGTGTATATGAAAAAAATAGCAGAGCCTGTCAGGGAAAAGGATGTCCTTTTCACATTTTTTATACGAAATACTACATTTTGCCATGCAAAGGAAGGCTTGCTTACAGATGCTAGATTGAATAGGTTTGAGATCTAAGACAAATTTCGGAAAGAATTCCAACAATAAAGTGTATTTGGATTGAATAATTGAATTGAAAAACTAATCTTAAAGCTAACAAATGCCTATAGGTTTATTCATTTAACAGACCTTTGAGATTTGGGCAAAAACTCGTGTAAATTCTGTTTTTGTGCATTTTATTTTTGCATATGGTGAGCGTGAAACAGGAAACACATCAATTACACGATTTTATGGTAAAATTGGTTACTTTTCATGTTAATCGGCTCAGTTTTGATCAAGAACAAAGCACTGTCACTTTAATTTAGCGTCAGCGGCGCAGCAAAAATAGACTCGGCGCCGAAACCATCGCGGCACTGCTGCATCTGCTCTGCTCCGCGCCGCCCTTGCGTGCTGTGTGAAAGCTCTCATCCGTTCAGACTGACCTTTACATGTTCAAATTAGCATGCTTGTGTACTTGTCTACTTGCAGTAGCAAGTCCGTAATTGAACAAATACATCTCTGCCTCTGCTGAATTATTTTTATTGCGAAACGCGCTGTAAAATCCCGTTTTGAATCAAATGATTCGCGAAATGCGTGTTTAAAGTCCAGTTTTGAATCAAATGCAATACGTGATGATCCGACTGGAGCGCTTCGAAACATTCTGCGACGCAATGACTAGGAGTTTCAAAAAGCTATGTTTGTGTAATTTCCGTCGTATTAAACACTTACTTGCCCAAAAAGACAGATTTTTGTCTCCGCTTGTGGGGGGGGGGGGGGGGGGCGGGGGGGGGGGGGGGG
>JAUMHP010000062.1:7436086-7450854 GCA_032361065.1 Enteromius trimaculatus | reverse complement strand
GACTACAGTATATTTTGTCATTCTGTAACTTGCTAGCTGATCTCAAACCAGAAACATGAACTGCAGTATCTTCAGATTGTTCTAACCTTTAGTGTGCTTTTACAAGTTGTCATGATAAAATAAAATTTGGCTGCCATCCAAAACTTTTCTGCTTGTTCAAATTGTTCTAATTTACATCACTTGATTATCTCATTTCCTTTCTCTGCTGTTTATATTGTCATTAGGCATGTTACCATATACTGTGGAAAAAGTCAGTCATTTTTATGTTGCTGAGTCAACATGAAATGTATGATTTCATCGAAGATATCTTGGTACTTTCAAAAAATGCAAAGGTGGGAAATCAATAAAACACCACATTTTCTTTTTCTCAGGATCAGTACTCTGCAGACCTCTACCATTTTGCCACTAAAGAAGATGAGTACGCCAGCTACTTCATCCGTGTGAGTACTTACGTTCTCAGTCAGTGTTTCCGTTTGCAGCCCCACAGGCCCATAATGCTCAAGTGACCTTTTTCACCGATACCATGTCAGAATTGTTTTCCTTTTATTACTCCTATTACACAAGATATCATTGATCGTTATCATTAACATTATGAGAATGACTATTACAGTCAATACAAAAACTAGAGCTATCTTTACTGTATCTGCGTTTATTTATAAATGTTTATTTGTATTTTGTTTTCTTTTTCAGTAGATTTAAGGTAATTACACAAGTCTTTTTTTTTTTTTGTCATGTTAAAAAATAAATACAACTTTACATTGTGTCAAGCACATTGCATCCAAAATTTCATCTGTCATAAAAAAAAAATCCGATTTTATGTTATTTATTGTTATTTGTTAGATATGCATGTATTAATTGCATATTTGTTTGCTACTGTAAATTTTTCTAAATAAATATCTGTATGTCTTTGCCATTCCGTTGTCCTGGGATGATTCCTTGGAATGTTTTCAGTCAGTCAAGGGGGAATGACGTTTAAGCTTGTTTTTTTGCCCTTCTGACAGCTTCTAGAGCTACAAGCTGAATATCACAAGGCCTCATATGAATTCCTGGAGAAAAACATAATCGAGCTCAAAGAGAGTCACAGCAACACAGGTGAGCAGAGGAAAGGGGTGATTAACAGTGATTAAAACGTCTAAATATTTATGTGCTACACAGACAGCAGCATTATCACAACTTTGAAATATACATGTCTGTACAAAGAGCCCCAAGTGAGTTCATCAGAGAAAAAGGTTTTTGGAGAGCCTCTGCTGTCTCACCTGGAGAGCTGTGGAAGAAAGATTGCTGTCCCTATTGAGGAGTGTGTCAGCATGCTGATACGTACAGGACTCAGGGAAGAGGTAAACACCCAAACATGCTTATTTAAAAGCCACGTCTGCACTTACACACAGATAATTGCACACCCACATAACTGCACACGGAGTATCATCAGTAAAGTGTTTCACTTCTCCACTTTCATCTTGAAAATCTCTCACTATCTATCTTTACAACAGGGTTTGTTCAGGCTAGCAGCTGCTGCATCTGTTGTAAAAAAGCTGAAAAGTTGTTTGGATTCTGGGACCGTTGACCAGAATGAGTTCAGCTATGAACCACATGCTGTGGCAGGTGAGCCATAGTAACTTATTTGTGTGTTTTATGTGACAGTAACTTTGTTTATATTTTTAGTATTAGCTGAAAATAATGGGAAAAGTGCTTTGTGTTACTCTGAATGTGGTTGCGGTGAAATGCGGTTAAGGTGACAAACTGCAGTGTCTAAAAAAACCCCTAGATGTGTTGCTAACATTTACAGGAACATATCAGCCATCATTTATTTGTGTCGTTCCAAACTTATGTTTTTTTTTTTGCGAGAACTTCAGCGCAATGTCCAAGCTGTTCTTTTTATACACTAATAGTAAATGGAGACTGTCTAAAAATGAGTAAAAACAGCTTCAACATTTGTGCTATATTGATGTACCAATATTTAATGTTGTTTTGCTTGTGCTGTCTTTGCAGGGGCTCTTAAGTGTTATTTGAGAGAGTTACCTGAACCACTCATGACATTTGAGCTATATAATGACTGGTTCAAAGCTGCGGCGTAAGTCTGTTCATGTAGTTTGTTTATTTCTGTACGGATGGTGTTAAAATAATTGACATTTTCTTTAATAAATTGTTTTTAGAGAAAAAGAAACAGATGAAAAATTAAAGCAGTTGCGGACAGCGTTGCAAAAACTTCCTACAGAAAATTATAACAACCTCAGGTATGCAGAGTTAAGCCACTGAACTACAATAGAGAACTATTATATAATTATATAATATATTATCATTATATATAGATCAGTGGTTTCAATGCTTGGAAATGGGGTGGATATAAAACAATTAATGCACATTTTCACAGCTCATTTTCAGTCTCTGTCTGTATTTGATTTATCTCCATCAGATACCTTGTCCAGTTCCTGTCACTATTGTCAGAGCAGCAAACGGTGAACAAGATGACACCCAGTAATATTGCCATAGTGCTTGGGCCTAATTTACTGCGGCCTCGCTGTGAGGAGTCAGTATAGCACACATAAACACTAATCCAGGCTAAATTCTGCATTTAAAATGTAATCTCCTAGAATTTCACTCTGCCTGTTTTTTCCAGAGAGACGTCATTGCTGGACATGGCATCTGCCTCTTCAGTGCAAGTTGTGACAGTCATAGAGCCACTTATACAGTATTCCAAAAGCCTCTTCCCTGAAGGTAACCACAATTAATGACTCAATGTTGTTTTTAACGAGGTAAAAACAGCAATAAATTACCTTGTTACATACAGAATTTCATTTCTGTTCATCCTTTGATGCTGGGATTCTTTTTTTGTCAGCCAAACCTCTTATAGATGAAATACTTACTTAAAGTGCCCTCTGATGTACTATAATTTAATGACAAGATTGCATGTTTACAATTCTCTGGTGTCTGTTTTTTTCTCTAATTACAAACATAACGAGAAAAATACATTACTGTTGTAACTTTCAATTGTACTGTTAAATATTTGCATATTTATAATAATTTTATTGTACACTTCAGGTTATAATATTAATAATTTCTTAATGTCAGGTTTCTTAATATTAATATTTTTTATTAATATCTTACATTTTACATTTCTGAACCCTCAAACTATAAACATTTTAAATCCTCCAACTTTAATTTTGGCAGAAATGCTGAGTATCATGCAAAGTATCAGACTATTTAGTTATTCAATTAAATCTTTCATTTGTTTTGGTATTTACAATGTTGTGATTATTGTGTCACCCTCATTCCTTTATATTCATTTTCAATGCATATGATTAATTTTTTGCTTTCCATCAACGCATGAACCCCTTTGGGGAAACCTTGCTTTATTCAATGTACTGTAATTATGGTTTTATACGTTTTCTGTTTTTATTTAATTTCAATATTAGATGTTAAAAATAATCCAATACTAAAGTACACAAACATCCATAATTTCTTTTTAGAGGCTGATTTTGAGGTGCCAGAAATGCCTGAAAGCCCAGTCCCAAAAATACCCCAGAGACCTCTTTCTGACAGCATCTCACTCGCTCCCCATTTCTCATCTGGTCGACCATCCCTATTGGAAACAGACAGGTAGTCAATCTCCTTTGTAGTTTTTGAAAGTCAAGACTACTTATTAAGCTACAAAGGTCTCATTTTGGTTTGGTTCTTGTGCTTCTTATTTCAGCTCAGCATCATCTGAGGACCTTAGGGGGACAATTGTGAAATCTCAGGTGAACCGTGATGCTGTTGTGTGGGACGTCGATTCTAATCCAATTGTTCAGCCTCCTACACAGAATCACATGCCTTCAGCGCTTCCTCGTTACACTCCGGTACAAGCCCACAGCCAATCGCAAGCTAAGACGCAGTGCTTCAGCCAATCAGAGCCATCTCAGGAGCAGCCCTCCCAGGAGCCAACGCTGAAGATCTCTGGTCCATATAAACGTACGTTGGTGATCATGGATTCTTTTTGTGCTGTCTTACTGTGGTAGAAACTACATTTCCAATTGTTTTTTGCAGCAAGGAGGTCTTTCATCCAGCACAAGGCACCAAACCAATCCAAAGGCCCTCCTCTGAGCCAGATAGCCTCTTTCCCAACAGCCCAGGCGAGATCCTTCCATGTTCCTCTGCCGAGAGGCTCTGAGATAAAACCATCCCCTTCACCCAAGCCCGAAACCACCCAAGCTCCACTGCCAGTGTTGCCTGAAGGAGGACCACAAAAGAAACCCCAAGGCAGAAGACCTAAAGTTCCTCCTCCACAACCACCCCAAGCACTGACCAAGCAGCTCTCCTCTCCAGCTCAGTGAGTCCTGGAAAGGAAATTTGACGGGGTGAAAATGCTGGATTGCTGGACTGAATTGTCAGGACATCTAACAGTTTATACTACTTTCTCAAGCTTTTAGCTGCAGTGTTTTAATACACTAGTATTCAAAACTTTGAGGTCTGTAAAAATGAAGAAAAAAAAAAAATCTCATATTGCCATTAAGACTGCGTTTATTTGAACAAAATACAGTAAAAGTGTAATTTTCTAAACAGTATTACAATTTAAAAGAACTTTTTTTATTTGAATATATTTTTGAAATGTAATTTATTCCTGACTTCTTTATGACTTCTGAGCAGCCATTACCTTGGTAATCAATATCCGATTTGGTGCTCATAAACATTTTTTATTAGCAATTTCGTGAGCAGTCCTGCTGTTAAATATTTTTATGAATAATAAGCAGTGATACATTTGTTTCTTAGATGAATTAAAGTTCAGGAGAAGAACATTTGCTTTACATATAAATATCTGTCCCTTTTAATCAGTTTAATGCATATAATGCATATGCAATATAGGGAATCATTTATTTAAAAACTGTCCAAACCTTTAAACAAAAGCTCTAGATAATATGGGTTCAAGAACTGTCAAACATATTATACTCGACTTCCTTTGGGTTTTAGTTTAAGGCGTACTGACACGCTTCACAGTAGCTATTTATGTGTACGCTTATTTTGAAGCATGACATTTGCAATGCCTCAACAGTAAAATCATGCTCACTCTTGTTAAAGCATTTTAAGGCTGATGTTGTTCATAGCTTCTTTTAATGAAAACATTGTTGCAGGTAACATACATTGCTATTTTGTATATTTCTTGTGCAGAGCCGCACATACGTACAATATGTACATATTATTTGTGATTAAGGGAATGGAGAAGTCAACTCATCTGTCATAACAAAGAAAACTTAAATTCAAATAAAATTCATATGAATACTTAATCATAATTTCGGGATACATCGATAAAAGCTGGTGGACATCATAAAATATTAACGTATACTATGTTGATCTTAAGATATTTATCATGTAATAAAGAAAAGATAAATGACAGTATGGTGGTTGTTTTTTTCTAAGTTGTTTGTACTAATGTGAAAAAATAAAGCACATCACAGTTTTGTGCATCACAGTGACCAGTAGGTCTTCGTCTCGTTTGCTGGTTTCTCAGGAAATAATTCAACCGCAACACAATGTTCACAATAGGAATATGAGCTATTTAAACTACATGAATGCAAAACGTAAAGTTTTTTGTAGCAGATACAAGATAGCTAGCAGGTTTATGTCTGTATTCTACATGGTGTCACTGTACATTGCATAGGTTTACTTGAAATCTAAATATTGTAAACTAAAATATTGCATATTTTAATGACCTATAGTTACCATTGTATAGTGTGTTTATTGTGCATTACAAAGCAACCATGGCAGGTTTTATTTCCCTGGATCAAAGCTAATGTTTGAAGGATAAGAAAACTCAGGATGCCAATACTAGAGAATGTTCTTGTCCAATATTTGCAAAGTCTAGATCCGCTTATATGGAAGGTAATTCTTGTTTTGTCATATTTTCTTTCAAACACCATGAGAGTAGGGGTAAATAATAGTGAAATCACTTTAAGAAATATTTTTAAAGGAATAGTTCATCCAAAAATGATAATTTGGTCATTAGACTCATGTCATTATGAACTTATATTAGCCTCTTTTGTGGAAAAATGTTTGATATTCATGCTTTTTTTCATAAAATGAATTTGAATGAGAATCTGGGCTGCTCAAAAAAAACACCCCAAACGTTTAATAAAAGTGATCCAGTTGATTTGTGGGTTGTAGGTAGTCCTCTGGAGTACCAATACAATAGCCTTTAGTGAGGAACAGACCAGATTTTATTAAAATGTTACATTTATTATTTAATTGTTATTTAAGGGACACTCCAACCATTAAGAAAAATCCTGATACCATTTACTCACACTCGGGTCATTCTAAAACTTCCAAGCATTTCTGTCATTCTGTGGTGTCATTTTCAGTGTTACCCTTATCTTTTCAGTGTTTATCCAGCACAGAAAACCAGTCTGGATGATTCGTTCAATGAATGACTCTGTAATTCAGTTCACAGCTCAGAGGAAAAGAATATCATAAGTCAATAATAAGTTTTGGCACTTGGTTTGTTCCTCACTGTATACTAAAATGGTTTCAGAAAACTCTGGACTACATCTATGATGGTGTTTTTTTATGGTTATGGAGCTTGATAGGCCCAGCCCTCATTCAATTACATTATAACGGAAAAAGTGATGTTCTGCGCAACTCCATTTATTATATAGCAAAGGAAAAATCAAGTTTGGAACAACATGAGGCTGATGAAATTAATAATTTTTTAGTTGAACTATCCATTTAAATGTGCTGTATGATTTGGACTTGAGGCATCTCATAGTGTTAGACTTTGATTTCTTCTTCTTCATCAGGATAGCAGTACGGTCCTCTACTATGAGAGTTGTTGGTGTTTGTATTCCTGAGTCTTCCACTCCCATAGTGACGTGCCAGCACATCAGCAGCCCTCTGGAAACGCTCTGGCTCCATGCCGTGATCCTCAACAGAGAAAGAACGCATCCGATCCCCCAGCATGGATTTTTTGGGCGACTCACCATTTACAAAGTCTGAATGCTTCCACTCTCCTCCATACAACCGTGTCCGACCGTCATCATCTTCTCTCAGGAGAGAGTCCACCAAGGATGTGGTTGCATCCGAGTCCACCTCAGAGTTATCATCGGTGGACTGTGTTTTTTCAATGATGGGATCGCCCTTTTCACACACAGGGCTGTCAATCATGGCAAAGACTTCAGACATGAGGGAAGGGCCCAGATCAAGTGTGAAGGAGTTCATGGAGTCAGAAGGACTGATGGAGTCTAAACAGGGGAAGGACGGGATACTCGTGTCCGTGAGCGAGCCTCTGTGGATTTCAGGCAGGCAGGCTGAGGGAGAACTGCCCTGGGCTGGACGCTCAGTACGGGACAGTCTCGGCAAGGTTACAAAGCCAGACTCCAAACCTGCAAAACAAAGAAAGAAGAACTAATTTGTTATTGCTTATGAGTTTGACCAACAGAGGGCAGTGAGAACCAGTACATTGCATTTTAGCACTTCCTGGACTGCAGCATAAGCAGTAAATAATTTTTGCCATATGGTTGGATGGCCTTAAAGTGATAGCTCACCCAAAACACAAATTTGTCATAATTTACTTACTTTCATGTCTCAGTGTATTTATCCATATAATGAAAGTCAATGGGGTTAAATGTTGGACCCCTCTGACTTTCACTATATGGATGAATACAGCTGAAAATATCTTTTGTTACACTGAAGAACGAAAGTCATATAAGTTTGGAACAGTAAATGATGACACAATTTTCATTTCAGATGAACTGTCCTTTTAAGATGTATGATTCTGAGCACAAAGAGCTCTGTAAAAGTGCACCCTTGGCACAGAAAGGGCAGCGATTACAAATTACAGGAAAATTGTGGATACAGAAACTCTTCACATGATTGAAAACAGTGCTCTTAAGACGGGATGTGCGCTCAGCACTAAAACATCTCATTCATATCTCCCGGTCAGAACAACATTACAGCCTTCAGTCTTTAGTGAGTCATTCAGTCAGCTGAATTAAACACTTTTTTGCTTACTAAAACTTTCCACATATTGATAATTAAACTAATCAGACTGTTTGGGTTTGCGTTTGGTTTTTTTTTTTTCACTGGCACGGGGGTTTTGAGCAGGCTCTCCCGTAGAGCAGCCAGTGAGGCATGTTTGAGGTATTTGAATGGGTTAGGCAGACGCTGATCGCTGAACTGTAATGTCTGGCTCTAAGGAGTCTGGGATAGCCACAGGTGCTTAGATGGCTTATCAAACCATTTCTGTTTGATCTTCCTCACGATTCCGTGAAGGACGGAGAACTACCAAACAAACATATTTAATTCAGACAAAACATGCATGAGTCAAAGTTGCTACATACACTACTACTAGACGTCTCTTATGCTCAACAACCTTGACCAATACAATAAAGCAGTACAATTTCAAATTGGTGAAATCATTAGAATATGCTAATTCTTTTGTCTACAAAAAAATAATGTGCAAAATGATGTTCACCTCTCCATCATGGAAACATGCATGATTTTTCCAAGCTTTATATGGATTTCCTTAGGATATCTCATACTGTAGTATCTTTTGGAGTGGCTTCTGTACACACACAGGCAGCCCATGATTTGAATCTGAATCTGACAAAGGTGAACATTACAGGACTCACCATATAAGTATGTGGAGTTGTCTGGTGTTTTGGGTGGACTAGGGAAAAGTACTTTCACAGGACAGCCATTGGGTGAGTCCACATCCAGCCGGGGGAGGGAAATGGCATTCTTAATGATTGGAGAAATGGGTGGAGGTGGAGGCGAAAGGTCCTTGGAGCCACCGCGGGGCCTGTCGGGGGTCTTGCGGACATGGCGAAGCGTGCGGGAGAAGAATCCCTCATTCTTCTCTGAAGTGGAGGAGGAGTCTCCATCGGCGTTATTTCCTGCTCCACCATGGTTGCTGAGGAACGAGGTGTCCCCAAACACATCCCCTCCACGGCCCACATGCATGGTGTGGCGGAAGTCGCCCAATGGAGGACTGATCATGTCTGGGGTGAGGTCACCTTTAAATTTGCGCTTTCCTGAGGAGTGGGAAACCAGGCCCTTCAGGCCTGCGAGCTTGCCCAAGTTCATGGCTTTTCGGGGTCCGGACTGTAAATTTCCAGAGTCAGTAAAAAAATATCCACAAAAATTGTTTAAAACAAAAAAATGGTGAGAACACCGTAAGAAAGCAAACTATACACGTATCACCCTTCAAGCTTAAAAATATCTCGGCAGAATAAGAACCGCAGTTGAGTGGAAACTTTCTTTTGCACAGTTTCTCAAAAGGCAGACGCATTCAACTGTGTCCCATTTTGGCCGTCGGTCTTTGTTCATATCCAGAAAGATTCTGTGAAGATAAATGTGAGCTGAAAATATGCATGACTCCAATTCCTAAAAACCTCTGCTGCATATGCGGTCAAAGATTCTGGGCTTCACAGTTGTTCTGGGTTTGTGCTTCTGAAAAAAAAATCAGTTCAGAAATAAATTCAGCTCGGGCTGCAGATATCTTTGTGGTTTAGGACTGAAACCATGTGCTCCTTCTTTAGTAAGGTCCAGAGAGTCTGCTGCTACATGTTCTGGAAGATGGAAATATTAACAGAATATCTGTAAACAATTCAGTTGCCTAAAAAAAAGAAAGTGATGCAATATAGTATGAAACATGGGTTCAGACATGTTACACTAACTTCTGCTGTAAAAAATTATGTACAAATATTAATACATTTGATGACTGTAGTTCCCTTTAATGCCTAAATTCAGTTTTTGGTCGTTCACTTTAAGGGTATCCTGTTACCAAAGTATGAGCATTTACCAGAGATTTATTCCACTGTCAGGCTATAAATGCAAAGAAGCGCCACCAAGGCTACATTTTATAATGACAGTAAGTTTGAAAAAAGTAGCCCTCTTTTTTATTAAAACAAGTTATTTTTGATTAATAATTTAAGAAAAAAATAATTCATGTAAAAAACATTTCATTAACAGATACAAATATTTGGTAAACTATAAATAACTAACAGTTAAGCTAATAAACATTA
Source organism: Enteromius trimaculatus (assembly GCA_032361065.1). Lineage (NCBI taxonomy): Eukaryota > Metazoa > Chordata > Actinopteri > Cypriniformes > Cyprinidae > Enteromius > Enteromius trimaculatus. The sequence goes on along the minus strand of JAUMHP010000062.1, from coordinate 7,440,865 downwards.
GCATAACAACACTTAGTCTGACTTTATTAGTACTTTATTTCATCTTGGGACTTTTAATTTTGTGCTTGACTGTAGTTAAAGTCATGAGAATCATTTTTAATAGGAGTGAAGTCTCATGTCACACTTCCCGCTAAATTATCAGTTAAGACTTACCATGTGTGATAAGCACAATTTATTTAGCCAAACCTTTTAGCTGATGACTGTCAGCTCATAAATCATATAAATTCTGCTGTTTGCACCCAGGAAAAAACTCAAATATTTAATATTATACTGCTGAAAATGTATATAAGCCACGTACCTTTGTGTAATCAATGTGATCGCATGCTTTCCAAACCAAGGTCATTCATTGACCCTTGACCTGCACCCTGCTGAAGTGTAAGGCGGCAGGGAGGCTTATTGCTTTATCCCTGCTTGTATCTTCTCATGCTTCTCCACTCCCACCGGCTTCTGCTCCTGATCCTTTGTTTTTAAAGATACTCAAATCCAGCGGCCCGCTCGCCAGGATTCCCCCAGGGGAGATAAAGGGTCTTTAAAAGCCAATAAATTAAATGTAATAATCTGGGCAATAGTACAGCTTGACGGAGGCTCCTTAAGGATTGGTCTTGTCCAGGATAAACCCCTAATCCCTCTTCTCTTCCTTCACCCCGAATCCCCCTCTGTTGGCTTATTCCACACAGGCGTCCCAGTTTGAAGGGGTCCTTGTAAAATCAACAAAGGTCCCGTATGAGAGAGTGAAACAGGTGGGTGTAGAAGTTCACATGACAGTTTTTAGTGACCTAGAAATTATTAAGAATAATTAAGATTCTTTAAAAATGTTACTAAAAGAAGTCTCTTATGCTCACCAGGGCTGCTTTTATTTGATAATAAATACAGTAAAAGCAGTAATATTGTGGCATATTGTTATTTCATTACTATACTACTATTTTTACAGTATTTTAAATCAAATAAATTCAGCTTTGGTAAGCACTCCAAAAACAGAAAACACTCAAATTTTTTGAAACTTTTGACTGGGGGTGTAAATTATTACATAACATTGTTTTGAACTTAACATAATTTTAATATGTTTTGAAAGAATTCATATTTAGTACTTTTAGCATTGGTCTAACATAGAATCAAGATCTATGGCCCAAAATCTATTTTGGGAACACTGTCCTCAATCATCACCATCTTTCTCAACATCTTCTGAGAAATGGGAATAGTTGGTGGCATATGTTGTGTAATGTGCTAAACAACTAATATACTGACATTTAGCAGGGCTGCTGCTGCCTCTTGACATGACAAACAGCAAACAAAACAAACGCACTGTCTCATAATTCTCGCAGCTGTTTTTAGTGGATGCAAACAATGCAATTATGTCTGTGCATTGTTTGAGAGAAGATGCGCACGTCAACTCGTAAACCGCAGTCTAATAGATCCCGTATGTGTGAATGCATTCCTGGGGGAAACATCTCTGTCTATTACAGACATCCAGTACAGTACCCACATCCCAGATTGGAAACATGTTTGGGGGTTTTCCCTCTGTGGGACTTTCGGCTTTGCTTTCACGTGGGCAGAAAAGTTGATCTGTCTGATCTTCATAGCACTTGATCTTTGCAGCTGTCCAGGGCAGATTCATATGATATCATTAAAACAAGTGATTTGAACATTTGAAAACGGTTTCTCTCATTCCCCCGAAACTACATGCTGATCAGCTAGGCTACACTACTGTATAACTTAACTAACTAGGTGAACAAACATTCAAGATAAGGCCTCATTTTTCCTTTTCACCCAATGACCTCCATTTTTTCCTCTCATGAAGTCTAAAGAAAAAAAAGGGGCTGGCAAGGCATAAATCATTACAAATATACTCATTTCATCATCTGAACATAACCTATTTTTACTCAAAGCACTCAGTATGACCGTCTGGCAGAGTGAGGCCTTTATGGAAAATGCTAACAAAATCTCATTGGTTTTGTGTGAAAATATACTCCTTTTATTATCTTATTTACACTTTTTCCCCCTTTGATTACCAATCTAATTGCTTTCCACCAAACAACTTCCTAATCTAAAAAAAAGTGGCACAACGAATACTAGTTAGCGGGCCTCTGATACCTTTTAATGCAAAGTACATTTTATTTTCAGTTAAAACAAAATAGGCTACATTGACATACCAGAGCAGCTAAATATGGCAAGGATAGATCAATGTTGCTGTAGCAGTCCATTGATCTAGCCATTTTTGAACTTTGGATTTCATTGCTTCATAGAAATCCTAGTTTAGTAGTGTCACTTTTTAAAGGAACAGTTTAACATACAAAAGTAGATTCGCAAGAAAGTGCCTGTTTTCCTGATCAATGCAAAGCCAAATTTACATAAAGCTCATTAACTAGTATGTAAACCTTACATTCCAAAACGTAATTAAATTAATTTTCATAAAGAGTAAAATGAATCAAAACCGACGCTCATAACGGGCATGACCTGCGAGTACGCAGTGGAGCGCGCATACTAATTTTACAGCAGCACAGATTAGGTTTCCTCCGTCATGCATACAATAACACACGACTAGTCTGTCTTGCTGACTAAATTAACAGTAGTTACGCTGTTAATAGTACGCACTAAACAAAACGCGAATTCTGCATACTTAATATGCTCTTAAATAAGTCGGCACAATTCAAAATGATGAGACAAAAATAATGTGTCGTTAATGTTGCAATTTAGTAACGTTAAACTAGCACGACTCACCTCGTGGGTTGATGAAGTTTATCGTGCCAGAAAAAGCGATGAATGGGATTTATTTCCACATATGGTAAGATCCTGCAGTCCACCATAAACTTTTCTCTTTTGTACGGTCTTCAGTTTGAGAGGCAGCGGTCAGCGTGAAGCTCCGCGTCTGTGTCTCGCCGCTGGAAGCGCATTTGGTCTGGTCAGGGTAGAATCGGGGGGGCGGGCATTTCCAAGTCTACTGGACAAGTTCCATGTTCCCAGTGTGTTCACTGCCACGAATCTGTATAGCCTATCTCTCTAATAGTTTTAATTTTTCCGACGTTTGAACTTGCTTAAGTGTTGAAATGTTGCATCTCGGACGTTTAAAGCTGTGTTTATTTAGGCATATTTATATTTTTTAAATAGCAATTTGGGGCCACGCCATCCCTGCAAGAATAATAGATAATAAATATATTTATTATAATAATATATAATCTATTATTGCCTGATATCACTTAACTTACTTATATAAAATTGTAGGCTAATTAAACATTTGGAATAGGCTACTTGTGCACAATGCACATTTCTTAATATTAAGCCTAATTTTATTTTATTTTTTTAAATATCACTATAGATAAGGATTGTATGAGCTTTCAAAAATATCACTCTTTAAATGCAATATATTTAAAGTATGTCTAAATATAGGGATTATAAAGTTGTGTACTTGTGTCTATAAAACTTAAAGTATATCTTCTAGAAAAAGCTTTTTATTAAACAGGTTAACCCCATCATGGGTGCAGCCATGTTGAAATCATGTGACCAGCCCTGTCAAATCATACTGCTTTTCAAACCTATAATAGTCATAATCAGCGTTTGGACTAGTTATTCAAAGATCTAATATAATACTCATAAAAGGTACTTCTTTCAAAATTAATATTTTTACACTACCAGCCAACAATAGTTAAACTACTACTTACAGTACTTTTCTATTACACCCCAAAAAACTTTTTAAAAAATTATGAAAAAAGTAACTAGTAACTAGTCATTGTTTTGTATGGCAACTGTAATATTATTACTTAAATGTTATAAGTAATTAGATACACTACTAGTTGCCAGGGAAATTACTGTACTGTCATTGACTGATGTCATGGGGTCCCGCAATGGCAATTGGCCAGTAGATTTTGCATGCAAAGCCACTCCCCAGGCATCCGGGTATATAAGATGGCGGCGCGCAAACCACCATTAGCTTCCTGCTGAGGAGCCAAACGCAACCGACTCCCCAGCACTATCCGGCCTGTGGCAGAAGGGATGTAACGTCTCTGTTCCCACCATTAGGGAACGAGGGTTACCTATGTAACTGAGGTGTTCCGTTTCAGTCAGTGACTATGACGTTATGTCACCCAAACCACAGCTTTGCCGATGTCTGCTAGAGAGGTGCTATTCACCAATGCCCAGGAGGCGACATACCGGGTGGAGTGGGCCCTCACTCCTAGGTGGCATGGCACACCTTGGTCCTGATAGACCGAGGTGATTGCATTAACCAATGTTTAGTGCTTGTGTGAATGACACTGAGCACCTTCTATATATGTTACTATTTAAAAGTTGATGTACCATAGTTTTCATGGTTTTATTCTGGCAACCACAGCTGCCGTTTTATTTACCGCAAGTTTTAAAGATTTTTTTACAATGCACATAAATGGCGAAAGCATCTTGGGAAAGGTCCCAAGAAGGGATTAGGTGTGGTCTGACGATCAGGTGGTGTCTCTCTAGAGAAAGCCCGTCTACCAGAACATGGTATGCTGCGATGGCAGCGACGTAAACTTTCAAAGTGGAAGGGGACAGCCTCCGTTCCAACTTCTCCTGGAGGAAGAAAAGCACCACTCCCACCAAGCATCTTTGTTGGTCCTCTTGGCAAGAGGAGCACCAGTCAGTTAAAATACCCCACCTCAGAGCATAGGCCTGCCTCGTAGAGGGGGCTCTAGCCTGAGTGATGGTGTCCACCACGGCCTGGGGAAGGCCAGAGAGTCAAGTCAAGTCACTTTTATTTATATAGCGCTTTTAACAATACAGATTGTAGCAAAGCACTTAACATTATCAAAT
>JAUMHP010000062.1:7379453-7419127 GCA_032361065.1 Enteromius trimaculatus | reverse complement strand
ATCAACATAAACATTTATGTATTTGATCATATTTGTGATCACTAGGGAAACACAGACTACTTACGTAAGTAGCTGAATAAATAACTCTTCCATTGAAGGAAATACAATATAATCAAAACAATATTTGACCAGAAAAAAATCCCATCCTTTCACTAACTTGAAGCCTTTTAAGAAAAGACATGGAGCGTGTTCCAAGTATCCATGCTAAAAGTACTAGACAATTTAAAAAAAGATAATAAAAAATAACAATCTGTTTTGTTTCGAAATAACTGTCTAAAACTCCCACAGAGTTTTTTTTTTTGTTGTTGTTGGTATGAAGTGACGTGAATATGTACGTAATTGGAGTTCCTCCTACGCTTCATATTAATAAAAACCAGCAGTCTTCCACTATTTCATCGTCCACTAGAAATATTGCACTAGAACGCAATCCTGAACTGCAGTAAGACCTCCCCGTCGATAGGTGTCCTAACATGTCTCTGTGCTTCCTCAGAAGAACCCGGGGAAGTAAATCCGTCTCACATGTAACCCAAGTGACCTCAGATTTCAATGCGTGCTCTTGGTTCTACGCGACTGTGAAGCTGTAAAACAATACTGAGATCCTTTCACAATCACATTATAACGTTTCTAGCTAAAAGTGACTAGCGTCGTGTTTTAAATGGCTACTATCCAGGAGCTCTCTCCCGAGTCTGTCCGCGGGGAGACACGACCCCCCGAAGACGAGATCGAGGGCGATGATGAGGATGAAGAGGTATTTGATTGCTTCTACGTTACAGTTCTGTTCTTCGCAAGTGATGACGATTTATCTTTATGTTGCATATCACAAATGTCACTTGAATAATTATTTCTACTAATTATCAATTTATTTATTTCTCCCTTGTTAAGATTGATACTGAAGGGCAATAATTAGTGTTTGTCTTTTAATCTTAATTTTTCAAATACACAAAGTATATATTTTAGTATGTTCTAATAGAACCCATGCATTTTCAAATGCAGTTTGCCTGCTTACTTCCACATGAAGAAGAAGGTTTTCCATTGAGTCCTGAGTAAACCGTTTTTGCTAATGCAGTGTCTTTTGTCCCATGACTGGTGTGTCAATTTTCTGTCATGGCTTCTACTTTTCCCTTCTCTCCTAGTTGGATGAAACACTAGTGGAGAGGTTGTGGGGTCTCACAGAGATGTTTCCAGACTCACTACGGTCAGCAGCTGAAGTTTCCGCACAGTGTTCATTATCTGTAGCCAAAAAACTTTACAGGTAATGTGTTGGCAGTTGTGTATTTCACTTAAAACAGTACTGACTCTTGAAATAATTTGGGTATTTTAGTTGAATTTGTTCATGTTGTGCTTTCTTGTAGTTTCTCTCGCTCAGCTCTATGGGTCGGTACTACATCCTTTATGATTCTGGTCCTGCCGGTTGTCTTTGAGACTGAGAGATTACAGCTGGAACAGCAACAACTACAACAGCAGAGACAGGTAAGAAACACCAACATTCTGCATAAATAAAAACCCTTTCCTTGCAATATCATACTCGGCACTTAAGGAGTGAGCTTTATAATGAACTTCTTCCTTAACAGTATTTTAGTATCAAAAGATTATCAATACAATGAAGCAGTGTTATAAAATCACTGCAAAAATGCATTTCATTATGTAACAAAGGTGTTTGAAACTCTTAAACCGTTTTAATTATATAATGAATTGTATTGTTAAATTTAGATTGGATAAGTCCTTTTTAAGGCCATAGACTTTAACAGTAGGGTTTCCGGAAGTAAAAGTTCTATTTATAGAAATATATTTTCTCCTTGCTTAAGGAGAATTATTTTTTTTTGTCTTTTTTTGTGCAAGTTTTTGCTAAGAGGTTTTAAATCAAAGGAATTTTAATCTATCATTATTTGATTGAAATTGCTGGTGAAAAACTACATTTATACCCAGGATTCTCCACCAATTAAAAAATCACGAAAAGCAAATGCCTAAAGAGATGCACTTCCATAAAACACTGTGAATGGTGTAACAGGGTCAGTCTCCCTGTGTAACATCTTTTGAATATGTTTTTTATTATTTTCCATTGCTTTTAAATTGCATGTCATTTGCAATGCTTAATAGGATTTGTAGTTTTTTTTTTTTAAATTTGTTGATGTGATTTTACCATATTTAAAAGCATGCTTTGTGTATTTTTCATTAAGATATGAATGCATTTCTCACTTTGCTTTCCATTTTGCTACGTTTAATAGATTTTGTTGGGTCCAAATGCTGGCATGTCTGGAGGAATGCCTGGTATGATGCCTCCTGCTCCTGGGAAGCTGTGATGATGTATATATTGTGACATCCATGAGTTGTAGAAGAAGGGGAAAGAGAGGGAGCAGGAACTGAAGAATGATGTCTGAAGATGCTGTGGTTTGTCAAAATCATGAAGTCATTACCCTGTATAGTTTGTTTGTACAGTTGAGACCTTGATGACGTTTAATGAACTTCCCTCTCTCTCTGCCTTTCTCACCAAACATTCTGCATAGACTGTCGTCCAAGCTCTGATCTTTTACTTTTTTTTATTATAGCTATCTAATAACATTCTTTCAAAAAAGAGACTATAGCAGCTTTTGGGGAATATTTCAACTCTGTTGTAGGTGCATTATATTTGTAAAAAGGTGTTCATGGTGCAATGTTTGCCATTGAAATGCCGAATCAACACTGTCGAAAAGAGAATGTGTAACAGCGTTTAAAAGATCTGTATTTATGAGGGCACAGAAGTCCAATGTTGATTGTGAAATGTTCTGTATGCAGAGTATGGTTATTTCTTGTTCTTGATTAAGAAATGTTAAGACCTTTAGAAGTGGTTTTCTACAAACAGTGTCTTTTACAGGTAGAACTGATATCATGCAAAGCTTCTGCAATGTTATTCCCCAGACAAAAGCCATAGAGTACGCAGAACCATTGTGAAATATTTAAAGAGGATGTTTCAGAACATTGCCCATTCAGTAGTGAATAATTATGTTTGCTCCACATGACAGGAATAAAAACAAGTCCTCCTCTGTCTTTTGAGTATACTTTATATTGCATATTAAATATGTGACTCATGTTCATGCAAAACAAGAGTCATTTTTCAGTTGAACACAACAGTGATGATTTGATCAAAACAGCTGTTTATCTAAACCTAATCCTAACATAAATAACCAGTTAACAATATATAAGATAGCCCTCCAGACAAAGCTAATATCTTAAAAATATATATTTTATTGCATTTTCTCCAGATTCCATAGGTGGAGGTGATGTTAAAAAACTAAACGTCAGTTTAAAAGTCCTAAATTATACATTTTATAAGGTTTTGGTGTATTTTGGACATTTCGACAACTTTTTTTTTTTTTTTACCTTTACAGGTTGCTTGTAACGTTGGTTAAAACAAAACTATCTAGATTACGTTTATTGAAGTTTATCGCAACTATTTAAAAAAGCTCAAACGTACCGTGCTTGACGGTCTTCAGCGCGGGACAGATGCGCGCGAACTGTCACTCAACGCGAGATCATCGATTTGAGTCACTGATTTCTGTCAGCTGTCTTTCAGGGATAAACGTGAGGTAAATATTTTTTTCTATTAATTTATTTTCGTCAAAATGTCTATTTTACACTCTTACGAGGCACATGACATTAACTGTTAACAAGAATTCAAATAAATTCCTTTGAATAGACCGCTAACATAGTTTACAAACAGCTGATTAAAATGTACGTTAACTAACCTTATGCCACAATATAAAGATTTATCTAGACTTACATATTGTAATTAACGGTTATCAGAATAATTATGTATTGTATTGTAAACTCGTTTTTTGGGGTAGGATGAAAGCTTTAGAGGACCAGGCTTTGGAAGATGAATCCGGGTTCCAAGAAGATGAGGTGATTTTCAAGCATTTAAAGAAAATGTTTAACTTTTAAATGAGAATGTATTTATATATACTTCTTCTTTCTGTCTTTACTTGCTGATAGCATAATAAAAATGCCCTATAAATTCCCCATAGGAATCCTTTTTTCAAGACATTGAGCTCTTACAGAAACATGGAATTGTAAGTGATAATGTTACTGTTAAGTTTTTAAAGTCATGAAAATGTCATCATGAAGGTGGCTCTGATTCATATCCCTCTCTCTTAAGAACATGGCTGACATTAAGAAACTGAAGTCTGTAGGCATTTGTACTGTGAAAGGCATCCAGATGACCACACGCCGTGCTCTCTGTAACGTAAAGGGACTGTCTGAGGCTAAAGTAGACAAAATAAAGGAAGCTGCTGGAAAATTGCTGGTAATTGGATGGGGCTTACTGTAATTTGTATACAGACTGGATTTACGTATTGGACAGCCATCACATTTGATCTTTTTGCATGCAGATATGTGGATTTCAGACAGCGTCTGAATACAGTATAAAAAGGAAGCAAGTGTTCCACATCACAACAGGCAGTTTGGAGTTTGAGTAAGAAATAATCTGTTTAGTAGCCCTACAATACAGAGCCCCACAGAACAACACTTGATATTGTGGTTATGATTGAACTAAAATGAGGGAAGGAATCTGATAGAAATCATTTATTCATATTTTGTTTAGCAAACTCCTCGGAGGAGGTGTGGAAAGTATGGCCATTACCGAGGCTTTTGGTGGTAGGGTGCTGTTATGATTACGAACCAAAATTATATGTTATGCATTTTCTCTCCAAAATAACATGTTTTTATAAACCGTTTCCCATGCCTCATTCAGAATTCAGAACTGGAAAGACTCAACTCTCTCATACACTGTGTGGTAAGAGCAAATATTGATCTTGTGGAAATGTTAAATGTGGAATTTAAGTCTAATTTTTAAATCACTGATGTCACTCCATTTCTCTCTTTCTTAAGTAACCACTCAGCTTCCTGGTGAATATGGGTACACAGGAGGAAAGGTCATCTTCATCGATTCTGAAAACACCTTGTATCATTTCTGCATTTGCTTGCCTTGTGCCACATTCATTTTAATAAACCTTTTCGATATGGAGAAGCCATATTGACCTTTTTCTCCTTAATAATTGGAACTCCAGTCGGCCTGAAAGGCTAAAGGACATAGCTGACAGATTCAATGTGGATCATGAAGCTGTACTGGATAATGTGCTATATGCACGTGCATATACAAGTAAGAACTTTCATTTCAGAGCATTTTAACTTAGTTTACCAGGCCAGCAATGAGATCACAAAGCGTGTCATTTTTATTTCTTTATCAGCCTGTCTTTTTTTATTAATAGGCGAGCATCAAATGGAACTGTTAGACTTTGTTGCAGCCAAGTTCCATGAGGAAGGAGGGGTCTTCAAGCTTCTGGTAAGACAGATGAAAGACACTTTCTGAGGTTTAAGTGAGTGATTTTACTTAATGTTTGTGGCCATCAACAATCAATTTTCCATAGATAATAGACTCAATCATGGCTCTATTCCGGGTGGACTTCTCTGGAAGAGGTGAGCTGGCTGAGAGACAGCAGAAGCTTGCACAAATGCTCTCCAGACTGCAGAAGATCTCTGAAGGTCTGTAAAACAACCTTCTCTATATAGAGTAAGAATGAAAACTGCCTGTATAATAAACATGGCAATGAAATTGATAGTAGTCAGTCTTATCTTTAGTTAAGTAAGCTCATTATTTGGACGTGTGAACTTTCCTTAATGACTAATTAGTAATATATGTTATTGTTTGATTAGAGTACAATGTTGCAGTGTTTGTTACCAACCAGATGACTGCAGATCCAGGAGCTGGAATGACGTAAGTAAGAATACACACACACAAACACAAACACAAACCCAGAAGATTTTGGGGAATTTTGAACTGATTATTATGATCTTAGATTTCAAGCGGATCCCAAAAAGCCTATTGGAGGACACATACTGGCACATGCCTCTACCACACGCATCAGCCTGAGGAAAGGACGTGCTGAATTGAGAATCGCCAAAATCTTTGATAGGTAATTTCAAGATTTTCTCAGTAGCACTTTTCAATAAGGTCTATAATAAAGGTTATAAGGGTATAATAAGGGTTAATATTATCTAAAACATTGACTAACAATGAACATTAAAATTGTTACAGTATTTATTAATCTATTAATGTTAAAAATGGTCTATTAAATGAAATGATCAAATACAACTTTTATGATGCTTTTATGATGAATTTAAATGATTTTTGTATTCTATTAGTACATGTTGAAGTTAATAACACTTTTAAAGTAGTTTTTGTTATTACATTGTAATTCATGTTTACTAATGTAATACTAACAAATGAAACCTTATTATAAAGTGTTACCATTTTCTCTTTTTGTTTCTCAACTAAGATAAAGAGAAAACATACGATGCACAATTTATGCATACATTAACACTGTTAGGTGAATATATTAGTATATTAAGTCAGTTATAGTATATGATTGTCTTTTAACTGAAAAGCTTGCAATAACAAAACCTTTCCTTTTCTACAGCCCAGACATGCCGGAGAATGAGGCTACTTTTGCCATCACAGCTGGAGGAATAACAGATGCCAAAGACTAAGAAAACACATCAAGTTATGAGTTCACCAATCCTTCAACGTCTCCAGTTTGTTAATTAAGGAATCTGTTCATAATGAACCAGTTGTACCTGTGTATTTACATGTTTATCTGTTATCTACCTATTTATGAATTGTATTATACAGTACACATCTGTTTGTTGATTTTTTTTTTTATACTAAGTTATTTTAATAAAATTAAAAATGATATAAATCGGCTGAATAAAAACTATTGCAGATTAGTCGCATATTTAATTGTTAATATTTGCCTTTTTGAACGTCGTACTTGTACCTTTACCATAATCGCCTTAATTTGAAAAGCTGTTGATGTGGCTATTATCACACATGGTCGCTGCTTTCACAGTCCACGTTTCTGCACTGCGCGCATGCAAGATCCAGGATCAGCTAACTAGCTACACGTCCATGGTGTCGCATGAAGACTAGGCGCCCCATGCACCATTTCAGCACATTTACGAGTTCTCCAGTCCAGATTTACCTGGAATAGTTACTGAAAAAACAGTAGATTTGGTTTTGGACAAACCCGCCTCCTGGGTTATAGCGCAACCCGCTAGAAACATCAGCAATTCGAGATAAAGCCACTATGGACTCGAGAGACACAGCCCCTGATTCGTGGGAACAGGAGGACGATGTTGAGGCCACGACTGATACCGAGCTTCAGTCCGCCTTCACCGGGCTCAACGTGAACGCTCCGGAGTTCGTACCATCCTTTCTTTCCCTAGGTTCACCGGAAAACGCCACGTCTGATGGTAAACTGTCAACGTTAATAAACCGACTGACAGCATTGATAAGGTCTGCCCATAAAAGGGCTTTTAGCTGGAAATGTTTATAGCAGGCTAGCCAGAGATATGGTAGCGGTTAGTTCAGCGTTGTTTATCATAGCTATGTGAAGATATTTTTATTATACGTAGTCAGTTGTACGTTACCACTTTATAAAATGTTGATTTAGTGCACTTCAATACACATTGCTGAGCTGTCATGAACTAGTTCCCGGCTAGCCTTGCGTGGCCGGTTTAGCCGCCGACTTCACACCAGGATATTTCCTGTTTCTTTCCCTTTATTTATTATTCTAGTAGTAGTTAATATATGACACTAATGGTTTCCGTAATTAAAAAGCATTACGCATGAATAAATAAATAAGCAGCCTAATTTGGTTCTATTAAAATTATGTATATTTACATAAAACTAGGACCATAGTTCGCGGGTCGCCCCTCATGGGTGCTGCGTTGTTGATGTCACATGACCAGCTGTCGTATTGTTAATACTACAGTAATAGAGTGCTGTCAATATTAAGCTGTCAATATCAATCATCTGTCTGTTTCAGGTTTGGCCATTTATTATGTAAATTACAGGTGGTAAAGTTTAAAAGGCCTTTGAGGAAATTGTAAATATTAAGAGTCAACATTTTTTTGTTTGTTTTCACCTGGTGAAAAAACAGCATGCTGGTTACTATGTTTTGAAGCTGGGATGCTGGTTTGTACTTAGTTTTAACTGGTCCTTTGGTGGTTTGAGTTGGTAAGTTGGTTGGACCACCTTAGAACCAGCACATGACCAGCTAAGGACCAGCTCAACACTGAATTTACTGAGTGTCCTTGTTGTGTGTAATTGAGTGTAATTATACTTAAAATATTTTATATTTTATATATTTTTATACAGAACATCCCCTTCCCCGACATTCAAACCCATTGAAGGGGAAGAAGAAAAAATAAAATTAAAATAATTTAAAATAAATTAAATACATTTAAAAATAAACATAATAATAAATAAATCATTTCCATACTGTCTAGGAAACATTTGTAGATCAAATAAGAGCTATAAAAATAAGTCTATAAATAAGTTACATCATTATTGAATCATATATTGGTTGACCAATCCTTAATTACACATCTAAATATTTTTCAACACTTTTCCATCTTTGCAAAAAAAAGAAAAAATCCGTGTTCATTTATAAACATGCAGTCATTCCGTTATATAAACCTGTTTCTGTCTCTGAGTCCAGTGAGCCAAACCTGGAGAACCTTCTTCTTTTTTTTTTGCTATGAGTAACAATATCCTTAGTATGAATCTTTGTTCTTCAGTAATTATACATTTAAGTGCTGAATAATATTAATTAACTACATGTACTAACTATTTGGATAGGATTGGGATGAGGGTTTGGCTTAGGGTTGACTTGCATGTAATTAGGCATAATTTACTGTTATTATAATAGTAAGTACATGTTACATGTAACAAAGACACAGAATACTGTTACCATTATGTCTATTGCACCTCTGTCACACATTAATTACATTATAATTAAACGTTATTTACTCATTACCCCCCTCTGTCTCTGTCCACAGGCACCGATGCAGTGGCAAGTATGGAGATCTCAGAACCAGTGGGTATGTTCATGTTTTTTGGATAGCTGTGTGTCAAGCTAGACTGATATTCTGCTTGGGTTTTGTGTTCTGATATAGTGTTGCACTTCCACTAATGCTGCTACATCAGCCATACAGAGGGAAGCTTAGGCTTGTGACATCAGCACACATGTGCTCATATTACAGGCCTTATTTATCTCTGAACTTACACCTCCAGCTGCAGTTACTGACCCAGAGAAACAGATCAGAATGTTTCCATGAATGGAGCAGTGCTTACTCATTTGGCCCTGATTCCAGCTGTACACTTTATGTAAATCATACATCCTCAAACAGCTGCACAGTTATGAATCACTTGTAACCCTGCTTGTTCTCTGAAGCTGTTAAAAGTAGACAGACTGCATTGTATGTGTTCAGTGACCTGTTTAAAAGAACTGTCATAAACAATGAATGCTTTTCTTACCTGTCTGTTGTTGTAGCTCGCTGAGCAAAAGGTTCTATTGTGTTTTTGTAAATTGTTATGCAGCACAATATTTGTAATGGCGTATATCAGGAATTCTTTAGGTCTTCAAATCTCTTTAGTTTGCAATGGTTCATAACCTTTTTGACTCCAAGACCCTCTTTTGCAAGATAATTCCCTTTTATGTATGCTGATATGTATTTCTGCTTCTTTAGTTGTAATGAAAATAAAATAATTCACAATAGTTATGTTTATTGTACATTTAAATAATTTTATTGATGTTTGTTGAGAACAAATTTAGTGAATATTCTACTATCTTTTACTTACCTTCATGCTGTTTCACACCCCTATGACTCACTTTCTTCTTTGGAAGCTAGAAGGAGACACCCTGTGCTGGTCGTTCTTTTACATGCACCTCGAATGAAGGGATACTAAAGCACCATACATATATCCTGCAATACGTAGTCCATGCAACTTAATCAATTTGTTCCATTTCAAAATTATTTTAAATATGAAGTATGTGATTTATTCCTTTTTTGGCACTCCTAAAGTGATACCGCACCCAAAAATTGTCACCATTCACCCACCCCTATTCCAGACCTGTATATACTGTCTTCAACATAACACAAAAGAAGACACTTTAACAAAAACAAAATTAGGACCTGTTGACTTCCACTGAATGGAAAAAAAATCTTCATTCATGTTTTAATGAGGAAATTATGTCATTGTTTTTGAATGACATGAGGGTGAGTAGAATATGACAAACATTTTTGTCCTGCATATAAACACTATTCAAAAACGTCTTCTTTTTTGTTCTGTGAAAAGTCATATGGGATGCCCTTACAGTCTTATTTGTTTACTTGTCTTTTGGAGGTTCTTGGCTGTTTTTTAAACTTTTCCAGAGATAAATGACACAACTGAATGACAATGACAGTATGATTAAAGCGCCGTGTTAGATAATGAATCATGTCAAACATTTTTGTCGGCTATTTTCTGTATTTTTCTCTGTGTTTTAGTAAGTCTTAACCTTGAATCCCGTGTCCACTAAACACAAACATGTTGATTCTCCACAGCTGCTGTAGAGAATGGAGAGACAGATGCCAGCGCAGTGGAGACATGGGAGCAGAAAGGTGAGCCGGATGAGGAGGAACCAGGAGGTGGATCCCCAGCGGACACAGGATTTGAAAGGGATGAGGCACAGGATGAAATGATGGAGGAGGATGAAGAGATGCCAACACCCAAGCTGCCTCCTCCTCCACCGGATGCCCCTAAGAAAGAACATGTGAATGTTGTGTTCATTGGACATGTGGGTATGTTAACATGTTTATAGTGGCATTTAGTGTTAAAATATAATTTATATATTTTTCTTTGTTACATTGATTGCTTGTCTAGTTATATACAGTATATATATATATATATATATATATATATATATATATAATATACAGAATGAGTTATTTTCTTTGTAACAATGCCTGCTTGTCTAAATATATATATATATAATCCAGAATGTTTATTGCCGGATTTATTTTTCTTTTGCACAGATGCAGGCAAGTCTACAATTGGTGGACAGATTATGTAAGTGAATGATCATTCTTTCTAACAAAGTCTTGACTGACATAACTTTCTGTTATAGATTATGATGTAGTAAATGCATATTTAATTGTTTTCTGTTAAGGTATCTAACTGGTATGGTGGAAAAACGAACACTGGAGAAATATGAACGGGAGGCGAAAGAGAAGAACAGAGAGACTTGGTAAACATGTTCATGTATTTTGATATTATATTCTACTGACTATGTATTTATTTGATCAAAATACAGTAAAACAGTAATACTGTTAAATCCTACTCAGTTTTAAAAATAACTGTTTTCTGTTTTAATTCAATTTAAAATGTTATTTATTTCTGTAATGGCAAAGGTGAATTTTCAGCATCATTACTTCAGACCTCAGCGACACATGATCCTCCATAAATCATTCTAACATGCTGATATGGTGCTCAAGAACCATTTCTTATTATTGCTAACATTGAAACCGTTTCTAAGACCTTTCCCCTCGAAAATTCAAAAGTAAAGCATTAACTTGAAATCTAGATCTATACTGTCACTTTTGACCAATTTAATGCATCCTTGCTAATTAAAAGTGGTATTTTTCTTACTGACCACAAAGTATTGTTTTCAACAGTATTGTACATCATGTTACGACAGCTTTGTCTAAGATAAGAAAACCGTATGGTTTATGGCTTAGATTTATATATATATGCGAGCTTATCAAATATGCATGTCTTTTTATGTGAAATGTTTGCTCTTATGATCAAAGTCTGGGTTACATCATACGTCCCTGCAGGTATCTTTCCTGGGCTCTAGACACAAACCAAGAGGAAAGAGACAAGGGGAAAACAGTAGAAGTTGGAAGAGCCTACTTTGAAACCGAGAAAAAGCACTTTACTATTCTTGACGCCCCAGGCCATAAAAGCTTTGTACCCAACATGATTGGAGGGGCATCCCAAGCTGACTTGGCAGTGCTGGTGAGTTCCTCTTTTATTTTCCTCACAGCAGGACCGATTTTTTCTTGTGGCTAAGCTGTGCCAAAGTAAATGCTGTTGTATTGAACTTCCTATTAATTAAACAATCCTTAATAACTAAAAGTTTCAGCAAAAATATTACATTTAATACATTTTTGGACAACCTTAAAATTTTGAACAGTAGAATAGATAGATAGACAAATTTCTTGAGAATACATCATCAGGAAAACATATTTTTTATTTTCTTTAGGTCATCTCTGCCAGAAAGGGTGAGTTTGAGACCGGTTTTGAAAAGGGAGGTCAGACAAGGGAGCACGCCATGCTGGCTAAAACAGCTGGAGTCAAACATCTGATAGTCCTCATCAACAAAATGGACGACCCCACTGTGAACTGGAGTTTGGATAGGTGAGTAAAACAGAGGTTGACTTCTTAACATTTTTGTCCTTGCATCTTGTCCAAATGTGACCAATTGCTTACTTTACATTTTCTCACAGATACGAGGAATGTAAAGAGAAGTTAGTGCCATTTCTGAAGAAGGTGGGCTTTAATCCAAAGAAAGACATTCACTTCATGCCCTGCTCTGGACTGACTGGAGCCAACCTGAAAGAATCTTCTGAGCTTTGCCCTTGGTACACGTAAGTATAGTATGTCATTTTCAGGCTACCATGAATATATGAAATCAAATCACAGTGACAATTAACTTTTAAAATTTTATAGGGGATTACCATTTATTCCACATCTGGATAGCCTGCCCAACTTCAACAGGTCAAGTGATGGTCCCATCCGATTCCCTATTGTGGATAAATACAAGGTAAATGAAAGATATTGTGACTCTAGATGTCAGGTTTAATGACTTGGTTTGCTAGAAGTGTATAGGCACTCTCACTAAGTACATTTGCATAAGCAACATGCTCATTAAGACGCATCTGTTTCACTGAAATATTATGCTGAGAGTGTCTATACAGAGTGTCTTACTGCTCCAAAAACTGCTATTGTCTTAGTTTCTGCTGATGATTTCCAATTATTTTAATACCACAGCATGAGGGAGTGTTTTGGCAGGAAACTTTCTAGTATAATGGAAGGAGGAAATTGGTTTCTCAGCGGTTCTCTCATCATTGAGACCAAATGTGTGAGGTGTTATGAAACCAATAAGCTAAACTAGGTTCTGTGTTCATTAAGTTAATTAAACCCTTGATTAGTTGTCTTGCTAGAGCTGAGGGTTTCTATCAGATTTAAGTGTCAGTGATTGGATACAAAGATCTTCAAATGAGCTTTTGGCTCTCAAATAGATAAGTTGTTTCTTATCTTTAATAAAAAAGTACCAATGTTAAAATGAATATGCAACGATATTAAAATTCTGACAAACCAACACTCTTGTGGTTGTTTGTGTAACTGTTTGACATTTTAAAGTCATCATGGTTGGGTAATCTTCTGTAATGCTGAACTCAAACTACAGCATGTATAATTTTTTTAAATTAATTAATTCAGGCATCTCAACATTACAATGAATTTATATTAAAAAAATCTATATTCACATACATTTGTTGGACATGTGTTTTAAGATGATTGGTGTTTTTTATGATTAAATTTAAGTGAGCGTTGATGATTCGATATTTAATATTGTCCAAAACTGATCAAATAAAGAAAGCTATAATGCTCCTTTGTAATCTTTTGTGAAGGACATGGGCACCGTGGTGCTTGGAAAACTGGAGTCTGGAAGCATCGCGAAAGCACAACAACTTATTATGATGCCAAACAGGGTAAGACTGTACAAAACAATACAATTTATTGTTATCGCAACTGTTATGAATCTTAGCCATTGTGTCAGAACGTCTAAAACATTGTTTGTTCTGGCTTTCCAGCACACTGTGGAAGTGTTGAGCCTTCTCTCTGATGATGTGGAGACAGATTATGCTGGACCTGGTGAAAACCTTAAGCTTCGGCTCAAAGGCATTGAGGAGGAAGAGATTCTCCCAGGCTTTATCCTATGCAACGCTGAGAACCTCTGCCACTCAGGACGCACTTTTGATGCCCAGGTAAGGATTTCAACCCTGACAAGTAGAATATTTTGTGTAGTTATTTTATTTTGACATTTGTTTTTCTTTGTTCTTGTTCACAGATTGTCATTATTGAACACAAATCCATAATATGCCCAGGTTACAATGCAGTACTACACATCCATACCTGCATAGAAGAAGTGCAGATTACAGTAAGTCATTTTGAGTGCATTCAGATGTATAAGGTGTAACAGCTTTATGGTTTGATAGGCTAAAACATGTTCCTAATAACCTCCCCAATTAGGCGTTAATCTGTCTGGTGGACAAAAAGACAGGAGAAAAGAGCAAGACTCGTCCACGCTTCGTCAAACAAGACCAAGTATGCATCGCCCGTCTTAGGGCCGCAGGAACTATCTGCTTAGAGACCTTTAAAGACTTCCCTCAAATGGGACGTTTCACCTTGAGAGACGAGGGTAAGATATTAAAAAAATCAGATCACATCACATTTTCAGCTGTTTGCATCCCAATATAATGTTTTTTTTTCTGATTACTAAAATGAAAGATGCTTTATGTTATCTTTTAGGAAAGACAATCGCAATTGGCAAGGTGCTGAAGTTGGTACCTGAGAAGGACTAAATGCTGATAGAATGAGTTCCCTGGTGCGCTCTGGGATTGAGGAGGATGCAGTGATGTGTGCCTGCCAGATGTCCTCCAAACTGCTCCATCTTCCCACTGTGGATCAGTCTAAGAAAATTACTTTGGAAAAAGGACATTATCAAAGTGACAGTATCAATTTTAGGAAGAACATTAATATAGAAAGACAAGCTCAGTGTGACAGCTTTCTCATATTGAGAGCTCAGCTATGCCACTCATGTAGCCCAATTTTTAAAGCCAGTTTCTCTCCACTGGTACATATTCAATCTTAAAATGGATGCAATTTTCTTTTAAGGTATTGGCTTTTTAAGTTTATGTTAAAATATGAGAGAGGGAGTCTCAGTGTCATCTGTTTGAAAGGTTAATGCCATTACTGTGTGCCCCATTAGAACATAACACTCATAAGAATGCAGGGTCTCTGGTTGCATATCACTTTATAACAGCATCATATGGGTGGTAAGAGACTTCTAACTCTTTCATTATGGCATGAAAGGGGTCCATACAGGGTCTAAGCTTGCCAGCCACCCTTGCTCTTTACCTGGCAAGTCCGCAAGAGTCGTGATTGTCAGGTCAAACAAGAGGCCTTGGTCCTTCAAATAAAATGACACTTATGTAGAAATGTAATCTTGCACAAGACAAACAGATGAATTTGTTTACTGTGATGTCATTACATAAACAATTGATAAATGCAGCCATGTGGTAAAAAAAAAATAACTTGTTACATCAGATGGTTTAAATTCTGTACACTCCTGTTGGGGATGTAAACATCAAACTTCCAAAAAATAAAATACTAAAATGACTTAAAATGAAAATGGAGAACATTTGTGTTCAATGTTCTGGAACTTATGTAGTTTAGTAATTCTAACTGAAAGGCTAAATGGACATAAATAAAGCAGAAAAAAGTGCAAAACTGCTAAGTGTGTGTGTGTGTGTGTGTGTGTATATATTTTTTTTGTTGCCTACTCTTAATTTTAGACCATTTAATTTTGAAATATCTGTATTTATAAGTGTCCACAATAAATAAAAATGCCAGTCTCTAATAATTTGAATAATACATAATCATTTTATATTTATGACAAAATTATAATAAATATATTATGAAAAAAATTATGAAATAATAAATATATAATAATAAATACATATATAAATATGTGTGTGTGTTTAAGTAGGTCTATATTCAAAAGCTGAAGCAAGTTACACATTTAAACGCTATGTTGTGCTGCAGGAAAAGTTACCAAACTTGAAGCATTCCTTTCCCCTGGATATTTTTCAAAATAAAAGTCTTGTGACGTTCACTTCGGAAATACGCATGCGCCTTTTGCTTTTCTTTACACACGTGCAGCATGGAGTCCCCACGAGATGGATTGGAGCTCGATCGGTCTCAGGTAAACCAGAAATATTTGATTGTCGCTCCCCTACAGATTTGTTACATTATAGTAATTTTGTTTTATTCTTGTGTATGTACGTTTTGTTGGGAACCTTGTAAAAATCGAGTCGCAAACTAGGCTGCGAGTAGGCTAACGGCTGTAGCCAAGCACGCAAGTCTCGAAGTAGTTTACATGTTAACGTGTTATCTTTTCTTGTATTATTTTTTAACGTATGTGCCTGATGCAGTTAAACCAGTTAAACAGTAACGTTTGGTTATTGTCTTTGTAAAATGTTTTATGGCTGTTACTGATTTTGGATAGAGTCAGTACAGTTTGAAAGACTTTTAATTTCGTTAATAACATGTTTTACAGGTAAAAAAGGCAGCACAGGCATTAAAGGCATATCTAAAGATCAACTCCTCCCAAAAGCTCTTCGAAAATGATGATCAGGCCATATCTCTACTATTAACTTTATGGAAAATCCCTACAAATGAGCAAACCATTCGCATGTAAGTATTTCAATGGAAGTATACATAGAATCCACTGATTTACTGATACTTCAAATAATTGCTGATAATTGTTGTATTTGCCCTACAGTTCTTTACCCCATGGGTTGAGGACCGAATCAGGAGACGTGTGTCTTTTCACCAGAGACGAACCCAGAATGACCTCAGAGCAGACAGTGAGATTCTACAAGAGGTTACTCTCAGAGAAAGGGGTCAAAAATGCCATAGAGGTATTTTATATTGTCTAATTGTTATATAAAGTGTATTCGATTGATATGCGCTTCAGCAAACCCTTTCCTTCTGTGTCAGTGCTGGTCATGGGTTAAAAAAAAAAAGTGCTAGAGGAATTCAGAGTGTATCCAGACGAGTCTCCTCCTCTATTGGAGCTTGTCTCTACAAACTTTGAAACAATCGTGACTTCCCAATCGTGTATTATGGGATGTTTACAGCATATTTTATGTTGTTAGGTGATTCCCTTCAAGATGTTGAAAACTGAGTATAAGCCCTTTGAAGCCAAAAGGAGACTCCTGGGCAACTTTGATTTGTTTTTGTCAGACGCACGCATCCGACGCCGTTTACCCTCCCACATTGGGAAGCATTTCTATGAAAGGAAGAAGTAAGTTTGTTCCTCACTCTAAATATCCACCTTTCTCTTCAAATGCGGAAGAAAGCCTATGGGTGAGGCTTCCGGTTAGTTAGCTGTAGGTAAACAACGAATAAAATAACAGCATGCAGTAACCGGTAAAAAGGTTAGCACTACAAACCGGTGTGCACATAATTAAGATACTTTAAGATAACGGTAAGATAAGATACTTTAAAATAAAATAAGACGCATCAATTAAAGGTAAAAATAGCTGGATGCGGACGAGACTGGAAGCTACACCCATAGAACTTGCTTTTTTTTTTTTTTTTTTTTTACGTCAGAAAAAAGGTGGACACACACAAAATCATTGACAATGGTCTGTGAAATTTTGATGTGACTGTATGTTTATCTTTGTACAAAAGATAGCCTTCTGTAGACTTTGTTGTTGTCCGTCATTGTGAATGACATTTAAAGTTCCTTTTCTCTCTCTCTCAGGGCTCCTCTGTCAGTGGATCTAACGAGTAAACATCTAACTAGAGACATGGGGGAACTCATTCAGGGCACCAGCCTTTCGGTCTCAAATAAAGGCTGTTGTTGGTATGAATGTTTCTTTTTTTCTGGTACGCTACAGTACGTTGAAGCACCACAGCAAACCATTTCCTGCTCCATCACAGCTGGAAGTGGGTTAAAACCGTGCAATAGTAACTTTATAGTGTATCCAGACGGGTATCCTCATCTTTTGGAACTTGTCTCTACAAACTATGATACATGACCTGATTGTGTGATTTATCATTACAGCATGGTACGTGTAGCACATTCGGACATGACCGCAGATGAGATAGTGGATAATGTGATGACAGCGGTTTCCACCGTCTCTGCAAAGTTAGCAACGGTAAGACTTTTGTGTACGAGCTCTTTCTTTTCACAGTATCAACTAGTGTGATATCATTATCACACTAGTTTTTAACAGGAAAATGTATGTTTCTGTTCCTCAGGTTTTGACCTACAATTTACCCATGCTTTGTTTCGCTCTCAGACAGGAAAAAACATAAAAATCATCCATTTGAAGAGTCAGACCTCGGTTGCGCTGCCCATCTACACTTCTGACCTGAGTCATCTCGCAGTGGTGGAGGAGGCTAGGAAGAAAGCCAGTTCAACAAAGGTGAAGCTGCTTAACAAATGCAAAACAGATATGTGGCCAAAAATAGGTTTTTGTAAAATGAGAAGTCATTAGTTTTACCCTTTCATTTTTTAGGGAGCACAAAAGAGGAAGAGAGAAAATAAGAATACAGAAGTGTCAAAGCTGAAAACTAAAGAAACCGAGGAAGAGAAAGACAGTGACGAAGAGGAAATACCACAGCTGGTGCCGATCAAGATGCCAACAAAAAAGACAAAACTGGAGGTCAGTGGCTATCTAACAAGGGACAGAAAATATAATCAACATCTAGACTGCATTGATGTGTTAATGTCATAAAAGTGTTGTATGTGATGTATTTTAAAATTAAAATCTTTTGTTTTTGCAGACCATGTCTAAAAAACGACTTAAAGTACCGAAGCCCGTTGCTGGCAAAGGACTAAAGAAAACCGTAAAAGACAAAAAACTGATCAAGAAAACACCAAAGGTCACTGCACGTGATCTGAAGAAAAAAGCTAAAAACAAATGAATAAAATTTGAAATGCAATTATTGTGCAGCTTTCTCATTCTGCTAACAGTATATGGATTTATATGGAGCAGGAATTTGTATTACATCTTGTTCATGTGAGCATTTATTTCTTACGCATGTGAACAATTAAAAGAATTAAAAATCTTCAGAATTTTGTGCAACCAACTGTTTTTTTTTTTTTTTTAATGGAATTTATTTAAATGAAATTTTGTTGGCTTTGGTAATAGAATGTTCTGTTTACAGATGCGTTTAGAGGCCAAACACTGAAGGTGCTATACTGTAGTTGATTTTCTTCCCCAGTGGGAGTTTATCATAGCCCAATGAGCTTTTTAAGTAGGAAAATAATGAAACCGTTTCTATAGCGACATCACCTGATTACTCTCTCACAGCCAGATCTTCAGACGGATGGCAGAAAGTCTGTGGGTATAACCTCTGATGCTGAAATTACTTTCTTTTATGGTGATAATGTGAATTGTGTAATGATAACTTGCATGCAGTCTCTGCCAATTATAGTAATCAAAACAATTCTCTAACTTCTATGCAGTTTTTACCATTTTGGACCATGAGATGCACAGAAATGACAATGTTTTTTTTAAAGTTAAGATAATGCAAACTTAATGTCAACTAAAATTTGCACGAGGGGCTTTGTCTCTGAAATGCTCTAATAAAAATGAGACTTGGTCAATTCATTAGACATACTGTTTGTCAGCAGGGTTCATACCAAATTTAGGAAGAGCATGACCTACAGGGCGTGAAATTTGAAATCTCATTTTGTCAGAAAATCGTTGGATACTTTTTGTCTTTTTTTCTGAGCCATATCTATCAGTCTATGCATGTTTGGTTTCTCCTTTGTCTTCTTCCAGCTCTGCATTGCGCTTACTGTACCTTTGGTGCTTGCAGCTATATTATATTACATGCATTCTAAGAGTCTTTGGTGCTTGCAGCTATATTATATTACATGTATTTGTTGAGCTGGGTGATGTGTTAGACCAGCTGCTCTTCTGTTTTTGCTGTTGTTCCTTGTGCAGTATATGTTACATGGGTTTGGTTTGAGTTCTACCATTTGTATTTGTGTTGATGACCATTTGTATAATGGTCATCCTCTTTAGTAGTTTGAAATACCTCCTATTTGGACTGGATGTACATTCTAGGCTGATCCCAACGAAATCACAGTGTGTTCTCAGGAACCAAACAAAAGGCAAGTAAGAAACTAAGTTCTTAAGCTAGCAATTAATCTCAAGGACAGTGCGTATATAATGATATTGTTAAAGGAATAGTTCGTTCATAGCTTTGAAACAGCACAAGGCTGAATATGTGACAGGATTTTTATTTGTGGGTGTACTATCCCATTCAGAAAGCTATTTAGATCATTAGAATTTACACTACAGACCAGATCAAAGTAAGTTGACATGTATTTTTCTAGATTCGTCAGGATGAATACTACGGATCAATGTGTTTTAAGTGAAGATATGACTCTTTCAACTCCAGCTCGGGACCCTGTGTCAAGAGACCCTAGTTTTTGGACTGACTACCACAAACCCATCTTCATCCTGATCGCTGGTGGGCTAACGTTAGCTGCTGGTTTTGTGATAATCTTTAATTCTAGTGGATTGTTTTCTAGTAATTCTACAGACACAATGTCTGTGGATGATGAAATGGGCCCACTGTGTCTTTCAGTTGGGCTGATGTTTGCTGTGCTCGGCATGGTCTGGACATTGATCATAAAAGAAAATGTAAAACACAAGAGGCGGATGATCTAGAATTGGCTAAAACAGTAGCCAGCAATGTCATGGCAATCCTTTATTTAAATAGTACTAGTAATAACTTTAATATAATTAAATTTTTACTTGTTGATGTAGGATTGTTGTCATTTTGACTCATTGGGAGTGTGTTTTGATGGTCATTTATCTTCATGATTGTGATCCTGATAAAGCAGTAAGATAAAAGCTTTATTTTACTGCTCAACATCAAGGTTTATTCACTGTAGTGTACTTTGAACATCGTCTGTACAGGTGTACGTCATGTTTCACGTAATATGTACTTTTAGCTAGTCTTCTAGACGGACAAGCTGCAGTCTAGTCATACAATTAAACAAAAAAAGGGCACTAATTGTGGATATGGAGAAAACGCATCCAGGAGTTGGTCGTTGTAAATGTGCATTTTGGTTTGCTGTTTTTCATGACATTTTTGGACTTTTTGTCCTTCTGGTTGGTGTGTTTTGGGACATCTTTTTCCATGACTTCTTAATTTACGCTGGAGCTGTGATTGTTTTCCTGAGTCTGATCTGGTGGGTGTTTTGGTACACTGGTAATATTGAAGTGCCTCCCGAAGAGCTGGAGGACGACATTGGTCAATACAAACGCACTAAAGGAATTTCAGGCATTATGCGTAAAGTCTCCAGCAGCCTCTCTAGCGGACTGAGGAACTCCTTCAGGAGAAGTGGAAGAATCAACACTCAGGCTGAAGGCTCTCAGGCAAACCGTACAGCCAGAGCAGATCAACCTGTTACTATTGCCATGAGCTCCTATCAGAATACACCACCACCTGGGACGACCAACCATCTGAACCGAGATGCTTTAGTGATATGACATACAGGTAACTTTTTAAATGAATACATACTTCGATAATGCATTGAAACGTTTTCCATGTCATTATCTATCAGCATGATCTTTTTATTTGAATGATCATGCAATGTGTGGGCTTGTTAATCATTCATAGCATTCTGGTCTTTAGGTGGGCCGCTATTGGCCAGGAGAGAGAATCAAATAAGACTTATCTTATGTACAACACGCAGCAAACTTTGCTCGACATTCAAAGTCAGGCTCTGATTTGCATCTTTATTCCCACAGTGCTCTGCAGGGAGACCCTCCTCATCACATCTGCATTCATGCTGCCTAGAAATGACTTAATATAAGTGCTTTAGAGCTTTAGGACCATCAGTGTTTATGGCTTCAATTATATATATATAATTGTTAATATGTACATTTTATATAAATGTGGTTTAATCCACTTTTAATATAATTACAATAAAACATGTTTGTATTATTTAACATAATACCCTATAGTGAAGTGATTTGATTTGTATTATTTTCATGTTGTGCTTTTGTGCTGTATGTAATATTTCATCCCGCTGTCTCTAATAAGCAGTGCTTGCTTTAATGTGTTTAAAGCAGTATCAGAAATATACTAGTATCCAGACTTTTGCAATTAAAATAATTTAAAAACATACATGAATTAGTCCGTTTCGATTTTATTTGAAAGGTCACTGTTGAAAGTTGAAACAATTGGCAAACTGTAAAAAAAGATTATTAACTGATTATATAATTATGATAATATGAACTGTAAAAGACTTTGGTTAACAGGACAATTCCATTTGAGTACAAATTTAACATATCTAATGTGAGTTTACAGTAAAACTGTTAAATATAAGATTTTCAGTGGTAAAAAAAACTGTAACTGATACTTAATGTTTTCTTTAGGTGTTGCTTAGGTCTGTTAATGTTTTCTGTTTCTAGATTTTTGTTGTCATTCATGTATATTAGGGTTATGTCACAACATGTTTTTTTAATGTTCGTTGCAGTATTTTAGTGTCAATGTATGGGACCATGACGGTTTTTTACTTATATGCCTTGAATATATTAGTATTTACCCCGAGCTTGTGAAAATGCTATACATGTGATGACCTTTGATTCTGCATGTAGCTTTCTCTTTACTGCCTGTGTTATTATGGTGGTAAATGTTAAAGGTACAAAACTAACTTAGTAGCACGTGGACTTTATAGGCTTAAATTGTAATATTCTAAAAATAATAACAGTTTTAAACTGTACAATTTATGGGTTGTTTTGGACAGCTAAATTCTGAGAGCTGCCATTTTTGTCCGTATTTTTTTTTTTTTTTCTTTCTTTACATTTGTACAAGAAAATGTGACTAAAATTTAAACGTATTCCAACATGAAAGACAATAGCGTTGATGGCTCAGGGAAATCCCCTTCTTAAGACGTATTTACATACCGGGGTGTAATAAAATGTTGGCTGCTCTGTAAGTTCAGTGACTTCAGTCATCTCAGGGGAAGATGCTTCTCTTTATATTGCTGCTTTACATTTTTATTTATGCTGAAGGAAAATGTGCAAAGAATAATTACTACGATGGACTTCTTGAGGAGTGTCAACATTGCTCCATTAGATGCAACTCTCCACCAATTACTTGCAAAAGATTTTGTACCTCAAGTAAGTACTGTTTTTATTTCTAATTTAAAACATTTTACATTACTATAGTTGAACAAGCACACTGAATGTATGTATAGAATTATGTTAATGTATTAATGTAATATATTATTAATGTAATCTATCTATCTATCTATCTATCTATCTATCTATCTATCTATCTATCTATCTATCTATCTATCATCTATCTATCTATCTATCTATCTATCTATCTATCTATCTATCTATGTGTGTGTGTGTGTGTCTGTGTGTGTAGATAAATTATATTTTACTGCCCTGAATAAGCTACATAACAATATTAAATATGTAAAATATCATAGAAGATCTCTCTCTCTCTGTAATTTTATATGATTTTCTTAATTAGGCTACTTGAGGATATAAACTAATCTGTCTTCTGAAATATGTATAAAATAAATGCATAACAATAGCTGTTTATGATTTTCTTTAGGGCAGTACAACATAAAACCAAATGCAATTATTATTATATTTCATGATATATTTTTTAAATAGCTTTTATTTAAATAAAATTATTTAATTACTCTTTTTTTTCTGCAAACGTTCACTTATGAGTAGAACTGTATAATGAAGTTCACAATGTTTTATGATGTCAGTCTCTTATTCAGTGCCTCATTGTGTCCTTTTCAGTCCCAGAAAATGAAGTTGAAAAGAATCAAAATATCCGTTTAATTTTGATCGTGTTTTTTGTGTTCCTGGGAGCTTTCACAGTACTGACCATTATTCTGCGAGTTATACGCAGAAAAACCTGTAAGCCCATCATGAACAAAGGTATATTTCTGCAAAACTTTTGTAGTTTGTATTGTTTTGTAGAAATATGTAGACAGTTATATACATGTAATATAAGTGTCATAATCATAGGGCCTACATTTGTTTTAGTTTATTTTACTTGATGCTATGTGTGGCATTATTACAACAAATATATTATTTAATTTGATTTGTCTAAAAATGCTTAAGCTAGCAGTCATTGTTTTTATAGAGACATTAATTATGTGGGAAACATATTTCAAACTCATCAAGTCATTGAAATGTCACACAGTGATAGGTCAAGAACACAAGACTGACAGCGAGAGAGGCTCAAATGTCACAGAGCAATCTGAAGATACGGATGAAGCTACAACTGATTTGCCTGACGGATTGAACCAGCATCACTACAACTCCAACCTGCCTCTTCCCTCCACTGAAGAAGGCACTACATTGCTGGTTACAACAAAGACTGTGCAAGCTTACCACTGTACACCTGTTATATAGAGGAGGAGATTGCTGGAACTTCCATAACACTGCACATCACCTGGTGAAGGACGATAGCAAGAATCGCATCACTATTACTCTGCACAGACTGGATAAAACTCATAACTGCTGGATGCACTAATAATGCACACAGGCCTTGAACTTGAACCGGGATTGTATCTGACTGTAAAAAATGAGCATCTCAGTGTTATTTAGATGTTAGAATTATCTGCGATATTAGAAATGCTAAATATTATAAACTATATTTTCACTTTCACTTTGTCCATAAGACATATTTTTTAATCAACGCAAACCCAGTACGCATTTATGCTGTATCTTTGTTTAATTATAATGTGCTACTTCAATACCGAAGTCTTACAGTTTGTAAATATACGTAAGAAAGAAATTATTGCATGACATTTATGTAATAAATTCTTAACTTAATAATTCACCCATTTGTAATGAGCCATCATTTACCTTTTTAATATTTTTTACTTCACAATGTATGACATTATTTCATCCTTCCCAAATTGATATGTTAGCCACAATGATAGTCTTAGTCAACATTTACTATCTCTGTATATATTTAAAAAAATTAACGTGAAGGTGACGGAAGTTGTTGGTTCCCAGCATTCTGCCAAACATTTCCTTTTGTGTTTGTCATAAAAAATAAAGTCACACAGGTTTGGAATGGCACGAGGGTGAGTAAACGATGTCAGAGTTTTCATGTTTGTGTTAACTGTACCTTTAAATCAGATTTTCAGAATATACCATCGACGTAAATTCAACTTCAAAATAGTTTTCTTGATAATTTTTTTAAATTAATAGTCTATGTAGGGCTGACCCACGTGACAATGTTGCTGTCACGTGACAGCAAGGAAATGTCATGTGATTGAAGAAAGCGCCGTGCAGCGGCATTAGCTCTAGTTAGCACAACGATACAGTTTAACTCGGTAGAAACAGTTCACTCATGCTAAACAGTAAACCCTTACGATACTTAATAACACAGAGTATTTATAGTTGTGATGCATTAAACGGCTTTAAAACGTGCTTGTGCTGTCTAAGCTAGGCCTCGGCTTTACTGTAACGTTTAACTGTTCTGCAAATGAAACCATGGAGAACAACCCAGCATGTAAACAGTGTTGTTAAACATGTTTTAGCGTTAATCTGATACTTTTGGGGACCTACACAACCGGGATTCATGTCGCTTGCTAAACCGTTTGATCTGGAGTTTCAGAATGAACGGTGAGTTGTAAATCTGAGGTGATGGATTGATGCGGCTAACGTTAGGTTGTTTATTTATATGCAGCACGTTTATTGTTATCTTAATATTGTTTGGGAGGCAGCCTGAGTTTAAAAACATTCAGTAGGGTGCATATGCGGATCCTAAATTTGACATATTTTAAAAAACTACATGACACGACCATTTAAAAGGTATTACAATAGAGTAAATTTGAAATGAAAGGACTTCGAAGAGTAAATCTGCTCGGCCTGCAAACATATCTCCATATCCAACAGTTGCTGCAACAACTTCCTAATTTTGTTTTTTTGACAGGTCATGCCATATGTGTTTAACATTATAGTAAAAGATTTACTGCATATATATAAATATCCGTATCTCTCTCTATGTATATAGACATATATGAAAATATAATATATGTATATAATTGTGAGCTCTATGAAGAAGAAATGGATCAATATATTCAAACTGACATTGATTACACCATTAAATTCCGCTTGTGCTTTTCTATGCAGTCAATCGTTTACCATATTGTTAATCATTGTTGTGTATTTCATGCTCTGTGGTCTTGATGTGTATATTCTGAGTGTGTTTATGCTGTACAGGCGCGCAGCAGAATGACCTGAAAAGGCAAAACCTGTTAGAGAGACTTCTTGATGCAGTTAAACAGGTAAGTTGACATTGAGTTATTTCTTGACGGTATTAATTTTTTTCCCAGTGCTATCACAAAACCCTGGCTTTGAGCGAGGAGAGAAGTACTAGGTTTTCATAGGCTTGTCAGTGTCTAATTATAATGCTAGAGATACCAGGATGACTGTATCTGACATGATTCATAAACATTTGTGGTTATGCTTTATTTTGACAGTTCGCTAACTAGAAGTAACTTTGTAACTACACGTCTGCTAACTCTCAGGGTAGACTGTTAGTGTAGGTTTAGGGTTTGTGGAATGCATTGACATAAAGAAGATATTAAACAGACAGTGTACTAATACTCCAATGAAGTGGACTATCAAAATAAAGTGATATGATTCATTACAGCAATTTTTACACTTAGTAAATAAATGTTACTCTTATTAGTGTCACAATATCTATAAAATCAGTTCATCAGCTGATGTTTTGCCTTTTTATGAACAAACACTCCAGTGCTACGTAATGTCTTGTTGGGACATGCCGTTTTATTTTGAGTGCAGAAAACATTTTTTGTTTCTCCCATGTACCAGCTGTTGTATTTAGCATGTGAGTTTAGCTCTTATAGTCGAGCAGGTTATCAAGCTGCGGCAGGGTTCTGTGAAAAAGATATATAACCAAATGACATTTTGCAACAGTTTGAGTAATTTGTATTTTAAAATATAATGCTGCTAGTTAAGGGTCGGACATGACTTTTTTCACTTCTCCTCAGTGCCAAATTCGCTTTGGAGGCAGGAAGGAGATTGCCTCAGATTCTGATAGCAGGTGCCTATTTATTTAAAAAATATGAATTAAATAAATGGGTTGATATGATTATGTGCTTTAATTAAATGATCATTTTTTCCCTATTTGGTGTTTGTAGAGTAATATGCCTGTGTGCCCAGTTTGAAGCGGTTCTTCAACATGGCTTGAGGAAAAGTCGCGGTTTAGCCCTCGCAGCAGCTGCCATTAAACATGCTGCTGGATTTAGCAGTAAAACTGAAGCAGGTACTGTAACTGATTTCATCAAACTATGGCCATCCAGACCTTACTTTCTGTCACTCGTCTTTTGGCCGGCCATTTTAATAATGTTAAAAAGCTGTTTTTCCAAGCTTTTACTCATTGAACTATTCGCTCTACTTAATGACTTTGTCTTAGTTGGTACCCTTGAGACATTGCCAGAGAGATTTCCCTAGTAACAAAGAACACATGCGGTGTATTGGGTTGTCCATAGAGGAAACAGATGCTCATAAGTGCTCATACAGGAAAACCAGGTGCTGATACTGTTTATGAAACCAGATGGTTATGCAACAAGCCTTGTAAAAATGGCAAAAAAGAGAAACAAGGTTTTTCTGAGGTTAGTTTTTTGCACCTGCTGTGGTTTTGAGATGTTTAAAATTAAACTCCGAACTAAGAGTGATACTATGAATCAATGCCGAGTGCTTTTAGCTTTTGTAGAGTAGAAAGTAATTGTCACTTAGAAAGTAGTGGGGATTTTGAGTGGTGTTCATTAAGCTTGAGTTTCTGTTGTAAATAATGTACTTGATGAACTCTGCTCGAAACCCATGTCCTTAACAAACATACTTGATCAAATTCATAGCTGAATGAGTTCACACGTGTGTCTGTTGTGCTAGTTTTATCTCGCAGATGTTTTTGTGTGTGGGCAAAAGAGACATCTACACAAACTAATTGTGACCTGTATTTAAAATATATATTGAAGTAAAAGTGATTATACTATATTTGATAAATCAATTGAGTTTTTATGTAATTATTCTTGTAAATACGTCTTATACTAAAAATAGTCTTTTAGTACATGAACTATTGTTTTACTCATTGACATTTTAGTGGGTGTCTTCTGTAAATTAAGTTTAAAAATATATGATAGTCATTGTTTTTTTGCTCATAGTTTATTAATTAAAAAGGATGCATTCTAATGTACGGAAACAAATAATACTTTTTATAACTGTGTTATTGTTTTGATGCTTGCTGTCTGTGTACAATTTTCTTTAAAATATAAATTATTACTTTTATTAATAATGCATTAAATTGATCACAAGTGACAGTAAAGCCAATTGTAATGTTACAAAAGATTTCCGTTATAAATAATTCAGTTTTCAATGTAGATTTAAAAAAAAAAAAAGTTGTATTAAAGACTTTATGTATAAGTCATTATATTATTTTTTTAAATACAAAACACTGGCTTTGAGCGAGGAGAGAAGTACTAGGTTTATGTATGTATAAGTCATTATAAAGAGTTAAAAAAAGTATTATAATTACTTATAATGCGCACTGTAATGCTTAATACCTTGTCATAAAAAAATATAACAAAATTTAAAATGCATAGAGTAACACTGAATCTATAAGCGTTATAATTTATTTAATGTTGCAGTTATTCATGACATTGTACAATGCATTATAAGGCGTATTACAGCCTTAGGCATGTTGATACTACTTTTATAATGCATTGTACATAAACGTTTCAAATAAAGTGTTTCTTGGGCCCCAAATCTGCAAATTGAAAAGATTTCTTAAGGATCACGTCACTGAAGTAATGGCTGCTTAAAAGCTTTGCCATTACAGGAGTGAAAAATAAAGAAAACAGTTAAAACTGTAATAATATTTCACTGAATTACAGTTTCTACTGTATTTTTGATCAAATAAATGTTTTGGTGAAAATAAATAAGAGAATATTTTTGTGAAAATAGTCACATCTGAACCCACAACCTTTTGATTTTCAACCCAGATATTTAACCACAAGGCTTCAGCACCCTGTATTCTGTATAATTTTTTCTGTCTGTTAGAATTTCTCTTATGAGGAACTGAGAACTTTAACATGCTGGTTCATCTCTTGTGTTTTGCAGAGCTGACGTTCTGGTTTTATGTGAAGGAGCACCTCAACCATCATGAGTTGCAGCGCTTCTACTCTCTGCGGAATATCACATCCGAGCAGGGCCGGGGCCGGGCATGGATTCGTTGTGCCCTGAACGAACACTCGCTAGAGCGCTATCTTCAGATGCTTCTGGCAGACCGTGCCCGCCTTAGGTACAGACACCTATAAATTGCTGTTGTGGTCTTCTGTTATCTTGCCTTTCATTGTTTTTCTCTACAAATTCTTTTTGTAAATAAATTTTTTTAATCTGCCCCATATTTAGTGCCTTCTATGAAGACTGGGCTTTTGTCCTGGATGAGGAGAGAGCCAGTATGCTGCCCACCATGGCTGCCGGTAATATTTAAATGAGATATTTGCCAAGTGCTCTCTATCATATCATAATGTGTAGCTATGCATCCTTCCTTGTGCAAGTCTGAATTCAGTTTGTGTCAGCAGGGCTCAATTCCATACTGTTTGCCATCAACATTGACAACACAGACCTAAATGGCCAGGTCCGTGGAGGGTCATCTGTCTCCCACTTGCTTAAGGAGTCCACACAGGGCATGAGCAGTTTGTGGAAAGAGTCCACTCAAGGTGTCAGCACTCTTTTGCGGGAAATTGGTACCGCCACTGCAGTTGTTCCTGGTTTCATCCCCCGCTCGGATACACCATCAGACCCACTGCCTGTCCTGCCCCGCAGCACTTCTGCAGGTACTTGTCACATACCATAATAGAAATCCATATGAACTGTCAGAAATATGTGCAAACGTTGTACTTTTAGGAGTACAACTTGTCTTTGTAGTAGCAGTCCCTGAAGGGATAACTTTGTACTTTATCTGTGCCTAAAAGGTGCATATTTGTATTTCAGAGTACGATATGTACCCTTAAGGCCCTGATATGCTATTTTACGTTGTCTGCTCGGGGGTAAAAAGAAGTTATACGTGAAATACCTGAATGGCTCTATACTGTTACTGAATATGTAAATATGTGCTGCACACTTTCCTCTCAATAACTAAATGAATACAGATGACAGCAGTGAGAAAAGAGCAGTTAAAGGGGTCATATGGTGGTACATGCACTTTTTCAAGCTGTTTGGACTGAAATGTGTGTTGGGAGTGTGTGTACACAACCATCCTACAATGATAAAGATCCACAAGTATTTTAATTAAATTAAAAGAAGAATAAGTTTCCCCTTCTGGTGTCACACAGACAGAGGCCACTCCCACAAATAGTTGATTGACAGCAGCGTGTCACACAGACTAAACTGGTGTCTTGCCTCAGACCCGCCCCTGAGTGAGCTGTCATCAGACCGAGACGCAGTGACAAGCAAGAGTCTTAAGAGATTGAGGTGTTTTGTTGTTGAATGTATTAATGAACATATAGTAATGAACACAGTAGTCATTTACTCCCGACATCTGAGAGACTGAAGACGCTGAGGAGTAATGTTATGTTTGGTTCTAAAGGAAAACGCGCTTTGATCAACCGAAATGTGTTTATGTTGGCAAGAATCATTCATGATCCAGCCTCACCTACAGAGGCATTAAGTAGAACGTCTTTTAATGAATCTTTGCAAATCGCCTTTCCTAATAGTGTGCTAATTAGCAAGTTTCACTATGAATACGGCTAAAAAGATCCTCTGAGAGTGCCTCTGGAAAGAGGGGCGGAGTCAGCGGAGCTCGTGAAGATTTAAAGGGGGAAGTACACAGAACAGAGTGATTTCAAAAATTTGCTTTTTTTTTTTTTAGTCAAATTGAAATTTGTGATTCTTGCCAATAGTCAAATCATATGTTTGGGGGCGGGCAAAGTGTCAAGTCATAATTACTGGTGTTAAACACAGGTTAAATGTGTAACAGATGCCGCACACATACAAATCGGATAAATAATGTTTTAGGTTTCCATAAAGTTAACATTAAACCTCATGAAAACCCTAAGAATTCATACTATTTTTTTACAGCAGTGCTCTCATTATAACGTTATGGATATGACAATAGTTAATAAGGTTTTGAGATGACCAGTAGAATGAAGCATGATAGTAGGATTTTAGTCAGTGGAATTTATTTTATATTATATAGAATACACATGAAGTACATGACATGGCAGCTGAACTCAATTCACATTGTTTTATTATAATAGTGTACTCATTATAATGTTATATATATGACAGTCCCAGACATTTATAGTCTAAATTCATAGTCTAAATTTAAATCTGAGGGGTGGTTGGATTTATTCATGCAGGTTAAAATATCTATTTCAAGCTTCTATTTCTTTTCAGATTCTTATTTACAGCATTATTGTAATAGGCTGTGTATTAAAAAAAAGAAAACTGGTAGTTCTTTTTTAAATTCAGACATTGAACAGCCCGTGTAGCCAAATGGTATGTTCATAACGCCCCGCGAATATTCAACTGTGAGATTGGGAGTTGAATCAGGCTCCTCGAAGCATCAAATCGTCGACTATTCGAGGACATCCCTACTTTACAGTATCAAACATGAAAAAACACAGTGTCAGTGTCGCTTTCATGTAGAATTAGGTCTAAAGCTTTAGTTTCTACTATGAAGCAGCTTTCCAGTGTATTCATGTTTTTGCTTTCATCTGATCTCAATGATCTTCATCTGAGCAGAAAAAACGAACTGTGTAGTGTGTTTTTCCTGTTGAGGCTTTCTCCCTCTCCTTTTTTGCATTAATAAATGTTATTTAGCTATAGACAGTTGAGATTTGAGGTGTCATTTAGTCAGCCTCATATTATTCTTTACTTGCATTTTAGATTCCGGATTAAGAAAAGAGCGCAGTCGTAAAAAGAAGATCACAAACATCATCTCCTTTGATGACGACTTGGGTGTAGAAGATGAGGACGAGGCTGGTGAGGACGTTGTGAGGAGTCTCAGGAAGAGTACGATGGGTCATGTGAGTTCTGAGGAGGCTCTGGACCCTCCGGATTCTACTTCTCCCGTTCATAACGGCCTGACTGAGTCTGGGATCATGAGCTGGGCTGAAACACCACCGCAGAACGGAGTACTGCCTGATACCAAGATCATTGACAATGAGGAGGAGGAAGAGGACGATATTTATGGAAAGTACAGGTCGGAGTCCCGAGAAGAGGATCATGGGAATGGAGAGCAGTGAGTTTATTAATTTCGTTAATGAATTATTTTCGTCATAATGTTCGTAGTTTTTTTTTTTTCACTGATGAAAATGAGATGAACGAAAACTAATTTTAAATGACAAAAACTATGATGAAAATCTATTGACAATTAGCCTAGATAACCATTAGTATATCATCGAGAAGACCATTTTCTTGTATAAGAAGTGGTTATATTTGATTTGAACTTAATGGGATGTTGTGTGTCACCGCAGTTAAATGTAAAAAAATAACAAATTTGGAATTTTTTGAGAAATGCCTAATAAATGCATTACACTGTAACTAAACCCATTAGATTTTAGCCGACTAAATTTACTGTAGAATTACTCAACTAAAATCATATATTTAGTCGAATAAAACGAAACACAATTCAGATGACTAAAATATGATGAATACAAGTCATTTTAGTCACAAGACTATGACTAAAACTAAGTCGAAGCTAACACTGTACTTAACGTTTTCCTTTATCTGTTTAAGGGGTTGTTCAGCCCAAAATATAAATTCTGTCATTAATTACTCTCCTTCATTGTTCTATTAACTAACATAAACCAAACCCTACAGTAAGCACATGTTATTAATTAATATTACTTAATTAAGTTCAGATTAAGTTGCAACAAAGACATGTTATAATTAAGTGTGACCATAACATTCTGTTCTGCGTAGGATGCTTGTGGGGAGTTTATCCAGTGTTTCCACATGGAGTCCAAGGCAAATCATCTCTGACAATGACAATGACAACTCACACATTCTCATACCTCTGGCCCCCAGTGAGCCCTACACACAACAAGGTCAGAACTTGCTATGTTTTCACAATCTTGTCCACGTATTTGTGGCAGGCTTTTATTTGTCTTCAGATTCAGCAAATTTAAGATATAGCACTATATAATTGAGTGCGTTAGATGTACTGTAACTATGTTCCTGGCATGGAAGATCTGCTATTTTTGTGCTCACAGCCGGCAGTTCAGTTGAGAATGTCGAATTTCATGGACAGAAGGAGAGCTCAAGCCCACCAGCTGACAGTGAAAAACAAAGCCAGCTTCAGTTTAGGTATCTGATACAAAAGAACACATTTTTGTAAGATTGCTATTAGTAACATTTCTTATTTGAAGACTGATGCTTGTAGCCTGTATTAACTTTTGCTATCTCAGCATGGAGTCAGACTTGCCTGCACAGATTGCGCCTGTGACCAGTGATTTGCCGACCCCTGGCCTTCCCGAATCCATGACCGTTGGTGAGTTGACCTAAAATAAAACCTTTTATTGTTCAATCTTCCTTGGTTTATTTATTTATTTTTTTAAGGTTTACACATTTACAGGAACAAAGTTCATACCAAATTAAAGGGCTAGTTCACCCAAAATGGATAATGGTAACACAGTTTGAAGATGTTCACAACTCTTTTCAATACAGCGGCCAAACACTAAAAATGTTTAAATGTATAATCCGCAAAATGTTTGTATATGCAAATGATCAAAATTGAGAATAGACATGTATATGGTAACAAAACATTGCTTTTGTTTTCACTTTCTCAAAGACTCCTGAGAAAGTATCCTGGTTTCCAAAAACAGATTTAAGAAGCACAACTTTTTTCAACATTTATAAAAATAATATAGTTTATTGAGAAGTTAATCAGCATACTAGATTTCTAAAAACTGGTGTGAAACACTGAAAATGTAGCTTTGCCATGAAAAAAAATACATTTCGAATTTAAATACTACAAAAGAAAAGTTTTTTAAAACATATTTAACACAAATAATGTTACTGTATTTTTGATCAAATTATTAAGGTTACAAGAGATTTTTTAAAACCATTAAAAAATGCATCAACCCAAAAGTTTTAGTAGTTTATTTAAAAAATAAAGTCTTAAGAAGCCAGATTAATTTCGTTGGAGTTTAACAGCCTGTGCTTGCTGTGAACTTTGTCGTTGTATGAATTAGAGCTGAACGTTTCTTCAAAAATAAATGTTTTGAAACAACATGAAGGTGAATAAGTACTGATAGAGTCACTGTTTTAAATATGGGCAACAAGTGAACTGTTCCTTTAAAACACTTTTTGAACTTCATCTAAAGCATTTAGGTCTTTTGAGGATTTGGTCTGTGGACAGATGGCATCATTGAGGTAATTTGCCTAGACTACAGCTCTGTTGTCTAGAGGTTTGGTGCAGATGTGAGGCGTTTTAATCACCATTTAAATAATGTCCATATGACTTTGCCTTTGAAAACATGACTTTGAAACTGGAAATTATGATGGTGATCTAACAACTTACTGTTTTTGTGCTGCTGAGACATGTTATGCTTGTAGGGTCAGACATCATTTAGGACTTGAATAGGATTTCTATTATTTTGTTTCGACCCTTCATACTTCCTCTTTCCAGGTGAGGGCACTGTTGGTTCACAACACAATGTGAAATACTCTGAGGTTGTTCCTCTCTCTCTCTCTCTCTCTCTCTCTCTTTTGTCTGGACACAACACTGAGATGGGGCTGGAGGTGACTGATCCAGTTATACTTCAGCTTTCCAAAATAAAAACGAGAAAAGATGAAAGCAAAAAATGCAGTGTACAAAATCTGCTGGTGCTCTCAGACATGAGTAAAATTCAATTTCAGATCAAACATGGCTTTCTCAATATGCCTTAATAACCTATTAACTGCTATGCATTATGCATAGATACAACGAACATTACCATTTCCAGTCATGAAAATGCTATTTTCTCCAAAGTAGACAGCTTTTTGACCTGGATTATTATATGTATGTTAATGTATGTATGTGCTAAAATCATTTATTGTTATAGTTTACTATGCAAAAAAACTACGTAAGCCATAAAATTTGGTTATTTGCTAACACACTGACTTTTTAACTGTATGAATTTCTTTCTTCTGCAACATGCAAAAGAAGGTATTTTGAGAACCCCCCCCCCACCACACTCAGTTGAAGTCAATTTTAATTACTTTTAAATGTCATCTTTTCATTTTCACACAAGAAAGAAAGTCATAAAGGTTTGTAATGACACGAGGATGAGTAAATGATGACAGAATGTAATTTTTTTGGTTGTTACATTTAAGTTAATTTCCCAAAACACATTTAACTATAGGGACATACTGAATTAATTTATTGCAATATATTTTTGCATGTAACTAGGGGTGTATTGATGGTACCATGCCATGATGTATCGCGGGACAAAATGTAAAATTCATCCAAATAATGCTGATTTTACCAGTATATTACAATAAAAGATTCAAAAATAATATTTTGCAGCTTATAATAATATTATTATCAGTGACGTTCTAAAATAATTCAGGGTTGCAAAGGGGCAAAAAATATCTGGTAAATTTCTAACTTCCAAAAAATCCTGGAAGTTTACCGCAAGTTTTGTGAATCTTTGCAACCCTAATGTTCAGCTAAGCAGAATCATAAATATTTCTATTTTGTTGTTAACATTACCCTATGCATTGGGCACCAGGACCAAGTCCAAGCTTGTTCATTTTTATGAATAGCCCTCTCTATAAACTTTAAATCATACATCTTAGAAATAATAGTAACAATAATATAATAGTAATAGCAATTATTACTATTTATTGCTAGTTTTTTTGGTAGTGTCATTAGAGTAACCCTTTTTGTGAATTCAGGATCGAATGAGATCAGTATGTGTATCGAACCGAATGGTGCCATAAGTGTATGGTTACACTCCATCTTGTAACACAAAGCTGCAGGTTCAATCCCAAGCAGCGGTGACCCCCATTGCGCTTTTAAGCAGACACTTAATCCCAGGTTACTCCAGAGGGAATCTCCATGCAGATAATGCACCGTAAATAGCCTTTGATGAAAAGCCTGTGCTAAATGTGAAACAGTGCCAGGTGTCTTAGTCTGCTGTCTATGAACCTTGCTTTCTGGGAAGGAAGTCAAAGCTTCGCCTCCTGTACTTGCCTGCTTCCTCTAAGGATTACAAACATATTTGGATCACCTCACACTGGTGTGTTTCTCATCCTCCAGATGAGGGGTTTTGGGAGAGGGAATGGGCTCTTCCGCAGATCTTTCACACACACACACACACACACACACACACACACACACACACACACACACTTTTTTGCTGCTGTGTAGCGTTACCGTGACAAGTGCACAGAGCTGCACATATATAGAATCCCTTGTGTGGATGAATAAGTCTAATCAACAGATTTATTTAGTAAATATTATGTATAAAATTCCTATATGCTATACTTGGTCAAACCAAGTGTTTATAAGAAAACGTACACAGAGCTCTAAAATAATTGATTCTGATTAATGCTGTTCATGACAATGTTAAAGGTTTAGCTTATAAAGACAGTAAGCCAGTTTCATTCCCCTTTTTGGTCCTGCATGCATGACAAATACAAAAGGCTTTTAAAGCAGCTGATAGGCAGTGTGTAATATTAGAGTCCCTTTAAGGCAAGTCATTTCACTCTATAACTATCTTTGTAATGCCTCCCGCACAGCTATTTCGGTCATGCAAATACACCTCCTATCTTTTTGAATAGGGCAACATCAAATTGCAAGGCTATTCACTGAAGCTTCTAGTGATCGACTCTTTTATTCTAAAGGTTGTACTATTCCACCATATTGCCGGTGAAACTTTCTCCCATTCATTGGCTGCAGCTACTCTGTATACCTACAGTGTTTCGGCAGTGTTAGCAATAGTGCTTATTTGTATGAGCATTCTGTTAAGGGCAAGTTTTTCACAGCACTGAAGACAATCATGGACGTGTGTTGAATGCATTAATGCAGTAATAAGATGTTTTCGAGCAAGTACATAACCAGGCATTGTGCAAAACTACCTCCTTTCCATAGCCCGGTTCACTACGATAACTTCTAATATTTAATTCTCATGAGTGGTACTGGTAGAATACCGTGGCAAATATGAGTTTGCCGCCATTTCGTCTTTGTGTCATTACACCACGCCTGTATTAAAGAAGGGGTCCTGCCTAGTAGGTTGTGTCGTATGCGAGGAAGTTGAAAGTGGCAGATTATTTGTAGCCTTTTCTCATAAGCACTTGGAATAATAAAATGTAGATCATTTTGATGACAGATTGTAGTGCAGAAAGGTCCAACTGACAATAATCACAGACAACTGAATTTCACCCGTAGTCACACAAGGTTTGTATTTCATAGAGAACCAGTTCTAAGTAAGGAGTAGCTGGTTTTATGAGCTAACGGATTGTTAACACTGACGTGATTTATTGTATTTGAATTTGATACTCTTTCGTTACCGTTTTGTCTTTTTCACCTCACTCTTCTTGTCAGACAGCTGAACTCACTCTCCTCACCTGATAAATGAAATCAGATCTGTGTCGTTCATTTGGTGTGCGGCACTAAACAGCCATGGTCGGTTTTAATTATGTGATCTCTCACCAAACGAAATGATTTTTATTATTATTTAAAAAAATCTAAACGACGGTGTTATGGTGGGCAAGTGATGTAACCAGTATTGTGACTTAACATCGGTATCACCCCCAACATCTGTTGTCAAAAACAACAGATTCATCTGCACTGAGGAGCCGTGCCGGAGCACAATCCACATAAAGTTGATAATTCCATAAATAACTGCAATTGCAGCTTTAAAAACAGAGATGTCGACAAAGACGCAAAACAACAAAACCTGACTGCAGCTTTAATTAAGAACTCTTTGAAGACTTCATGTAAATGTTTATTATTAGCATATGTGACCCTGGACCACAAAACCAGTCTTAGATCACGGTTCATGAAGATATTTGTAATATTTTTATGCACCCTCAGATTTTCAAAAGGTTGTGTCCTAACAAACCA
Source organism: Enteromius trimaculatus (assembly GCA_032361065.1). Lineage (NCBI taxonomy): Eukaryota > Metazoa > Chordata > Actinopteri > Cypriniformes > Cyprinidae > Enteromius > Enteromius trimaculatus. The sequence goes on along the minus strand of JAUMHP010000062.1, from coordinate 7,381,308 downwards.
TACATCAATGGAAAGCCTATTTATTCAGCTTTCAGGTGATGTATCAATCTTCATTTCTAAAAATGTACATTTTTGACTGGTGGTCCAGGGTCACACATTTTATTATTTTTTATTTTCAAAAACGTTAAATGTTCCCAGTAGTTAAAAGAAATTGGTAAAAAGAACTGCGTGTACTTAAGTGTACTGATGTTGGTCCCAACTACTGAAATGATGGTATTGTGAAAACACTGCACATAACCCCAAATTGACCATAAGGCTTTGTTCAATGATAAAGAAGCTGAGGTTGCCGTCTCCTCTTTTAATAACGTGCTTTGACTCCTGCGGGAAATTAAATTGTACCATTTCAGTCAGCAACGAGGGCACTTATTCACCTCTGGAGATCTTTTTCAACGGTTTTGATTATTTATTTACACACTTTAAAATAATAATATTAATCATGATAATATTTACCATACAAATGTAGCCATTATTGGAGTTTATTACTGAATTGATGTTTTTTTTTTTTTTTTTTTTTTTTTGTAACCATTGGGTTTATTTCTTTCTCATGGGTTGAAGTTATATTTTGTTAAGAGGTATAATTTCTAAATTTCGGGAGTTGCTTTTTGCCTCAGGATGGTTTCTTTAATTTACTTATTCATTTGGGACGATATTTTGCATGCCTACCCCTGAATGTATTTTTGTAATCTAATTTCTATCCCTTTTCAACAGCTCGTGTCCTCAGTGTATAACTTGGCCAGATTTATTACAGTTACCAGACCGAAAAAAAGAGTCTTTAAAACAAATGTTGTCCTTTTGTTGTGAACATTTTCTGGGATTAGTTTTCGAAAGGGACATTGCACATAAGTGAAGTGGTTTCTGATTACGCCTATGGCTGCCAAATTGATCTCTGGTGGTCTGATAAGCTTTTTCTCTTAGAGAGACAGTAATTGAGCTATATCGCTGTTCGAAGATACCAATGTTGTTGTTCTGCAAAAAAAATAACAAAGAAATCTTTGACTTTCTTTTGCTGAAAGTACTTTTAAGCTTGTTAAATGTGGATCAGACCAGCCAGGTTTATATAGATGGCTCCGTCCAAGCCTGCGGTTCCTCTGAGATTCATTAAATGATAATGGACTGATAGGAGCGATCAGACTTTGTCTTTCGGAGCAGTGTTGTTGGGGTTATCTAGGTTACCCAGTGCCAGGTTATCCAGCTTTCAGAGTGCAACAACAAAGAAACTGACTCCCTCTCTCTTTTTCACTCGCCATTCTGGATTTAGACTGTACTGAGTGTTGCTGTGTTTTTCACAGTGTTTTGAAGTGCTATAATAATGCTTCTCAGTCGGAGCTCTATGTTTCACTCGGATTATTCACAGGCTAATGTGTTTTGAGACAAAATCTGCCGAGGCTCCCCTTACGGCTGTGTTATAAATGCCTTACCCTTTCACGTCACCTTCATTTTAAAGAAATTAATGTCGGGCTGGTATTTTAAGCCTCGCATAGTTCTCTTTATTAGTTCTGTGGTGCTACACAAATGAAAATGTCAGCGGTATAAAACGGTAACCCTTATTGAAAGAATGAAGACAGGTGTGGGACATTAAATCCCACTGAGATATTGGGTCTTATTGTTCAGAAGTCATGTTTTTTTTCTGAGTAGGGTGAGGACAAAAGCCATGGTTCATTTTGAACAGGTTTTGGTACCCTTATAACATTACTTTTTTTTTTTTCTCCTCAGCTGAACTGCGGCAAGCCATTGTGGCCATGATGAACAGGAAAGATGAACTCACTGAGCAGAACACGTAAGTTCCCTTTCGACATTACACTCGTACTGCGTCTGATAAGACGCTATGGGAAAACTCCTCTTTTCCCCTAAACTG
>JAUMHP010000062.1:7357625-7379353 GCA_032361065.1 Enteromius trimaculatus | reverse complement strand
AAGAAAGTATGAAGTTGGTTCTTAATCAGATATATATATATATATATATATATATATATATATGTACACTCTCAAACTATTCATATGCTGCCCAGATCAATCACGGTGTGAGATTTTGGCACTCAAATTGTGATGGATTCATTGTTCCATCAGCCCTCCTTGACTTGTAATGCATTCATTACAGAGCCTCTGACAGGCTAAATGAATCTAAGTTCAGGAAATGGATCAGGGTGCTATTTAAAAATGAATAAACGTGCCGGGCTTTCGCCTCTCTCCAATGACAGCCACAGTTAATGAGTCAATGAAGGCCATTCTTCACTACTGCAGCCAGAAGAGCGTTAATAATTTCATGTTTCGAATTCATTACACGGCGGATTGTATTTACTCATCCCTGTTGGGCTCTGGAATTGAAGCCGTTTTGTTGTTCGCGCCTCTGCTTCGGTGGAGAGGTGTAGATGAGTGTGCAGCCATGTGTGGGTAATGTGGGTTATTGTGTTTACTTTGACTAATGCGAATCCCTGTCGTTTGTGAGAGAGCTTGGTCTTTAATAATCAGAGGGGTGCATTCGCAGAAGAGCGGAGATGAGAGGCCGCGTAGGTGGGGCCAGGTGGTCTTCGACAAGGGGGATGACGTACCTGATCACCTGTTAATGAATGGTGTTAATGAACATTTTAATCATCACCCGCAGGTTAAACAGGGACCTCATAACTTGTGTCCCTTATTGCACAGCCGTCATGCCTAAAGATAGAAAGGCCGGGCAGGTGTACACCAGATACCTCGGAGGGAGCACCTGGACAGCGATGCCTGTGGTTATTTTTCATGGCCATCCTTCGACATCTCCACAGATGCTCCCCTCCGGCGACAGAGCGGGCGCTTTAGTTCTTGGCTATGGCGGAACTCGAGATCTCCACTGACAGTCGGAGTGTAATGCCGGCACTAATTTGTGATTCAGGTCCTGCCGTGCCACCTGAGAGAGAGAAAGAGAGAGAGAGAAACAGACAGGCGAGTAAAAAGGGCAGAGGGTGGACTACATTTGCCCATCATTACTCAAGCCGTTATCTCAGTGAGGTTCAATATCAAATAAAAAGCACAAGGCGAGACAGGTAAATAAAGACATCAGAATGAAAACTTTTTTTTTAGATCAGTAGTGCAGCAGGATTTTATCATCACTAAAAAAAGTCCTGCACACTGTCAGCTCTGGTAACTCTGGATTGATACAAACATCTGTTTCTAGGGCATAAAACTTTGAATAAGTAATTATCGCAAAACCTTTAGTAAGTACAGAAATGTACAAGTTCACTTAACATTATTTACCTAAACATATTTAGCACCAATAGAATATACCAGTTAAATGCAAGTTGTCAATTTAACACAGTTAACATTTAAGAGCTTTCACATTAAAAAATATAATTGTTTTAATTTGTGTATGGGATATATGTCCAGTTCTGCTTCTGGATAGCCAATGTCCAGTGATAATTTAGTTGACAAATGTTTTTTGACACATTTTTCATCGTCAACTTTTTTTTTTTTTTTTTTTTACCAGACAAAATCAAGATGATAGCTGAATGAAACCGTTTTATTCAAATCTGAGATGAAAAGAAATTTTGTTAAGGAATATAAATGTACGGGAGGTAATTGAGTTCTTTTTCGCATATTATGCTTAAATGGACAAATGCACACAATATTATGTCACAAACACAGTGAATAATATGTCAATGATGTTAAGCAAACAATACAAGAAAAACAGAAAATCACTTAAACACTAGTTTGTTTAATTAAATTAATTTATATAAAATAGTGTGTCTGATTCAAAAGGAAAAGAATGTTGTTTGAAAAAGTCATACAAAATATAGGCACTGTGTCTTGTTGAAAAGAACAGCATGTTTTTGTTTCTTTATGAAAAGCTGTTAATTCATTTCAAGATAAATACATTTTATATCTGTTAAATCTGTCTTTAAGACCTTAATATCTTTATATTAACACGTTAATGTAGGCTTTCTCCAGGAGCATATAATAGGTTTAGAAATTGTAAAGAAATGCTTAAAGGGATAGTTCACTCAAAAATAGAAATTTACTTACCCTCAGGCTATCCGAGATAGACTTTTTCTTCAGTAGGAGAATAATAATTATTATTTTTCAGCTAAAACAGATCCTTAGTGATTCATAAAATGCAAGTCAGTGTCAGAATCTGAGAGGAAAAAAAAGGCATTTTCAAAATATATATAAAGATCTTATGACGCGAAATGATCAGTCTGTACAAGAAACTGAAGATTACTTACAACATAAATTGCTACCAAGCTAATTAAAACTAGTCAGTTGTTCATAGGATTATTGGTATCTGATTGAGGTTCAATATCAGTGCATTTATTACAAGATGTAAATATCTATTTATCCAGATATTAAGACATAATCATCATATATTGTGATGTGCATGAAAATAACTGAACTTTATTTCACAGTCACACAAAGTAAATTGTAGTGAGATAAAATGTTCTGTTTTAAATATTTGTTTTTTCATTGCATTCTTTGTCTAGTTTGGAGTTTTTCCTGCAGCATGTTATCATCTCGTCTCCCTCTCAGTGAACAAGATCTAAAAGACTAGTATGAACCATCTAGTAAGAACAAGATCTTAAAGGTGTGTGTATGGCTTGGCTGTTTGCTGCCTGTAGCATCACTGACCTTGTGTTCATCTTGCACAATGGCCGCTATACAGTGAGGGTGAACTAGAGGGCAACAGATTGTAGGCAGCACAAGGAACCAATGCAACAGTTGCGTTCTGGTGAGTAGCAGCTGCTTATCTGACATTATTCAGATGAAGCTGGACTTCAGAGGCCTATACCATGCTGAGGCCCTCCAGGAATGCTCTGCGCTCGAGCAGACCTGCGCTCATCAGAGAAGCAGCTTGGCGCTTCTGCTCTTATCAAAGCAGGGCCGGCCGTTCTGCCTGTCCCCAGGCCCTGCTTCAAAAAATGTAAGGAGATGAAGAGTAAATGCAGGCACTGCTAGTACCTGGCCCATGCTAATGTGCCTCTCAGCGTGACTTCAGCTCTTCAACATGCATGATGGTTATCGTGGTTAATTGAAGCGTTTCTTGTTAGCCTAGCAGCCAGACTGAGGAGGTGATAGCTGCCGGCAAGTTTTTTTTTGCGCCTGATAAGCTTTTGGGAGCTAGAACTTTTGTGTTTGTTGTCTTTTTGTCCGTAACTAATTGTAAAATAATAAGCATGAGAGTTGTTGCATTATAGTTGCATCAAACTGCAGACAAAAAAAAAAAATGGTTTGTGGGTTACCGTAGTATGAGTTTCTGTATGCGTATTTGCACATTTTGTTAACTGCATATATGACAAAAAGAAAATGTAGGGTGGTATTATCCATCAAGAAAAGCTAAAATGGTAGTATTTTTTAAATAAATATTTTTAAATGCTGAATAAAGATTTCGAGGAGTTGGAAAAGGGTCAATTTTATTAATTTTATTTTTTTTATCATTGGGTCAATTTTATTGTTTTCATTAAAGGGTAAGTTCACCCCAAAATGAAAATTATGTCATGAATTACTCAACCTTATGTCGTTCCAAACCCGTAAGAACTTTGTTTATCTTCAGAACACACATCAGATATTTTTGATGGTATTAGAGAGCCATCTGTCTCTCCATAGACAGCAATACAACTGAAATGATTCCAGATCCAGAAATGTAGCAAAAACATTGGTAAAACAGGATGTGACATCAGTAGCTCAACCTCAGTTTTGCGATGCAACGAGAATATTTTTTGCTCAAAGAAAACAAAAATAGCAATTTAGTCAACTATTCTTTTCCCCTGAGTTACGTCTTCCACCATTTTGGAGAGTATCGCAATGCAACGAATTCGTACTCTTTAATGTATTTGACTTGTTTACGTCCAGGGGGAAAGCACTCGCATGAATGTAATCTGCGATTGTTTACGCTAAGCGGCATGCATTTTGGTACGCTCTAAAATGGCGGCAGTTATCATAAGTTTTTTTTCCAAAGATGCAAATTTTACTTAACTAATTTGCACATAACTGAAATATCGCATTAAACTCTTTTATCGAATAAAGCAGCGTTTCCATCCAAGAAATTAAAGAGAAGAAAGTTGACACTTCCTGAAAAGCTGGCACTAAATATCTCTAAGAAATAGAATAATAGAATAATTTTCATATATGATAAATGACTTGTGCCTCAGGGAGTGTAGACGTAACTCAATAAATGCAGTCATTTCTTTTGTAAGGGGGATGCTTCTTTTTAGAAACGCAGTCGTGTAGATTGTGTTATTATACAGACGACAAACTTTTCTCAGGCATTTCAGAATGACCAAAACAACATATAGAGGCTGTGAACGAGATCCCTTAACCTGTCTAGTAGTGCAATGTCACATGATTTTTTGATGCGCATTGTGGAATTTATCCGGTAAATGTGTTTCCATGGTAGTTTAAAACACACAAAAAGTTTATCCTACTCAGTTGTGCACATACACTGTTTTTTTTTTCATTTTTTTTTTTTCACACAAAAAATTACTTGAATTTATGCACGTCTTGAGGTGGAATTTCCATTTCAAAATACGCATAAAAATAGGTGGATGGAAACTTATCTACTGTACAGACTAAAAACCTTTTACTGCATTAAAATAAATTGTGATCTTTTAATAATCTTAACTATTTTAATCGCAAGTCCCTGCTGTTCCACTTAATGTTAATGACTTTAAACAGTTCATGAGTAGTTAAAAATGTCTCCCAGATTGTTTGGGTTTAATATGAGACCAAACAGGAGCAGGAGCAGACTTGTTGAAAATGACACCTCATCATTCCTATTCAGAGAACAAATTTTCATCTGTGGGAAGCAAGCCATTATGCAATATTCACTTGTGCTCCAAAGCATAAACTAACTGTTCACAGTGAAGTAGCTCACTAGCATCACCGGGTAAAAACACTCCCCACACTTATTCATTCAGGCTTCACTGTGGTAGAGATGCATTTCTGATTATATTTCTCATCAGATCTTCAGAGAAATCGCTCTGGAACATTACCATGCGACTCGTGTTTTATCGTGATTCATCACAAAATCATACTTCCCATATTCTGGCCTAATTCTGCCTTTGATGTGCTTCTGAGATAGCAATAGCTTTTTAAGTAGTGCATTTGCTTAAATTGAGCATATTTCCTGACCAATAATTTGTGGCACAATTTAAAAACTTTGGGCACTTTTTGAATACTTTAATATGTTAATTTATACAATTCAAAACATTAAATATGCATTGTTGGATTAAGGATTGGATTAATGTAGATTCATAAAAACTAAGAAAAACAGTTTATTGTTAGTTCATGATACCTGTTGAATTGGCTAAAAAATGTATTGTGCACTAGATTGTGAAGTGTTACTAATTAATTACAGCAGTGTTTAGTGTAATAATTAATGTGCTTTGCTGGCTACTAATAGAATTAGCTTAAGATTAATTATATTCAAAAGTAACAAACTTAAAAAGACCTTGTTTCAGAAGTAATTCTCATTATTACCAGACTGTCGATGTAGTGTCCTGCTGAAATGAGGCAAATCAGAATTCATCAATATTTAAACAGTGATTAGGCCAAAATTTAGTAACACTTTTATGTTTTTGTGAGGAATAATGAGAACATTTTGTCTATGGTTTAATTATGACAGAACTTTAATAAGGCTTAGGTTAACCTTTCAAGACTAATTGGTTCTGTGTGCTGCTTGTTTTTTTAATATAATAATTTGCAGTGTAAAAACGGAATGATTTAATGATTTTTCTCATCATCCGGTGCTTTTAGGCCAGAAAAAGTGAAGTGAGAAAGATCAACAAGCGCTTCTCCAAGATACTGAAACAAAGGGTTTCTTCTCTTGTCTCATAGCCACCTGATGGTCCCTTGGAAAGCTTCCCTTGCTTTGGGGTTGAATAATTCTCCATTTTCAAAGATTTCCAGTTGCCCTTGCCCTCATATTTTAGGCAGCATAATGGTGTCTATGCATTAAACAGACATTTTGACATAGTTTTTTCATGCACGTTTCAATGCAGCTGACCCCATGATCTGTGAGCGTTTTAGGATTTTAGTGTTTCCTTTCTGCTGACACGCTAAAATCTTTTATGCGGCGTACAATATTTTATGCAAGAAGGTAAAATGTTTCCCTCCCTTCTTTCTTGCAGCAAACTGTTTGAGCTGATTTACATTATTCCTTGCATCTCTGACTTCATCAATGTGACATCTGATATAAATTTAGCCAAAACCAGGAACTATTGGACCATCTGTGTGCCCCAGCTGAGCTCGCCTCATAAACGTCTCAAACAGCAGCTGCCGTCACTATTACAGAGAAAAGAAATTGTTCCAGCATCATTAGACCTACAGGCTTTTCAAATATGACTGTATTATTTCTGATTCATGCTCTTTTCCTTGTGCTAATTTTTGGACTATAATGGGTTTTCAAAGGAAAATATTCATGGGCTGCCAAATCAGATGAACATGTAGGACAGCTTGTGTATTGAAATGCTTGAGGTCAGTTTGGTTCGGACTCATCACGTTTGTGCCGAGGAGCGTTTGAGATGACTAATCACACCCGGCTCAGGTTTATCAGAAATACGTGCCATATGACTGTGAGGGTACAGCCATCTAAAGTCTGCATCACAATACTCAATCTTATTAACACTTTGCCACTGGTGACTTAATATCTAATGGCAGTTTAATCTGAACAGTAATTAGATGCCTGGCTGATTAAATCGGATATGCATGCTGAAGCTTATTTGTGTATTTTGCATAGATGCCAGGGGAGGAGGTTGCCTCAATTTCCTGCAGGAGAATGTCCTTCATTGAGCAGGTTCTTACTTCTATTTGAATCGCTGTAAACAGTTTTATTGGACTTCATTTTCTGTGGACTTCAGAGAGTGTTTGTGTGCACAGCACAGTGTTATTTATATTTTATCTAAATATTTATTTTGAAGCATCGTGGACCATATTTAAGAAAATACAGCATGCTGTTTGGACAGTATTTTTTTTTTTTTTTTTTTTTAGCTATTTAGAATTGTTTTGTGATGCAGTTTAATCTGCAAAAAATGTTTATGACACATGGAATCATAACGTCACAGGCCTAATTTCTACAGCCATTGACCGTTCAGTGCTGGGAGCCTCTGGATATTTAGATTTATCACATAAAGATGTTCTGAGAAACGAGCAGCTGTGCGTTTACTGCTTACACTAGTGTGGATGGACTGCAGTCTGCCCACAGGGAGAAAGTGATTCTCAGTGAAATTGCCCAGAATAACACATTTCTCAGAAGTTGCTTTGTGGTAACCTTGCGGCCCCTTTATTCATAATGATTTAAAGATGGAAAATCGCTCTGCCGCCTGCTGTCAGGAAATGTTCTTGATGGAAACTGGAAGGTGTTCTCTGACTCATTTCTGCATTATTTTTCAACAATAGAAAAATAATTTGCTGACAAGACTAGGGAATTTTTGTTTGACATGTTTTGTGTTTATTAGTTACATTAATACTCTAACTAAGGCTGGGGGAAATAATGGCTACATGACGCCTTTGATTGAACATGATTGTGAAATTTAAATTGCGGGTTGCTTGGAAGTTAGGCGTAAGGTGGATGCTTGTGCCGTGAGTATTTGAGACCTGATTCGGTTAGTGAAAGTGTCATTTTTAATATGCTGATGTCTCAGCTCAGGTAACACAAGATGAAAATGCCCCGAGCGCTCTATATTACGCCTGCTGGAATGGAGAAGTACTTCATGTAAATTCTGTCCTTGATTGTGGTCAGTGTGATTTACACGCTGACTGTTATTTGCTTCAGGGGAGACACCAGTCGTTCAGTAATTACAGCCTCTTAAAATCTTTTAATGGGTTTCTTGATCACTATGTTTAACTTTACTAGGTGTTTATGAGATTGCTCACCAAATAGAAGAGTTTTGTGTTTATTTAAAAAGTACTTTAGTACTATAGTTGAAGGAAAAAAGTGGCTTAATGACAAGACTTGCCTGCATAAGGCTAAATTAAGCCATTAATTTAAATAATGCAAAAAAAACATAAACATGTTATTAATGCAGTAGTCCCATTTCTCAAAATCTCCGTAAACTAGTAATGGCATATTTCGATATTTTATAGTAAAACACTGATTTCTTTCTGTCTCTTTATTTATTTATTTATTTTTTTAGAAACAATGTTAAATTCTTGAAAGGAAAGGGAAAAAAGTTTGATCAAACTAGCACATTATTATTCCACATACAGTACCAACCGTCAGTGCTGCAGGGAAATATGAAATGTTGCGTCTTTCTCCTTTGCAGTTCCCCAAACTTTGAGAGGCTGAAGAAGCTTTAACTTTTTTTGGGGCAGGAACAAAAAAACCCTTGATCGTTTTCTTGGAACAACGGTTTCTTTTTGTCAGAGCTCCCTCTGATTCTTTGAAGGAATGTTGCCCCCACTTCAAAATGTAATAGTACTTCCTGCATTTGGAGGCAGTGTTTACTGTCACTGATTTTAACACATTCATTCAGAATTAAATTAATCAAAAGTGATATATAATTTTACAATATGTTATACTTATGCCTTCTGGGAATTCAGCTTTTCAGCATCACGAGAATACATTGCGTTTGAAATATTAAAATAAAATAGTTATTTTAAATGAATAATAATCACAATGATTGATTAGACCACATTGTGAATTGCTCTCGTCGGTGCAGTGTGTACAGCTGATTTAGATGCAGGTGAGTTGTGGTTCATTCGTAACTCATAACCTGTAGCCAGTCGACTCTGAATCCCCCGGCTGTCCCCTGCTCATGGGATATTACTGTGGGTCAGAGGTGGCGCACTGATGGCCTCTCCAGCGGGATTCATTTCAGGTCCCTCCAGAAAGAACGTGCTCTCTGTCCCTGCTGATGAATGCTGGGAGCGTGAGGAGAGTATCATAATAATAGAGCGTGATAGCATCAGACTAGCACTGAGCCCCTCTGCCAAGCAAGATATGGCCTACTCTGAACTCTTTCCCAAACCTCAAAATAGGAAATGTCTAAATTACACTTGCTAATAGCATGGTGTGATGGCGATTCTTCTATTTTGCCCTCCCGTCGCTTGGTTTTTAATTCCCTTTCTATCAGGAATAGAGCACATCTCATTTGATATGAAATGAAAGGCTTTCTCTTATCAACAATTTTAAAAGAAGAATAGCGGGGGGCAGGAGAGGACGCCCAACCTCCTGTCTTTTTATAAACAGATGGGGATATCAGAACTTTATGCACGCACCTCACTTGCTATCATTGAGTGATTAAAAGAGCTGATTAATATACTAATCAAATACAAAATCTGCCTTAGTTGTCTGCGTTTTATAATTTAATTCTGCAAAGATTAATGATGGCTTTTTGAGTCATTGTTCAGAGATATTGTCCTGTGGCATTTCTTTGTGACATTGTTGCTTGTTTTCAAACTTTTTTATTAACAAAACCGGGAATATGTTGACGTTTGTATTTATATTATTACATGAATACGTTTAAGCTAATTGATTCATGTTGTGAATGTTGTGTTCAGGTTCTCTGCATGCTCTCCAAAAAACAGTAGTGATTGAGGAAAAAATTATATGACCGTTTAAATATTGATTTTGTGAATTTGTGTATTTATTATATTGAGTTAAATTTTAATGTACTGTAGGTAAATGATTTTAAGTTATTCTGTTACCATCATGGAAATTTGCTGAGGCCTACTGATCTGCTGGTCTAATAATTACTGATTAGTTTTTTCATTGTTGAATTGTTATTTGATTATTTTATTGGTGATCATTTTTATTGATTATTAATTACCTTTGTTGATCGTTTCTTTGATAAATGTATTAATCTAATAAAAAGGCCCTTATTATTCTCACTAATCTTTTCCAAACAGTTGATTAAAAATGATCAATTCTAAGTATTTTTCTTTTTTATAAAAACTTTATATAAGTAGTTTTGGTATATTTTGTAACTATTTACTCAGACTAACCTCAATAAATTCTTAATATTCAATAATTATTTCTTTCCACACAAATTATAATTATTGAGACAGATTATTGATTAATAAAATTTTTTTCCTTGTGCAATACAGTACTGTGACATAAGCTACGATGGTGTTGTAGTGCCACCCAAAAATAAATAAAAATCTAAAAACTACGAGATTAAAGTCATAATATTTTGAGAATAAAGTCCAAATACCACGAGATTAAAGTTAAAAATACTACGAGATTAAAGTCAAAATGTTACGAGAATAAAGTGGAAATGTTTCAATAAAATCTTTGAAATTAAAGTTATAATATTTAGTATAGTGCACTTGCGAATGGCCCGGATTGAGAGAAGGACACCGGAATTTAGGCATATTTGAATATTGTTGTGTCCGAGCAGCCACTTCACCTTACTGTGATGAGATCAAAGAACTCGTGGAAACCGCTTAATATCAAGAATATGATATTTAGACTAAAGACTAAAGACTAAACAAAAACAGCTCACACACAAATCAGCTCACACACATTCCTTTGGGGGACGCTGTAGCTCTCTTATTTAACCCTTTTTAATACACCTCAAAGACATTTATGTGGGATTATTAGCAGAAATGATATCATGTGTAATATTCGCGGTTACAGTATGCTTGGAAATAATATTTCATGTTTTCCACTGGATTCGTTGTAGTGCGCCACCCAATAGCAATAATCCCTTTTAGTACTTTTAAAACAAGGTCTCAGCTTTCAGTTTTACAGTGAAACACAAATTGTGTTTTACAATAATGTGTTGTTCAAGCTTTTTACTGATCAGATCGCTGTATTATATATATTCATTATTTGTAGCATGCCAGACACCCAGCAACAGCAATAATGTTCTGCTTTGTTGCTTTTGATATCAAACAGCTCAGCTTTCAAATGAATGTGTTTTTTTTCCTCTTTGTTTCAAGTGTATAGCAAGGTATAAAAGTGAAGGAACATCAGAAGGCAAAGGAGACTTATTTATAACGAAGTCTCATTGTAATCGGGATAATTATTGACTTACACAGCCGCTTAAAATAAAGAGATTTCAGCTGTATATCAGGCTATAATAGATGTCATGTTATAATTTACACATGGTATTTCGCTCTAAAACTGGAAGATTTTGAAAGCTGAGACTTATCTCCGGGAATATCTCCGGGTGCTCCCAGTCTAGGCAGACTAGAAATATTTCGACTTTATTCTCGAAATATTTCGACTTAATCTTGTAGTTTTAGAATTCAATTTTTTTTTTGTTGGCACTAAAATGCCGTCATTCGAGTGAGCCTAGATTGTTTGTTTAGGATATACTTAAAAATGACCAATTAACTATGTGACATAACTTTGAGTGAAATCAGACCAAAACAAATACCACTTCTTAAATTTCTTTCTAATCCTAAGCAAAGAACGAATAAGCACATATTGTATAAAATTTATCAACGAACAAGGGTGATGTTATACTGAATATCAGCACAGCAGCGTTTTTCACCAGAGAATGTACTCAGTTCAGTTATTTTATACATTACCCCTTTATTATAACCAAACCATTAAGGAAATGTTTCTGGGAAAAATCAAAGTATAGTCGCACATTCTCCTCATGTCACCAGTCCTTGGGGCTGATGGAATAAAGAAAACAAACAAAGAAAAAACTATCCAGGCACGATGCCGTGATTAGTATTCAAACGCTATGTAGGACTCCCCTACCACATTCGAGAACTTGCCTAATGTTGCCTCTGGAGCCTGCTTGAATGCTGCTTTTTCTGCTTTGTTTTGGATGTTGAAATAATTGATTTGACCTACTTTAACATTTGTCATTAGTCATCTGCGAGTTTATCAGCCGCGGTGCATTTAATTACGGCGAAGAGGCAAATTAATCGTCTGTAGGCTCTGGTCCCTCTCATGGGGAGGGGGATTTCCCTTTACCACTGTCAGGACTATTAACACAATAACGAAAAAGCAATTAGATTGACTTTTAGAAATAGCAGTCAATTACACTGACTAGAACTACATTGTTGAGTGTCCGATAATGTAGCTTTCCGCTAATAAAAACAAGCATACACCACCACCCCTCTCACTTAAGCAATGCAGGATGAGCTAAATGACCCAAAAGCACTGGTTTAGGGGCACTCTGTCTACCTTGAGTCTATTTTCAAGGCGAGATGGCAACTCTAATAACCGACCATCAATGAATGTGTCATTCATGGGTTATATTAAGGCCACTGAAGGGTAGGGGAGGATGATTTGGATCCTCATTATGGTTTCTAGCCTGTGATGTTTTCAGAATTTCATGATTAATGAGCCACAACAAGGCTGGTTCCATGTTTTCAGTGCAGCTGACGTTATCAGGTCAAGTTTCTTAAGCTAATAGCTTTGATCTTAATGTGAATAATGAGGATTTTATTCCTAACACACACATACAGAGATAAGTATACACTTTTTAAATTTATACTAAAGAACTATACAACTATATGTGAAGCTGCAAATTAAGGGTGATATTATGTAGTCTTTTTTCTAATGTTTTAGAAGATTTTGCTGTACACTTTAGAATAACAAAACTGAAGTTCTGTTTGATGTACTCCATTACACTTGCTGAGTGATTGAGATATATATATATATATATATATATATATATATATATATATATAGTTGGGCATGTTTATGCAAATGATCAAGCTTTCTCAAAGTAAACATATCAGTTTTTTTTTATTTTTTTTTTTATACCAGTAACAAGGTTATTTTTGTTTTATTCATTGCATATTTTCTCTTACTGATCTAGAAAAGCATGAGGATTCTTACAAGGAAGCCATTTGCAGATTACAAGCTAAATCAGGCCTGGTTATTTAAACTGAATTGCTAAAAAAAGGATTCCTTGATCAAGCACTGGCCGCTTTCCATCTTCTTATTAAAATGTGTAAGGCGTAACATTACCATGTTGCTTAGTAATCTCTCTTTTAATTTTTCGAATTAAAAATTAAGTAAAAAATTAAAGTGTTCGAAATAAATATTGGATATAAATGATTTTGCATATGGCCGAATTGCAGCCATGTAATGTAGAGTGATACCAAACATGTATATGCATATGTGTGTGTGTGTGTTTATGTGTATTATATGTATACATAAATACATCAGAACAAAGGATGTCTATTTTGAAGAAACTAGAATACAAAAGATGTTTTTTTTCAGTTATTTCACTTTTTTTTGTTAAGTACATAACTCCAAATGTGTTTATTCATAGTTTTGATGCCTTCAGTGAGAATTTACCAATGTAAATGATCATGAAAATAAAGAAAACGAGAATTTTTCCTCTCATTAATGTACACACAGCATCCCATATTGACAGGAAAACACAGGATTGTTAAAATTTTTGAAGATTTATTAAAAAAGAAAAACTGAAATAATCACATGGTCCTAATTTTTTTTTGTGATATAAAAATAGTGAAGTACAGGGTGGGGAAAATGGTAACAATGGCCATGACAAACTCAAAATTACACATAAAAAGATTAACCTACTAGACTACCTTTACTAAAACATACGCTAAATGAATTTGTTGAGGTCCCTGCATCAAAGAGAAAAAGCAGAACAACTCTGCGTCCTCTGTCTTTTAAAATCACCTATTGTTGGCTAATTCCTCCGGTCTGATTGAGGTCAAATATTGACGGTGGAATGAGGGGTTCAGATGTGCAAGTTGAAAGATTATAAGCAAACTTGCTCTTCACAACCCTCTGCGTTTGCCCTCTAAGGTGCAAGGAGTGTTTGGTATGCAATTTCACGTCTGGGCGTCAAATTGACTGCGTCCTGTACTTAGTAGAGATCGCTCGCTGATGGAATGATACGCTGTTGTTATCTCAAGCTGTCTCACAGGAAGCGACTGCTGCATGATGGGAAAGTGGATGGAGATTACTTTGATCAACACTCTCATTAACTCTTCGTTTTTTTTTTTTTCAGCACGTAAACAGACACTAATTTTGCATATGTCTGTCAAACCTACGTTCATTCACTCGCTTGCATAGTAGACTTGTAAGATTTATTTTTTTCTTCCCCTGTTGGTTTCTTGAGAGGCGACTTCTCGAAGAACTCTTTTGACAGAATTAGGGTTAAAAAGAACCATCTGAACTAGAAAATATTAAAATCCAGTGATAACCCTCAGGGAGTCTCCCAGGGCAGCTCCGACCAAAATGATCTATTCTTTAATTCAGGGAGCTGCTGTTGGTGTTTTATCCTTACAGTCATTAAAACTTTTCTAATGCCTGAAAACAAATACATTTTTGCCCAAGTCAATGAAGGCAACAGAGATCAGGTCTACTGCTATTAGGTGGTCTTCTGTCTGGCATAGCGGTTTAATATAACTTTTGCCTTAACAGAAATTACCTCTACATAGACACACATCTCATCTGCTGTTACATTTTATGATCATGATGACCAAAATAGCTTTGTAAGCCTTATGCCTGTAAAACAGTAAAAACATTGCTTGTAAAACATTGGTTGGCCACACTTTATTTTGAAGTGTCCTTGTTAAAGTGTAATTATACATTTAAGTAAAGAGTAAAGTTACTTGTATTTACAGTACTACTGTATATGGCTAGATTATTGAATTCCAGCCCTCATATGTGATGTGTAATCTGCTGTGATGTGTCTGAATATTAGTAACTCTTGTGTACAGTACAGTTGTCCCGTTTCAAACAGTGTGATCAATTTTTTGTATTTATTATTAATATGTTCATGCATGACTGTGGTGGACTGAAATCAAGGTTGAGCAGTACATTGGCAGTCCACTCTTGCTGACAGTAGTGGAGTTAGTGGGACGCGTAGACTATTGGCAGAGCACTGATAAGACTCTGCGCTGAAGTGGCGGGCGGCTGTGTGCGGGTGAGCTGATAATGTTCAGGATTGTTGACTTGTACTCTATAGACTTCTTCACGGCTTTATGACAAACTTTTCAGCTGAGCACAACCTCCTCGTTGCCGTCATTTTTACCCCAGCAGATTCGTGCCCTCCAGACCCTTTGTGTGCATATCTCCACTATTCTGATGATCCAGCCACCCTTTATCATCCAATTGCTGTTAAGAGTCGGTCACACTAGCTTTTAGCATGCAAAATTGCTTTTGCCCCAGACTAAGAACATCACTGACAGTCAATTTGTGACTTTTACATCCTCTCTTGGTCAAAAACATCTTTTGGCTTTTCACAAAAGAAAACTTTTTGCCTGTAAATTTGTTTTTGCCCTGGAAATATCGCGATTTTCTTTCTCCTTTGAGAATTAAGAAATGAGACAGTCTAACAGCTGTTCAGTTGAAAGGCGGCCAGGTCCAGGGTTGCGTTTATGTTCTTATTGCTTTCCTCGTCTCCGCTGTCCTGTGGCGCCTTGAGCAACGTTTGTGTTGTGAAAAGTTGCAGATTTTAATTGAGTTTTCAATTGGTAAAAGATTCTGTTCTGCTTATGAACTCAGCGTCACAGGCGGCTCAACTGAAACTAGATTACACTGGATTTAAAGGCTACAGCTCTGCAGCACTGGAGAAAGCCCAAGTTTGCTGGCGTGAACAACAAGCATCTTAGATTTTATTATTTTCCCAAACTTTTACAAGTCGTAATCATATTACTCAATCTTTGTAAGTTGCCGTAAAGCTGAAGTGTGTAATTTTTTTCACCTTTAGGGCAACCAAACCGCAGATGGCAAAAGTAATTGTTTCCAGACATGTTATACTGCATCGTCTTCGATGTTCATCAAACAGATAATATTGCTCTAAACTCATGCCATTGGTTGTGCTGGAAGTTGAGCACTGAGACAAAGTTTCACAACATTTACAGTTTATTTGACACTGCACAGTGTTATTTTAACATTTATACAGTGACCTCCTATTAAATGGCTTAAATTTTAATGTATTTTATTTTAAGCACTGTTTTTAATTTTTTTAATTTAATTGCACTTCCTAATGTATATTACATTTTGTACCCAGCGTTAACCATTCAGAGGAATTGTGACAGTCCCCTTCTAGTCCCACAAAACCGGTCTGTAGCTGATATAGAGGAACTGGCTGCCAACTATGAGCGTAAACTCATTGAGGTGAGTACTGGATCTACCAACTTTCCTTCTCTAACCTCAGTGTCATGTAATGTCAACATTTAGCACTACGAATTTCAGGAAACATGTTCAGAAATATCAGTAATTCCTATATTTCAATTTCTTGCAGCATTTTGTGTAATTTCTATTTAAAGTTACATATTTTAATATGTGATGTAGATTCATTTTTGGCTGCATTTACACTTCATATACAGAACAGTTTCTTTGTTCATATCCGTTTTTTTGGGGGTAGAATTCTAAGCTGAAATAAAGTAATAGGATTATATTATTTGAGGGAGCTCAAATGAATTGATGAGAGAGAATGCAAACATATGAGCGAGAAGCCTAATATTGAAGATTGTTTAATTTGTTTAAACAAACCCAACCACGTCGTCACCTCATTGCTGAGAAATATCATGTAGCTTTTAGTAGCAAAACAGTTGTATTTAGAAAATTCATAAGATTGAAAAGCACTTCCTGAAGTTTCTTCTCTATCTACTGTACTTCCCACCTCAATAAAGTGGCAGCATATGCAGCATGTCGATACTGGATTTCTCTCTGATTTAAAACTACATTTGGAAGTGGCTCAGATCAGATGCTAAAAAAAAATCGGATCTCTTTGCACAATATATAATGGAAGGAAAATGTAGGAAATGTAGGGGGAAAAAAAATGTATATATATATAGACAGAGAGAGAATAGTCCTCTCAGCTGTAATAACTTTTTATTCTGCTTATTTTTTGGGGGGTATCTTTTAACTTATTTTTGTATTTACAGTAGTGTGTATTTTTAAGCAAGTCATTTATTTATGGGTCCTTTTGCTTAGCTGTCAACCTCAATAAGGTTTTTCTGTCATGGGTGTGAAGGCTACATCCTTGTAGTTTTTATATGTACATGAAGGCTCTATTTAATTTTAGTTGGCAATCTGGCATCTTTTTTTGCTTCTGCCCGGATATGTAAAGTTGCAGTTTTTCCTCTGCCGACATATTTAGCATGTTTATTTCAGTTTCCACAAGAGCAGCAGTGAATATGGACCATATGGAAATTTGATTGCATTTGTGGTGTATTTATGCAGCTAAATGAATATTTTTAAAGTTCTGCTTCTACACGAAGTAAAAGCAATGGTATCTCGACTGCAGCTGTGAGTTACTGCGTGCAATGATATACTGTAAAGACCTGCGTGTACGCCTATAAATCTATTTAAATGATTGATTTCACTATCTGTTTCTGCCACAAGCGTACAGTCGAGCGTACTAGTATGTTTCACGTGTGTCAGATGCACTGTAAGTGTGTACTTACGTCATGCTAAATGCATCAGATGATTTAAAGATGTCATCATTCTTCTGAAGTAACACCAAAGGAGCCTTGCATCTCTCTCTCTCTCTCTCTCTCTCTCTGCAACCCACACACTTCCTCTCCCAGTCTTCTTTCAAATTATCACTGTGGAATACTCTTCCTCTGTCTTGGAAGCTGTCGTAATACTATCACACACCAGTTAATGGCCCTGTGGGACCCCAGGCAGAGAAAGTGTTCAGACTGCCTGTTTTGCTGTGAGCTCTTTTGCTGTGACCTCAGATGGACTGTGGAAGAAAATGAAACTCACTGCAAGAGATAGTTTGGCATATACCAGCAAGTGAGCTCCTAAAAACCTTTCTAAAGAGAAGTACAAGTAAAATAAATACATTTAATAATAATCTTTTAGTATCTCATTTTTTTACACACCAGTGACCTCCCATGGTTACTGTGTTCAGCTTTCAGTTTAACTTATAATAGTCAAAGTAAGTCTTCTAAAACGAGAATGATTACATCGAATTGCAGTTTAAGCTTAAAGGGGATTAGTTTGGCATGGAACAGGGACACAACAATGAGATGAATTTATAGACCTAAGATTGTTAAGGGTTTTTGAAAAGGCCTATATCCGGTATTAGCAAGATCACTAACAAACACACTTGATGTACACTGGGTGAAGAAAGACACTACATTTTATTAGAAAAGGACCAAAAATTGTAAAATGATAGTCCTCACAAAATCATCGCTGTATGCGTTTTGTTCTTCTGCTGAACACACACACACACAAACACATGTAACCAAACATTCAAAACTGTTTTGTTGTAAATGTTATGTAAATTTGGAACGACATGAGGGTTAGTAAATGAAGACTTTTGATTTTGGGTGAATTATCCCCTTATTTCAGAGAAAAATAAACAGATTATTGAAAAACAATTAAATTTT
Organism: Enteromius trimaculatus; assembly: GCA_032361065.1. NCBI lineage: Eukaryota > Metazoa > Chordata > Actinopteri > Cypriniformes > Cyprinidae > Enteromius > Enteromius trimaculatus. The sequence goes on along the minus strand of JAUMHP010000062.1, from coordinate 7,361,065 downwards.
TTATTACAAAGAATGAGATTCTTAGTACTGTAAATTAAATACTGGGTTCACAGAAATCTTAGGACAGAAATGACCATTCTTAAGAGAGTGTAGTTTTTGAACAAAGCTTAAACGGTTACTCCACACCAAAATGAAAATTATACGTGATTAACACCCAAAAACATAGTAAGGAGATCAGTAAAATAATAGATGTGCCATCAGAGGTCCAAGCGTAATTTGGAACACTCTCCTCCGCATCACTGTAGCGCCGTTGTGTAGAGTATCCACTGAATGGAAATAGCATATTCTATACTATGTCAGCCGCACCACGTGAATACACTTTTTCCATTAAAGTAACTACAATAACTGGATAATAACTAGGTATTAACCTACCCCTACTGTAAACCTAACCTTAACTAGTGTAGTTACTGTATATATTACAGTACTTTCTTGGGTAAGTGCACTGTACTGTAAGTACTAGGGATGTAACGGTATTGTACTGTAAATACTGTTGTACCGCAATACAATTTTTTTTCCGATACTACCGTGGTCGCATAACTCAATAAAACGATAGGTCCTCTGAAAAAAGTTTGCTTAGGCGAGTGGAGCGAACGGGAGGTAGCGGGAACTACAAATCCCATCAGCCCAGGCGTGGCCATCATTCTTTGCGGTTTGTTGTCGCTACAGATCAGTGTTGCCAAATTAGTGACTTTTCAGACCCCCTTGGCGACATTTTTCCCTAAAAACGACTAGCGACAAATCTAGATACTTCTTTAACAAACCTCAGTGAGTCTCTGGTAGTGCCGCGTGAGTTCTTGTTTTCCCAGCGCGCGCACACACACACACACACCTCTCTCTGCATCTGTTCTGTTCAGCGAGAGGATGAGAGGAGCAGGGCTTTCAGTTAAAATAGATATGTTGCTTCTAACTCTATTTTACATGCAAATATATCCAAAAAGCCATTGTCTATATCTTATGTGTACTTTGGTTCATCAGACAATGCTCGATTTTAAATCAGGATTTTAAACCAGATTAACATCTTGTAAGGTAGAGCTAGTTCAGTAGGCCTCATAATGGGGTGCATTTCAGTCACTTTCATATTCATTCCGTTTTTCTGACAACAGAAGCCATTAAATACATCAGTGAAAACAGTTATATTGAGAATTAGGGTGCATTTAATAACATTATGACACAGAGAAGGAAGATAATATAACGTAATGAATATGCAAATTGACGTATGACGTCATCTAGCGACAGGTTAAATCAGATGTGTGGAAGGTTTCATAATTTTTTGTTATTAAAATTTAAAAATGTTTCAAAGTTTACAGATAGATGGCTAATGTGTGTACCATTGATAGGTTTAGTGTTCATGTAAACTGTTTAATAAATGCTTCTGGCACTTATTTTGAGTCTCTTCATTAGTTTTGTTTTTCCTGTAAATTATTCAATAAATACTGTACCGTGCCATTCATACCGAGGTATTACCGTACCGTGAAGTTTTGATACCGTTACATCCCTCGTAAGTACTCATGCTGAAAAATAAATTTTAACCAGTTATCTTACCATAAAAGAAATTAACATTCTCTTGAAGAAACACTTAGTTCTGTAAAAAATATATATTTTTAACTCCAGCCATCCTCAATCAGCAAAAAGTTTTTTAAGAACATTTAGTTAACCAACTGTTCTTTATTGTTCTGTAATCCGTTACATTTAGATTTATGTTACCATATGAAAGAAAATATCTGTCACTACTTTTACTACAATACTGTTTCACTGTGACTATAAGAAAGATATTAATGAAGAGTCCAGCCACAGATTTTTATGTACTATTCCCTTTATTTCTGGCTGAATAATTTTGAGTTGGCAACCTGTGATGAATAAGATGATCCCCACCTCTTGAAGGTGCTTTGAAGTCTAGAGAACTGTTCAGTTTCAAGCAGCAAAGGTCCTAGTAATGGCAAGAACTGCTGAAAATCCCTCTTTGATCCAAGTCTTCATTAGGGATGTGATGTACGATCATCACTACAGGGATAGCATGTTTACTGAACCTCTGCTCTACAGTCTTCACACCTGAAGGTCTCTTGAAGGTTGTGACAGCTGGTAGTCAGTGTGGTTGTAGAGGAATATTCACTCCTTCACCACTCCAGGTGAGTACAGGCTAATGACTCCAGTCATGACTCAGGCTAATGACTCCAGTCTGTGGTAGTTAGAGTAATTAAAGGACTTTGTGGCTATTGTGTCACATCAGACTGCATGAGGCATTACATCAAGAGCACTTTACTGTTCCACTGGCTTGCATATCTGCTTGTTTTTCACTTGCTTCCTGATGATTGCATTATAGAACAGTGTGTGGCACGTTAAGAAATTTGTCATTCGGGCATGGCGATAGTGGTTAAAATGCTTACAGTAAATTTGTTTTAGAAAGTTTTTTTCTTAATTGAAAGCAAAATAGCAGTTGTACCATTCTGAATGTGCAGTCATAAAGAAATGGCCTTCTTTGACTTTTCAAAAGAGGAAAACACATTGAAAGATTGCCACAGCCATATCACCCTGCAGCCCAAGCCTGGCTGCCCGTTGAAGCTAAGCAGGGTTGAGCCTGGTCAATACCTGGATGGGAGACCTCCTGGAAAAAACTAGGTTGCTGTTGGTAGATGTGTTAGAGAGGCCAACAGGGGGTGCTCAACTTGTGGTCTGTGTGGGTCCTAATGCCCCAGTATAGTGACGGGACACTATACTGTCAAAAGAGTACCGTCTTTAGGATGAGATGTTAAACCGAGGTCCTGACTCTCTGCGGTAATTAAAAATCCCATGACACTCATCGTAAAGAGTAGGGGTGTAACCCCGGTGTCCTGGCCCTTGTCTGTCATGGCCTCCCAATAATCCCCATCCTTTGATTGTCTCTCTCTCCTCTCCACCTGTAGCTAGTGTGTGGTGAGCGTACTGGCGCTGTTGTCCTGTGGCTGCCGTCGCATCATCCAGGTGGATGCTGCACACTGGTGGTGGTTGAGGAGAGACCCCCCCCACATGATTGTAAAGTCCTTTGGGTGTATGGCAATCTGACCGCAGACACTGAATCGGGATAGTTAGTTTTTACTTATTAAATTGCATTTGACAGAAGAACGCCTTTCATGCACGTCTTTTCAAATGACGACATAAACATCACATGAGGTCTCTCTTATGTTATAGTAATGTTAACAATTTAATAAACACATTTTGGTTACATTAAAAATAGTCATATAAATATTTAGAGTATTTTTTTCTGCAGTGGCCTACATTCATTTTAAACAATATAAATGTCTTTTCAAATATGATCTTTCATGCAGTGTGTCATGTAGCTGTATGTGAAAATAAACTACGGTGGCCGAGAGAGCTCAACGCGCTGCAAATTTAAAAATAACACATGCAAACAGAAAAAAACGGCTGCAACTTAAAAAACATCTTCATCAATTTGACAACACAGG
>JAUMHP010000062.1:7344976-7357525 GCA_032361065.1 Enteromius trimaculatus | reverse complement strand
GTGTTGTCAAATTGATGAAGATGTTTTTTAAGTTGCAGCCGTTTTTTTCTGTTTGCATGTGTTATTTTTAAATTGCATCGTGTTGAGCTCTCTCGGCCACCGTAATAAACGCCGACAGTGCATGATAAATTAAGTTTTTGTCTATCAAAAACTCACATTCTCCTCAACGAGTCGTCAGCAATTCGAATCTTTTTCTGTTACGGCCACACGTCACAAAGTAACACATTTGCATAATCTCCGCCCACGTTCTATGTCACAAACAACTTGCCCGCCCACAAACAGTACAATTTCCACGTAGACTACATCATGTCAAGAAGACGCCGTATCCTGTGCTGTCATTTAGTTATGGTAATGGGCATTTCGTTTTCCAACACACGCTGTAGCGGTTGACCAATCATGAAGGACTGTGCTATCTGACCAATCACAGCAGTGAGGGCTCACAGAAAGGACAGGTTTAGACAGACTGATTCTTCTAACTGCTTCACACGAGTCATTTACGAATCATTTAGAAATAAAATTAAATCTATTTTTGGAGAAAACTAAAGTGTTTTTTGACCTTGCATAGATGTAAACCTGTTTTAAGAGACTCATAAAGCAATATTAGCAACCTTTAAAATGGCATAATAGGGTCACTTTAAGAAATAAAGCAGAGATAATAGAAAACTGGGAAAATTAAGATTTAAAGCAGGGCTTACTTAAAAATGAATTTGTATTGATGAAATACATTCACTTTATTTAGTGTACAGTGCAAAAGGTTCCAAACTTTTATTACTTTTAATCCCAAACACAGTTAACTAATTTATGTGAATGTGTTCTAATAAAAAGAACATTAGCTGATTTTTTTTTTTTTTTTTTGTTAAAGCTGCAGTTAAAAACTGTTAGTCCTCCTGCAGCCTACCTGCATGACCCAACTGTAACCACTGTTCATTCTTTTATTGAGTATACTTTGAAAGCTGTGTTGATGCAGCTCTGCGTGAGATGGAAAGGACCGCAGAAATTAAAGTAAACCCGGCCTTTGGTCTGCCTACACTGGACACGATAAAGTGACCATTATAAACCATTTGAAATTTGTGTCATCACAGCATAAATAGAACGCGGCAGCAGTTTCCCGTCTGAGATTTGTTGCCATCATACCACTATTGCAAGGATATCGCCAAGTTAGGGCTGTGATGGAATGCTATGTGTCATATATACATGTGTCTATATATATTTCTTAGTCCATTAGTATTAAATGGTTTAAGCCAGTTATTTCTAATTTTCTGTTTTTGCTGTTGTGGAAATATATTTTTGCTCTTTAAAAAAAATATTTTTGTTTAGCCATTTTATCCAGTTTATCTGGAATGATTCGAAGAAACAGAACAAAACTGAGACAGGATTAATCTAGAAGTACTGAAGCAAAGTCCTCTGAACCTTGAAGACACTCAAATTAAAAGGGTTAACAAATTAAAATGGATTAACATGTCCATGTGGTGTGGCATCTTTGTAGTGGTGGTGGTGGAACTAAAGGTTGTGCCACAGAAACTGGGCTGAGAGGTCACTGCCACGGAGGTGTTGCGTCTGTTTAGTGGCCACCTGTGTCCATCAGGACACCTTCTGCACAGGGGAGACCAGACTCAAGATCTTCATAGCTGTGACCCACCTCGTAGCACCACCTGCTCACATTATATTGTCTGGATTATGGACAATAGGCTGGTCACGACATTGACTATATTATGAGATTGGTTCCATTATAATCAACTGAGCCGTCTACACTTAAATCTCCTGACACACTCCAGAGCTACATTATATATTTTTATTTTACAACCTGAAATCCTGAAATGTTGTGACTAAAAACTAAAAGACTTTCTAATCACATGAGCCAATATTTTATTCACAATAGAACATAGAGAACATAACAAATGTTTAAATTGGAAAATCTTACACTTTTATCCACTAAATTAGCTTATTTAAAATGTAATGCCTGTTACAGGTCTCAAGAAAGTTGCCATATGTGCAGCAAAGGGTTGAAAAAGCTTTGAAGAGAATTAAGTTAATTGACATCAGGTCTGTATCATAAAAGGGACGTCTTAGAAAGGCAGAATCTCTCAGAAGTAAAGATGGGCAGAGCCTCTCCAATCTGTGAAAGAGTGCATAAAAAGATTGTGGGATGCTATTAAAACAATGTATCTCAACATCAAATTGCAAAAGCTTTGCAAATCGCATCATCTACAGTGCATAACATCATCAAATGATTCAGAGAAAACTGGAGAAATCTCTGTGCGTAAGGGTCAAGGCCAAAAGCATGGCTTGGTAGTAGAAGAGTCCAGGTGCTGAGCTGGCCAGTCTGCAGTCCGGATCTTTCACCTATAAAGAACATTTGGCGTATCATTAAATGAGAAGTAAGTCAAAGATGACCACAAATTCTTCAGCAGCTGGAAACCTAAATCAGGGAAGAATGGGAGCAAATTCCAACACCAAAACTCCAGAAACTCATAACCTTGATGCCCAGAAGTCTTTGAACTGTTTTGAAAAGAAGAGGAGATGCTACACCATGATAAAGATGTCCCCGTCCTAACTATTTTGAGACCTGTAGTAGGCACCATATTTAAAAATGAGCTAATTTTGTGGATATATAATGAGAAAAAAAAATTTCTTCTGTGAAGTATGTGTATGTATATATTCAGTGATTTTCAAAAAAACATCCATATACCTTAATTTACATATTCTGCAGCATTGTTTATATTTATGTATGCAGTTATGCAGTGTATATGTACTTATTGTATGTATACAGTGACCAGAGTTGGGTATAACGTGTTACACAGTAACGCGTTACTGTATTCTGGTTACTTTTCCTGGAGTAACGCATTAATGTGTTATGTTTTAAATTGATGTCATTTGATTACAGTTACTTATTTTAATAAAATAACATTGCTTAAGTTACAAATGCAGTGTTAAAAATTGTGAAGTAAAAATCATGTTTTGCGCATAACATCAGCATGCCCTATAATAAAATGTGAGCTTGCAATGAAAAGTCGTATTTCAGTTTTTTTTTTAAAAACCCAGACTCATCAGAATGAGATCATCCACTGTATTAACTTGTGTCGGCATCACAATTCAAGGCTTATTCTTCAAAGCGGTTTCATACATATTATTTTATCAAAGAATATTTGTTATCGGCTTCATTTAATAATAGACTAATAATAATAATAATAGACACGCTTCCTTTAGATATTGCCAGTTCTCTGGTATGACCTGTCCATTTTCGCTGGGGTTTTTCTATTTTTATTTTGTATTTTTGTTTGTTCATTCGTTACGTTTCATTTTTCTACTCTTGTTATTCGTTTTGGTTTTTCATTCTCTCTCGTTATTCATTGTATTCCTTTCGGGGTTACACTCCATTAGACCTAGCACCCAGCAAATCGCTCTCCACAATCTGCACGACTGCTTGTTTGACGCACCTGCTTGCTCTTACCCGATTATTACTCTCTACCCCGCTCGTACCCGCTCGACTATTCTCCTGCCTGCTGATTTGGATTTGTTGCCCATCTTCTCTCTTGGCGCTAAGAAAGGTTGAGCGCTTCACCCGAACTGGGATTTGGATTTTAGGAACTAGGGACTGATTTGCTTTCTGGGATTGAGCCTTGGGTTCTTCCCACAAACTGTTTGCTTTTGCAATTTTATTTTATATTTTTAATTGTAATTGGGCATTTAATCCATATGAAAGCTGTATGAAGTATGATAATGACATACTAATTATACTGAAAATCAATATGTTGTCTGTTCGGTGGGGTTTCTAATCGTGTGTTAGCTATAGTCATTTAGAGTTGGATGTGGTGTTCATTTACTTTGATGCACTTTGTGTAATGAACTCTAGTATCAATTGATGATAATGATCATTCTCTCTCATTTTAAAGCTCGAATTCTCTAGTTCTTTTATTCTGATGGTTATACTATTGGTTTTTCCATTCTTTTTTTAATCTGGCTGCATTTATACCCATCAGTTTGGATCATCTTTGCCAGGCCAAACTCTCCCTCTGTCAGCGAGTGTTTGCCTGGGGAGGAAAGTGATAGCAGCACATTCACTGTCACACTTATCTCCCCCTCCTTCGTCTCCACACCCGCCCCAGTCCCTCGCTCTTCCTCTGACACTTCAAGTCTGTTTGTGTTTGCTAAGCCTGTCTTCTAAGCTCACTTCTCAAACTTGTTTCACATCCAATTATGGGCATTAGAGCTGCAGCGGGCTACGCTCCCCCATCCCCCCTTCTGCTTTGACCAAGTCTTTTTCATTCAGGACACCTGGCTCAGCACTCGTTCCCGCTCGCTGACAGCCATGCAGACGAGCTGTCAGCAGCACCTGCTTCTGAAAGTAGCTCTGCTCTAAAATGCTAGCAACAGCTTTACCTCAAAAGACCAGAGACCTGTAATATAGAGACCTGCCGTTGTTGAATTTGTATTTTTTTGGGGGTCCCATGTAACCTCAAGACCCATTGGATGACTGGAACCCTCCCCATATGCAAAGCATTGTATCATTGGCTGTGTTTGAAGCCGAAAGAAGCCTTGCTGTCTCGCTGCTGTTAGTCAATGACTATGTATGAAGGTTCCCCTTGGTTTCAGAAGGCTTCAAGAGCACCTTCATGTCTAATGATCTAAAGCAAATTCAAGTATGAGCTTTGGAGATAGCCAAGTGAATATTTAATGTTTTTTTTTCTCTGTAGAAATGGAGTCAAAATTAAAAAAAAAAGAGAACTTTTATAAATAAGTTTGCTGCTTTTTTCCTCCTGCCAAATGCACAGGATTGCAGAATATAAATACATCTTTGCTGCATTCAAAATCTGCCCAGGCATCTTAATAATAGACAGGACTTGGGTTTGCTGTACCATTGTATACTGCCTGTGAGTTTTCAGTGTTCAGACACAGCCATCTTGTTTAATTTGGTGGTTAGAAACAGAACCCAAGAACCGGTTTCTTATTCAGACATAAATACAAGGATAACTCTTTTTTTGTGTGAGGTATTTTAAAGAGAGAGGTCACCCAAAAATCTAAATTGTCCCATAATTTACTCACCCTCAAGCCATGTTGGTGTATATGACTTTCTTCTTTCAGACGTATCAATTAGGGGTGTGCGATATGTATCGTCTGCGATAATGTTGTAATTGTTGTTTTAACTACAGTATGTATCATTTGACAGTGAGTGTTTAGCAGAAAAAAAACCTTCTAAACCTCTCTACAGTGTGCTCGCATACATTACATATATATCTAGACTATTTAGTGTGCATTTAGAGCGTGTTCTTTCACTGCATTATTCATTCTAATGAAATACCTTTAAATTGATCACAAATTCAAGACAAAATGTGTATATCTATACCACTTCACATCTGTTCAAATGATTCAGTTCAATCGTAATGACTCACTTATTTAAAGTTACTTACTGCCACCTACTGTCAGTTTTATTTTTACATTATTTATTATTTAAATAATTTCAGTATTCAAAAGACAATGGACAATTTAGAAAAAAATAGCTTTTTAAGGTAAAAATGCCTATAAAATGAAAAAAAATCGACTTATTGGAATATTAGTGTGAACCGACCACCAGTCAGAATATGAAGACTATCAAAAACGTTAGGAGTCCGCTGTCTATGTCAGTCCTTCAGGTACCAGCACAAAAACAAACTGAGCAAAATGCCTGTTTATCGTTATCGAGAAAATCCTTGAAAATATCAAGATTTTTTTATATCGATAACACCACTAGTATCAAATTAGAGTTATATTTAAAACGTGTGTTGTTATTTTTCAATAGTCCAAAAATAGTCAAATAAAGCACATCCCTCATACAGCTCTGAAGAGGGAATAAAGGCCTCCTCTAGCGAATTTAACAAATGCTGGTTATTGTGAGACTAGCATGTTCTTACTGGAGCTATGCTATGCTGATGTCCTACATCACCGACTGAAACGGCTTTAAATTGTGAATTGTATACGACAATTACAGATTAGTGTTTCAGAAGTTTTAAATATGGATATTTTTCTTACAAAAATGCATTGATTCACTACAGGATCCCTTGCCATGCGAGACCATTAAAAAGCTTGGAAGAATATTTTTCAATACACACTACATTCATCTGAAAGAAGAAAGTTATATAGCTTGAAGGTAAATTATGTGGGTAATAAAAAGTTTTAGGTGAACTATGCCTTTAAGTGATTGAACAAGCAAATGACCAAACCCAGTGGCAACATAATCATTGGTTTAAGTACCTTATTTAATTATTAACTATTTATTATCTTAAAACATCTAATAAATTATCTGCATTTCCTATTTTATATATATTTTTAAAAATATATTCTATGCATTTTTAACAGGCCTTTAAATGCGATCCTATATTGTGTCTTTAAAAGAATTCTTAATGAAACCATTAAGCAGCTAAATTAAAAGGAATCAAAACCTTTCCATTTTATTTTGTTTTGTTGGTGGTTTAAATCCGTTTAGAGGCTGTTTTAATCAGTTTATTTTATTCAAATGTGAAAGTACCTGGCAAACACATCGGTCTCCAAATATATCCTTCTCTCTCGTGCATCTTAAAAATGAAAAATCAACTCCTCTAAATCTCCTCTCATTAATATGCTCTCATCTACTTCTGTTTATTGCTTAAGAGCGTGTTATGGAAACGCGCGCGTGCTCTTCATCCTACTTGACATTTATTCGGTTTCACCTCGGCTTTGACTTATTTCAGCAAGGCTACGCTTGTGTGGTGTTTGTGTTCTGCCCAATTGTTTTTCTTTCCCTTATGGAAATAATGACTAGGGATAATTGTGGAATACAGTGTTCTTGATATCTGTGCTGGAGCACTAGGGCGGCCCGTAATTACAATGAGTGAATACAGATACGGTCACACACTCGGATTCCTGCTAAGGCCCAGTAATGAGGTTTGATGCGTTGTCTGAAGTGCGTGAACCTGTCGCCTGTTTAGATAAATCCAAAGCACCAACACCCGGCAGCACAGGTCGGAAAATTCACCCATCGACCTGGAAGGACGCAGCCAGCTTATTGCTTACTGAACAACAAACTGATTAGCTCGCTTCCTTGCAGAGAATTAATTGGGTTCCTTGACGCTTAAAATTAATTTCCATTTTTTAATGCCCTGTTCGAAAGCTGGGCTGCAGATAAATAAATGTGATGAATGAGAATACTACGAGGCGGTGTGCCACACGGAGCCATGGTGAGATGAATGAAACCTGAAACCGTGGATGCAGTCAATGGGTGTGTATCGATCTGGGTGTGTAAATATGGCAGAACTGGTGCAATTTCCCCTGTTTGTATCCAACTTGATGGATAATCGTTCTTTTGTCATGGTGTAGTGTATGTTTGTGCTTGCTTGATTGTTGTACGTGCTTGTGTTTCAGTACCTGCAATCGCCTTCCTCACAAGAGATGTTTATAGTTCTCTTGTATTATATGTGTTTTGAAGCTTGACACTTTTAAAAGAGTTGAAAGGGTTACTATTTTTGACGTTGTCACACAAGCTACTGAAAAAGACTTTTATGCTGTGAAACAGCTAGGTGCTATATAAAGCACTACATTAGGCAGTGAAGTAGCCAGATAGAGGACCGTGTCTGACAATCAATTACAAAAGTTTTGAAGCTATTTCTGTAGCTCAGACTGCTTTGTGAGATTCTTTAAGACGGCTACCCACTTGTTCTGCACGGTTTAAAATTACATTTTTGGTTGGAAGTTTTAATTCTTGTCCTTTTTGTTGTGTACATCATATATTTTTGACACCATCAGGTGCAATGTGACGTTTTTTTAGTGTAAAGTGAATCTGCTCAAAACTCGAAACAAAGGAAAAAAATGTGTTAAAGTTAATCTTTCACTTTTATTTTTTGCTTCATGCTGAGTAAATGTTGTTGGTTGAAAAGGGCTTTAAATAAATGTAAAATATTTGTGAAATTAGAGTGAGCATATAATTTTGAATATATAACATGCTAAATGAATGTTTTTGCTTGGTACTATGCACAGATATGTACTAGAAATTAAAAGCTATAACAAATATCCGAAATAATTTTTTGTGTAAGATGCATGCATGAATAAGACATAGAAATGTAATGAATATAATATGTGTAAAAAAATATATATATTGAGAAATAAAATATTATAGAAAAAGTAAATGTTAAAACATCTGGACACATTTTTTTAATTTTTGAGTGTAATGCAAAACATGTCGTTCCTTGGTGCACAATAATTTGTGTTTTCACAAAAAAAAAAAAAAAAAAAAAAAAAATATATATATATATATATGGAGCAGAATTTTGGTCCAGTGAGATTCAGAATAGTAACAAAGCAAATGACAAATGTCAGGACATTTACATACATGAGACTTACCATGTTGCATCTGTGTAGGATGCCCCTACAAGTTTAGTTCAAGTGAACAAGATTTTGTTAATTTAGGTTCATTAAACTTAGTTTGCATTGGTATATGTAAATAGAGTATCCCAAAACACAAAATGCGCTTTAACTTTTAACATTTGAATTTGCAGTTTTGTGGCCTTCGCATTTGCTTTTAAGGTCAGGTTATTGCATTACATTTTTTTTTTTTTTTTGGACTCATTCATGCTTATTTTTCTGGCCAGGTGCGGCCTTGCAACCAGGACAAACATGTCAAAAAGTGACATGATGCATCTGTCAGGCAAAACGCAGCTAACCCAAATATCCCCTGACATATGATTTCCATAAACAAATGAATGCAAGTTCTGAATAGCAGACTGGAGCCTGCCTCCACGTCTGTGTCACTTACTCTAAGTGACAGCTGACGAGTCGCCGGGCAGGTGTGGGACTCGCTGTAACAAGCAGTTAACGCTACCCGGCTGAACACTTCCACACCTGTGAGTCAAAACCAAGCTAACTCATATTCACATGCCTTTAAGAAATGTCACATACTACAACCTCCTTTTGTGACAGCTGCCGAGCACTAGTGCTTTTTAAACAGCCTATTTTGCGGGGAGTTTGATGCAAGTTTGTCAATGTGTGTTTTTAGGTGGCTGAGATGCACGGAGAGCTGATAGAGTTTAACGAGAGGCTGTACCGCTCCCTCATGGCCAAAGACAACCTGATCGGACAGATGAGACAGGAACTCATCGACCTGCGCGGGCCGGTAAGCAGATGCAAGCACACACACACTCCTCTCTGTGGGTGTGTGAATCCGTACCCTCATCGAGTGATTGTTCTTTTCTCTCTATCTCTGCAGTCCAGGCAGTCGGGGCAGATCTCTGTCTGCTTCCATAGGTCTGCCCCCCCATCCATCATTAACTGTCTGTCTGTGCCAATAATAGACAGTTACTTTCCCATGTCTCAAACGCAAACATTTACCTAGCTAGATAAACAAGGGAATGCTATAGATTGCTATTTTGAAATAAATAATTTTTTTTGTGGTTTTGGAATGACATTAAGTTGACAAACTAAGGGCTGGTTTTACAGAGGTGGACGAAGTACACAAATCAGAGACATACAATAAAATATTACTCCTCTAAAAGTACTCCTTTTTCAATTTTACTCGAGTGAAAGTACAAAAGTACTTGATTTTATATGTACTTAAGTAAAAAAGTACTGATACATTTATTTTGAAATTTAATATAGGCTACTTAAATTTATATAGCACATATTTTTCATAATCTTACTGGTTAAAATACCTGGGATTTTTGACGAGCATGATGTAGTAATGTTCACTGTGAAGCGTACACTGCAATGTACCTGAGAGAAAACTGATTGGAGCGTCTAATTTTCACCAGTAAGAAAAAAGTTTTTAAAGCTTAGGCTATTGTTGTGCAGAAAGTCACAGAATGTTATATATGACATGAGAATAAGTTAGGAAAAACATTTGAAGGAAAATATTATATTTTCTTCTTTTTTTTAATTCTCAAACCTTCTCTGTGCTGTAAACACTCCTGGCCAAATGCCCACAGAGGGCATTACTTCCCACTTTGATAATTACTGTAGTAACCTGACCCTCACATTCTTACTTTTTCCCCACAGATGTAATATAACAAAAATATTTGGACATTATCTTAGCACTAGGAAGCTTGTTACAGGTAGCTAACGTAAACCGTTAGCATCATACTTATTTTCGGTATGCTTCTGAATAAACATTCATATATGTCTACTCGGCTAGTTGATCCAAACAATATAAAAAATGTATACAATTGATAAACAATATAAAAACAGACGTAGAGCTAAATGTGTGGCATTTTATAAAACTGCTAACGTTACAGCAGCAGAGAATATATAGACACTGATGTGTCTGCATTCATCTCAGTGGGCTTGAACAGGTCACCGTTTACTGCAGTGTAACAAACTGACAATTTTTTTACCTAAATATGATTTTCAGTTAAAGTAACTAATCCTAAAATTTAACATTAGAAACTTACTTTACGCATCATCAGTCGCTCTGAACGGATCGTTTTAATTCAGTGAGCTGTCGAATCGAGAACAGCTGCAATCGGATCATTCCAATGCCACAATGAATCGTTTGGTGCGATTTGCGAACCGATTGAACAGGTTCGTTAAAAAGAATCAGTTTGTTAATGAATCACTCGTCTGCGTCTCGGAGCACGTGATATATATGAGTAACGATGTTTTATTAATATACTCAAAACTCCTAAAACTACAAAGTACAGATTACAGTACAAAGTACAGTTAATGAAAAATATACTTAATTACAGTAACGAAGTACTTACTGTCCGAAGTACGTTACTGTCCACCACTGCAATTTTACCAAACTAATGAATTAGCACAAGAGTAAATTTAATTAAGTTCACATTTAAACACAGACGCAACATGTAATTTACATATCGACCAACGCAATATACCAAGTGCTGCGCTAATTAGCATAATTGCAAATAAAGAATAAATGAAGAAACCACAGTACGTTAAAAAGAACTGGAGGCCAAAAAATGAAGGTTTGCTGTAAGTTTTGATAGACCTAGGTTGCAAAGCAATCTTACATTTCCTGAAGCAAATTAAAAATAAAATGGCTAGGCAAACAATATGTTCGGATAATGTGTAATTCTGGCATTCAAAATATGTGTAAAAAATCCTCTCCCTTCCACCACGCACTCTCTCCTCTCTGCGGTGCCTTCTCTTAGCAATAATAATGCATCAATTCCAGTGATCTGCAGAGCGCAAATATTAGTAAAATGTGTTGTGTGATTAATTTGAATACTCTCCTCCCATAACTTGTGTGTCTGAAATGGAAACTCCTACAAATAACTATGCGCTCCTTTTCAGCACTACATGTAAGTCGTCACTGCATGTCTTTTGTAAAACCTGACTGTACAATTTCAATGCCAAAAGACACAGGTTACACTGCCTTCCACTCGTGGGCTCTGGTCGTGGCAGTTTGCCCGATTCAACATGTCAGGACTGTCTGCAGGAGTGAGAACTCTGATTGGATGTTCAGTTGATTGGAGTCCGAGAATTAAAGTGAAAGTAATGAAAACAAGCATGTAAATGAAGGTGATAGAGACAGAAGGCTAAATGTTTCTCTTATGTGAATGTTATTATAATATCATGATTAAAATGATTAAAGTTATCAGGGTTACTGATATTCAAAATGGTAAGCAAGCAATGCTTTTGTTTACAAATGTGTAATTCAATTTCAAGTTTTTATTTTTAATGATATAATTATTTCTACAATTTCTTTGTTGAAATATAAAACAATGAATAATGGCCTTCATATAAACATTGCTGGCAGGTTGATAGGTTGACCATAATGTTGTGAATATATTTATCAAAGATTTTTTTTTCTAGCTACCTACTGTAATGAGCTGTGGCCATTGCCTAGTTTTCCTGAGTTAAATGAGATTTGGCATATTGTTCACAAGCTGTTTTGCTGATGTCTTGCTACTGGGGTTGAAAAAAAAAAAAAGAATATGTTCAAACAGCTGTTTCAGCATACCTTCTAATGTCCACTGATTTCTATTTCTTGCTATATCTAATAGTGAAGAGGAAGAGATGATCTGGTCATGCACATCAACCAGTCACACCACGTTAAAAAAACATCAAATCTACATTTATTGTTTGAGTTGTGTGATGAAATTTAGAATTAATAGAATAATAGAATTTGAAAGCTCAGACCTTGTTGCACACAAAAGTTTAATGGGATTATTGGATGGCAGGCAAGCTATGAATAATTGTTAGTGTCGTTATGTTCGAGCATCAACAGGATATCGCATAATTAGATTTTAGTTTAAAGGAGTCATACAAAGCCAATTTTCCACAAGCTTATATGATTCTTAATCATATAATGAGTCTTAATGGAAATTTTGTAATATAGTTTTTTTTTTTTATTTCTTAAAAAACAGCTCTTTTGAAATCACTCTTCCCCTTTAAATCTCCACGAGCTCCGCATTAACACCACATAAACACATTCCGATTGGTCTAGGGCGTTTTTCCCTTCAGAACCGAACATAACGTTAATCCTCTGCGTCTTCAGTCACTCAGATGTCGGGGCTAAATCACTACTGCTATGTTCATTAATACATTCAACAACAAAACACCTCAATCACTTAGGAGTCTTGCTTGTCTCTG
>JAUMHP010000062.1:7332274-7344620 GCA_032361065.1 Enteromius trimaculatus | reverse complement strand
TTAGGAGTCTTGCTTGTCTCTGCGTCTCGGTCTGATGACGGCTCACTCAGGGCGGGTCTGAGGTAAGACACCAGTTCGGTCTGTGTGACACGCTGCTGTCAATCAACTATTGTGGGAGTGGCCTCTGTCGGTGTGACGCCATTTCTTTTTATACTTGTTATACTTTTTTCCAGTTCCAGTTTCCATGTCTGTGACTGTTATTGCAAGTACTTTGTGTAGCATTTAAGCGTTATTATACTTAAAAACATATTGCATTAACCTAAAAATAAGCAAAAAACATAACACTGAAACAGGTAGATATCATTATCAAAAAGCCGAAACGTTATATGAATTCTATTTCAAGTCTTCAGAAGTCGTTTGAGAGCTTTGTTTGAAGAAAAGACAATAATAGCTTTTTTTTCCCAACAATTCAAATTCGTGTTTTTTTTGTGTTTGGATGAAGTGGCCAGTTAATTTGATCAGCCTGTCTCTAGTGGCACACTCGGCCACTGTGTGCTCTTTCCTGTTCATTGCTTATCTGTTGGCCACTGATTACTTTTTGATGCATCTGACAGCAGTGGCTTTGAACCATGTCCTTCTGTAACTGTGCTGAACTGTATACGGCGGATGGTTTATCTAGTCTCCATGACTCACGTGTCCATTCCTCTCTGGTGCCACTGACTGCCAAGATGCAGTAGCCTGTGACCCCTGTAAATGCTGACATTACCACACTTTCACCACAAGATAAGATGCACACTCAAATAGGATTAGAGCTTTGTTCCAGGTTGGGCTCCGGTGTTTTCAGGAATGAGGGGTGGATGTGCAGAACTTTCTATAGATTTTCTAAGCAGTTTTCATTCAGCATTATAGTACACTATTATATAACATTTGTTGATAAGTAAAATATTTAATGTTTTTGAAAATAGTATTTTATGTTCATCATTTATTTGATTAAAAATACATTAGGTAGTCTAATATTGTGACATGTTATTACAATTTGAAATAAATTGTCTGTTTTAATATATTTTAAAATGCAGTTTGTTCCAGTAATGGCAAAGCTGAATTTTCATCGGTCAATACAGTCATCAGTGTTGAATAATCTTTCAGAAAGCACTCTAATATGCTGAATTTATGCTCACTTAACATTTCTTCTTCTTATTAATGCTAAAAACCTACCTAATTGTGCTAAAAAAATTTATCGAAACTTTTATATATATTTTCAACATTATTAGGTTAATAGGAAGTTTTAATAGGAAGTTTATTTGAAATAGAGATATTTTGTAGCACAGCACATTTTTACTGTTACTTTTGATGGTTTTAATGATGTATCTTTTTTTTGTTTCCTCTCTTAATTTTTCAAAGATTGCTTATAATGAATAATCATTTAAGGATATTAACATTTAGTATGCTTATAAATGTTAATATCCCAATGCATATCTGATTATTAGATTAATCAGATATGTATGTAGCTAACGCAGACATCACTACATGACTCTCTTTTCTCAGCCTAAAGTGCTGAAATAAGGATTTTTTTTACGGTCATCGTTTTCTTGATCGATCTACCCTGTGACTTCTGAGTACTTGAGTGCTCGATTACGTCCCATATATATAGACACACATATTAATGTGCAACAGCGATCGAGTACTTGGCGTACTCTGCCATGACATCGATGATCGATCATGAAAGAGATGATTGTGGGGAAAAAAAACAAACTATTAAATTTAGTTATTTTTTCTGATGCATAAAATCAAGTACTTTAAATAGTTAAATATCGTGTTTGATTCAGAATCATGTTATATTATGAATCCAAATTAATTGTTTTTCCCAGTAAATATCACTGGACTGTCATGAAAGGAAAGTAAGCTACAGAATATACAGTATCTGTTTTGGATGTTTATGCAACAGTACAGTGTTAATCAGCAAACTCAGCTAGATGTGAAAGGAAAAGCTCAACATGGCCTCATGCGCTCTGCTTTTGGACAGGTGCCAGGGGACCTGAGCCAGACCTCTGACGATCCCAGCCTATCTGACTTCGAGACGTAAGTGGCCTCCTACTCGCTGTTCTTTTTATATTTGTATGTATTTATGTTGGAGGTGGTGTACAGCAAGCCTCTTTTGAGAATCAAATCGATGGTATGGAAGTCCATAAAGCGATACCTCCGATCTGACTCTGCTAAAAATAGGAAAGCTGAATGCTGCTTCTGTTTTTATATATTTTGCAACACACTATAGCTATAATCTTTGTAGCTGAGATGTCTGTCATTAAAAATTGACTGAAGGAAAAGCAAACAATGTTGAACTTGTGTGTTACGTAAAGGACTATTTTTTTTCCAGTAATGACTCAAGGTGTCAATATTTGTCATTTCCTCCTCCTCGGTTTGTCAAAGGAGTGCATTTTTATACCCTTGGGCAGATAAAGTGATCGCAGCTACACTAATCTATTGCTAAAGGACTCTTTTGTTGAGCATCTCTAATTAACCTTCCCAATTTGTTTTGTCCTCCCTTGTCTCTCTAAGAACACAACGTGCCCTTGTCAACGTGTGGATCCCTTCCGTGTTCCTTCAAGGTCGGGCTGCCAACACCTATCATGTATATCAGGTAGTTCTTTTAATCAAAATTTAATCTACCAGAATGTTTTTAATCTTCTCTTTACCACCCTTTTCCTCACAGTATGTATTGCTCTGTCAGCTGGACTGTGCGGAGATTTAGCCGACTTAAGCCAATTCCAGTGGTTCTCATCAAGAGGCCCCTCGGTATTTGAGTTAATAGATAATAATATAGTACAACACCAAAACTAGAACATGTGAAGTAATGGTGGTGCACACAGAACTGCTTGCTTTTGTGTATGGCATCGTCTCTTTCCGAAACCAAGCTTTGTTAGGTTACTGATTATGAACGATTATCAATCCAAATTGAATACTAGCAGTCCTAAGACAGCATTTGGGTTGAAAAAAAAACGAACCCATGCTGACATATAGTTTAAACGGGTGATATGATGATATGACACCTTTGTTGTGTTGCTGTTTTCATACAAAAGTGACCCATGTACATTCTGTAACAGTATAGATTACCAAGAGACCCTACTAAATAGCAGTAGTGCCCCCACGTGTTAGTTGATTTTGCTGAGCGAATTGGTTTTGATGGCATTTTTCGATTTTCTCTGAGTGTTCCCTTGAGTCTGGCCTAGAAATGGATCCCTGTGGAAACGGATGCATTGTTTTTTCAAGGCATGACTGATGGATAATGCTTTCCAGTATTTCAGATTTAACCCAGTATATCAGGGCTTCCCATTTCCTGATATGATTGATGACTCCAGACAGTGGGCTTCCCATGTGAGCACTGATGTCATCAGCATGTATTGGAATATATGCATGCATCTCATCTTGCAGAGAAATTGTGCCATTCTAAAGAGATTGTCATGACTTTTCTTGATGTCCGGTGAGCCATTGGTCAAAAAAAATTAAGATTACAGTTAGAGTTACCAATATTCTTAATATTGAACTGGAAATTAGGTGCTGGGCGTCCGGCCAGAGGAGAACTGGCCCCAACTAAGCCTGCTTTCTCCCAAGGTTTTTTTCCCCATTCTTTCATGGATGGGGTTTTGGTTCCTTGCCGCTGTCGCTTCTGGCTTGCTTGGATGGTGGCAACTAATTTCTAGTGATTATCGTCGTCTTGACTACAGAGACCGCCGTCTCTGCATTTGATAAATAAATAGTTTGCCATCACTCTGTTCTCCTACTTGATAATGTTCAGTGCTTTGCTACAATCTGTATTGTTAAATAGGGTATATAAATAAAAGTGATTGATTGATTGAGAGTTACAGTTTTTGAATGGAATAGCACAGCAAAACTAGGCACTAACCAAATATGATATTTGTCTGTTACAACTATATTCTTAAAAAAAAACGTAATAGAAAATTGCAGTAAAAGGGGTCAAGGCAACCTTTACTGCTGTTGCCAGGGGTCTGTTTATTATCCAAGCCTTTGGTACGTAGAAAGAGAGAAGGCAGGAAAAAAATTGGTTAAATGTTGTTAAGTGCACAAAGGGCCCTTCTACGAGGTGATTCATGCACAATGCACAAAGCGGTTATTCATACAGTATGTGTTATATCTACAGCAGTAGTATTTTTTACAGTAGTATTTTCTACAGAAGCATGTTGTGGATGTATTGACATTAAAAAGTCTAGTACTTCCTCTGCCACAGCAGTAGTAACAGAGCAGATCTATTCCGCCAAAACCAAATACATTAACATTATCATGTACTGTACATAACCATGACAATCCCAGAGATTTGCCATGACAGAAATAAATATACTTTCCCAGCCAATCCACCAAGTAGAAAGTAAAGAGTGAGATGCAATTCCACTGCAACAGACCCTTAAAATCCATTGACATAACTGAACATCTGCATGGATGATAGTACTTTCTGATCTATATTGAGTGATTCTATAATTCAGCCACAAAAAAGTCATCTTGCTCCTGAATGTTTCATTTTATGACTCAGTGGCTCCAGAGTCAATTTTTCAGTCTGGAGTCCTGCATCAGGCATCTCCTGGCAGCAGATTATGGCACATTACCGCCACCGTCCAAAATTGCAGCTCCTCCATTTCCCACTTTTGTGTTTCTGCCTCTCGTCTGTGCTTCGAAATTACCCTCTCTAAAATAATTCAGACTGCTGTTGGATTCCATAGAAAGAATGTAATTGATCTTCACTAATATTACCAGAGCTTTGTTTTGCTGTGAAGAATTCTACCTCCTCCGTTTCATGTCACATAATGAAAAAATATAACAGCTGCCTAAAACAACTCGTTCAAGCTTATACAATTTAGACGGAAAGGAATATTGCGAAAAGCAGATGTAATGACTGTTATAATGTGGATTTACAGGGGCTGTGGCTTTCTGCTCTTTTCCTTTTTTTTTTTAGATCTGACGTTCTTGGTGATATCTCACAGAAATGGCCTGTATTCTGTGTAGGGTTGTGCCCATGTGATATACTGTATGCTTGATCTGCGGTTTCATTCTAAAGTGTTAGTAGTGCTGCTCTGCCTTTGTAAATGCCCGCTGTAAATCAGCATTGCTGCGGTGAAAGTGTCTTATTAAGGGATTTTATATGGTGGCATGCAGCAATCACAGCTCTCATCAGTGGTCACGCAGTTACAGGATACACCTTTCTCTCTTTTCATCTCCTTGTTCTTTTTTTCCTTACCCTTCCCTCATATCTCCTTTCTTCAAAGACATCAGAGGTAGAGACGAAACGTGTGCAGTGCTCCATACATGCATATAGACAGGGTCAACGCTGCAGGGGTCTCTTCCCACACTTCAAACTATAAAATATTCCCTTTTTTTTTTTTAAATGCAACATTTGGAAATAAATTCCTTAGTAAATTAGGTAACACGTTTGAATAGGTAACACTTGTTAATTATTAACTATTAATTTTCTTTCAATAAATTCTTAATTTTATAAATAGTAAGATAGTTGTTAATTTTAGGTATTGGGTAGGATGTAGAATAAAGCATTAATATGTGCTTAATTAGCACTAATAAATGGGTTATATTCTAGTAATATGCATGCTAATAAGAAACTAATACTGTAGGTGTAACCGTAAAATAGTGTTACCGTTAATTAAAATCACATGCAAAAACAAAAATTATTTACTCTGAGCTTGTGGACCTTGGCATGTGCGATATAGGAGGTTGTATGGCGGTGTGTGCAGATGCTGCTCTTATATTTGGGTCAGTTTCATTGTATCACACCCCCTCTGTTCTGCTTATCCCTCTGGTTGAAAATAAATGTTGACCTACTGTAGTAGGTATCTTTTTCCAAACTATTTCCTGTACTGCCCCCTCTCTCTTTAGTTACTTTCTGTCTGTATACTATATAAACAGGATAAGTAGTCTCATTATTAGAATCATTCATCATTTTTTGGGAATACTTTATCACGGGGCATGCCTATTAGTAACATGTTTATAAGTTACTTGCAAAGCACACATTCTGTATTATGATATTCTACATCAATAATTTCACCTAATAACTACACCTTAAAACTACCTTACTAACTATTAATAAGTAGCAAATTAGGAGTTTGAGGCATGGTTTGTTAATGGTTTGTTAAAGTCTGCATGAACTGGAAGTTTGCGACCG
The DNA here is from genome assembly GCA_032361065.1 of Enteromius trimaculatus. Lineage (NCBI taxonomy): Eukaryota > Metazoa > Chordata > Actinopteri > Cypriniformes > Cyprinidae > Enteromius > Enteromius trimaculatus. The sequence continues at coordinate 7,338,499 of JAUMHP010000062.1, read as the reverse complement.
ATTTTACTCCCGAAAACCGAGGGCGTGGCTTTTATTATACTGAGAATCGATCGACTGTAGTAAAGTTAGCGTTTCATTTAGAAATGAACACTAGCCACATTTCCATTGCCATCTAAATGCGCAAATAAAATTGCGAATTGAAATTGCAAAAGGGAAAAGTGTCAATTTCGCAAAAAAAACCCAAATATGGCAAAAAAAAGTTTACGCTCACGAGGTGGTTTTTCAGGCAATTTGGGGAAAAAAGGGATTATTCGCAAAACTGCAATGGAAATGTTTTTTTTTGCATTTAAAGTTTACATGGGGTATGTAAAAAGACATGATCATTGAGAGAGCCAAGCGATTCTGTTTTAGACGCATAACATTGGTTAATGGAATCACCATCAATTCGCGATACTTTATCTACATTTATGAAATGTCCCCAGAGTTTTGTGCAAATCTTTCGGTTCGGTACGCATAACTGAACGATTCAGACTAATACTTTTATATTTGGGGAAAAAAAGGAGAATAAAGTGCGTGAAATATTATGTTTTCAGTGCTACGCTCAACAAGGCAGCCCAAACGACGGGACAGGCAGTTTGCTGTCTGTCCCTCCCACCCCCAAACAGACGAAAACTAGAAACACACACATTACAAACTATCCCCGCGGCATTCAGGTATGCATTTCCAACAGATTCGAACAGGGCAAAACAATCCATCAGTAACCGCACATTTAATGGTACGTAACGGTACATTTGTAGCCGCGGATTTTAATGCGGGTTTTAAGAAAATGCTAAATGTTATTGAGCCCTCCTAGAACTCCTAGCAAAGAACAGAAAGATTGTGACTTACTTTAGCTGAAGCACAACAGTGGCCCGTGTGTTGAAGACACGATCTGTGCTGTCTGAAGAAAATGTGGACACTCTCATCTTTCTGAACTTAACAAAAAAATTTTTATTTTCTTTCTATTGGTTTATAACTACTACATTTCATTTTTTATAAGGAGCATTTGGTTTTGGTTATAAAGGATGTTTTGTTTTATTTGCTGCTAAGAAGAAACCCCAGAAGATATGTGAAGTATAGATCCATTGTTGTTCAAAGTAAAAAAAAAACTAAACAAAACCAAGATCATAGTTTTATGTTAGTTTTAATAAATAAAAGTGAAAAAAAAAAAAAAAATCAAAGAAATTCTTTTTTTTTTTGCTGTATCGAAAACATACTGATCCGTGACACCACCATGATTTTTATCTAATAATTTTTTATCCCTAATATATATATATATACCACAGCTGTACATTTTATTTTACTTTATTATAATTGCTATTTTTTGTGAAGATCATCCTGACACAGACCCCAAGTGTAGACTTTCCTGAGTTACACACTCTGTTGCCCTCTACAAAGTTAGTAGTGTTTTTGCCTCAGTACTTAAAAAGGGGCAAGAATAGCTTCCCTTGCCAGGCTTTCCCTGGTGCTGCTGTACTTTCTCTTGTTCCAGTGCTCTGGGTTTGCTCTTAGCTTTCTGAAGTGCACATATACAAGCACAGAACTCCTCAGTCAGAATTCAGTTTTTTTTTTTTTTTTTTAAATGAGTTATTCCCTTTGATCAGAAAAACCAGCTGAGCCCAGTGCCTCCGAACTCCACAAAGTTCTTGTTTTTATGAACTAATGAGATTTGATAACTCTTGTTTTTTTTCCCCCCTCTCCCTTTCATTTCCATTCTGAATATTTCCTATAGCTAATGATTAGGGTAAGAACACAACCAATGATGTGCTTGTACTCGTGTCTTCTAACGTGAATGCTCTACGGTAACTGAGCGTTGGTATTATGTAAGTCCGTGCTACAGTAAATGACTTCTCTAGTGATGGCATTGAATATGCACACATAAGTGACTATTGAATTAGTCTAAATCTGTAGAAAAGTGGACATCTCCATAATTCATGTCATCGTCTCTCCCCAGAGAAGATGTAGCGAAGTCTCTAATATCAGTATCACAGCCTCCAGTCGCCTGCCCACTAAAATAGTCTCATTTAAACAGAATCTTGCCTGTCTTAAAAAGGAAAATGACAGATGCTGCATGCATGAGCACGGCGCAGTGCGCAAAGCTGAACCTTGCATATGTATTTTGAAGAATATTACGCTGATTATAGTGTAATGATGATCAGGATGGTGAAGCCGGTGATTATGATTATAATGAGAATCACGATGACGGTTAGTAAGATAATGATTCTCATTGCAGTCAGATCATCGCAGGGCTGTTATTAATTGCAAAGTACTTTACACGTCAACATTAAAAATTGCCCGCTGGCTATTGTGCCACTCCATTTGATTGAAATCTGGCAGGGAGGGCACTCATGATGAATGGATCTTTGCTCATTTTTCTTGGTTGTATCTTATGAGATGTCTTCTATAGATAGGAAAAGTATTCAGCTGTTCTGTAGCTTCTTGTAAAAGAAAAATGTTTAGGACTAGAATCAAATGAATAGTTAATTAATAAACATTTGCTGGTAATTTTGCCATCCAGATGATGTGCCTTTTCTTCAGTTGAACAACAATATGATTTTAACTGAATCCATGGTGCCTGGCGTTTCATAAAAAGAAAGCCAGTTTAGCTTAATTTGAATAGCTAAAATAAAGTTGAATATACAAATTTACAAAAATAAGCTTTTAACATATTTTTTTAATTAATGTAATTTATTACTATACTAAAATAAATTGATTGTAACCACTTATCTTAAAAAGTTATATTTTCTTAAGTGTGAGGGGAATTTTTGGTTAAACTCTTCCTTTTCAAGAAATGTATTTGATTTAAATATAAAAATGGACTTGAATTTGGATTACAATATTACCATAAACTACTGTAATAAGCTTAATATGCTGCATTACTGTATGTCAGTCATACAAAAAGGAAGCAGACACAATTTTAAAATAGTACTAATAAATCAATTGTTTTAAATATACAATAACCAGCTTATATATTTATCATTCATAAATCAATTTTTTTCTCAATCTGATACATTTTGACAAATTCAGTATTGCTTATTCCACATTTAGAAATGTTTGCCATTTTTGTATTTTTTTAACGCAATACTTTTAATTGTTTTCATAATCACCAGAGTTATGCTTATTGTGACCAGTTTAAATAAAATCATTTTGAAAATATCATTTAAATAAAAACAAAAACATGAAAATAGTTCATAATAAACTTTACCGTAATTACTTTGTGTATAAATCTTACCTGTTTCTTGCCTTTTTAATGCCTGAGAAATGTCCATCACGTGGATCACATGTATGGGCGTATATTATGCAATTTAAATACATAAATCTTAAATGTAGGCCTAAGTGTAGACCTTATGATACCAATTTTATTTCATGTATTATCAATCATACTGAGAGGTTACCAGACGTTTGTCATGGGTTATGGCAGGTCAGTTTTAGCTGTGGTATTTGCTCATGTCTGAATAGTTGATTATTAGGTTAACACCCAGAGAAGGGAGAAGGTGTGAGAGTGTATGTTTAACCTTTAGAAAGGGGCTTCTTACAAAGCAGAACTGATCTCCTACTCATCCTCATTATGGCGGCTGTGGAGCTGCACTCATGACTAATTCATACAGAGCGGACCGCTAGAGCTCACTGGGGCCAGAACCTCACTGAACGCTGGGAAGGCTCAATGACTTCATCATAGCTGGATGAGGAGACAAGATGTCAGTTCCCTGAAACTCCCTCCCTTCCTTTCCCTCCTCTGCTCAAATGGAGTTTCGAATCCTTTCACAAACACACTAAATTTGAGAGTGAGAATCAGTATTTCATGGATGTTGGATTTTGGCCCCAAGCAATGTGTGCCACTTTCTTGAATATTTCATTTCATAATAGTGAGAGCTGTCTAGAAGAACCTTTGTATAGACTATATATTTATGTCTTCTCCTAAAAGCATTTTTTTCTTATTTAATCATTCCATACATTTACCTATACCTCTCAGTCAGTGCCAAAGCAGAACATTTTAAATAATAGAAAAAGTTTGAAATATCACTGTAGATCTTTTAGCATGATTTAAATTGGCCAATTATTGCAGTGATGCACTTTTAAACTCAAAGCAATCGATATGTGGGTAAAAAAAAAAAAACTGACTCGCCAATAAGTAGCTTCTCCTTCCTTATTATTGCTTGTTTGTCTATTATGAGTTTTGACAGTTTTGTGAGCAGAAAGACTTGACAGCTAATTATTTATAAACGAAGTCCAGAATGAAACCTTTCAGAAGAAATGGATCACAATTTGACTATCATTGGGGCTCAACAAGCATGACATAAAAGTGAAAGATGGCATCATTTGTACACATTTTTAATGAGAAGACCATTGGAGACCAGGAATGGAAACATCTTTATTGTTTGTAAAATGTAGGGAAGAATGCGATGATATTCCGTTATTGCAGATTTGCATTGAGTTGCAATGAGTTTGCATTATGCAGTTTGAGAAATCTAGAATCTGTGTTTGCCAATTATAATTGAATCTGCATTGATGTTCAGTTGAGACACACATACCCATGTTAAGGAATTGCAACTGTGACACATCTTGGATGAAATGTCTTAAAGGGATAGTTCACCAAAAAAATCACTCACCTTTCAAGCATCCTAGGTGTATGTGACTTCAGGCGAATCCAATCAGAGTTACAAAAAAAAATTGAAAAATTGAAATAATGGCACGTGTTATAGATATTAGATATTTAGAGATACAGGGGTGATTTTATTGTGTGAGGGATGTCTTATTATGAATATGCACATGTTATTTTGCGTCTGAAAATATAGAAATATTAGGCTGAAATATAGAAATATTACTAGAAAATAGTTTTTTTATTCTAATACATTGTATAATGACAGCAAAGCTACATTTTGAGCATCGTTATTCCAGTCTACAGTGTCACATAATTATTGGAAAATCATACTAATGTGCTGATTTGGTGCTCAAAAAACATTTTTTACTACAGTATGTTGAAAACATTTGTAATGCTTAATAAACTGTCAAACTGCGTTTTTAAGCACCCACTGATGAATAGAAAATTCAGAAAGAATAGCATTTATATAAAATATCAATCTTTTGTAACATTATGGAATAATGTTTGTTAATGACTATACTGTAATACATTCTTGTTAAATTAATGTAACAATTCTTTAAGAAAATCTTGCTGACCTAAACTTTTGAATATTACTATCCTTGTAGTATATATAGGACAGTAGTCCCTATAAAATTGGGTTGTTTAAAAAGCTATTTAGCCTAAATGAAATGGACAAGAATCCACATGTTTTTTGGCTCTGTGGAACGTTTGATGGTTTGTGTGGTGACATGTGCTCATGCTAGCCCAGATTGCATCTTTTATAGTTATCACGCTCTCTTAACCTTTAAGGCAATGCGCCCAGAGCAGATTGCCTATAAACTGGGATGGGGCTTGGGAAATTGAGAGAGATCTAATATAAGATGCATAGTAGCATATCAGGAGCAAGTTAATTTAGGAAAATAAAATGGGCAATACAAACAAGCGAAGTGACCTGTCTGCATTTCTTGCTGAATGTATCTGGGTATAAATGGGCTTGTATAGTCAGCATTGGTCCAGGTTTTTGACAGTGCAAGAAAGTTTTTCTTTTGCTGTCACAACTAGACTCGCTTCATGACCTTCATTTAGCTTTGGTTTTTGTTTTCAATCTGAAACAAAACCTTTCGCTGTCTAATGGGAACAGACCGGTGACCCACCGCTTGTGAACCACTGCCTTATTTCCACAATTACCCAGTCTGTTATTTTTTTTATTGAATAATTTTGCATCTCCCTGTAAATCCAGCTGCGATCAGCAGCAATCACACCTTTAATAAAGTTGTTAGTGGAGCTCAAAGCACTAATTGCCCTCCTCACATGCTGCCGTGTGATCGCACTAACCCAGACTAACAGTATTTATGGGCCCATCTGCTGCTGTCTCCTCAGTCCTGCCTGAATCGCTCCTTCACGCCTACGCAGGCTCTCGCCATTGTTTGACTCGACCCGTCGTGGCCAGACTTTTAGAGGGCATCACGCCTCAGATCTTGCACAAAATGAGATCGATGTATGTTGGACAGAAAGGTCAGGCTGAGGATGGCACACTAGCTCCATGCCTAGATTATTTTTTGCCTCCTGACTTATTTTATTCAGTTTTTTGTGTATTCAAGGTTTTTTTTCTGTTTTTTTCAAGATGACAAATAAGTTCAGATCATTCATGGTATTAGATTTAT
>JAUMHP010000062.1:7280966-7331386 GCA_032361065.1 Enteromius trimaculatus | reverse complement strand
TATATATAATTTATTTCTCAGTTATTTTATTTTATAAGTGTTTCTCTTCAATGCTAGTTACAAAGCCATTAAAAAGTTTGGGCTTAGTTAAGATATTTAATGTGTTTTAATGAAGTCTACTAATCAAGGCTGTATTTATTTGATCAAAAATACAGAAAAAACTGTAATATTATTAAATAGTATTTATTAAATATAGTTTAAAATATTATTATTTCTGTGACTGAAGTCTGCCATTACTTCAGTCTACAGTGTGACATGATAAAAAAGTGAAAAGAAATTATATGCATTTAAAATAGAATTAAATGCATCTTTGGTGAATAAAAGTTTATATTAAAAATAAATGCAATTACTGAGCCCAAACTTTTGAATCATAATGTATTATGAGATATAATTGACATTAATATTGTAACATTAACACTGATTCAATGCTTTCAGTCTTTTATCTGCTCTAATTTTACTTTGTTATTTCAGGACTGTTATTCTGTTCGATTGCAGAGAGCTTATTAAAGCTAAGCGAAGTTGACCATTCACGCATGTTACCATGCTTTACCACGTATTTACTCGTATTTTGAGGTTCTTGAATGTCATCTGGAAGGATAATGGTTATGCTTTGAAGATTACATGCGCACACACACCTGCTTGCACTTTACACACAGGTGACAGATGTTGTGGCTGAATGTTCCTAATGAAAAACTCTTCTCACTCCTCCTTATTGCTCCCTCTCCTCTTTTCCTTCCTCTCTTCATTTCTCTTTCTGGCTCCGTCGTTCCTTTTACACCATGACTCTGGCACAGCAATCTTCCAAATTGATTCTATTTTCTGCCTAATTTGGCAAATGTTTTGTCTCGGTAGAACTGGAGTGTAGAGTGAACTTGGGGGTGGGTGTCAAATTGTAGGGCTGTGTACCATGATGAGTGTGCTTTCCAGATTCACTCAAAACTGTATAATTAGATTTTGCTTGTGAATGGAATTATTTAAGATGCATAGTAGTATAACCTGGTTTCATCAGAATTCTGTTAAGTGTAATACAACAATTGGTTCCCGGTCCTCTTAATTTGGTCCCTGCTGGACTTTTAGTAACTGCACTTTAGTAATGCACTTTTGACACTCTCACCGTTTTATTTAATTTGGCCATTAACTGTTTCTAAAAGCAGATGGAGTTGTAATTGTAACTAATTTCTTAAAAAACACTATAATTTTTATCCCATGGACTATCACATGATGTGTTTAATAACATAATGTACTGTAATAGGATTACATTTTGGTGCTCATTTTACTTTTACTTTCTTTACTTTCTTGTACCATAGTTATTTTTGGCTTGAGTTTACACATGTATGGCTTGTTTGGAAATTATCTATAAAATTGGTTAAACTTTAGACATTCTACTAACTACACTAAAAATGATCCATTGGATGAAATCAATTTAATTAAAAGCAGGATTTCCATCCAATAAATATGTGTAGCCCCAAACTCATAAAAAAGAAATGAATGCGATGAAATTTAATTGAGTTTGGTCAACTCAATTTGATCAAATATAGTTTTAATGAAAATGATCAATTTTATGCTAGTTGAACTCAAACTAATGCCTTCTATGCTGAAAAAAAAGTTGTTTGATTTACTTAACCTCAGGTATTAGCCAACTTGTTATGCATAACATAAGATGGTTTTGATACATCCACTGCATGCCCAAAGTATTTTTATTATTATTATTAAACCAATTTTGATTCACGTTAGCAGTTCACTAAGCACATGCTCTACACTTTACCACAATGGTAACTCCCAAAAACACTAACATAGAAGGTCTTTTAAATACAAACATAAAAGAGCATTAAACATTAACACATCTCCTAGGTTTATCATCTTAATAAAAATGCCTAAAATAACATTTTATTTTAAGATTTTCTCTCCTTATCCTGCCGTTTGCAAAGCATGATGGGAAGGGGAAATCCACTTCCTAGTTTCACAAGTTAAATCATTCTTTCAAAATGAAAATATTGAGTTGAAACAAAACAGAACTTGTTTAGGTCAGTTTAACACAATGCAGTTGTTTAAATATGGAACCAAACATAATTGTGTTAAATTAAAATATTTTTTTAAATAAACTGAACAGTGTTGGGGAATCACTGTTTTGAGTGTATAAGTAACTTTGAAACTACATGTTAACTAATTCTTAGTCATTTGGAACTACTTGTCTACTAACTCTGAGTAGATTGTTAAGTCCATATAATGGCAGTATATGGCGATCACCATCAAGCTTTTTAAAATAACACAAAGGTATCACACATGTGCTGTATATTCCAAGTGTTTTGTGGGGTATCTGATAGGGTTTGGTGAAAAACAAACAAAAATGTATCATTATTTAAGAAACATCGTGACTTGAGACTCTGTTAAGACATAAGGATATAACAGGCAGTAGTTCATTCTGACTTGCCCAGGAAAAGCACACAAGTTGTGAGAAATCAAGACTGTCAAGAAAACGATACCTTGAAATTCCCAAAAAAGTAAGTGACTAGGTTGAATATCTCCGTATCAGAACTCTGTTTGTCGTGACAGTCAAAATGACAGTTGACAGATGTATGCAATATCTTGTTGCAAATGGTATTTACCTCAGAGAAGAAAGTAGATGGATTTTATCTCATGTTGTGTTTTTATTAATCAAAATTTTTTACAACTCATGTGCTTTTCCTGTGTGAGTCTTAGTGAACTGCTACGCTAATAAAGTCTCATGAACAGTGGACATTGTTAAATATAGTCACATTTTTGTTTGTTTTTCAACAAACCCTATTCAATACACAGGCCGCTTATATTGTAATATTTTTGCATCTTTTATGCCAAATTGCTGCCATAATATGGACAAATATGTGCTAAACATAAAAAAAATCCTTTTGCTGTCTGAAAACGAAAGAACATCATAAGGCATTAGAACAACACAAGGGTGAATAAATGATGACTTAATGTTCATTTTTGGATGAATAATCCTTTTCTGGGGCAGTAATTATGTATAATTTACTGCTATTTCTATAGTAAATACAAGTGAAGTACTGTATAACGGATGCATTACAATGCTACCACTTTTATTTATTTATTTATTTATTTTAACCAAACTATTATATAAAGGCTAGATCACACATTCTTGCAGTTCTATTGAATATTTGTTGCCGAAAACCTTATTGAGTCTCCCAACATTCTTTGTTGTCCCACCCTGAAGAAGACCCTGCCTGTGGGCGATTCACAGCCGCTCTAATATTAAATACACCAGCACATTTGCTCCTGTGGTACTGCATCGCTATCAGTTAGATGTGGGTAGAGGCCAGATAGAGCAGCCTCATGAATGGCAAGTTTGAAACTTGTTGTTGGAAAATGGGTAAAATGAACCCTGCGGGTGGTTTGTGCATTTCCATTTTTGCTCAAAATATCCCTTAGTGGGCAAATTAGAATAATGCACATAATTCTAGGATCGACTAAAAGACAAATCTCTCTGGGAAGCCCTCAGCAGGAAGAGACCTCGGTGCTCCGGCAGCCAGTGATTTGTGCACTGACAGCTGTAGCTGAATGGCTCAGTAGAGAGGAAGTGCGGAGTCCCTGTAGTCAGAAAAAGGGAGCGTGAGATGAGGAGGAGGTCTCCCTATATGATTCCACCCTAAAATAGAAGGGGTCAAACCACAGCTTTTACCACAGCTGGGCACCTCCAATTAGACATGCTGCCAAACTGACATTAATTCTCTGCATTTCATCTTTAGACAAGATCTCAGGCTTCGTGAGGTACCTGAGCTGGAACAAAGATGAGTGTTTATGTGTGTGTAAGTGGTAAATCACCACAAAATGCTTTTTCTCAGCATCTTGTCTCCATAAGGAACACATCGTCTCTCAATATGGATATAATAAGATGTGTAACTGCTTTCATAGCTGGGCTAAATATTAGCATCCTCCCCCAGGCTGACATTTGCTTTTAGTATGAATCATACACTGGCTGCTCTTTTCTTTCATTGTTTCTCAAAAAAGATAAATGACTCTTCCATTATGCTGCCGTAGTGGAAGTAATACACATCTGCAAAGGTACACAAGTCTAATAGACATTACAGTAATGCCCAAATAAATAGACTGGTGACTTAGTGCGTCCCACCGACACTCGCAAATTGTTATAAATGATTCTCAGTGCTACATTAATTAAAGTAGATTAATGGATTTGTTTTTAATTTCCCCATACTTCCTGTTTACTTGATATTACCTTTTGACCGGGACTTACAGCCACAGTTTGTGGCTACTGTAAGTGAACTACATAGCAACACCTTATATGGCAAAGTGCACCAATCAGAACACTTTAGCTTTGTGCTAAACCACACTTTATAGCAGCCACACAGATCACCCTAATAATCGCAACCCATTTAGAACACCTTAGCGACCCTCTAGAAATGCCCTGCGGAAAACTTGGGCATCACAACGGAGTAAAACACATTAAAATCTAGGTTGTAGACATGGTTAATAACTAGAGCGAGTGAACTGCAGGTGAAGTTTTATTACACATTTTTCAACACTCGTTTCTTTTCTGAGTATGCTGTTTTGTTTGATTGGGCTAATTCCAGAATTTCTTGGCATGTTGCCGTAAGCTTTCATTTTAATTGAGGTTGGTGTTATTTTTGTCAAGAAAGAGTTTTAAGTGAGCTGGATTTCCTCAAACACTTTTTCATGGTATTAATTTGCGATTATTGAGGGGGAAGTGATTGCTCTTTAGAGGATGATTTGTTGCCATAAATATGTATGCTAATGAGACCGCCTCTATGGGATTATGATATCTTTAACACACCGTCAGTTTGTCATTTTGATTTCCTTAAGTTAAGGCCATAAAACCGCTCTCGTGTGTCTGTTTGTGCATATGTTCATCATTCTGTGTGTCTTAATATGATTGTGGCAGCTTCTTTGAAAGATCCCTCTGATTAATATGTTTAGAGAATTTCAAGGTTTAACCATAAATAAGATTTGCATAAAGCAGTTGCTATCGAGCTAATTTGTAAAGAGAATTAAATTAAACTTTATAAAGCATCAACATCCTATATTCATGAATGCGCCAAACCAGACTGAACTCATACGGAGCACAGGCTATTAAAGATAATGGCTATGAGTGAAACTGTAATGGCCTGCTGCTTGTGACTAAGCCTTATTTGTTATTCCGCTCACTCTCATCTTCACCACCCAAGTCCATCTAATGTGATTTTTACAGTCATTCCGCTTTTGACATGTCTGTTCTCCCAGTGCACTATGGGAAAGTGTCGGTACCCTTTCGTTGTTGTTCTGGATCATGGATCAAAAGAGATGTTTGGTTATGTGTGGTCTTGATGCAAAAGTAGGTTACTTTTGGTATGAAACTAAATTTGAGTTTGTATACCTTTTTGTATCTCTGTAATGTATTGTGGCAGATTAGTATAGTGTCTCAGTGCCTTAAGTAGCACGTGAACCAATCACCTTTACATATTTACTTCAAACACTAAATAAACATTAATGAACATCAGAAATGATCGTTTCAATGATGCAAAGACATTATAAGTGCACACCGTTTTTCAAGTTAAAGTCCACCTGATGTTAATCTCTTCTCTTTTTGGTTTATTTGATGGACAAAAATGGCAAATTCTGCATTGTGATTGGACAAATCACCTATCAATCAAACTCTCTGTGATGGCTCAATCGTGATAAGAGACCTTTGAAGTACAGTATTCACTGCCATTCAAAAGATTCTTTTTAAAACCAATTCAGTTTTATTCAGCAAGGACACATCGATCAAAAGAAACAGTTAAGGCATTTAAAAAGAGATGTTTCTTGAGTACCGCATCAGCATATTAGAATAATTGCTGATTGATCATGTGACATTGAAGACTGTAGTAATGGATCCTTTAATATCACAGAAAAAAATTATATTTTAAAATATATTTAAATAGAAAACAGTCATTTCAAATTGCAGTAATATTTCACGATATTACTGTTTTTTTGTTTTACTGTATTTTTGATCAAATTAATGCAGCCTTGGTAGACTTAAAAACATTAAAAACCAAAAATGACCATCTCTAATGACAATATACAGTATGCCACTGTTATTGGTTAGTGCCTCCAAGCTGTTGCATGAACAGGACAATTTCTTTGCATTGTGGCAATTTGCTACAGGAATGACTAACTTTTTAAGGCCATTTGAGTTATTTTGGTGTCTGGTTTGCATGCGTGTTGTGTGATTGCACTGACGCTGTGACACCAGTAGTCTGTGAACAGCCTGAGTTTGACACCGTCAGTGTGGCCTCGCAGGTGCAAACGTGCAGTCAGAGTCTAACCTCTCATGAGATCCTGTTACTAAAGCCAGACGTACACACTCTCTGCTCAGCATCCCCAGCGGACTCGCTGCTGTCTGTTCAAGAGACTTAAGCATGCCGCTTTGCTGTGATCAGAGGTCTTGCTTGGGTAATTCGAGCCAGGCTCCTCTGTCCTGCTCTGAAGGAGAAAGTGAAAATAGCATCCCTCTCCTCCTTTCTTGTGTTGATGTCCCTGCAATGCACTTCTAAATACAGTCCCTTGTGTCTATCTGGCTACGGCGCCACGGGAGACCTGATTTATAACAGATGCAGATAATAATGAGACTAACGAGAGCCAAATGACACATCAGATACTCATCACCGTAACCCATGACATTTTATGCATTTTATATTTTTCAGGTCTACATTAGAATCCTGGACAATGAGTGGAATGTGTATCGGCGCTACACTGAGTTCAGGGCGCTGCACAATTACCTGCGGTCGCAATTCCCACTAGTCGACACATTCAATTTCCCACCTAAAAAAGCTATTGGCAATAAGGTATGTACTGCAGGTTTTCTCCGTTATGGCAAATTCTCTTTTTTGCTTGTCCTGGTATTGCTCGACTCACTCAAAAATGCAGGATCAGTAGATTAGTAGATTAACTATGTAACTATGCATTTATTCAAATGTTAATCATATTTTTTTATTATCATTCATTTAATCATTTTTATTTATCTAAATAGTGTATTTATATTTATGTACAGGGCTGTGCATCTTATGGAGTTAAACTCAGATTTTTAGTGGAATTTGTATTGAGGTGAAGAAATAAAAAAAAAAGAGGAAACTGTTGCAGTTGAAAATTAGTCGGTTACATTTTATTTTAAGGTGTACTTGTTGCAGTGTAATAATGCATTTAGGTACTGAGTAATATTAAAGGGTTAGTTCACCCAGAAATTTGTCATTAATTGCTCACCCTCATGTCGTTCCAAACCCATAAGACTTCCGTTCATCTTCGGAACACAAATTAAGATATTTCTGATGATATCAGGGAGCCATCTGACCCTCCATAGAAAGGTCTTATGGGTTTGGAAAGGCACAGTATTTAGTATTGAGTATTTAATGACAGAATTTTCATTTTTGGGTGAACTAACCCTTTAACACTACACACTTTTGACCGTTATTAAAATTTGCAATGTGATACATTGACTGAAATAAAACCCATATTACTATAATACCCTGACTTTTCCTAAATGCGTGTATATTTTATTCTAATTTTAAGTTATTTTATTAAAATGACAAAACACAAAAGAGTTCTGAGTATTTTCCTTGAATGGCCATACAGTAGCAGTCAAATTGACCTTTCGCATTACAAATGGTGCATAATTTCAGCTTTGCGGCTCAATGTAGAATCCCGCAGCTGATGGAATTTACCACTGATTACAGAATCGGCTTTACTAACAAGATGCGCATTACATGTCACGCCACGATCATCGTGCAGCCCTATTCAAATTGTATAGAAAAAAAAATTCACAATATGCTTTATATAGCAACACATTCTGCTGCGTTTTATATTTGATGGCATTTTCACAATGATGAAAATTATTTGCTCTCCTGCTTACCAGACATGAGGCACGCACATTCGGGGGCGATCTAATAGCTCTTACACAATTATATATTACAAAAAATATATATTTTTCAGGTGATGGCATCATAAAATATGACGACAGACATTCCAAACTTCATTGTAAATCCTCGACATTGAAATGGCATTCAGTTTAGTCTAATATGACCGCTATGGCCATTCTAGTAGTTACAGAATTCCAATAGTTCTAGTGTTAATTAACTACATGTACTTACTATATGGTTAGGGTTTGACTGAGGGTTGCTTACATGTAATTATGCATAATTAATTGTTGTTATAATACTAAGTACATCCTTAAAATACAGTGTTACCAGAATTTCTTGTGTGAAAGTTGAAATCCAGATTCAAACCGTTTCTTAAATTCAGAATTCGGCATAAACCTGTACAGCAAAGAAAACAGCATCCAAAGTAGCATGATAAGTTGCACCTATAAACTTTTAATCTGATATGAATGCATTTTCAAAAGATCACAGTTGACAAACCATGTATCGCACACTCAAAAGCTGATTGTTGATTCTGTACACAGCCGGCAGAAAGGCCATAACATTTGAACTTTTAAATGACAGTAATCCAAAAATATGAGAAGAAAACATGTCAGCAGAGCACAAAAAGGCAAAATAATAAGAATGCTACTGAAAAGAGAACCAGAGCCCCTTCAAAAAACCAAACAAATAAAACTCATGGAGAATTTTTAGTTCTTTTCATGGTCATAAAGAAAGTACAGACCGCAGGGGGTTAATAGTAGACAATCACATTCTTAGTAGACAAACACAAGAACCATTTATGAAATGTCAATATTGTTGTTATATTGAAAACAGAATGGTTATTCAAACTCTGATTAAATTACATCACAAAGAACATTCCTTCATTCATAAAACTTCATATTAGTGTGAATTACAAAAAATTAAATAACTGAAGCTGTCTACCCTAAAAAGTAGGGGTTAGAATGCTCAATGTTGCCAAAAATGTGTAAGAAATTTAACGCAACATGAAACGCAATTGACACTTCATTTTTTTCACCTTTCCATTTTATCCACATTAATTGTGCAGGGGCATTTTTTGCCCTTTTTTTTAATCTGGGAAGCATTTTAGTGGCTTTTTTGTTTGCCCGTAGCACCTGTTTTTGACCCTTTGCTGTACTGATAGATAGAATTTTCTGGCTAACTTCAATTCTGTCACCACTGATTTTGCCACTTTGGAGGTGTTGACACTTTTTTCTAGCTTTTCATCTACTAGGCTGCTGTGCAGAGAGTATAAGGGCAAGATTGCCATGTCATGTGGTCCTGCCCTATGCCCCAGTGCCTATCAGCATCATCAGCGGGGCAGCACTGTATGCGATAATGAGGATAGTCCACTCTGACAGCACTCAGATTCCCCACCTGTCCTTTCATTTTCCTCTTCCCACCCCCCCCTTCTGTTCACCCAGGGGCAGATAATTGGCTTGTGGCACTGCTCCCCCCCCCACTGCCTGTGATTTTTGAGGGCATGCCAGGCAGAGCCACTGGCCCCCACGCGGCCCTTCAAAGGTAGACTTTTTAGAGCGTGAAAGACAGACCTGATTTACCAGGACCCAGACAGTCACTGCTAGCCTCCGTCCCACCTCAAGGACGGCCAATCAAAAGAGTCAATCAACCCCAGGGCTGGCGTGAAGACAGCACGCTTTGTACCTGCTCTGAGCACATTAGTTTTGCACTACCAGCAGTCGGTTGTTGGTCTGTACTTCAAAAACGAGTTATTTTTAACCCCGTGCCACGTTTTGCCATCTTGCTCTTAACGTACTACCGAGCAGTGGAAAACAGCTGAGCAATTGTCAATTAAAGAGATGTGTCTGCATCTGTCTTCAAGTAACTCTCTGCTAGGTGATAAGTTCCTGACCTCTCAGGGAAAGCGGGTTTCGTTTATGTGCTGTGTAGAAGCTTTGACACATACACGCGGCTGAGGAACCTCGCTTGCTCACTTTTTTTCAGAGCCGAGAGCTGCTAACTGCCTTCTGCTGAAGTTTTAGTTGAAACTTTGACATGCAAATGCAACTGGAGTGTGGAAACCCTCAGGGCTCGGTTAGAACAAGAAAGCAGGGAGAAAAGTGTGCGTCGCAAGCAGGCTTTTAAAGTTGAAATGGCTGCAAGTGCGGAGGGTTTTGATGGCGACAGGGCTTTTGTTGGTAATCATTGGCCCGTTGAGATTAGCTGTCATGTTATCGTTAATTCCGTTATTGTTTTGCTGGAGCTCGGTGGCGGTCTGTTAAAAACAGGGCTCCGTTCTTTTTCCTTGCGATATGCGCCGCTGCGCACGTATGATATCTGATCTTCCGCAGTGCTGAGCTTAAAGCCGAATCTTTGAGGTAGTCTAAAAGGGCCTGTAGAATGCTTCTTTGTGAATAAATGAAAGGTTAACAGGGTAATTCAGATTTACTGAGTGGCTGCTGCTTAAAAATACAAAGCCTGCATATGAAATATATAAATTAAGAATTTAGAAATTTGTTCATGATGCTTATTAATTTCTTCATTTTAGCAAATAGTGGACACGTTGTACTAATTATATATGATACAGTATGATACTTATATACAATTCATATACAATCATATACAATTATACATCTATATGATTATATATGATGAAATAGGTGAATGGATGTTCAGACAATTTCATAGTAGGCTTATTTAAAAAAAAAACAAAAAAAAAATCAAAATCAAAAATCTTTTATGTGTGTTTTTAGGTAAAAGTGTTTAATTTGATATAATTAAACTAAAATATTTACAAACATTATTCATGGTCATTATCAATTATTAATAGTTTTTAATAAGCTAACTTGAACTTTTCATTAAAAAAAGTGTTGGTTGCCTTACCCCAACCCTATTTATATAAAGTAAAAAATAAATTAAATTAAGTAAGTGTTTTGAAAAAAAATGACATATGGTAATGTCCTCATAAGTCACCAAATACCTATGTCATACCCATGTCATTATACTAATTTGTGCCGTCCTATGTCACAAAAATGCTCACACACACATATATATATATATATAGTAATTTTCTATTTCAACTGTTTCATGAATAAAGTTGCCACAAACATATTAAGCAACACCAAATTTAAATGCACCACTCAGCTTTGCCTCAGGCCTGAGTCTCTGCCACTAGCTACACTGAGAAGAGTAATGATGAGAAAATGCAAATAATGCCTCGATTGAGGAAACTTGCACCCCTTTGAAAGCAAGCGCAAACTTCTGATCATCTGCACTTGCTGGATGAAATGAAGGACTGGCCTTGTCTAATCTGCATCATGGAGTCTCGTTTCTAGTCTCATCATTTATCTTGAGACAGCAGCTTGTGTAATTACAGTACCCTCCCAGACCTTTCATGAGCCTCGCTCAAACTAGGCCTGCTCTTGTGTCTCTTCTGACAAGTTCTTGTCGCTGTGTTTTTCATCTCTGAGTGAATCAAATAGATTTTAAACTTTGGTGATTGCAAAAAAACCCAACCATGCAATGTTAAAGAATCTCGATTATCACACGTTTTTTGGCCCTTTTCATCATCCACCAGGCATAAAAGTCTGACACCTTAAAAAAAAAGGTAATAGCACAAAAATATAAAAGCAAAAGCTTCCATACAGTGTGTACAATATCCTTCTTTCTCTTCTTTGATTGTCGTGAAGCTCTGTGTTTTGAATGGAATATGAATTTGGTGTCTTGTTGTGTCCATGACTCCATCTGCTTGGGCCATGTCAGGCCCCTTGCTGCTCAACCATACTGACAGCTCCTAAACAGCTGATTTGTCAGTGGCTTGCCAGGGCAAACACGCTAAATGCTCCCCAGCCTACCCGTCAAATGTGCCCTGAATACCAAGCAGAGCCATGCTGAACCCAGCCAACCACAGGAAGAATGATGACATCAAAGAGAGGCGACTTGTCAGCACTCCAGTCAAACTGTCACCTCATAAGCTCCTCAGCTCTGTTTTGATTTTTTTTAAAGCAGTTTTTATGACTGAGGGTTTTTTTTTCTTTATTTTTTTATCAGGATCACATTTAGCACATTTACAGGCTCCATTTTGCTTTTTTTTTTTTTCTTGTTCACGCTTCAGAGCTTTAAAGGGGAGTAAGTCTTAAGGGAGCTGTCTTAGACAGTAATTGAGAGATCATTTGAAGTAGCCAGTGTTATCCTGTTAAAAACTCTGAGAGCAGAGTTAGAATAGGTAGACTTTCACAGGCAGTATGTGAAAGGTGACAGGATCTTCTAGTGGTGAAAGTACAGACCTCGAGCAGACATGCATTCAAATCAGTTCTCCCAAACTGTTCACTGAGCTTATGAGTAAATTTGATGTTTGAAATCTCCCATGAAATCTGAAAACAACTGTACAATAATGGTTGATTCATTTGCTCAAATAGCATTATAAAAAGCTTTCTCACATGTGCAGTCTTAGGCACACATCTCTGAACTATTTCTATAGCAAGCGTAACTTCTATCGGCAGATGCTGGGATGCGCTGGCTTTACAGATCAGTGATTGGCGATTTTATTCTGAAGGCGGGGCTTCCTGCGACTGATTGGCCATGTTAAGTGTTGCGTTTTGTCCTCATTCAGAACTATACACGTCTTGGCTATTCTATAGTCTTTGAAAATATCTTAGTAGTGACTGTCTTAAGTTGATATCTATATGACAGAAATGTATGGTAAAAATCGAGCAGTTAGTAAATGTCATGTATTCAAACAGACAGTGAAAGCTATTAACAGCAATGATTATATGTTGCGATCAAATTTCTAGCTAAATTGGGTTGTTTTGCAATAAAAATTAAAGGGTTGGTTCACCCTAAAATTAAAATTCTGCCATTACCGATCACCCTAATAAGAGTTGTTTACAGTTTATTAGTTACAGCATATTCATAGTGTCACAAAACTGTTGTGCCACTTTGACTGTTATACTGATTTATTTACTGTTATTTACTGGGAACATTTCGGTTGTGTTGCTGTCCATGGAGGGTCAGCTAGATCTTAGATTTCATCCAAAATATCTTAATTTGTGTTCCGAAGATGAACAAAGGTCTTACAGGTTTGGAACGAAATGAGCGTGAGCAATTAATGACAGAATTTTCATTTTGGGTTGAACTAACCTTTTAAGGTAATTGTATGAAATATAAAAATAAAAATAATAAATAAGTAATAATTAATAATTCCATACTAATATCCTATTATATCTTATAACAATAATCGATAAATATGAATCATTTGCTCACTATTAGCCCGTTAAATATAATGTTGTAAATTTATAATTTGAATAAGTTTACACTTGCTTGTAAATTAAGTCATTTTGTAATAATAATTATATCAATTTAATATAATAAAAGAGTAATGTTTTTGTCATCTTTTTCATTTTTAAGAACATACTCAATTTTATTGAATTAATATATTCTTAATACATTATAAATACAATAATATAAGCTTTGTCTATGCCCCTCACTACAGAGTTGTAGTATTTCTGCGTCTATCTGTGCCTTTTGTTTTTGGTTCAAGATTGTTCTTTTCTGCTCGTTTGAGTTCTCGTCCAAGTGACTGTGTGTTGTTTTGTGTGTGTCTTGTGCGGTAGGTTTGTTTTATCCACTCAGGTTGAGGGGCTGATGGAGGGATTTGGTGAGTCTGTCTGTGGATTGGGTGTCAGTACAGAGATAGTGTGCACATCCTCCCTAGACACGTCCTCACTGTCCCTGCTCTCAGCTGATAGCCTCACAGAAAAAAAGACAATGCCAGTGTGTAATACGGCTAGCTTTATATGCATACTGATAAGTGTATCAATGTATCACTTTTACCTGGGTGTTTTATAGTATATTGACTTTTTTGAGCATACTGTAATAAACTTCCTTGTCACGCGTTAAACCCAGGTCTGTGTATTAAGAACACTGCACTAGAGACTGTTTAATTGAACCATTTATTTATTCTGCCATTATGCTTTAATCTAAAGGTACAGTTGTTACAGTATACTTGTCACAGGGACAGTAACCCTTTCATTGATTGCTGTGTACAAAATTCAAATCTGCAATCTTTAACGTCACTGTTTACCACTACACCATACCACCCCAAAATTACAGTACAAACAAGCCGATTGCAATTTGTCAATGCAAAAACTGATGGAAAAATGTTATACATACACAGACACACGCACAAGAAAACCTTTTTTATGCCAATGTACTGGCACAACAGGGTGCGCATACTTTTTCTAGTAGTGTGAGTGCGAATGAGTGAGCAGAACTGACTGAATGAATGAATAAAAAAGGAGACCACATACAGTATGACATGCACAATAATATTCTAAAGTGAATACGAAATTTGTTATATTTCTTTCATGCTTCCTGTCAGAGTCTCAGAATGTACAGTATAGTACTTTTACGGTACAATGTAACACTTTTGTTTTTTTCGAGGATCGATCAAAAGTGACAGCAGTGACATTCTTGCAAAAGAGTTCGGTTTCAAAATGCAGTTCTTTGAAACTTTCTCACCAAAGATTTAGTCATGGTTTCAAGAAAAATGTTAAAGCAGCATGCTATCATTTACCTTAAATGAAATATTTAAGATAAATGATTTAAAGGGTTTATTTAAAGGGTTACTCCTCCCCAAAGGGAAGATTTTGTCATTAATCACTTCCCACCATGTCATTCCAAACCCATAAAAGCTTTGTACGTCTTTGGAACACAATTTAAGATATTTTGGATGAAAACCGGGAGGCTTGTCAATGTCCCAAGAATATCATTTTGGGGTAGAGTAACCTTAATATGCACCAAATCAGAATATTAGTATTATTTCTTAAGGATCATGTGACATTGAGACTAAAGTAATATTTAAAATTATAATAATATTTCATATTATTACTGTTATTGTTGTATTTTTAACTGTAGATGCAGACATAGGAGGCTTGGTTTGTTTGATGTAAATGTGGTCAAAGTATGAATCTGACATTGGTTATGAATATTAGTCTGATTAATCAGAATAATGAGTTTTAGTATGTACTGTGAGGGGAAAACCGGGAACTCTAGTTGCACTGTTTCTTAGAGGACCTTGCGAACGTCACATTATGAATGAATAACCTTTATCTAGATTATCTGTGCACTCATATTTTGGTCATATTTTTCATCACATCTCTTGTCTCCAGAGGGAACAATTACAGACTTTTGACCATCCCTGTGACCCACATTTACCGTGATTTAAAATGAGCAAATGTTCATGTTTTTTCATGCTTTGGTGGATACAGTGTGATCTTCACAGCAGCTGGGTTGCACAGATGTAGAGAAAGATGATACTGTACCACACAGCCACAGGCCAGAACGAGAGCAGAGATTTAGACGAAACTTTGAGGGAATGCTTAGATGTTGCACAGCCATGTGCCTATATACATTTATCCCAGGATGCTAAAACTATTCAGCTAAAAAGCCCATGCGCTTTTGTCTTATAATTACATTGTATGATATATATATATGCGTTTCATTTTAGTATTATTCATTTTATGTATTATTAGTATTATATTGAAGTTTATTGTGCAATACACAACTTTTAAAGTTGTGCTTTATAAATAAAGAAAGAAAGAAAGAAAGAAAGAAAGAGAAGGAAAGAATAAAGTTTGGAACATGCATAAGCAAGATTTCGTGAATATATGCATGATTAAAAATGTGATGTTCATTGGTGATTCAAGGCAGGGGATTATTTAACATTTAGAAAAAAGTAATTTCGAGGACATTTTTAGCATCTAGCACTTTTCTGCATCTGTAAATTTAACACGTACTACATAACAGAAAACATATTGATAATTGAAAAAAATTGAACTGTAATGTTGTTGTTGTAAAAAAAAAAAAAAACATACCTGAAGAATCTGCAAAAAAATTATCGATATTTCTGTAATGTTGAATGAACATTTTTCTTTCTAAAAAATATTTTAAATAGAAATATTTTGTCTTCAATTATTTTTCTTATCTAATCCAATAATTATATATATATATATATATACACACACTGTAAAAAGAAAACCTTGTGAGGAAACAAATGAATTTGAATTGGAAATGATGTGAAGGCATTATTTTTTTTTTTTTTAATTGAGTGGAAAATGACTGGATTGCATTTTATTTTTGGATGAACTACTTTTTTAATAATTTGGCTCTTTCTAACACAAGATTTTGAGACTTTCCTTTCTGACCCACCTTCTGCTGTGTGCTGAATTATTCACTGACTCTCTGCAGGTTTTCGTACATTCACTGACCCATTTGTTCTCATCATTGGCCTTTCCCAGCACCTGGTTTGAGACATTAGTATCCATATTTTCCTGAGTGCAAGAGTCTGGAAAGTTCTTTATGGTTCGTAACACATGGTCATTATGGTACTGGCTACCTGCATCATACATGATTGATTTCCCACCATTTGGCTTAAAAAAAAGGTGGAGGGAGGCGCAGAAATAAAAGAAAGTCTGTTGTCTCTTCGGGCTTCTTGGGCACAGCTTTAATTGAACTCCACATTATCTTTGCATTAAAGATGACAGCCCCAGGAGGATCTGCCCTGTTCTCATTAATGCAGTGTTTGCCATTTCTGCTTTCACTAGTCAAAGTGAATAAATTATGACTCCTGGATTTTGTATGCATATGCAACATGCCTGATGCGTGTGCCAGTTTTTTCTTGTACCGAACATGTGCAGAGAACACACAGGAAACAGATGTTTTCTCATGACAACTTTCTTAAATAAAAAAAATAAATCAATTTCTGAATTTTAATTAACTTTGAAGTAAGGTAGCCAACAAAATCCAGGACCTTCAAGGACATGTCATTTGAAACCTAAAAAAAGTGAAAAGACAACATTTGAAAAATTGGCTTTGCAAAGCATTGTTTGAAGGTTGTCGAACAGAGAGAATAATACATAGATGGTAATCAGCATGATCGGGCTACATAATAACTATCCAACAGAATAGAGGCAACTTGGGCATCACTACACAGGATTTTCTCTGTCCTCAGATCTTGTCATCTTCTGTACTGAGCTGAATGAGATCTATTCATAACTGACAAATGTTTACAATCGCTTTTCATTTATTCAGACCTTTTCTGCTTTTTCAGCCATACAAGTATACTGATTATTCAGATAAAGCATAAAAATAAGTGTTTCCCTTTAATAAATTCTCTTTTGTGTTCCAGAGTGAGAACATTGTTAAATTGGTGTACAATTCATTCAGTTCCAATTCATCTTTTTGTAGGGTTTCAAGTCTTTATTTTTGTAGCCCTTTATACAAAAGAGCTTATTTAAAATCAGCTTAACAGTATTAAACATGAAAGTAACATAATCAGTGATGCAAAATCCATAAATGAGGCAAGTACATACTTTATTGCTGCAAAGTAGCTCTAACAAGAAAATGGTGTCATCATTCAACTTCAGTCAGTTCAGTGTTGGTTCAGATCAGTTCAATAACTGTGTAAAGTCCAAACAAGTTTAATTCCGTGAATAGCAGCTAAACTGTAGACAGCTGTTACATAAGAGAGTTTATTTTGTTAAAATTGTCAAATTTGAGCCATAAAGGTAGCCTGGTAATGCCAAACTCGGCTTAAAAAAAATATTTTTTCTCATTCAATAGTATATTGCTGAATATTAAATGTATAAAGAAACATGCATGTCAAAAGAAACAGTCACAAAGAGTCCAAATTTCATCCGTTGACAGAAATGGAGAAAAAATACGGATAAAATAATGACAAACATTTAGGCCCACTTTGGCCTTAATCTCCACCATTCTTGTACATAATTAATTACCTTGGATGGATTTGTCTTATAATATGGAAAATAGTTTGGCTGTAATGCTCAAACAACTTGCAAAATAGAAAAAAAAATATTGTGATATGATATTTTTGCCATATTGCCCACCCCTAGGTGCAATCAACTCTGGTGTTTGATTCACAGGATTATATCCTAAATCCTCTGTAATCATTTAGGATAAAACCATCAGGCAGATGCGTAATTGTAAATAACGTCTCACATCACACCTGATTAGTTACTGCAGATATGCCTGGAATGATTGATTAGCTCGGTGTGGTTGTGTACAGTAAATGCAGTTTGTCAAACAGTCGCGGGCAGAGCAGAGATAAACCAGAGTAAATATGTACCATCAGATTTTATTTGTAGGATGAATGAGGTTATTTTCCCATTCGAGCAAGGTAACATACAACCACTTTTACAGCAACCTTCAGTGGGATGGTCAGCGTGATAAATCACCTCTTTCAGTCATAACAGTTTAGTTCTCAGGGAGGATATGATGGCTTGTGCTTCACTATACCAGCTTGAATCAGCCTCACACTTTGTCATTTTGACGACGTGTCTCCTTCATTCAAATCCACGCACGTGTCCATTCAAGCTGCACGTGTGATCGGACAAAAACACAACTCCCCGTGCAGCACCTCCTGGTCCAAACAATAGCCTGTGAAGACAGAGAAGCACTCCAGCAAGTCTTTATTGGCTATAATGGCAGCGTCTGGCAGTGATTTTCTCTGTCTCGCTGCCTGTCGCTGTCAGACACAGACGATCAGCAGAACTGTGCTTTGAGGAATTTGGAGAGCAGCCTGTCGTTTAAGGAATGAAACAAAACTGGCCCAAAGACAGAAGCCTGAGAAAATAATTTGCAGAGAAACACTGTGGGTTTCTTAAGAGATCGCGAAGTGCTTTGTTGGTTTTGTCACGAGTTGTTTGCGTGAATTGCAGACGGGTGTTTGTGTTAACAGATTGTTTAAAGGTCCTACTCGAGCTGCACGCATGAACAGCTTAAAACATCAGTTATTAGATGCACTCGCCATAATACGGTGAGTGCTTGTGCTTGGCTTGTTTATCAAGGGGTTTGGCCCTTAATGGTCCCTCAGTGAAAAGGTGCTTTAGTATCTTGTTATCAGGATAGAATCCTATTAGTAGCATAATACATCCTCAAATCAGGAAAGTGCTAGAAATTGGCCTTTTACTAAGAATACTGAAGGCTTTTCCTTCTCTTATCACTATTTCTTTCGTATCATATATTTAAGCAAGTTTATCCTATTAGAGGTAGTTTTCTGTATTAATTAACCGAAAACTTAACTTAAAGCTAAAAGTTTAGGGTTAGATTATTTTTCTTCTAAATAAAATAAATGATGTGTTACTTATAATATTTAAAAATGCTGTAACTTTTATATTCTTTAAAAAATGGAATCGTGTTTTTTAAAATAAAAAAAACTTATATAAATAGCAAATCTGATTTGTTTATTTTTTATTTAAATATTGATATTAAAAAGAAATGTTACTTCATAAGCATCAAATCATCATATTAAAATGAGTTCTAAAGGATCATGTGACTTTTGAAGACTGGAGTAATGACTGGTGAATATTCTCTTGTCATTGCAGGAATAAATTATACTTTTAAAACCTTAAAAATAAAACCTACATTATTTTACGTAATAATATTTCACAAATTCAAAGCAGCGTTTATGTAATACGTCAAAAGCAAAGAAACCTTCCTAACTTTAAATTGGGTAGCACTTTATTTCGAAAGTCCAATGAAGCAACATCTCCAAGTCACTATATACATGGCTGAGCCGCCACAGATAAATGTCCGCACCTTTAAAAGTTCAGCAAGAGTAATTAATTGCTACAAAGAGATTACAACGAAGCTTGTGTGAACGACATAGTTGAAAATGACGTAGATAAACATCAGATGCAAGTTTTCCAAAGTCATGAAAAGGTAGGCAAATAAATATTACACCATACTGCTGCTGCTGTCGTCGACTTTCTTATTTTCAAAGTGAATTAAAAAAAGGTGCACAATAAATAAGCCTTTGTTTTTAATGTAGCGCATAGGCTATGTGCGAGCGTTGCGTCATGTTTACATTAATCTAAACCCCGCCTCCAGCAGCGCGGGGGTTGTCAGAATCTTCGGAAACAGTATACCGTCACTCGGCCATTTCGAACTACTTCTTGCCCTCAAACGAAAAAACGAAAAAGAACTTCATTGAAAGTATTTTGGGGCTTGTAAAATGCAACTTTCAGTTTCTTATCATATGAATCCAGGGATCCCTGCTTCATCTCCATGTGTTTGAAGACCTAATACACTTAATAGTGAATACCACTTGATGTTATTGTTGTCAAGTGCTCAGAGAGCAAATATTTGTACTTGGTGTCATGGCTGTAACCTTTAAAGAGAGTTCTGAGATGACGTGGGCCGGAGCATTAAATTAGCCCTGGCAGGCACAGCCCTCATGGGTAAGCTAATCTGACACCAGTGATCTCCTCCACATATCCCATATCATAATCAACTTTTATGCCTTTTCATGCCTGTTGGAGATAGATCACTATTAGAACTTCATGCCCCGATGACACACTAATGCTGAAATGCGGGGTGACAGTGGTTTAGATGGCACACAAACGCTTACTCATTTCCTAACGCTCTTTATTATTGTTGGGTGATTGAGCCGTTGGCCTTTGATGAAGTGGGTGACGCCGGAGCATTTAGAGTAGTCCACTTCCCCTCAGCACGTGAGACTTGACTCATGTCATATGCACACACGCATACAGATGCAAGAACTGGAGCATCAGGGCCAATTAATCAGCCATCAAGGGGACATTAATAACATTTCAATCTTTCTCCCGCTGTCCCTTGTTCTATCTCATTTGCTTTTGATGTCACCCCCGCCACAGCGCTGACTTTGATCTGGTTATCCATCAGCTTGAAATGCTGCGTACAGCCGTGTCGCTGATGTTTTGATGCTCTAAATTCAAAGCAAGTCCTGATGGAACAGGTTTTTAGAGGGATATTGTTTAGATGAACTGTATAACCATAGTTAACTTCCCACTTTCATATGGAACAGGAGAAATTCAGCAGGATGTTCATGCTACACTTTTTCGATATGAAATATGCATTCAATACAATTAAGCACAGTTATGTTTTCCAAGGGTTAGAATGACATGAGGGAAAGCATGCTTGGGTGACAACTCAATTTTTTTATTTGTAGCTGAACTGTGTATTTGTATCAATTTATAGGATGCCAAGTTTGTAGAGGAGAGGAGGAAACAGCTGCAGACATACCTGCGCATGGTGATGAATAAACTGATCCAGACACTGCCTGAATTCACTGCCCAGCCCACAAAGGAGACTTTACTGCAGTTACTGCCTTTCTGCCAGTGAGTACAGTATATACACAACACTGACACAGTAATTCACATGCAATAACCATCAGCTGTATGTAATTCAGCTCCATGAACTCTATATGACACTGTATTTTAGTCTCTCAGTGGATGATACATGCCATTTGAGTTGTCACTCAAGTAGGCCAATGCAATCAAACGTTCAAATGCCACAAATGCATGATGAATAAAGAAATGACACACAAGGGGAATTCGGCACGAATGAATAGCATCTACTTAGAGTGCCACATTCACATAACACAAGGAATCAAGCAAAAGGCTGTGAAAGTTTGCTTCGAATGCACTTTGTCCACAACAACATTTTTTTGTTTCTGTAAACATATGTAAGAATTTTAGAAGTTTTCAGAGCTGAATGTTTTTCAGCGTTCCCATTTTTAAACAGCGAAATTATTTCACTTTTTTCACTTGTTACTGAGTTACAAGATAAGAATAATAAGAATATATTACTCAATTTCTACCCAGTATTTTGGAGCTTGGCATGGATTGTAAAAATGTGTATGCATTATAGAAAATGACCAGGGAGTTTTATTTTATTGATTCGGATTTATTTTTCAGGTCTAGAAATTGCATTGCTACCTCATAAATACACAGCGACCTTGGTTTTTCACAGACAAAAAAAAGTTTTTGGGAGGAAGTGTTAAATGTAAAATATATTGAATTTTATTTTATTAGTTTATTTTAATGCTTGGTGCCCTGTTATCATCTTGTGTCCTCCTGTTTGAGAGCCAGGACTATTCCAGTATCACTCCACAATTACGATCGGCTTTTTAAAATGCAGAAAGTACACTCAACTGCGCGCTGTCTGGATATATGCCCCATTATAATCCTGTTCTTCATTATTTGATCATCGTTTGATGAATTACTACTGCCATGATGAGTAGAAAATGTAGGCAAACGTAACTTTTTAATAAACCCTGTTTACCGCCTGCTTTCCGTGGGCGGTAATAGCACAACGTTAATTACGGCAAGCAAATAGCGCTCACTTTTACAAACTTTCCGAAGCCTTATTTACATAGACAGGTGTGTTTGTGCTGAAAAGAATGGCAGTGACTTCATTTCAATACCAAGGCACTTTTTCAGCACCTGGTAAAGCTATATTACGACTCTTAGTGAATATGGCACAGGTTTCTTTGCTGAAATCCCACAAAAGCGTCACCAATCATCTCACAGCTGTTCTTTTACAGGAAATTTGATTTACTTACTGGACCACTCGCATCCTGCATTTTACTGGCCAATTGTCTGTTCTGATTGGCTCATTGATTTATCAGGTCAGACTTCCTTTCACACGCATCTCATTGGTTTATTGTTAGCGCTGGGTCTGGCAGCGTGACGCGATTTCAAACAGGAAATTAATAAAAAAACTATTTTACCCTCACATCAAATTTGATTTAATTAAAAGAGACCCTTGGCACATTGTGAGACGATAATGGCTCTTTGCTTGGCATGACTGGAGATAATTTGAGTGCTAAGGAAAGATGAGTCCAGCTGCTTTTTAGTTGGGCAGAGATCTGGATGTGATGTATGATTAGGCTGCGATGCTTTTGTGAATATATATATATATATATATATATATATATATATACATCACAAAAGCACATGTTCTAGGGCCCCCAGAGTCCTTGATTCTATTCTTTATGTGGTTTGTATTTTTTTTTGTGTAGATGTAGTTCACCATTCATCAGTTAAGTGCTAGTGTTTCTGAACTTGCCGTCTAGGCACTGTTTTTATTCTCAATCAATTTGCCACTGTGATTAACAGTTCTGTTCTTGCGCTCTGAAAGACGCTCTCAGACCTGGAGTAGCTGCTCACATTAAACACATTGGTGATTACATATCCATTCCATGCCAATAAAGCCGCCTCCTGGCAAACAGACAGAGTGGAAAGCTGTCACACAGAGGTTACAGTGAGCTCGCTTTGCCAACAAAGGGAATCCTTTCGTGTTAAAAACGCTCTTGTGTGCCCGCTCCTGGCATCTCCTGACTGTCACTGTCAGTTTTGAGGGGGAATGACGAAAGGTCTTTTAAAAGACATTCTTGTGAAAAGGTTTCTGTGGAACAAAAAGCGTTTTCAGACTTTGAGGGACTTCAGCTTTGAAATGGAAGACGCTTGAGGTCTATACATCTTTACGGTGCAGGGCTGCTTTAAAGAGCTTCCAGCAAAGGTGGTCTCACCCAGAGTCATCGTTTTGGTTTTGATGGAGCTTCACTGGCAGTCTTGACTCACTTGGTGCTCTAGGCAAGATTAGACATGACCAAAGACAAAAACACTTTTTAGCAACTTGAAGTAAGTGTGAGACTAGTGCATGATCATCATCTTCAATATTAGAGGTTATTTTTTGCTGTCACACCATAAGACACATTTATACTTAAACTTTGGTACATTTTTCATTAGTCATTAATGAGAAAGTTCGAAAGAAACGGTAGTCTGATTACGAATTTAATCTAAGCAAAAGTACTTATTTTTTTGGAATCTGATACTTGTGATCCAGATTGCATGCAGTCAGTTAATACCCAGGTCTATACATGATTATTTGCAATGAATTGTATCAAAAAAATATATATATATATATTTACACTGTAAAAAAAAAAAAACTGTAAAATTTACAGTAAAAAATGGCAGCTTTAGTTACCGGAATTTGAACGTAAAAAATAAGGTACAACATTTTAGGTTTTACAGTTTTAAGTTAAATTTACAATTAAATTCCGTAATTTCATTAACTGATGTAATATTAATATACCAACCTATTAAAGTACTGAAATCTGTTTTGTACCTTAAATACACTGATACATTTTTTGAATATTTTGAAAATAAACGCATACACGCATGTGTGTGTATTGATATGCACATAAATATACACACTACACACAATCAAATCAGATGGAACAGGTTTATTGGGCATGGTGCTTCTAGTCTACCCAGGGACTGTTGACTATTCCAGTGTTTTCTTCATTGAGAGGGGCAACATCCAGTAAGACTCGTTTTGGTTGCAATGTGGTATAGCCGTTTCAAAATTTGCTTCATATATATTACCGCCTAAATCCACAACAAGAAGCCTCTCCAACAGAGGTGCAGGGGATAGACAGATAAGGATGGCTTGTTCCATGGCTAAATGAAGAGCTTAATCTCTGTTCTTAGAGGTTATATACTATAAGGACGCTCTTTCAGCAGCTACTGTTTCGACTGCAGATCAGCATCCTGCTGCATGGACCCATTCAATAGTATCTGCGTGAGTGTGTGTGTGTGTATTGCTTTGTGAAGAGCTGAGGATGGAGAGATGGATAGATTTACTAGTGGGGGGCATCGCAGCACCCCACTTACCTGCTTCCAGCTTCTTCCCTGCTGCTCCAGCCTGATTGAAAGCTGCTCAACACTTCATTCTTCCCTTTTTTTTTTAAGCTGTCTCCTTCGCTCTTTCCGCTCGCCCAGCTCTTCTCTTTTCTCTCTCAGCTCTATGCCAATCTGACAGCAGCAATACAGCAGAGGAGAAAGCCGATCATGGAATGTTGCGTGTTGCATAACCCCACTCCTGGCTTACTGTTCAAATTAAATTTCCTTTCAAACCTCTTGAACGTTATTAGTTCTATTTAATCACTACTGCAAGATCAGCCTGCTCTCAGACCAATGGCTTCATAAGTAGCTCCTCCGTCACATATTTTCACAAAGGTGCTTAAGAATTGTTGTTTTTGCTACTTTTTGAGAACAGAGAATGAAATTCATGGTTTCCTCCTGACCTGAAGATTATCCAGTTGCAGAATAAAAAGTATGTGAAATCTGCATAAATTAGTCATAAAATTGGATGCCTTGTGGGATAGGAAGAGTGTGACCGTATCCAATGTGTGTTTTATGCTTCTGTAAGGAATATGGAACCACAGCACAGAGCAAGTCACTTTTTAAAATTAAAACTTTCCAAAAAATGTGCATTTACTGTAATTTTATAAAGTTGGATTTTATATGATTACACATTTAAAATTATTCAATTAGATATTTTTTGTAATTTTATTTTCTTTATTTTACAGTAAGCTCTGTTAGCTCTGCCTCTTGTTGACTCCGGTTAAATTGGTCATTAACTTGTTCCGTATTACATGAATACTTATGTTAAAGCAGACTGTGCTGTTTGTGGTTTGGTTGAAGATCAAAAGTCATTTTAGCAGAAATCCATTGCAAATCCACACAGGTTTTTTTTTTTTTTCCTCCTGCAATTGTAGGTGCGTTCAGTTTGACACAACCATTTATTTGCTGTTCTCTGTGGTTCTATACTTCTAAAATGTCTGGCACTCACTTTAAACATGCATATAAAGCGCAAATCATCACTGTGTGATTTTGATTGGATGCAGCTGCACCCTTTCCATTCCATATGCAGAACGTTTACGATGCCTTGGCTATGTGTTTTAGCCTCAATCACACAAAAACCTTGACTCTCTCAGTGCAGCACTAATACAGTCACACCGCAGACCACTTCTCTTTCACTCATCTGCGGCAGTCTTCCGACATTGCAACTGCCCTCCATCCCACCTGACACCTCCAATTGTAACCCAATGTGGATATTCTTTTTTTATTTTTTACTGCCTAGTTTTTCTTTTCTGCCTGCTTTTAGTTCCCCTGCTCATAATTGACACAATACATATTGAAACAAGTTGATATAGAGAATAAAAGAGAAAAAGTCTCCTTATCTATAAAGGGTTCAGATCAGATTATCATATTTTTCCCACTGGCTTTTGTATTGTTGCAGAAAATAAGCAAAACATTTTCAACTCTCAGCCGTTTTGTAAATTATGATCCTCACGATTGAACACAACTTTTATGAATTTTGAAGCTTAAATAGAATTGGCAGAAGAAAAAAAGGCTATAAATGAACTACACCGCTCTTTCATTCTTTATTTTATATACATTTAAACACAGTGAGGCTAAATGAGTTGATGCGTTTACCTGATTGCCGTCCAACAAACTCTGTAGTCTCATTTTAATTTTTTTTTTTTTAAAAGCAAGTGATAACAACAAACCTTATTTTCAGGCATTTAAAAAAAATGATTTCAGAATGATGGAACCAGAAGGGATAACATGGCAATTTGTTAACTGGTTTTGCCAGATAAAAATAAGACATACCTGAATTGTGTAATATATTCTGCATATTATTCAGTGATATACAGTGGTAATTAAAATTGGTTTAAAAAAAACACACTGGAAATGTCATATTCAATTTTAAAGATTTATTTTGCTTTTGACTGACAGGAAGCAAAGTGGGATACACAGCATGGGCCCTTTGGTAATGCATGCCTCTACCTACATTTCTAGAAAACAAACAAAAAAGTACCTCTACACACAGATTGCAGTTTCCAGTTGAAATGAGATGATGCAGGAAAAATGCAGGAAAAGTTTTACTC
This sequence comes from Enteromius trimaculatus, assembly GCA_032361065.1. Lineage (NCBI taxonomy): Eukaryota > Metazoa > Chordata > Actinopteri > Cypriniformes > Cyprinidae > Enteromius > Enteromius trimaculatus. The sequence goes on along the minus strand of JAUMHP010000062.1, from coordinate 7,304,926 downwards.
CTGTTTACACATAATATGATTTGCAGGTCCACAGTTTTGATGAATAAAGTCAAATTTTTGCATTATTATTTTTGAATTATTATGTTACATGTTCAAAACGATTGTAACATGCTTCAAGATTTGAAAACGGATACTTTTTAACACTGAACTTCATCACATATACAGCTTCATATGCATGAGTTTTCTAATTTAGTTTGCTCGGTAGCTCACCTGATATTGCATTGCACTAAGCTGAAGAAGTGCTCCGAAACAGTATGACCCTGTGAAACTACAGTTGTCAACACTACCATGTAAGTTTAATCCTGGATTTGGTGTAGGGCATATTTTCTACACAACAGAGCATTAACGTTTAGCCACAACAATACGTACCTGAACCAACGTAATAAAGAACACAGAAATACGTGCCTGTATCAACGTAACAAACACTTGCCAGGGTCACGTTTTGAACCTGCGTTTCCTTAACAGGACGTTTTACTTTAAAACCACCTCAAAAACATGCAGTAAGGTACGTAATAACAGTGTTGCTGAAATGTATTTAGTGTAATGAGCTTGGGATGGGGATAGTGATCGGAAAAGCCCTCGAATTAGGATTTGAACTCAAGACGAGATGCATGCATTTTATATTTTACTTTTCTGTTTAATTATGTATTTCTTTGTATTGTTTTATCTTTACTTCTTGATTGTTATTCATAGCACACAGAAGTGTACTGCACAGTTTGCACAGTACATTATTTACATGGTTTATTTATATTTATATGTAGTTTGGGAGCAGGCACCAAGTGAGCCAGGAGAGCCACTGGCTCCTAGACTCCTCCAGCTCATGAGTGACATAGTTGTCATGATATCCAGGCTGGAGTTGACTCTGTACCTTGTGCCACAGCTGTGTATGTATAGCGTCTAACCCTCATCTGCAGCTGATGTCTATACAGCCCTCCCTCAGGACTCACACACTGTCTCTGACACACACACTCAGCCTCCAGGGCTTTCCGCTCGGTGCTCAACTAACAGCCAGCTTTCAATTTGAGTTTGTTAGCCTTGAGTTACGGGTGATGTCAGTGTGCGGCCCGCGAGGATGTGAAAAAAGAGCGTTATTGTGAAGCGCTTGTTTCATTGTTTATTTACCTACAGCGGGGACTCTGACACGAAGGAGCGTTTAGCTATTGTAAATGCGCAGAGAACATGGTTTCCTGCTCCGTTTAAGCATTTAGGTGCCTGGTGGGAACTATCTGTTTTCCGAAGGTATTACAACACAAATGAACACCTGGAGTCAGGCAGGAGAAGAAAGAGCAAAGCGCCCAGGGGGTTTACTGATGTTTGCGTTTGTTCTCTAACAGGGACAGCCCGACGGCTAATGAGAGTGGAGCCAAAACTGCCCGATCAAAAGCCTCCAGCCGCTTCCCCAGACTAGGCCGCAACTCTGGCCGAGAAGCCCGGAACCCTGAACCCCAGAGTGGTGACCTTTAACCTCTGAGCGCAATCCTCAGAGCTCATCAGTATGGATGTATCGAGCCAAGGACCTTCTCTTCTATTATGGATGTACACTCCTACACCGTTGGAGACTAGCTGGATCTTGAAACGATGAACAAAATCTGCAAGAAACTTCAGCGTTTATCGGTTCAGCGGAAGAACTTTTTCAGTTACTATTGTGCCTAGTGATTTATAACAGATGTTGTTTTGGGGAAAAACCAGGATGTCTTTTTGACCAACAGCAGCGACATGAAACTTTTATGAGACTGCTATGAGAATTATCTGGAAATAATTTGCACATCATCATATTATTTGACTGCCACACATGGGACTCAATTTTATTTTTCTGTTTGTATACATTTTGTTACCGTGCTTTGCTATGTATGAGGCACAAAGTTAAATGTAATCGTATTACAACTGCACTAATAATACATATAAAAAACAATCGCTTTCCTCCTTGCTGTTCACAGTAAATCCAAAAAAAACGATTTCGGATTTTATGTCGATGAATGTCTGGTAAGACTAAAAGCGTGAGTTCTTTTCTAGCCCTTGTCATCTGTCCCTGAAAACCTTTCATTGGACATTACCCGGGCTGCCATTATCCTGTATGACCTCAAGAGTACTGTTACACAGAAAGATGGGGCGTATCGTATTGTGTGGACTGAACAGAAGAGAATTTCGTAGCAGGGGAACCTCCGCTGAATGAACACGTGAGAGATCGTTTTGCCCTATTTTAACTACAAGCACAATGATGATTGAGGTTCATTACTAATAAATAGTATTTATGGTTTTAACATGTTATAATATATATGAAGATCGTAGAGAGGAACCATTATGTATTTAAGTAAATGAATAGTCTGCTATCAAATTGAATGTGCTGTAGAATTGCCATCAGATTCTGTTCGACTGTGACGCAAACGGTAGCGGATCTGTTGTGTGCTTTGCATATGTGTCTGTTTGCAACCTTTTGTACTAGTAAGCAACTGTATAAGATGTTTTTTTCTTAAAAAGAGTATCTTTTTGTCCCAAATGTGACAGGAAGCCACTGTTTTGCAGCCTTAAGAGTACATGAGCTTAATGAATACATGAATAAATACAAGTACCAACGCACATCTGTTATTGGGTCAGATTTGTTCGGTAACTGAAGATTAGTACAAATGACACAAGACTCTATTTTGAGAAAAGAAAGTGTTTTGAAGGCTCTATGTATATTTCTTTTTTTTTTTTTTTAAATCTGTATTAAAAATGGTCAACAAAGACAGATTTTGAGCTTGTGGGCTGTGTTGCCATGGTAACTTGAAACAAAATCAGGAGAATTTTACACAACACCTCCGGGCCACTAAGAAATGAATGGGTTGTCTTTAATTGATGGTCCTTTCTGTCACCTGGAGTGATGTAAAGTGTCTGTCACATGTGATTTTTGTTCCAGCACATTTAATGTGCTTTACAAAGGCAGTAAATATGGGATAGTTTGCCCAAATTTTTTTTACAAACCTGTATGTGATTCTTTGTCTGTTGAACACAAAAGAATATATTCAAGAATAACATATTCATCTGGTAGCCACTGACCTTCATAGTTTTTTTTTTTTTCCCATAATACGGAAGTCAGTGGCTACCATCAACGGCTTGTTTTCTAGCATTCTTCAGATACAGTGTCATCGTGTTATACAGACACAAAAATCCATCCCTTTAAAATTTTAAGTGAGTTCACTATGCAGACAGAACAGTGTATTCATATTTTCAATGTGATAAAATGTATAATGTTTGCAAAAACAAACAATTATATAATTTCATAGTTTTAAGTTTAAGGGATAGTTCACCCCAAAAAATTACTATAAAAAGGGTAGTACTTAGTCCATCCAAGGTGTGGGTTTGTTTCTTTGTTAGATTGAGAATGGGTGCCGTCAAAATGAGTTCAAACAGCTGATTAAACCTGAATAAATCCACAAGTAATCCTGTCAGAACCAAACTAGATTTTTTTTTAAAATGTTCATATAATACAACTAGATGTAATATGAGGGCTAGTCATAGTCATACACTGTTTATGGCAAATGATATTTCTACACAAAAGTTAAAACAAATCACCCGTTTTTGCTTTTTGAACACACCTTCACCAAGATCCTCCATCAGTCTCGAAAGCAACATACAAAACTTATTTTTAGAACACAAGCATTTGACTACCAATATATAGAACTATTTTAGAGATTGTAGGCATTTGACTCAAAACCTTGTAATTACTGAGATGCACTTTTTGTGTCAACTAGCACCGGTGTCCCTTGCTGGCAGTCAGAAGTAGATCACTGCTCGTCGCTGTCGAGCACAGAGAGTGTGTTCACAGCTGAGTAAATACAGGCCAGACAATCTGTGCACTTCCACTTGGATGACCATAAAGATAATGTTACTTGTGCTTCTGGTTATAGCTTGGCAGCATTTAAAACTGAAAATCCCAGGTAATTTATTTCACTGTATAGGAGGCACTATAAAAGTCCCTGTCAAATCTGCATAACAAAGATGTAGTCATTCTGTGCGCTAAACATTGAAGTACTTACCTTTAGCACTCTGCGTAGTTCTGTTACGTTTAAATAAGCTGTTTTATTCATGTGATACATTCCTAACATTTATTGTTCAGCTGAATATGATTTCCATGAATTTCTCTGCAGAACGCAGTGACCTTAGTTAAGTCGAGGCTGTTGTATAAACAGTCCTGAGTGTTTTAGTGGGGATTCAAATACTACAGCCATTTATTTTTCTCTTTTCACCCATTTTTAAAAAATCCCATTTTTATTTTGCTTCATTCAAAGACCTCTGTGAGTCCTTGTATGTAAAAGTGCTACATTTAGTTTTGTCTGTGCAGTCAGAATTCTTATAAGTGTACTTTTACTTTCAACCTGAATGACGTTTTTCTTTTCTTTTTTTTTTTTTTTTACTGATAAATATTTATTAGCAAAGGTTTTTAATGAGGCTATGAAATATGCAATCGTGATGATAAACGATTTCACTTAAATAAATGAAAATGATGACTAAATGTGACCCTGGATCACAAAACCTGTCTTAAGTCGCTGGGGTATATTTGTAGCAATAGCCAAAAATACATTGTATGGGTCAAAATTTTTCAGTTTTGCTAAAACATCCTTAGGATAGTAAGTAAAGATCATGTTCCATGGAGGTATTTATTTCTGGAAATATACCAAATCTTAATTTTTGATTAGTAATATGCATTGATAAGATTTTGGACAACTTTAAAGGTGATTTTCTCAGCATTTCAATTTTTCTCTCAGATTCCAGATTTTCATATAGTTGTGTAATTAAAGTTGTGGTCAAATATTGCCCCATCCAAATCATACATCAATGGAAAGCTTATTTATTCAGCTTTTAGAACATGTGTAAATCTTAATTTCTCAAAATTAACACTTATGGCTTTGTTGTCCAGGGTCACAAATAATGCCACGACAGTGCAGTAATAAAGTTTTATGAAGAGAAATCTAGAAAGAATCTGATTATTTTAAGCCATTCAGTTATAGCCTACAAACGTCAACTGACAAAAAGTTAACTTGCTCATTAAAATATGCAATGTAAATTTTTGCAATAGCAGCACACTAAAAATGTTGTGTAAATAACTTCATGTAAAGAATTCAATATATTTGAATTTTAATCATTGTAACATTATTTAGGAGACGAAGTGTTTACAGCAGTTAATATTCAGTAAGTGAATGATTAATTTTGCACAATCCGTCAGCCAAAAAGTTAGAATCACACATATGTAAAATTAGACAAGACAAATATGCGTAGACACGTAATCGTAACAGTCGATAAAACAGGAGGAATCATGCTGTTAACCGCCAACCAGCCGCAAAATTCACACCCAATTCCAAATCGAATGCTTAATGAGCAGAAGCAGCCGACAGGTTTTAAATACAACATGTGTCGCTTCCATAAACAGTTGGAGCGGGAAGACAAGCCAGATTTAGATGGCAGTTCAGCTTTGCTTGGGGATCATCTGTTGCTCTTGGCTCGGTTTGCTTTGATGGAAAAGCTGGGAGGAGATGTCAGGAGATGGCCCATCTGGGAGCGAGGTAAGAGAGAAGGGCCTTGTGTATAAGAAAACATGGCACAGTATGTGTCATTTTATCTGAGGAACACAAACAACATCAGTCACCCAACATCCCAATCGAGTTCCTATCCAACAAGCCTATCAAGATTCAGAACCGAAAACCGGAGGTAGCAGCATGAGAAGATTGGCCCCATTAGAAACACTCTATTTATATGCTGTTTTGCATGGAGGCTTTGTGTTTATTGCAAATGTAATTATGATTCAATTATTGTGATTATGCTAATCTGGGGTGTACAAGTCTTAGCGAGACACGGAAACACTTAACAACAAAGAACAGGTACTTAGAGAAGGAAAGCAAGCGTGCTGTGTCTACTACATGAAGCTGGTTCTCCAGCATAGATCTAGACAGTAACTGAGCTCTACAGATTTGCCTGGCTTTGCTCATGTTTCTGCTGAGAAACAAATGAAATGGAGATGAGTTATGGCAGCACACAGCACATGCTGCTTTCATTTATTCACACATGGCGGAATGACCACACAATGTCACAATAGCACCAGATTAACCTGCCATGGATCCAGAGTTCTGCTTTAGGCCACTTTTCCTTATGCCAGCCTCGCATGATTTCAGATATGGGAAACCACGACTAGTTGTCACAATGCAGAAGGATTGCATTTCAGCAACATTAAGGTTTTGAGCCTATAGTAAAACAGTTTTTACAATTTAAAAAAATGTCATATTCTCAGTGTGAAGAACATTGAAATATTAGCTCTATGTGTTTATCAAGAACCCTTTGTGTAATGCGAAATTTTATATATAAAATAAACTAAAACCTATAAATTAAAATTAAAATATAGGGTATAGGTAACAAATGAGCACAATAAAACAACACTAGCTAAAATGTCCGCACAAAGATGCAAATCTAACTGGAAAACTGCGCAAAACTGGAATACCACTTTACTTTACAACATTTGCGAATAAAGCACCATTTCCATCCAGTGAGTCAAAGAGAACAAAATCTTAATAAACTGGCACTAAATATCTTTTAAAAAAAAACTAGGAGATGCCAGTGAATATAATAATTCAGAATAACCAAAAAACATTTTTAGAGGCTGTGAACGAGATCCGTCTGCTGGTTAGTCGAGTTATTCTGTCTCACACGCGACTTTTTTACATTTCACATTTTGTGCGTGGTGAAATGTATTCCATGCACATTTTGTCTTATCGGCTAAAAAGTTTATACAACTCAAGTTTATACATGTGTTTTTACATGCATTTTTAGACTATACGCATATCTTCACATTTTCATCTAGCATTTTTTTATGCAGTATTCCAAAATGCACATAAAAATAGGTGGATGGAAACATATCTGTCTAAAATAAAGGTTATACAGGACTGTGCAAAAGTCTTAGGCCACTAGTATTTTCACCAACATGGTTTTAAGTTTGTTATTTCTATCTTTTGCGGTAGCGTGTCTGTTGGAAATATGAGTTTACATTTCCAAACATTATTTTTGTCATTAATTGTAATAATGCAGTGAGATTATTGTCTGCACAAGGAGTCTGACAACAGCCAGTGCTCCACACAGAGATCTGATCATCATAATTGATAAATTAAATCTATGTATGCCATTATTTTTGAAAGCATCCTCATTTTACAGCATTTTTACACAAGTGTCTAAAACTTTACACAAGTCTAAAGCAGGTAGGTTCAGGTAAGTAATGACTCATGAGATACAATGTCTGTCAGCTGATAAACTATAAAAATTGTGTTCATAATAAACAACATTATCATCTACTGATGTGAACAATAGTATATTTGACATTATACAGTCATTATCTCTATAATTAGTCATTATAGTTGTAGTCTCGATTGTAGACTGACAGTAGAAGACTGAGACTGTCCTTTTTGATGTGTATCTGGCCTTGTTAGCATGGACTATAATAAAAACTGTAAATATAAAGTTTTAATTATTATAATTCCATAAGAATAAGGCTGTTTACACCAGAATTGTAATGACACAGAGGAACAATATCACCTTTGAAATCACTTTCCAGTTGATAATGGTTAGAAAAATAGTCAATAGAATCCACCGGCTTCAACATTTAAAGCAGCAGACAACATACAGCACATAAACAAAACATACGGATGCTAAGATAGATATTCTACCGTTGTTAACTTTGTAAAAGAATTTTCTTAGCAATAACAGTGGAAATGTTTAATAGCTTTTCTGTAGTCACAACTGTCTATGTATACAGAAATTGATGTTCAAAAATAAACCTTACCTGAGAAGTATTTACTGGAGTGAAGAGTATGACACCTTTTCCTGCTCTGGAGGTCTAGAAGTGTTTTGACAGATACGCAGTTATTTCTTCATGTTCTTCTACAGACTCAGAGTGCTCCGGCCATAAAAAGACACTTTGCTGGGCACATAGGATAAGATCTAACTGACTTTTTTTAATCATACCAAATACAGTGACTGATTGTGAATGCTAAAACTCTCAGAAAGAGTCTTCTGTGATTTTTACATTAAAACCCTAATAAAATCTTACTTTCAGAGCCAGCTAACAAAACTACTTTTTAAGCAAGATTGCATTTCAGTCTTTCTCAAACATATCACGTCTTAAAACATGTTACATTTGCTGAGAAATATAACCATGACAGGGAAGGTCAAGCACCAAAACTCCCAGAATGCTGTCAGTAGAAACTCATCTGAGAAATGGAGGAAAACTTCATTTATCTAGCGCTTCAAACTCTTTGTGTCTGGTCTGATGGCAAAGGACAGATGAACGATGATGTGCAAGTTGACAGAGGTTCGCTTTTTTTCTATTTCTATCTCCCTTCAGCCTTTAGATTGATGTTTGCTTGCTAAACGAGGCTTGCAACGCAGGGGTCCGTAGGTTTGTGCCGTAGGAAGGTCTTCATGAAGAAAATTCGAAGTTTTTCCCAACTAAGTTATGTTCCCTCAACTCCGCGGCCATGCATTGTCACACAAACGTGTTACATTTCACACTAATTTACCGTGGTATTTCCCCTCATTGCGCGGCGCGGGCGATTCCTCACACTTTGTGCTCCGCTTTCTTTTCTATCTTAATGCGCATAAAACAAAAGATACTTTCTTTTCACTTTCTTCAGCATCACACCATTTCTGCCTCCACTTAGCAGGAGCATGTTGTTATTGGCGCTGAATAATGAGCGCGGTGCCAGAGAAACCTTACAGGAACACTTTAAACTCTCGTCTCTCTCGCATCCCTTTAATAGTGAAATCAAACCCCGACAACAAATTAGCTGCTGTGAACAATAAGGAACCAGAGTCTGGTCGTGTAGGAAGTGTACAAGCATTAATGTGGTTTTTCACTGGGTTCATGACATTGTGAAAACAGATTATATTGTACACTTAAAGGGATAGCTCACCCAAAAATGAAATGTATCCTTTCTTTTACTCACGTTTGAAGCATCCTAGGTGTATGTTACTTTCAGACGATTCCAATCAGAGTTTAAATAAAAATTGTCTAGACCCCTCCAAGCCTTTGAATGGGTTCAAATGGGTGATAGCCGTTACCGTCTCCTCTTATGCCGAATTCAGACTGCACGATTGTCAAAGTAGTCACAGATCTTTTCACACTGCATGACTATCTGGTGTAGCGACAGGGGGTTTCACACTGCACGACTTTACAACAGGAAGAATCGCCAACAACTTTGTCTCACTCCCAAACCCACGCGAGAAGTGACATGGAAACAACGCGAGGTCACGTGTGCATGTCCGGAGTTCTCACGAGAAACTGGGATTATTATTAAAAATTATAGCAAGCAAAAGAAGCTTGCCATACAAATTGCATGTGCGCTCATTTGCAACGAAAAGAATATTATGGAGGAGGATATACGTTCTACGCTTTTGTAACTCCTCCCCCATCATCCCGCTGCCCTGGATGTTGCTCTCTCATTGGCTGTACAGTAGATAATCGGCAATGTTATTATCAGTCAGAACACATTTGACAGGGCATGATTTTGAATCGTCGACAGGTCCAGATATTTAGCATGCAAATATCTCACGGGGGTTGGCGACACGTCTGCGATTCTCTCAGATCGCGTCTTTGATAATTCACACTGTGTGTCTGTCACTCGTGTAAACGAGCACTGATTTGCCTGTGATTTCGGCCATTTGTCGACGATTTCTCAAAACCTATCGGCGAATCAAAATCGGGCATAAAATCGTGCAGTCTGAACCCGCCATTAGCTTCGAAATCGTCCTATATTTTTCTTTGCAAATCCTTGGTTTGTGCTTCTAATCCATGACTGTCGTTTTGTTTTGTTCCTGAAAGAAGAAAGTCACATACTGTACACCTAGGATGCATTAAAGGTAAGTAAAAGACAGGATAATTAGAATTTTTAGGGTGAACTATCATTTAATACCTCTACAGCTCTTTGAGGGAGGATCATCGTTGTCAGGGTGTGAAGGACGTGATGCTGAGGTGAGTTTGTGGCTCACTGGAGACCTTGTCAGTCGTTAGAAATGGCCTGATACGCCAAGACAGAGACAACTGTAACACATTTATTTCTAAAGTTGTCAATAGAAATAAGTATTAAAATAATATTATATATTTTCTTTAATAATTAAAAATAAGAATACCCAGTAAATCAGCAACGCCCGTGTCAATGTGCAACACGAAACAGGACAATGACAAGCCAAGATTTTGATTTCTGTCAACAGCAGCAATATGCCAGGCTGTTAGTTTTGCCACTTTTAGAGCAGACTGTCTTCTGTGTTCTCTGTAGCTGTGTGAGGTTGTGCTAATCAGTTCAGAACAGCTGGGGCAGTAATAAGAGCTCTCACAGGCTATATTCCCTAGCAATGGATTGTCATCAAGAAGAAACAGCCTGAAACCAAAGGGACAGTATTAATGTATAACTGCTGTTCTGGCAGTAATGGTATACTGTTATGTATTCGGGGTGTTGAAAGTGTTCTTAAAGGTGTCAGGTTTTCAATATTGTAATACTTTCTCTTAACCTAGTTTAGTGCATGGGAGAGCTGAGAGAATGGAGTGTTGCCACAAGTAGCAAAGATATTACTTTTTCATAAGGCTGAGTAAATGTGACAAAGGTTGATATTCAGTTGACAAGAAGGTTGTAGTCGTTCATCAAATGTGCTGAGATGTCACATCTGTGGTCAAGAGAAAATGTTAATTAATTACAAATTAAGGTTAAACCACTTAAGGCACATGTACTATTTTAATTATGTCCTTACTGGGAACATTTCAGTTACATTGCTGTCTATGGAGGGTTGAAAATTTTGTATTTAATCAGAAATATCTTATTGGTGTTGTGAAGATGAACAAAGATCAGGTTTGGAACTACATGTGAGTAGTTAATGGTATCTTTGGGTGGAATCAATATCATTTTTACATTTTTTTTTTTTACAGTTTTTTCTAGATTTCAGATTTTTTTGATAGTGTTTAAAACCTATATTGAAATGAGTGAAATCTTCTGGGGCTTCTTATCCTTTGTTTTTTTCTTTGTGTGCTATACCTACAGTAGCTATTATATGATGGTCACTGAAATAATATTTCAGGAATCGTGTTGTGTGCCCCCCTCACTATTTTGAGTCAGTTCTTTTCAATAGTTCAATCTCAATTCGAACTGCTCACGCACTCTCATTAGCTTACAGTGGCCTTTCAAACATTAAAAACATTAACGGTAAATACTTCAAAACATGGAAGGTCTTCATCTCATTCAACACCTGCACATAAAGCAAGCAACGAATTTGGACTGTGGGTAAAGACCAAACGGTATTATGTTTACAACAAATGTTATTTTGTTCGGGTGTGCTTGATATAGCAAGTATTTGTCATGTAGCTAATAATGTACTGACCTCTAAAGGAATTTATATATATATATATGCTGCCTTGTCTTAATGTTCTGATAACAGTAACACATTGCTTATGCAAGCAGATGCACTTTAAATCAGATCCTTAACTTTCATTATTGTAAGTTTCATGAAGCTTGTAGCAAGCAGCTTTCTGTGACTTTAATTACTCTGTTTATTTTGAGATAGTCTGGATGTTCTGATAACAGTAAACCGATTGATTGCCTATGCAAGCGAATGCACCTGAACATTAGGGTAAATCAGCCATGGTTTATCGAAATGTTATTTTTATGTTAATACCCAGCAAAGCTTCTGATATGTTCCTGTGCCTGGACAGCTGCGCGTTTCAAGAAGTGACAGACTGGAGTCCCTGTAAGTGCATGATCGCTCTGTCCTTGAACCCTGGGGTTGCACGATATGTCCCAGAGGCTGTGAGATCTCAGTGTAATCTTCTCTACAGGCACACATCCTTGTGGAGTGTGGCCCAGCAAGCTGGGAAGGTTATTGTTTTTGTCTCACTGACATGTCTGCGTGGTCAAGAGCAATTACATGATAGCCCTTCAGCTCTTCCTCTCGAAGGCTTCATTGTTTATCTAGAGTGCATTAATGCTTCTCTTGTTAGGAACAAGGTGTTTTACAGCCATTAACACTTTGGCATAACAGATTTATTTGGAGGAAAACAGTTTGTTTTGATAATGCATCATTTTTATGCCGTGTCATGTTAGCAGATTTTTCAAGATAAATGGGATGTCTAGCATGTATGTACATTACATACAGTCTGAACGTTGCATGCTGCTGTATGTCACCATGGTAACATCTCATGCTGTGATTTTTCTTTTGTATGAGGGCGTTTGTGAGGAATGTAAAATCAGATGAGTTTCTGTGTGATCATCATCAAGGCACACATCCAGCAGCAACAACAAGAAAAATCCATATTTCAGCAGAATAATAATTTGCAGAAAAATGCCTCCAAGCACAGAAATAAACAACTTCATCAAAATCATCCACATTCCGTACGCACTCGAAGGTACCAAGAGATCCTTAATCTTTTCCTTCTCACAAAATCTAACCCTCATCAAGATAAACCTTTCTTCTAATAGTTATAATCTTATTTGTGAATACTGATTGATTAGTTAGATGAACTGATAGTTTTGTAGTATGTTTTAGTAGTCTTTGTTTTTTATGTATATCATTTTTAATTTCAGTATTAGTCAAACTATAATTAGAAATGTTGCATGGCAACTAGGTGAAATAGATTTTTTTTTATACTTAAAATTTTTGTAATCCTTATATAATTCAAATGTTTGTTGCTGTTTTTCTAGTTATAGTTAATTATAACAACTCTTATTACCAGTGCACTTTTTCTAGTCAGCTACAGCTTTAGTTTACTAAGAGTTTTTTAGAGCACATTTGTTTAAATATCCATAAGGTGCAGCATAAGTGAAGTCATATGCCACATCTATGCATCTGCACCATATGGATAGTCCAGATCATGCAGGTGTTAAAGATCGTCACATCTGCGTTCTTCCAGAGGTTAGACTTCATGTCTGTTCAGATTCACCCATGAGAATAATAATATCTATTTCACCCTGATTACACACACAGCCCAGCTGAGGACCTGCTATGGGAGGAAGAAACATCGGGATGTCCTGACCCAAATGTTGACCTCAGCCTTGAGGTCTTCAGGTCCTTTAGGACCTCAGTCTATCCTCCCTCCTCCCTCTGTTCAGACTTTGGCTCATAGACTAGTATATAGACAGATGTCATGGCAAATATATTTTGAACTACCCAAAAAGTTAGGTAAAAATTTTTAGAAAAAGTTGTTGTTGAAAACTTTGTTGGCAGCATGCTGACATATGTAGTGTCATTGCGCTACGGGTGTCCGGAATTCAAATCTCGGCTCATGAACCTTTCCCTGACCCCCCCAAACCAGTCCTTTTTAAATGCGCTGAACGCACTCTAATATTTGGAAGCACAAATATTAAACACAGATAAAAAAATAGCAAAAATAACAAAAATAAAACAGCATTTCCAGAACATGGCGCCCACAGCAACACTACAGCGAGAATAATAGCTCCACCTTCTTTTTTTGCATTAACATTTGAGAAGTGTTTTGTCACTCTATCCACAGTTTAATTTGCATAAAACTGACTTCATTTCACACATACAATTTTTTCCCCAATGGAACACAAATTGGGGTCTACGTTTCCGAGTATCTCTTTTCCATACAACAATAATGCATGATCACTGACTGTCAAGTTCAGTTGCTTTGTGCATTGACCATTTTCACATTTTATGCCGTCATTAACATTGTAAACAGTAGCAAAGTTATATTTTCCTTAAAGAAAAATGTAGGCCTACATTTAAAACACTGCACTTTGGGTTGTATTACCTTGCAAATACATTACAGAACACTAGTTAATGCTTCTGTGAGAGTGAGAGTCCATTTGAAATATTCTAAACCAACACAATCTTATCTTTTTTTTTTTTTTTTTATTTAGAGCAAATAAGAACAACAGAATTTTCTGTTCGCTACTATAGATGTTTACCCAATTATGATGACTTCAGCTTTTGAGAACAATAAAAATGTGAAAAATAAAATCATCATAACCCTGATAGATTAGTGCAGGCTTTGCAAAAGTGCACATCACAGCTGCAAGTCGACACCAAGTGTGCCATTTGAGACGGGTCCATATCATTGATCTGTTTGTGATCTTCCACACTCTGCAACTGTCATGCTGTATGTGCAAAGATATTGCGTTGTGGGAAACAAAAAAAGAGAGAGAAAAGAAAAAATCCCAACCTTCATATTGCATTGGGAAAAATTTTCTTAATTTCTACAGGGGAGACAGTGGATGCCCTAGTGAGATAAAACATTATAAAAGGGGATCACTTGAACTATGGGTGTACAACTGAAAACTGTAGCCTATTTGTTTGTTGTGTGTATAGAAACATAAGTTGCAAGTTGTATATAAACTACATTTACAGCAAATAGTCTTGATTTGGTGGACTGACATGTGATTTCTGCACCAGCATTTGAGACGAGTTGCATTTGCCTGATAATCTGAGAGGGGATGAGGAAAGAGAAGGGACATGGAAAAAAATATCAACGTTTGCAATATGTTTTTCAGCACAAATCACTGATGGGGCCCGATATTCACTTGCACACCATTACGCTCTGCACAGACTAAATGTATGGCAGTAATTTGTTTGGCACTGTAGCTTTAAAGTGCCATTTACACTGGAGAAAATGAGTCCAATAACATACAGTAGGAAGCTGACCGTTTGGTGACCATCTGAGTTTTGTGCGTTTCACAGTTTATGCACACCATAACAACAACTGCGATGACATCAGCAGTCACAGAAAGGTCAAAATACATTTACTGCAGTGAAACTCTTGAGTAGTTAGAGAGCTATACTGTGATTTCCCTGGGTACTTTATGTTCAAAGCTCAGTCATGAATAAGACACTGTCAGTAAATGCAAACCATTATTTACGCAGACTGATATTTGTGCCTATTATGTCTGATAAGATCATTGCAAATAATTCTCTTTTTTGATGTTCCGCTTTCTTCAGATGGTTTTTCAGAGAGTACAGAACATTTTCAGGAAGATTCTTCTGCTGTGTTCCTGTTTAAAAAAAAAAAAAACCTCAGTGATCATGAAATTGCTCCCTTTCTTTTTGTGCATTATAGATGAATGTTAAGAGCTCCTCATTGAATCATATATTATTAAATATATAGTAGAACAAAAATCATAATTTTTCTTTCCAGGGTTACAAGGTTTGTTTAACTTTAATATATGACCGACTGATGGTGATTAAAATGTTAAACTTCATGACAAACTAGTTTTCTTGGTGGGTGATTGTCCAGAGTGGGCCAAGGTCACAATTGGGTGGGTTGAAAGTTTTTTGTTTTAAATTGTATTCAACAGACCACATCAATCATGATTTTCAAGCGTCTAGTTTACTGAAGCACCGTATTAAATCAGTAAATAAAACCATGTCATTCCACTCGCACCTGGAACGTTCCATCTGTGGCTTGAAGTAATTGTGTCTGAGGAACGATAGCCTTTGTATGTCCACCTAATGGAGCAGAACTGACCTGGTAGTACACAGACACTGAGGGTGGAAGACACTGAGCTATGTAAAAACTGGCCCCTGCTTTTGAGTTTTCTTCAACTGTCTCAGGCCCAGAATTTACATTTCTGACACATGACGACTATGGATGAGTACATAAAGTATATTATAAGTATATATAATTAATGGGGAAAAAAACATTTGCCACTGTATTTATTAATCTTTGTTGATGTATTGATAGTTTTTGTTAGTTCATGTTATCTCAGGTCTGTTAAATAATATTACCAGATACAAGTTTTCTTTTTAATAATGCATTTGTAAATGTTGAAATGAATGCTTTAGAAGAATTGTATTGTTATAAATGTTTTGCTCATTAATAGTTAGTAGGGTAATTGTTAAGTTTAGGTATTGGGTAGGATTAGGGATGTAGAATAAGGCATTAATATGTGCTTAATTTGTACTAATAAAAGGTAATATTCTAGTAACATGCATGCTAATAAGCAACTAATTAAGAGACGCTAAAATAAGGTGTTACAAAATATATTAAATGAGAACACTGCCATTTCAAATAGTAATTATATTTGACAATATTACTGCAATTCTGACCAAATCTATGCACCTTGATAATGATAACATACTTACTGAACTTTTTGATATAACATCTAAAATTTTATGAATAACTGAAAAATATCTGTAGTGCCTCAGAGAGCACTTTTTCTTTTCTTTCTTTCTTTTATTTTTTTTTAGTATTCTAAAAAAGTTTAAAAACGTTTTCCATTGTATCAGGCCTTCACTTTTCCGGGAAGCTCCAGTATGTAATTTTGGCTGCAAGTAATCATTACTGTCTACAATCAGTGTAAAATATGATCTTTCGGGGGGGATTCCGCTATCATCTAGCTCAACTTTATGCGCTGCCTCTCATCTCCCTCTGTCTTTTAGTTGTTCTGAGATACTCTATTCTCTCTCCCTGTCTTTGAAACTTTCAGCTCCCCATTTGAGCGTTTGAATGCAGAACCGAGGAAAGCAGAGCCTGTGCCTCTCGTGAAACATGGGCTGGTTTGTGCCACACAATCCACGCAGGTATTCTCTTTTCCAACAATACACACAGCACTACTTTCCATCATACTGCCAGTACAAGGTGTGTCCTCAGCGTCTGACTGCCTCCCACTGCCTCTGCATTTTTACCCAGTGTATAATCCATCAGCCTCCTTAACACAGATACAAACGTAATCCCATCATTTCTGTTCCAATGATTTTGCACTTACTGCACCCTGTTATGTAGACCTTAAAAATAATGACCTGTGAGGCGCAGCAAATGAATACATCATTTTCTTCATGGTTGAGTGATGTATTTCATGTGCTGCTCCTTTTATGTTGTGTTGAAAGTTATGTTGAAAGTTTTATGTCTACATATGTCGCTGTCAGACAAGATTTGGAGAGATCAGATGAAGGAATATCTTTATAAATATCATCACCGGGTACTGTACATATCTGGAGATTTTACTTCTTGATCAAGAGTTGTAAGGTGAATAGTATGTTGGCCTCTGGGAAGACAAATGACAAAACAAATCTGAAAAATATGGTGCGCCAAAAAGCACATTGTGATACAAATGAAAAAGAATTACTCCTGGCATTTCCTGCAACCACAAATAGGAATCTTAATGAAGTTCATTAAAACATGTTTTACTACAACGCACAAAGGCCATTAGCTGTCTGTGATTTATTCATAGGACTTAAAGACTATAAATATGGAAATAACATTTGGCTTTTTTGGGGGAAAAAAAGGTGAAGTCAATAGGTTAACAACAAACTTCACATAATTCATTGAAGGTCATATGTTTAACACGCCATTTAAGGATAATACCAGTTGTGCATCATTCCTGAATTCCTTTACATACTTTTGGCTCTCTAGTTTTTTTAATGACCATTAAGCTAATTATGTAGATTGTTTTTAAAGCTGAAAGTATAAAGTTTAACCACTGAGTGTTCTCATGCATTCAGCATATGTTAGGAGATAACAGGGCAAATTAGTACAGTAAATGCTATTGTAATGGAACGTCATTGGTTTATGTTATCATGTAAATCTTGTACAAATGTACCAAAATGTAAATACCTTGGTGGAAATGTTATGCCCCTTACCATAACGTGATGCTATGACACAAAAACAAAAAAGCCATTACGAATGAGGCATTTGTTGTATCCAGTGGGGACATAATTACTAATTAGTACTTAGTGCGGTCTTTTTAAATGTCGCGTTGCATTGCACCTCATAAACATAACAAAATGTCTGCATTTGTGATCTGGGAAATGACAAACAACAAGCACTGCTCAAAACTCACATAGCAGGTTCTTTTTATAACAAACCGTAACTTACTTAAAGATTGTGAGTCATAAGCGACAGACTGTCCTTGCAGAGTTCAAATCGATCCATTTTACAGTCTGTGCACAGGTTTTAGGAATCAATGTTTCATAAATGCGCTGAAAAAACTAAAATATTTGTGCAAGACTGCAGTGAGAATAGCTTCGCCTTTTTTTGGTAAACATTTGACCCATTGGGGGGTGTGGACAATTTATAAATTCATAAAGAATATTTTCTTTGGTTTTGAGACTTTTGAGACTTCAGTTTAAAAAAACACTTATTTGTCCCAGGAATGTTAAAATTGATGAATTAAGAAAAGTCAAAAGTGACAGGTTGCCCTGCCTTTTATATGAAATTTGAATTTGTCTGTAGAACCAATTACTCTATCCTGACAAATTTTTCAGGTGTTATACAGTATCTGCATTAATTGTATGTACAGTATATTGATCAAAAAAATAAATTGGTACTATGTCAGCTTAGATTGTGCTGTTTAGCATTACAGTAACAATTTAGAATTTTTCTATTTGTGTCAAGCAGTAATTTCTGAGCTTATCCTATTATGTCTTGCGACTTGCTTATCTTGTATATTTGCTTTTTCTCCCTTGACAGCTGAAAAGATCAAAGCAAAAACACGGTTCTGCACACTGACTTATGTAACATGAAAACACAGATGTTCCTAAGGATGTGCTGAGCACTGGAACATCTCAGTGGTCTAATGAATCTGGGCTGTGGTCTCTGGGGGTATACGTACATGAAGAGCACACAACAACGCTCAGTTGCTTCCATGTGTTACTTTAGCATTCTCCCTATCTGCCAAAAAATTTCTGCTGTGCTTATTTGAGATTAAATTTTAACCTGGAGCAACAAAGTAAAAGGGGCTGGATCCAAAGCAGCTCTCGATTTACAGATAAAGAACTTCGGTTTTTGCCCCCCAAGCTAGTATCTAAAGAAGTACCTTGTTGCAAATGACATTATAAAGAGAGACAAGGATAAATTGCATTCACCAGCCCAAGGCCAGAGGGGCCTGAAGTGTTTACATGGGTATGCAGTTTATAGCTCCTTGTGGTCAGTTTGAATCAGCTCTGGATTTTCTCCAAGTTCAGATGTGCTGTCTTGCTGACGTGTCTGTGAAATGTCCCGTTCTGAAACTGTAACCAGATTAAATCAGTCTAAATTATGGAGGTCCATTCACAGGACTGACACATTGACAGGTTTGCAATTCAAAATTGTTAATGAGCCTTAGGCCTATTTATACTGTAGATTAGTGTTTACTTCTTGCTAGATCTTTTATTTAATGTAGTCTGGTCATATTTCCTTCATCTTTGCCTAGTTTTGTGCATGAGATGAGGGGATGACACAACCTTTCCATGTTGGCATCTGTAATCCAACTTGGCTAGTGTCAAATGACAGATAAGTTTGTGCCAAAATACTTTTTCAGTTTGAAACCAATTGATGTCAGTGACAAAATATATTAAGACGCATTTTTGCTCCTTCCCCTGCTTTCCTATAGCTATGCACATTATTTGGTAAATTCAAAATGTCATTGTTTTTATTTGACTTTCTGAAAGATTGGCTGATTTTATCACACAGATCCTGCAAGGCTTCTTGTTCTGTTTGTCCTAAACAATAAAAGTCAAGCTACAGATGTGTTACTTATACGCAACACATGAATGTCTTTTATGTGAAATAACATTTATTTTTTATGATCACTTATTTTGGTAAAAATATATATATATATATTTTGCAGTTACTGCAAAGTGTACAATTGTGTTTTTCTTTTCAAGTTCTTTTAGAGAAGATTTTTTTTTATTTTCTTCATTTGACCATGACCTCAAGGAACCCTTGTTTTTGAATTTTGAGTTTGTGAATTTAATATTTAATATACATTACATATGTATGAATTGCAACTTTAATATTTGTGTTTTTTTAATAATAAAAATAGGTAAGAACTTTGATTATGTCATTGATTATGATTAATTTCAGGTCACCATCTAATCTTAATAACTGAATTTTTGCTCAATATTTAATCCAGTATATTACCAGATGAGGAGTTTCTTTCAATATTTTGGGTTTCGACCTGTCTTTGAATCAATATTCACATTAAAATCATAATATAATCCATGTTCTCTTCCAGTAAGTTGGATGATGGATATTACAAATGAAAATCTGTTCAAAATCCAGGGCTGATTTCACACAATTGCATCATTCAAGTATCATGCTGACATCACTGTCAATTTTGACAATAGAAATACAGGTGATCTAAATAATAAAAAAGAAAAATGCACTCACCTAAATCCACATGGGCAAATGGCACACATTACCATTGCACATTAATAATAATGTGCATTTAATAATATGAATGCCTATGGAACAAGTACAGGAAAGCCACTTTTTATTTAAATGTTAATAGTCTATCAGTTTATTTCAAATAATCTTTTTCTAGTCACTGTGAGTTATTAACGCAGACACGTCCACCATTTTAGTACACTCTCAGCATCTCAATGTAAGATTAAAGCAAGTTTCCTCATCTTGTGAACGAGACAGAGGACCCTCTGAGGAGGATATCATACATTCAATTTAACTCCATGTAGATGATGAGGATCGAGAGCAAAAAAAACCTCACAGAATTTGTACTTTCTCAGTCAATTACTTTAAAGTGCTGAACTAACAATGCCTGAGGGTAAATCCCTTCTCACGGATCCTCCATTATGTGAGGGAGAGTTTTAAAGTGAAAATCAAATGACAGCAGGGACTGTCTAACATACACAGAAAAACACCACAAGCTCATGATAAAGATATTCTTCTTTTTTCATGATCACAAAGAATATGTTTTATATGGTTTGCCTGAGTGGAACACGACTGCCACTTTCTTTGAACCTTAAAAGGATAGTTCACCCCGAAACAAAAATACTGTCATTTACTTTCTCGTCGTTCCACACCTGTATTACCATCTTTCTTATGAGGAGCAAAGCTAAGTTTTGAAAAATCATAAAATTATCATAAAAGCATTCCACATTAATGACCCACTCTTATTTTGGTAAAATAATGAACATTTTGCAGATAAGATTTAGAGATGATTTTTCCTTATTTTCTTAATTTTTCTTTGTTAATATACATTACTGTATGAATTTTGAATAAATCAGTTTGAATGCACACCACTGTACTGAGCCTGACATTATTAAATTCATAAAATCTTTCTAAATCGTATGTATTTTACGAGTTGCACAATTCGTATGAATTTTTACACATCACCTATACACCTAATCAAGCCCCTAAACCTTCCCATCACTGGACTTTAGACAAATCATACGAGTGATATTGTATAAATTCATACGAAATAGCCACCTCATATGAATCGGTCATGAGATAGTGTTGCTTAATCTAAATGATTCTGATGCCACACAAGTGTTCTGGCTAAAATTTAAGAATAAGAATAAAATTATGGTCATATTCAAGTAGTGAAAAATTGTGATTCTTGAATGTATTGTCCTTTTTAGTCAATTAGTCAGCTGATGCGGTTGACAATGCCAGTCTGAATGATTAGTTTACTGGTTTAACCCTCTGAGGTAATGATCCAGTTGCAGCATTTAACAGCCCACTGGAGGGAAAGATTGCATAACTTTGGTTTGTTCTTCACATAAATCTGTTGAATGACTTCAAATGACTTGGATTGTAGTTTACAAGTGGTGTGGATCACTATAATTATAATTGAAGGTGCTTTGTGTCTTTTTTAAAGCTTGAAATCTTCAGTAATTGCTTTGTGAGCAAGGGGTTTGAAACAACACACCAGTGAGTAAATAGCAGAATTTTTATTTTGGTGCAATTATTCTTCTCTTCTTTTCTTGGAAGTTTTCTTCTCATATGAATGAAGCTGAAACCCTTTTTGTTGGTTTGCAATTTGTTTCAATCTTAACAATTTAGCGCTGGCAGATACTGAAACTGTTAAGATAATACATATGTAGATACATATTCCAAAAATGTGGAGATAAATTATTTTTATAAAATGTTATACTGTATATTTTCATATAGACAGATAATCTCTCATGGGGCTGCATCAAGCACCAAAGTCCTATGAAGTATTTTGCCTCGAGCATGTTAGAGATTTAAAAATGGCTTTGTGTATAATTAGGTCAGATCTACAGTATTCATCTACAAATGCATTTCGTTTCAGCTCCAAAACATTATCAGTGCACAACATTTAAGATGATATATGAAGTTACAGTCATTGTTTGCGAACCTACAGTAGATGCATCATATTTTATATGGCTGTATAGCTTTATTACCCATCATATATTGCTGTATTATCAGATTATTATCTGAAAACGCTTTTTTAGCCTGATTTGAAAGGCATTAATGATTATGTATTCTGTAATATCTTTAGCTGTTGTATGTGAGCAGTATTAATAGCTGTATAATGCTGTTTCATAGTGACTGTAAAATATTTAAGATGGTTAATTTTTTTGTTTAGGGCCGAGATTAGTAAAATATGCTCCAGCTGTTTTTCAGAGTGCCGGAAATGAGCAATTGAGTGTGCTCTTGGGAAGCTTTATGGAGATGCTTCACCCTTGGTCAGATCTGATTGGTGTGGAGAGCCCTCACTATATATGACAACACCTGCGCATCTCCAGTCTGCATGCATGCCATATACTATCAAGAGTGACAAATACCAGGTGCGCCTTCTTGTTGTGGAGAATAATGAATCTAATTCCAAACTCTTGTACATTATGTTTGTTCTGATCACTTGGAAACACAAAAATCTTGTTCCTAATGTTCCTAATTTCAGATCCTAAACAGGTCGTTTATCTTATGGGGCCCTTACAAATGGGTACAATCACATTCACAACTCATTGAATAAGGTTCCAGCAGCTTTGTCACCCATTCAGCCATCTGTTAATGCTGGCTAAGGGCCCAACACAAGGGCACAACCAGCATGGCCAGGTTGGCTCATGCCTGAGGTGTGAAAATTAGCTTGAAACAGGAGAAACATTTTCGCCAACCAGAAACAGCTACATTATACAGTATGCACTTAAGCAACACCATATGCACCTCCTTTTTATATTATTTGTTCTTGATTCTGGAAATTAAGTACCATTTTAATTTAATTTAAGGAAAATTGTGATTTAATCTCTATTAGGAAACTTCGATATTTCAGATTGTGATATCATGAACCATATGCAGCATGTTCATTGTTCCCTAAGTTAATGAAATGTTAGTAGCTTTTCTAATTAAAAGCTACTTAGACATTAAGTTGCATGTATAATGTTTGTCTATAATTGGAGGGGTGAGATACTGTTGGATGATTGTTTGTTGTGGCTGAGTGTGATGAGGAAACGAATGAATTTTTCAGTGGCTTGATGGAGTCATTGCTAATATTCTTCCCACAGCCATCAGCAAATCTACTGCAATCCATATTCTTTCGGAGGAAATAACACTGTAAACAATGCAAGAAATTGCTGACTGAGAAGGAGATATGAGAAACCTGAACTCATAGAAACTCTTAGGTTCAGTGAGATGCGTGGGAATAGTCTTTTACTGTCAGTACATGAAGTAGTTGACTGGCACTTCAGTCTGCTGGTGAATATTTTAGGTTTAATTGAGCAAGAGTGCTGTTGTGATATTCACTGGTGTGTTGTATAAAAGTAATTTACAAATGTAATATTGCTTTATAGCAGTTCAATAAACAATATTGAGTACATTTCATTTTAGACATTTAGTATTGTGTAACTTTTGTTCTGTCAGCGAAAATAGTTCCAGAAACAGTTGAATTAAACTTTGTGTCATGGGAACAAAACCATAAGCAGTTTCGGTTTTGCTTGAACTGTTGTTTCTGAATAAACTGTTTAAGTGAATGTTTGAGTGACTCTATAAAAATCTATTTTTTAACTGAATTAGTGTTGAATAAAAGAGTTGAATGAAAAGTTTTGCATTTCTGAGGAACATATACTGTAGTTGTTGTTGTTGTTATTTTTTTTTAACCTTTTTTAAACTTAAGGCAGACTCACGCTACAGGATTGAGTATTAAATGTTGCCTTCAAGATGGCACCGAGCATGGCTGCCTCTGTGCTCAGCTCTCGAGTGTTTGTCTTGTTTTTGTTCGTTTTTCCTGTTGTTTGTTTCTCAAACACCATCAGTTTCTCCAGGGATG
>JAUMHP010000062.1:7250846-7262537 GCA_032361065.1 Enteromius trimaculatus | reverse complement strand
AACTCTATTTCTTACATTGCTTGATATTTGTAAATCAACATAAATAAAGTTCAAATGTATGTCTTTAAATGCAATGATAAATAAATGCTAAGCAATAAACAGAATTCAGTGGAATTCTTCCTGAATTGAATTCCACTTCCTGGAATTCCAATTCAATTCCAATTCCATTTCCTGTCAGCTGCATGCAGTTCCAATTCATTCATTCTCAATTCAATTCATGAATGGCCCCAACCCTGTTGTTTGCTTTAGACAGTGTACTTTTTCCATCATGTTGAGTCAAATATTTTATAGTACTTTTCTTTTGGCAACAGTTAATTCATTTTATTGATTAAAACCCTAAATAGTTAATTACTTCTACAACATTAAATTATTTTAAATTAAATTTTGTGTCAACTCTGTTACCAAACCATATTCTGCCTTTAAATTGGTGGAATTATCTCTCAGAATTGTGGACGTTACAGAAAATTATGTCACTTTCACTAACTGATAAGATCTGAAGCACTGAAAAGTATCTGCGCTCTCTCTGAGAAAATATTTTCATCTAAAAACGTCTTACACCAAGAGTTATTTTTAAAACTTCAACTCTGTTACAACAAAATGGAAAGGAAAACAGAATTTATTAGTGATCTCACATTGGGTCATTTAAAGGTCTCTTAATCATGTTTTCATTAGTGTCATGTTTTCTTAGGATTTACTGTATGGCAGCAAGTTGAGTCTTTGGAAAAAAATCTAATAAATATGTCAATTCTGTTACACTATTGTCTACCTAGGGAACAAAGTTAACAGGGACAGACGGGGACACCAAATGTACCTGCACTTAGAGATTGAGTCATATATACAGTGGGTACAGAAAGTATTCAGATCCCCTTAAATTTTTCACTATTTGTTATATTGCAGCCATTTGCTAAAATCAATCACGTTAATTCTTTTCCATCATTAATGTACACACAGCACCCCATATTGACAGAAAAACACAGAATTGGTGACATTTTTGCATATTTATAAAAACAAAGTGAAAAAGAAATATCACATGGTCCTAAGTGCTCAGTATTTAGTAGAAGCACCCTTTTGATCTAATACAGCCTTTTTGGTAAGTCTTTTTGGGAAAGATGCTTCAAGTTTTTCCACACCTGGATTTGGGGATCCTCTGCCATTCCTCCTTGCAGATCCTCTCTACTTCTGTCAGGTTGGATGGTAAACATTGGTGGACAGACATTTTTAGGTGTCTCCAGAGATGCTCAATTGGGTTTAAGTCAGGGCTCTGGCTGGGCTATTCTAGAATACTTTATGTACCCACTATATGTGTCTGTTTGAAGAATTCATTTGGAAAAACAGACAACTCATAAATCATGTTGGGTTTTTTTCACTGTGCATTCCAATTAATCTCAATAACTGTCTAAATTACTCTTTTTATATAAATAAAAATACATGGAATTATCCTATGTGGCGGTCTGTTGCATCATGAAGTTTGAGAAACCAGGCAGTATTTCCACTTCTCATTTTGAATTGCAGGTAGAAATGCACTGCAAGATACATTTCGGATAATAATAAATTATCATTAAAACCACCTCAGGAGGTTGTTCAGGCCACAGAGAAAAATGTTCCTCCTTCCAAGTGAATGTTTGGGAGCTATGCAATCCACACATGGAGCACACAGCATTTTTTTTAGCAAATATATGGTTGATATCACATTTACACAAAGTTTAAAGTGCTCTATCTATGTCTCTTCTAGACCTCATATCTTGCTCTCTCTTTATTTGGCATTATTTTCCAATAGAAGGATCATTCCAGGATATGAGAAGAGGTGACAACAGCACTATTGGAGAAACGGTGCTGCAAGGCAATGGATCTCGTGCCGTTAAATGAAAAAACTGATGCCAAGACATGCTGTTCTTCCAAGGGTGAAGAATCCTTGTAAAATGCAATCTCATATGGAACCTCAATATCCCTTTGAGCAAAGTTTGAAGCTCTTTTGCCAATGGAGAGCACGAGAACATAGCTCAAGAGATGAGAAGCTTATGAATATCATACATCACAGCAGGATTACAATGAAACCTGTGAAATAGCTTTACAAAAAGCATCTGTTAATTGCATATATTAAAGAAAATATTATATGGAAATGTCATGTTTATGCTTCACTTTGTTTGCCGAGAGAAGTTATACCAGGGGTGAGTCTCAACCCAAAAACTGGACATGGCATGTTATGTTTGCATGCTCTCATTCATTTTCTTTTAATATTCTTTATTCCCTTTTGGTGTTTTTAAAAAGAAGTAGGACAGGAAACAAGCACAATAACTTAGGGGATATCCTAACCAATAGTGGACAGAGATTCGACCCTGATCGCAGGTCTTTTAGAAAAGCAACACTAAATTCAACCTGCATAGTTAGGACAGCAAATTAAATATGCTTTTAAAAAGGAAAACAAAATACTTCACAAAGCCTATCTGTTGTTTTTAATGTCAAAGGCTGTGTGTCCAATCAAACTCAGCACAGCATTTTGGCAGAAATGAATTTGTTACTTGGCAAAATCAGCCAAATGAGCAGATGCCAACGGGTTGCCTAACATGCTCTCATCCTTAAAACAACAAGATTAAAACATGAAAAAAGAAACAATTGATTTAAATAATCTGTTTTACATTGCTATTCAAAAGTTTGGGATCAGTAAAATATTTTTTAAATGCCTTTGCAATCTCATATGCTCACCAGAGCTGCATTTATTTTATAAAAATACAGTAAAAATAGTGAAATATTATAAAAATTGAATATAGCTGATTTCTATCTGAATATATGTTTTTATTTAATTTATTCCTGTGATGCAGAACTTAATTTTCAGTAGCCATTATACAGAAATCCTTCTAATATGCTTACTTTGTGCTCAAAAATAATTTCTTATTATTGAAAACAATTTGTTTAGAAACTGTGATATATTTGTTCTGTGTTCTTTTATGAATAATTAATAATGGTAATAAATAATAAAAGAAATCTTGAAAGTGATTTACTTTTGATCAATTTAATCCATCTTTGCTCAACTGAGTGACCCAAAGCTTTTGAACAGTGGTGTATATTTGATTTTAGGTGAATTATAATACAGTATTTACTTTTGCGCAGTTTTAATACTTTCAGAGCCCAATTTAAAATATGAGTCCTGAAGCAAAAAGAGTTGAAAGTCACTAAGTTATACTGATTGAATGCATAATGATGCAGCTATAATGAACTTTGTTTAACTTATGCTCCTGAGATAGCTGTCTCCGATCTCTCTCTCTCTCTCTTACACACACACACACACACACACACACACCTACCCACAGGAACTTATTAACAGCACTGTTTCAAACCGGCGATCAACAGATCCATCCACCTTAACACCTGTATTTCAATTAATGCCAGTCATTGCCTTCAGGGGACATTTGCCATCAGTATAATATCGGAATAACTTTGCAAGCATGTCTCATTACAAATTCCAACCTGGGCCCTGCCCCTGCTGTCTGGAATTACATTTAATGAGAGAGAATTCAATCATAAACACATACTTGTTTTCACTGTAGCATTTGATAGAGTGGCACTCATCCATGTTCACTGCATTAAACAAGCACATTCAATTTATCCTAACTTAATCTTGCCTGTAAAACTGCATTTGGATCTCCCTTTGCCCTCTTGGGGAGCTGATTATTCGTTAGCGTCTCTATAGTGATAATGAAAGCTGGCTGTCCACTTAAAGTCAAAGTTGAACAGACAGAGGATGGAAATGATTCCCGTTTCTGTCATGTCAAGTGATAAACAATCTTGAGTTGGTAAGTGTTCTGCAGCAAATACATTAATCTGTCATTTTCCCTTGCTGCTGCGCGCTACATGAAATGAATTATGCATCGTTTTTGGGCAGTGGTGTGTTGATCTAAGGATTGGGGGCTGTGTGTTTTTGTGCTAGCATGAGCGTGTCCACCATGACAACACACTCAATCAGTCATGTAGGCAAATGGGAAGCCACAAGGAAGGATTCAAATCAATGCGTACATGAATGACATGCATAGGTGACAAAGGCAGTCTGGGATTGATGCGGCTCAATAGGCACTAACGGGAAAACCCCTTCCAGAGAAGCTTTTTTACTCATTCTGCTGTCAACTCATGTGGGATTTTGATTAAAAATGCTCCGTAACAGCAGAATTCAATTCTCTTTGGTGTCATTTCAGCATCTTCCACGTCTGTGTTATCTGTCCTAAATGGTGGCAGCTATCAGTTTGAAACAGAAGTGGGGGTTTTTCTAGGCAGATGGACATCTCAGCAATGGCTTTGGTGCAGTAAAGTGAAAAAAAGCAAAAGTGTTTTCTCCAGATTTCCTGCTCTGCTTGACCAGTGAGTGGATCAATAGCATTTGGACTGCTTTCCTTGCTGTCCATCCATCTTCGCTTCTTTAAATCTGCCCTTCACAAAAGCCTTCAGGATCAGCTAATCAAATTCTTGAGGTGTTCATAAGTCACTAAATAACTGATAAGGTCTTGGTGTGATGCGCAATACATGTTTTTTGAGTTTTTAGGTACTGAAGTTTTAGATATTGAGTGTATTGTGATATCGAAATGGCACATTAGCATTTAGGTGCGAATCTAAAAATTTACCTTTCCCCTCCACCAAAATTTCTTTTTTATCCATCTACAGTCCCAGTCAGCACCAAGACTCAAACCCACAACCTTTGTGCTACGAGTCGGACTCTGTAACGTTTTAGACCATACACCTGTCCCTCTTCCCCCAATGTGCTGGAAGAAGTAGGCTGCAAGCCTGTCCTCTATGTGTGCAATCAGAGCCAAATCAAAATGAATTTTAATACAGAAATTAAAAATATGCTGGTCATAGAAGAGGATCATTCTAAGTGTAGTATTGTGAGCAATACTTTCCATTTAGACCACCTCATGCTGCCCACACACTGCACGATTTAAGCCCTGATTTTCACTCTAACAGTTAACGAAGATTGTCAAAAAATCCAAATTCTGAGGCAAAATTATGTTTATTCACATGAGTAAGGTTGTCTGAATTGCCAAAGATACTCTCCGAGAGAAGCGAATGTGGAATTTAACATCAGTGTAAAAGAATTCAGATTCATCAGGTAGGTCTCAGTCAGCTGGTACCGCATTTGTTGCACTGCCCAACAGACATGTGCTTGATTTGTAACTGACTTCCGCGTGAGTTGTGCTTTATATATCACTGTTGACAATAGACTGATTCTCCCCACTAAATCTCTTATTTAATCACACTCTACAGTGGTGAGACAGGCATAGATGCATCAAAGGTGGTATTTTCTTGTGACAATGGGCACTGTGGTTCTGCATGTAAAGTAAAATTAGCATTGGCATCAAGTAGCGGACCTGTACGAGCCCCGTTACAGTGACGCACATCAGATGGCCACATGTCCCTCTTCCCCCAATGTGCTGGAAGAAATAGACTGCCAGCCTGTCCTCTGGGTGTGAAATCAGAGCCAGTTCTCCTTGGTGAAGTCCTCGGAGCGTGGGGAGACCATGCTGACCTGAATGCAATACCGGTGGGGGGTTTCTGCCATTGTAGGATGGCAGCAATGGTGGCTACGGTCGCTGAGCCAACAGAAATATGCTGCTTGCCTCAAGGAGCATGAACCGTGGCCCAGTAAATGGGATGGGATGGTGCCTCAGGTTGGGGGCCGATATGTTGCACACACTCTTTTTTTTTACACATACTTGCATCAGTCCAGAGAATAAAAAGGATCAAAAAGATTGCAAAAATGTAGAGAAAATGGCTCACAATAAAATTGTCACAATATAATTATAATTGTTAATAATAATTAGTTATATTATCACTTAATTTAGTGTATTCCCATTAGAAAACAATGCACAATGACACAAATAATAGAAAATAATAAAAATTTGCCATAGATTAAGTGCTTAACAAAGTTCTAATCTCCGTCTTCCTACTGTCATAAATAGGACTAATTTACTTAAATGAAAAACTTTCATTCGAGATATAAAAAAATACCACACAATTGTGCTACCTGGTCTCATGGGACAAACATACCCACTTTTTAGCGAGACAAAATATGTACAATGTACAAAATACTTATATATTTGACACAATATGTTGTAGCACTATAACTGCTACCTGGGATAAAAAAAACCTAAAATTATATTTGAAAATATATAAAAATGTAAAATAAAATAATGCTAATTTAAAAAAAGAGTAAAAAAAAGTAGCTGTTTCACTCCCATTGTTACAATCTAGCTGGTTGTGGCAGCCCAGGTCACTGGATGACACATAGATTTTGTCTATGTTTCGTGCCATGTGCTCTTGTTTGCCTATTTACCTTGTCCATGTGATCATTGTTTGTTTTCATGCTGTTCCCCCATGTTCTCTGTTCATTTGTTACTCCGCTCCGCTCATTAGTGTTCACTCCCTACCAGCCGTGTGTGTCCAGGTGTTTCTCCTTCATCCTTGATTGTGTCTTGTATTTAAACCATGTCATTTGGAATGTTCAGTGTGTGTCGTTAATGTTATGGTATGTGCTTAGCCGAGTGTTTGTCCGTTCAGTTCCTTCTTGTGTTTAAATAAATGTCCTTCACGTTGACAATCCAGTCTTCTGAGTTTCTTGTTCCGCTGAAGAGCGTTCATCTCCAGTCCATATCGTGACAGAACGACAGACCAGACAGAGAAGATGGCGTTCTCCCCAGCGAACGTGCACATCTTTGCAAACTTCGGCCCGTATTCGCGGATTCAGGTACCCAGTTCCCGTTTGACTATTTGCCGAGGACCGCCTCCGAAATCGCCTTAATGCAACGAGCCGAGATGTACAGTTTCGGTTTTGTTTTCGCTGCCCGGACCGGCACGTGAAACCTCCACGGTCCGAGACCACCTCTGCTCGGGTCTCACCACGCCGCCCAACTCGATCCACTTCTGGTACCCACTCCACCAGATGTGGTGAAGAGAATTGAGGCCACATTCGGGCTAGCTTTCAAGATGGCAGCTGAGTCTGCAGAAACTAACCCACCGGCGCGGTTGCCAGAGCCCCTGCGGTTCCCAAACCGCAAAAAAGGGATTCTAATCCTGTTTTACAGGGAGAGGGGCGTTGTTTAACCGTGTCAGTGCCAGTTACTCAACCTAGAGCACTGTTTCACATCCAGTTGGTACAGGTTTCACAGCCTGGTGTGCTGTGCGATGCTCAGTCGGTTCGCGTTTTGTGGCTAGAAGAGCCTGACGAGCTGCTGAAGGTCCTCACGGTTCCTAGCCCGCAAATAACGGGTCCCACTCCCGTTACATGGTACGAGGAGCCGTGTGTTACTCAGCCGGTCACCGTTACGCAGCCTGACGAGCTGCTGAAGGTCCTCGCGGTTCCTAGCCCGCAAATAATGGGGTTTCAGCCCATTGCACGGTGCCAGGAGCCGTGTTCCATGTCATCGGATTGCGATTTGGGTTGAGAATGGCCGGATCCACCAGACCCGGTCTGTGATCCAGGTTCCCAGTCCCCTAATTCACCCGAGCTCCACGAAGACTGTGAGGCCCCATGGCCAGAACCTCCGGAGCCTGTGTGCGGCTTGGAGAATGCATCGGGTCCGCCAGAGGCTGCACTACCTCTGGAGATGTCGGTTAGGCCGTAGAGGTCCTACTGGTGGCTACTCAAACCAAGGAGGTCTCTGAATCGTGGTTCGGCCGGAGGGTGAGGGTGCATTCACTGTCGGTTCAGTCTCAGAGGGTGATATTAAAGTCGGATCAGTTTCAGAGGGCGACGTCAGTTTGGTCATGGAGGGCGTGTTCACTGACTGTTTGGTTCTCGAAGCGCAATGTCAGTCTGATTGCCCCAAGAGGGCTTTGTCGCTGTCTGGCCGGTCCAGGAGGGCTGTGCATTCACCTGCTCCACCCTGGAGGACAAGATCGCTGTCTGTTCGGCCCAGGAAGGTATCATGGTTGCCTGTTCGGCCCAGCAGGGCATTACTATGGACTGTTCGGCCCAGGAGGGCATTGTGGTTGCCTGTTCGGCCCAGGAGGGCATTATTATGAACTGTGGGGTCTAGGAAAACGTAGTCGCTGATGGTTCTGCCTCGGAGGGTACTACAGTCGTCTGCTCCGCCCTGGAGGGCTCTCGAACTGTCTGGTCGGCCCTGGAGGGCATAGTCGTGGTCTGGTCGGCCTAGGTGGCCTTCTCCACCATCTGCACTGTGTGATCACTGTTTGTTTTCATGCTGTTCCCCCATGCACTCTGTTCATTTGTCACTCCGCCCCACTCATTAGTGTTCACTCCCTGCCAGCCGTGTGTGTCCAGGTGTTTCCCCTTCATCCTTGATTGCATCTTGTATTTAAACCATGTCATTTGGAATGTTCAGTGTCTGTCGTTAATGTTATGGTATGTGCTTAGCGGAGTGTTTGTTTGTTCAGTTCCTTCTTGTGTTTAAATAAATGTCCTTCACATTGACAATCTTGTTCCGCTGAAGAGCGATCATCTCCAGTCCACATCGTACACCCAATTGATTCAACATTTTTTAATACATTTTTCAACAATAACAATAAATTATTTACTGACACACTTATTTTGCAGTTTTATCACTTCTGGTGGTGGCAAGAATAATGTCAACATGTCAAATGAAAGTTTTAGCTTTGTTAACACATTAGCATATGTGTGGCAGCATTTTAAAGAGTATTAGTGACATTCTTACACAACCCATCCATCTTCTTCCGCTTATCCGAGACTGGGTCACAGGGGCAGCAGTCTAAGCAGGGATGCCCAGACTTCCCTCTCCCCACACACTTCCTCCAGCTCTTCCGGGGGAACACCGAGGCGTTCCCAGGCCAGCTGATAGACATAGTCCCTCCAGCATGTCCTAGGTCATCCCCGAGGCCTCCTCCCCCTTTGGGACATGCCCGGAACACCTCCCCAGGGAGGCATCCAGAACAGATGCCCGAGCCACCTCAGCCTCTCCTTGGATCGCCACCTTACAATGGTGGAGGGATTTGAGTGCCTGAATGATCCTAGAAGCTATGTTGTCGAGGGCTATATGCCCCTGTTATGGTCTCCCAAGGTAAAAAGGTCCTAGGTGACAGGCCAGACAAAGAGCGGTCCAAAAATCCTATATGGAGAGGAGCACAACAAAAATTGTGACGTCGATAAAGCCAGGCCTGGGGTTGGGGCTTGCATGCTAGCGCCTGGTGGCCGGGTCTTACCCGAAGGAGCAACGTGGGGCCGCCCTCACACAACAATTCTCACACAACAATATTTAATAATAGCTTTTCAAAGAGTGCACGTATCATTCTATGATAAATCACCCTGTCATATACAGTATATATAAAAAAACCTGAATAACTTTTGGATGTAAGTCTTAGGCTTTAATTAAAATAAAGTCAAAGTGAAGGTAAAAGTTAGAGATCTATTTGATGGCTTAAAAGTTAACATGCCTTTAGACTTCAAATCATCAGTTTTTTTTGCAATGAGAGAATCCCAGTACAAAGACATGCTTGAGCTAGCAATCAACTAGGACAATTCGCTGTAAATGGACTTATTGCAAGTATAACGCCAACGGCAGGAATAATCACACGGATGAAGAATGCAATAGGTGAGCAGAAATCCATTCTCTTCTCTCCACTTTTTATTTTTTAAGTTACAGTGAGTTTATTAAGGACAACAGACCTGTTTTACTCTTGCTGACCTTTTAAGTTCATACAGAACATGCAGATGTGTCTTTAGCACCTGCAAATTTGCAAGCAGATCTTTGTTTCAGCTGTTTGCGTTGACACAAGGCTTAAAATAAATACAGCATAATAGATTTCTGCTGTTTCTTTTGGGAAACCCCATCAAGGTAATTAGTTTTAGCTGTGGCACTGGAAAAAGCTGCACTTTCAGTTGCTGCAAGGTTCAGTTGCTCATAGCGCTGTGGGAGGAAAAGCTTTTGTTCTTCAATTCAGGTCACTGACATGCAGAATTTAACATCCTGTATACTGTACAATGATTGAAATCACACTGGGTTAAAGTCTTGATTATTATTTAATGCCATGACCAAAAAATGTCCCATTCTGTATTCAATACCTTTTTTTTTTCTATTTCTGCTTAAAGCCACCGGTACTCTCTTATGCCAAGCTGTGATGGTAATGGAGCACAGTACTGTATCCTCCAGAATCCTGGATCATTGTGAAAAAAAGGTCTAGTAATTTTGCACTTTCAGTGAGGTATCTAGACCTCTTTGATGGGATCATTCTCGCGGTGGGTGAGCATCTGGATTTTCAGCGTCTTAGAGGAACAATATTCATGAGATGAGAATTCCAGAATACAGTAACTGGTTGATTGGTTTATGTGAGGAAAAAAAATCCCATATTAGTCCATATGAGCATGATCAAATCTAAATATGACAAGAATATAAAATAAGGAATGCATAACATATTTTCGTCTCGTATGCCCTACATCTTTGAAACATTCTCAGTATCACATATAAAAGTGACTGGGTGGAATCCAGTTTGTTATCTAGCTATTTTTACATACTGTAATAACAGTAGCGGTTAACCTACACCTCTTTCTGTCATCTCATGCTTAAAGAAATAATCTCACATCTGTCATTTAAGAGTGTATGAACTTCTGTTATGATACATAAAGCAGATTTGATAATCTTCTGTGTTAGTGTGCTCAAAAGACAGGAACTTTTATCAATAGAATACTGCTTTAAAGTTTATCTGTATATATCTTTATGTTTTAATTACAATATCTTATGACCTGCCACTCAGGTGTCAATACATTAAACTCTTAAATTAAGGTCCTCTGCATAATCCCTGGGATTACTTGCTCCTTAGGTCCTGTTGTCTTGATTTCGGTTCAAATCATTATCTCATATGGAGCAACTCTGTGCACTATGTATTAAATCTTTGGGGTCAGAGGTTAAAAGCAGTCTGTGTAATTACACTCAGGTTTATGGATTAAAAGCCAGTACTGCAAGAATCATGATCTGGTAATAAGAGGTTAGCCAAAATGACTCTTTGAATGTCTTTCTCTTTAACAGAGGAAAGACCTGACAATATACTGATTTCATAGTTATTTATAAAGCAAGCTTGTTAATGGTTGGTGTGGTTTCATCATGCATCTTTTTAATTTAAGAGGCTAGAGTGAAGGTGTAGAACAGGTGGATAAATAAAAAATAAAGTAACACCCCTCCAGACTAATATGAAAAGGCTCTTTCACAGCACCGTTGAGGTTCTGTATAGCATTTTCAAAGCATGATTCTATGTGCAACCACAAAAAAAGAGTTTTATTTAGCACCAAAAAAGGGTTGTGCTACTGTTAAAACAAAAATCTAGTGCTCTCATCATTTTCCTGAGATATATCTACACACATATTATTGCTCTTAGTCTTTGCTCTTAATAAGAAATCTAACATAAAAATAATCAGAGTTTTCAAAAACCTCTGATGGAGATGGCAACAAAATGCATGGCAGTGAAGAAAAAGTGACATTTCTACAGTTGTTGACTTACATCTTCAGTGTCAACCAAAATGGATCCCTATGAGGGGGGCTTTTAAATTATCACTGTATTTTGTGTTATTTCAACACAGATATATTTAGGGAGTTGAGAATCGCAGAGGGGGTTATATAATCAGAATCGCAACAAATGAGTGTTTAAACATTTGTGATAGGGCCATTCATTTTGAGCGCTTTTAAACAATACCATACACAGAACTGCATCAGCAGCCAATGACAGTGACCATAAATA
>JAUMHP010000062.1:7238343-7250746 GCA_032361065.1 Enteromius trimaculatus | reverse complement strand
TCTCCTAGATATATCTGTATATGCTAAGCATTGCATAGGAAAATCAAAAAGGGCGTTGCAGAACAAACAAAGTTCTGCACCACAAGCAAAACTTTGAATACTTAATATGTTATTATATATATATATCATTTATAACTACATGTGTAATTCAGTAGACAAGTGCATTGTACAGTGTAGAGGTTATGGTATATTGAGCTTTTCGAGACAGGAGAAACATGCTTGTGCATCGACTGTTTCAGGTTATTTTCATAGGAGGATAAATGTAGTGCATGGTTTATGCTGAGCTTGTGGGAAAAGAGAGGAAGTAGGCTACAATCAACTTACGCATGTTGTTTGCTCTCGCCTGCACAGTGTCATAATGCTGTGTGTGCATTCCGATGGCCTCCTCGTGCTGACCCTGACGGGCACCTTGCATGACACTCGCAACAGCTCTGTTGAAAAACAAGCATTCGTTAAATTGGTATTCCATCGCATTGCCTTGCATTGTATAATCAGCCTTTATTTAGACCTCAAAGAATGGCGTACAGTGATACAATGTCAGTAGACTGTCTTCTATTCATTCAGTGCTATAGCTGCCGCTGTCCAGAGTGCTGATTCAAAGAGAACAGGTTTTTCTGTGAGCCGCTCTTTCAGCAACCTGCTCACTGTGGGCTGTGAAGCTCTCATCAGAGGTTTTGACCCACAGAATCAGTGGGAACAAGAGATTTCCACCTCCACGATTCAAGCTGAGCAACCAAAGGGTAAAAAACTGACAACCGGATGTTATGCAATATAATGTAATATCTATGGTTTATGGTTTGTACAGTTCTTGTGGTTTACATGTGCAAGTTAAACGTGTTTTCGTGTGGATCTCTTGAGATCTGTGATTCAAGACAGCCTTTAAAAAGAGAGCTTGCATAACACAAATCCATGAATTCAGAAAGCTTAATGAAGATTCAAGGGATTGTGTTAAGCATGAATATGCATGGGAAGAATAGGCACACCAGTAAATGCAAAGCTTTGACAACCAACATTCAAAAGCCACAAAAGATTGGGTTCGTGAGAAAATTCTTTGTTGGAGATTTTTTAATCCATTCTTGGATGGAGTTAAGAATTTTCACCCGTTTGCTGTTTTTAAATTGCTTTTAATTGTTGGTTTACTACACACATGCACCAAGCGGATATCTTTCCCTGTCGCCATGCTGTTTTTCAGTGTCTCGCACCATGAATGCTTTCTCTCTTTCTTTCCTTTTGTCCAATAATAAAATCTTTACAACAAAACGCATTTCGAAACATCGGAGATCTGTTGCGTGAGATCTGTTATGTCAAGCTTTTTTTTTTTTGATCGCACCGTTAGAGAACGACCCCAGCAGTCACAAACACTGGTGCGTTCTTACGTTCAAAAACAAAGATGTAATGGCATCTCAAGGTGCGTTTTAAAAAGTTTAACTTCTCTTAACTTGACAGAGATAAATAAACACAGAGCTCGTGGCGTAAGGCGCGCGCAACATTAAATACATCAACAGCAAGCACATTTAAAAATAAAATGAACAAAGCACGCTTTTTATTAACGCTGCATTTTAGGTCAAATCCAAATAAATTAAGATTTCTTTAAGCTATAATGATAAATATGAGTTAGGCAACTTACCGAGACATGCTTTCTCTGTGAGGTCTGTGCGCCTTTTCTAGTCCAAGTTTGGTAAATATCCCGACCAGTGCCATGATTGCCACTACTCCACATATTATATAAACAATCAAGTTTGTTTTATCCTTGGTTGGATCGTGTCTAGGGTCTAGGGTTTTCTTATAGGGTGGCTGTCCTGTTAGCCATACTGGTGTGTCGTAATTTTTGCAGGTGCTCTGATCCAAACGAGAGTTTTTATAAGCGCAGCAAAATCTGAAGCCACAAGTGCCGCAACAGTATAAATAATTGCCAGTTTGGCAAACGAACGGCGGGTCCCACTGTCCCATGACATCATAGTAACCTCGACATTTGTCCTCAGTATGTGGAGGTTCAGAAACGCTCTCCTCATCCCGGGACCCATTGGATCCAGAGAGCATTATAAAGCCCTCGAGCTGCTGTTGCTGCGCTTCCCCGACCGCGCTGCACAACAGCACCAGAACTTTGACCAAGAAGTATTCTAAAAGCAAGACTGTCCATTTCATCCTGTAGTCTCCTGGAGGCTTCCTTTGGAGGATAAACTGAGACAGAGAAACGACTTGGTACTACCACTGACAGCAGGGCATAAATCCACACGAGTCAACAAAGCCATTCGGAGAGGTTTGCATTTTAAAAGAGGTGAATTAAGACGCAGATGTTTGTAAAGTCCACTCTGACAGCTGTTGATCTCAATCCCGATTGTTCTGTTGATTCTCAAGTACTTTTAGAGCTCTGGAACGACTGCGCCAACTACCCTGAAGGCTGTCTTTGTTTGCGATGATGACAGGAGAGCTGAGGCAGAACTGTGGAGCGCGCGCGCTGAGAGTGGGAGAGACAGTGCGTAAAGGGAAGGAGGAGACATGGGAGGGATTGGACAAGAAAAAAGTGTTCCGTAGTAAAGAACCACAGAGAAAAGTTGCCGTCTGACCTATGTTACTATATGCAACTTGCAAACGATTACAATTTCTTGGCGTGTAAAATACCTCGGCCTACTAAATGCTCTTCAAAAATAATTGCATGCTTTTACAGATCACAAACCAGTTACGTGTGTAACTTGTCTATACATGAGAAAATTATCTAAATGGTTTGTGGTTTCTTTGCGCAGTGCGTGGGTCTGCGTAACCCCTTTGCGAGCGTCTCCAAGTGCCTCTATCTCATTTAAGTCTTCTTGATACAATCCTTTTCTCCTCGTTTAGTGAACAGAAAAGGGTTTGGTGAGAAGAGATAACGTTTGGATATGAACGAAACGATTTGTCATTCGTCTAATTAAATTTTTTTTATTTTTTTTTATATAACATATTGTTTTATAATCAGTAAAATAGGGAGCAGTAAGATCCTTTGTGCCATTCCATTTTGCAAAGCTTTCTGTCTGTCCTTCTGTCTTCCTTCCTTTCTTTCTTTATTTCTTTCTTTCTGTAGGCTATTTCATTTCCAACCCAGTCGCACGGCAGGTGATCCCAATCCATTTGAATTGATAGAGAGCCACAAAGGAGGCTTGGCAGAAAACAATGTCCCCTATTGGCCGTATGGTGTGAGAACTATTTAAGCTTGCCATAGTACGGACACAGCCTACATATTTCTTTATGCCAAATAGGCCTATGCACAATGCGTCTGACCATATGTGGTTTGTATGATGTACCATATGTTTGATATGGACCTATTTTAGACTAGGCTATAGGTTACCTAATTGATTTATTTACAGTGTTTTTTATTTGATTGATAATTTTGGATTGATAATTTTGAAAAGAAAAAGAAAAAAAATTGAAAAGCGGATAAAAATAAAATCTTGAATAAAAAAAAATCGATACTGCTATTTAACACTGTCAATCATCAGATATCACATTTATCGCTAAATTCCATTGAGTTATAGGCATATAATTCAGATTTTAATTTTATTTTACTAAGCTTTTTTTGCTTGCTGTTATAAAACTGGTGTAACATTCGTAGGCTACTGCGCATTTAAAGAAAGTGAAAGCATAGAAAGTAGTGAAAATGTCTTTAATTTTGTATGTCGTAAAACATATCCATATTGAGCATTAGAGAGACGACTTTTGATTCAGTCAGCCTTTCGTTGTCCACTCTGAACGTTCCCAGACATTGCTAATACATCTCCAAACGCATCGATTCACAAACACACTCTTTAAGTAACCAACGACTTTGTCGGATTTCACAACACGATAACGAAATATAGGTTGAAGGGTTTATTATCCTATACTAGGTGGTGGAGGCGTTTCAATGGCAGTGGACGACAGTGTCTTTCTGAGGGCGAAGGATCGGACTTATAAGGGGCTGACAGAAGGTACGATTAGCTGAGGCTAGCTAACGTTAACGTCGATTTACGTTATAGTTTCAGCTGCGAAGCTCTGAATCATGACATTATGTCTTGGTTCAAGGTCGTGTATGTGTTCTGCTTATAATGTAAGTTTACTCTGTAAACTCAGTACGTATGTTGAGTGGTGTATTCCAAGTCTTTGACAAGAACAGACAAACTTATCGACTCAACAGCAAAGTGTTTGCTAGGAATATCAAACCACTTTGGCATTGAGTTGTACAGTATATATGGTTGCAGTTCAGCTAGAAAATTACATGTCACGTGACGCACACAAAATAAAGTTAACCTAAAACGCTTATATTACAGCAAATAGATTAAAATGCGACAAATCAGTAACTAAAACCAATTTTGCTTAGAACCCTGATTTCATTTAGGTGACAAATGGTCATCTAAGACCAAACATATCAAAAGTTGCTTGATTGTGTTCTCTTTAAAACCAAAACCAGGAACAATATGCAATATGGGCAAACATGTGCAGACATGAACAAGAAAATCAGACAATAAATAGCTACATAATAGCAGAATTGCTACACTTTGCAACTATAAGTATCTGACTGGACGAAAGCCACTGACATTAACGGTGTTGTGCCAAATTTTGACTCCCTGCCGAATTATGACTCCCCTCATTGAAATCAATAGTAATCCTAACCCCACCCCTAATCCAAACCCCTCCCCCACACCTAACACTAAACCTACCAAAACTAGGGGAGTCTGGCAGGGGGTCAAAATTCGGCACTACAAAACAACGGCAAATGGTATATGAAACATTTTCTCTCCCTCTCACATTAAAAAAAAAAAAAAAAATACTGTTACAATGTTTTTCCCTACCCTCCATGACCTTTCTATCAGATCGAAAGCCTCAGATGATTGCTTAACTTAAATTCACAGTAATATTGTGATGTAAATCATAGTGAAATGGGATTATAATAGCATTTTTGATAAAAAAAATTATGAGAAATAATTAAATGAACATTCATAGATAAATTGTTCATAAAAACATCAATAAGATGCAGTTTGAAAACAGATTTCTAATTTTCAATTTGTGTCGACTTTAACCTTTGATTTGGTGTTTTTCAGCGTGTAAGTGTTTTGTGTCCCTGTGTGCTTCCTCTGCTTGACTTTTTATGTAAATCCAGTCTGAAATCTTCTTCTCAGACTAATTTCTTGCTTATTCTTTGCTTTGCCTGGCAGTGTTGACATCTGCAAGTTTTTTCTTTTTTTGTGTGTGTGAAAAACCTACAGCAGTGACTGTTAGTGGATGCTGTGAGTTGAGTTGATATTTTAATGCTTTATCACAGGAGGCTTTTATCTTGACTTATGATTAGGTTAGCAGTATTTGAAAGCTCTGGGAGTCATCTGAGATATCCCTCTGATTTATGTTTGCTGAAAGAGGCTTGTGCTTATCGGCTGTCATGGGAGCTTTGTCTGCTCCTCTCAATTCATGTTGTTTAAAGTTGCCTGAAAATAGTTTCCAGTCTCTGGGGACTGCACATGAAAGAGTTAGACAGCAAACAAGATTCCAGGCAGCAGATGGTACATTTTAAATGCTTTTTGAGTTGGTCAGAAATCATGTGTTTCTGTTTTATTTAATTATTTTAACCAGGGTTTGTGCTTTCCCAAAGAGATGCTCAAAGCATAGCGAACATTTCATATTGTTTGAATGACAAAACGATCTGAACAACATGGTTGCCCTATAGGGACAGATATTGAAACTTCATGGGCTGCATTACTAATTAAAATGCAGCTTATTTAGAAAATTAAAAACGTTTTTAATCAAATGACACGAAAGATTTGGTGTCTGAGAACTGATTCTTATTCAGAATTCGTTTTACAATTCTGACAAAATTGATTATTCCACAATGACGATCAAAATACCATGCTTAAATATGTTGAAAGAGGCTTTTGCATTACTAAATTGCTGAACAGTATAGTGTTATTAATGAACAAATCACTTTGAAACATATCTGAAACATACTATGCATCAAATGTAGTCTGACACCCTAACTAATGACATGTGGTAAACTTTTAATAAATGAAAATGCATAAACCATAATCAGTGTATCCTGGCCACAAAGTGATTGACTCTTATGAGCCAGTTCTTTTTAGTGAATGAAAAAGCGTACTTAACAGTCAGTGTAGCCCAGTCACCAAATGAATGAATTTTGAAACACTTTTCACAGTAAATCACAAACATACACCACAAAAAGTGTTGTTCGGTCACTGAATGAAAACCTTTATGAGCTGGTTCTTTTGAATCTAAAACATATTCCGCAACCAAGTTTGACTCACAAGTTTGGCTTCCTAACAAATTCCTCAAAACATGACTGTTATATGCCAGCTCTTTTTAATGAATCAAAATCTCATGCCAAGTGTAGACTATACTACCCTATAAACTTCCAGTTCTAAACATCCTGCACAACCACTGTTTTCTAAGTACTCCACCCAAAAATTTGTCATTATTCAAATACCCCCATGTCGTTCCAAAACCATAAAAGTTTGGAAGACAATATATGATACTTTGGTTGAAAATTGGAACCCTTTTGATGAACTCTGTCAAGGTCCAGAAAAGTATGAAAGACATTGTCAGAATTTCCATCTGCCATCTGTGGTTCGATCCGTATGAAGCGACTATTCTGAATATGTCCGTGGACGAACAAAGCTTTTACAGGTTTGGAAAGACATGGGGGTAATTAATTACAAAATTAAAATTTTTGGTTGGAGTAACCCTTTAATAGACAGTTATGTTTCAACA
Organism: Enteromius trimaculatus; assembly: GCA_032361065.1. Lineage (NCBI taxonomy): Eukaryota > Metazoa > Chordata > Actinopteri > Cypriniformes > Cyprinidae > Enteromius > Enteromius trimaculatus. Next base: position 7,244,023 of record JAUMHP010000062.1, on the reverse strand, counting down.
TCTGTGCAACCGAATTTTTCAAAAATGATTTTTTTTGCTTAATTACTAGCAATGTGTAGCTAAGGATAAATCGGAAAGCTAAAATTCTTTTCCCTACTACAATGCACTGTCAGGATCAGGAACAGATAGAAGTTCTCTATTTTTCCTCTAGCTCTTGAGGCTTGCTGCTCTGTCAAAAACCTCTTCACACACTCAGTGTGAGTGAGTATAGTGGAAAGCAAAGACAAGACTTGCATGATGTTCCCAGCAGGCGTATCTTCTTCATTTATTTTTTGGCCAAGTTTTAATGCTTGAAGTTTCTCAAAGAATCATGGGTAAAACTGAGCTGTGTTTCTGAGCTGTATTTGTGCTGTAAACCCAAAGGTGTGAAAATCGACTTTTTTCCTGCCGTTTTTGTTTCCTTATAACACAAGAACTGCTGTGAAGGTGTTATATATACAGCTGAAGTTTCTATACGACAAGCGAGATGAACATTTCCACACATTCCAGGTGTTAAAGCTGTGACCTTAACTGACTCTCTCACTTAAGATAGCGATTTTTATAAATACTTTAAACAGTTTGGCTGTTAGCATCTTATGTTGTGTTTAATTATGCAAAACATTGTATGCATTTTCCACAAACACAGCATTAATAATTAAGATTTTTACAGTAGACGCTTTGTCAGCCTCAGGTTGTTTTCTCTTGTCCTTCCCAGATGAACAGAAGGAGTGGAACGGGCCCTTTTACTTCATCCAGGCTGCGGACCCCCAGCTTGGCCTGATGAAGGCGTGGAAGATTGGTGACTGTGATTCAGGAGGGGATGAGTGGACCGAGGAGGTCCAGCTCACAAAACAGGCAGTCCAAGCAATCAACAAACTACAGCCCAGACCTCGCTTTCTGGTCCTGTGTGGAGACCTGGTCCATGCTATGCCTGGTAAGACTTCTTTTTTTTAATAATCAATGGAAAGGTTCCATGGATGTTAAAGGTTCTTCATGGAACTCTCAATGCCAACCAAGTAAACACAGTCTGTTGGTGTTTAAGTAATTTGTAAGCAGGGTGTGTGCCAAATAGGGCAGGGCGGTATTAGAATATATTTATAGCGGACTGGCAACAATATGCAGTGTGTATTAGTAGAGATTTTCCTGTATAGTGTATATTGCTGGATGTACGTGTGGACAGTCTTAAAGTGACTGCAGTTTAATATACCTTAACTTAATCTCAAAGGAATAATTCACCCAAAAATAAGAATAAAATGTAAAAAAAAAATCATTTACTCACTCGCAAGTAGTTCCAAATCTGAATGAATTTCTTTGTTCTGTCGAACACAAAGGAAGATATTTTGTGAAAAAAGGGCTGTTTTGGGTCAGCATTGTCTCCCATAATATTTTTTTCTACTAAGGAAGTTAATGGTGACCAAAACAGCCTGGCTACAAACCTTTTTCAAAATATCTTCCTTTGTGTTCGACAGAACAATAAAATTCATACAGGTTCGGAACTACTTGAGGGTGAGTAAATCATGACAAAATTAATATTTTTGGCTGAACTATTGCTTTAAACAAGTGTTATCAATGAATATTTTATATTTTATTCCTATATTTGGTTATCCAATTTCTGTATTACTTCCATATCTGTATAGAACCGTGGTTAGATAGACCAAAGAAAAAATATTAAATTACTTACTATTTCTTTTGCATCTTACTATATCACGTGTTCTTTGCTCATGTCTTTAATAGTAAATATTAAATAACGAAATACCTCTTGCTGTGATGTAGTCTAGTTTCGTTTTTCAGTGAAATAACTAATTAAAATAAGAATATGAAAGGAATGCATTGATTAATCTGTTAATATTAATCTAACAATAAGTGCAACAAATATGCTCTTAATTAATGTTTTAATTAATGACTATATTTGCTTATTATCAAAAAAAAAAATCTTCTACTTTTTAACTTCTTTGTTTTTATTTGTTGTTGCTTAAAATTTGGCATTTGTTTTTGCATTTATTTAGTAGTTTTAACATTCGAAAAATGTATTATTAATATAATATGGAGTATGTTGACTTGTATGTTAATTATTCAGAATAATCAATTTAACTGGTATTGCTGTTTACTACTAACATTTCTGAATAGGTAGAAAAGGCTATAAATAAGATGCAGTTTCAGTTGTGGAACAACAAAAAAGAATCACATTTATTAGAGAAAACACTTTAAGGTTGGTTTATTTTATGTTTATGACTGAAGAGGCAAAGGCTTTTTCAAGTCCTTTATTCTTCTGTCATCGCTAATCTTTGAGGTGGCTGTTATGAATTGGAGCTTGTGGAGCTGTGGACCATCTGCATGAGCCGAGTACCTGCAATCTCACCACTTATCTAATTGCCTGAGCTCAAAGCACAGAGGGAAATAAAAAATAACCTCCTAAGGCCAAGCGGCAGTTATTCACATATGAATGTGTTGACTGGAAGTCACCTGTGAAGGTGACGAGAGTGTTTGTACATTAGATTTCAAGTGTCGGGTCTCTGAGTCAATGTTTCTTGCGCTTGAATGTCTTGCACATGAGTGCTAGAAGCAAAGTGACAGCGCGTTTAAAGCTGTCATAAATGTTTCTCACCAAGTGAGTTTAAATCACCCAAATGTTGACAGTAACTGGTTTTTCAATGGCTGACTTATCAGATTATCCCCTTTTAGGATCCGAGGGAACTCTGAAGTGTCATATTTGCCTGATTTAATATGAGCCCAGGTTTGTGGCTTCTCTGCTGAATGTAATTTACAGGTCAGGTTATGATAAGCTGCCTGTAAATGCACAGCTATGGAATTTTATGAGGTTTGGAGACCTTTAAACGGCCTGGCATCAACACCCATTAGTGTCAGGCCGGAAGAGCAGGCAGAGGCTGCCATATGCATTACACGCCATGTCCGTCATGCAGTGTGTTTTTCTTTTCTGCTCCGCAAGGCTTTATCAGACCTACAACACTTCCTCCTCACAACTTCTTCATTAAGCATTCGGGTTTGATAGGAGAAGTTTTATTTTAAACTTCAATCAGGATAAAAATCACAGAAAAAAAACAACACACCAGCAGAGAAATAAAAGAAAAACAGCTGTAGGACTGATATGACAGGGTTGGTGATGGTTGATTAAATCCAGACAAGGCTGAAAACACATGTTTTGACAAAGCTTCTATAGCAATTTTCATTGTTGACTCAATTTCTGATTCAAAAGTCCACTTTTCTTAGTACTTGTGTCCTCAAGAAAGGGTTTTGTTAAATGTCAAGTCGGATACACAATGAAATGTGTACAAACATTTTAATATAGAATTTCCATTTAAAATGTATTGCCACCAGTAAAAAAAGAGGTTATGTTATTGCGAGGGAAAAAAAAGAAGAAATTATTTTTTTAAGATGCAGTTACAAGTCAAAACTTGCAATTTGTGAGAAACATGACACATCGTGGGATATATAGGAAAATTATAATTCTTAATTCGCAGTTATTATTCTTTGGAAACAGGTGGCTTTCATCTTATCATTCTTTTTTTATTATTATTAATAACACCTTACTTTAACATCTCCTAATTGACCTATTATTAATTATTGTTAAATATCAAATCAGATACATGTATGAAATGATACAGTATTTTTGTTTTATTTGATTTAATAACATTTTTACTTGATGCAAGACAATCAAAAAAGTAAAGGGTTACCAATAAAAAAATAAATAAAATTAAACTCACATTTTAAGACACAATTACAAGACACATAAAATCACTGTGAATAACTATAATTACTGTAAGTTATAAGTTAGGCAAAGAAATATTAAGTCACTTTGGACATGGTTGTATGCTACAATATATTGCATTTATTCAAATAATATAGTTTTAATAGTTAAAAAAAAGAAAGATTTTATATTTCTATTTACTGTATCTACAGTATGTTTCTATTATTAGTATGATTATTATAATATTACTGATTATTAAAATAATTCTTTATAGCAAAATATGTTGGTCGAGTTGCATATTTATTATTTTAAATAAACATTGGGCAATTTTATACTGAGATAAAGTCAAGTTATGACTATAAAACTTACCACATTATCACGTCCCTTAAAATGCGCACAAAAATAACCCTATTATTCATTGTTTGTTAAAGTTATGCTTAAAATAATTACTCATTCAGCTGATGTACTGCCGAAAAGATGTTCTTGCCTACCCTGGTGTTAACAGCAGGTGCTGTTTTATAACCACTTGTAAACATTGCATAACCTACGGTTTGTGTTTTTCTAAGTTATACACATGGCTGGGTGCTAAATAAACTCAGTGCCTTGTCAAAAAACACACAAAAACTATAGTTTAAAAATGAGAAGGTAGCAAATAAGTGTTTAACATTTTCCACTATGTACAAAAGTGCAAGTGAAAATTATGATGGTGTGCAAAAGATAAATTATTATTGTATGATATTCTACATCTGAGCGACCATAATAGCAATATATGTGTGTGTGTGATAAAGCTCATATGTGCATTATAAAAAGGTTTCTGCTGTGCTGTTAGTGTAGCAGGCCCCTGGCAGAGTCCTCATTAAGTGTCCGGATGGCTTGGGTGTAGGAGCTCCTCCAGAACCTCTCAGTATTGACCCCAAGGCTTTGCGAGGCTTTTCTGGCTGCAGCAGTGAGAAGAGGCTGTTTGGATGGGAGGGATCCGTAATGATTTTTTTGGCCTTAGTCTTGCTCTGTCTGGTGTGGTTATCCTGCAGGCTGTGCAGTATACCTTCTGTGATTCATTCAGACCAGCACACCTTGTGCTGGTCTCACACAATAGACAGTAATACTGCCTGACAGGAGGCTATCAATAGTGCACCTGTAAAAGAATATCTGTATCTTGGGGGACATCATGAACATCTCTGGGAAATAGTGGCGTTTCTGTGTCTTTGTGATTGATTTTTTTTTTTTTTTTTTTTTTTGACTCACATTGAGCCAAAGCGGTCATCCTTGAATTCTGCCGTTTCAACTGGCTGGAAACTTGCTGTATATTTTTGACTTGTGGAGACATTTCACTGTATTCCCAGATGGTGGAGCATGTCAGTGTGATATTTGCCATCTTTAAAGGGGAGTTTTACCCTAATATGAACATTTTTGTCATCATGTATTTTGTCATTAAAAGCCATATTACTGTTTATTCTGTGGAAAGCAAAATGAGTACAGTGAAAGTGGATGGTGACCAAATGACTAAAGGTAAAATAAAAGCAGCACAAAGTCTTATCCAAACCATATGCTAGCTTTGTGTGAACAACAAAGAAATCTCCACAATTCTGAAATCTCATCCGCTTTCAAATACGATACTGTTTTAAAGAGGTTTAAAAATACAATAAACACAGCAGTATTGTGAAATCATATGTGACCTTGGAACACTAAACCGTAAATATATCAAAACTTTATTTTTAAAAAGTAATGCATTGCTAAGAATTTCATGTGGAAAGTTTTAAATATGATTTTCTCAGTATTTGTTTTATATATATATATATATATTAGGGGTGGGCATAGTTAGTTTTTTAAAATCTAGATTCGTCTTATTTGAATTCTCCCAAAGGCATTCAGAATATGTGCGCTACCTAAATAATGACTAAAAGTAAAGCCCTTTTCTGACGGGACTAGTTTTACAGGGGGTCGTTAGAGAATGTTTTGTTTCACAGATGTACTTGGTGATTTTAATCCCATCCG
>JAUMHP010000062.1:7190406-7215124 GCA_032361065.1 Enteromius trimaculatus | reverse complement strand
CCGCATCACCACCTCGGGTGTGCATTATTTTTCTAATAATTCAACGGCCCGTCGTCAATTATTCCTTACATATATATATATATATATACAGTATATATACATTTTGTAACATTATAAATATTTACTCCCACTTTTGATCAATATGATACATCCTTGCTGAATGAAGTATTAATTTAACAAAAACAAGATTTAACTTCCTAAACTAGACTAAAGTGTAGCCTTTGGTGTCTGTGGCCACATCAATAGCTCTGACTGCACTGAAAAACCAGGCCTTAGACATTTCAGTTAAAATTTATAGTTACCTAACGCCTATGAGTGTCACACTGAGTCAGATGATGTCTCACTGCTATGAAAACAATCCCTTTAAGATTTCTAGTGTTCCACTACACCTGCTGTGCAGCAGTAACCAGACACACTCCAGACGATGCCTTTAAATGCTTTAAAATAATGAAATAATGCATTATTTCATTATTTCTACCCATCCAACGGGAGCACAGACAAACTCAAACAATAAAGTAGTATGCTTAAGTAAAACTTTGAATTTCTTTCAAGGATTTTATGTCACTAACCTTTCAAAATTCGACAAGTTCAGTGTTTATTTCATCCTCAAAATGACCTTGTATCAACCTGGCAAGCACACCTCAATTGCTCAGTTTATTTATATTGTATCTAAAGAGACTTGGATCCAAGGTATGTGTCAGCCAGATTAGAATTTTGTAAGCAATATGCATCAGCTGCATCAATATGTTTCCAGTCATGCAATGGACTGTGTGCATCTTTAAGACTAACGTGATCATGATTTGACTGTTTTGTGTGATCTCTGGTTTCAGGGGTGAAAGCTGTGTTTTCCGGTCACTACCACAGAAATGCAGGGGGCTGCTATGATGGGCTGGATATGGTGGTTAGCTCCGCTGTTGGTTGTCAGTTGGGAGAAGACACTCATGGTGTGCGAGTGGTGGTAGTTACTGAAAATGACATCATCCATCGCTACCACAGTCTGGACCAATTAACCGAAAGAGGAATGGACGAAGACCTGCAGAAATTGTTGGTTTGAATCCACCTGCAGGTCACTAATCCTGGGGTTGTATCTTTATCTTCAGCCTTCATTATAGAACCTGAGCCATTGTTTGTACATTTAGAGCTATCAGGTGTGTTTTTTTACAAGAACAAAATGAGCCGTAAGTTCGGAATATATTAGTAAGCATTAAAAATTGGAACCAGTGGCTCTTTTGATCTTTGATACCCGCATCATCAGTCTCCATACTTTAATCATGCAAATGCGTCTGAGAATTCCTTAAACACTGAAGTTAAATCACCTCATCATTCTAATGGAGTGAGGAGATGCTAGGGTACAATGGTAGTTTAATAGTGCTGAACATTTTGGATGACAGTTTGATGAGTTCACTCCTTGCTCCTCTCTGCTCATTACTCTGAGAGGAGGAAAGAGGCAATCTCCATGGTAACTATTGAAAGACGTGGCTGCGGTGACCGGGACATCGAGTCACTTGTTCTGTGGGTGGATCACCAAAAACATAATTGCTGACCTCACCTCACACTTAGAAGCTTTGAAAACAGCCGGGTGTGACTGAATGAATTTGGCGGCGTACATATAGCAAGACTGGGACCTCGTTGCTTCCTCACCAGTGTCATACATGATATATTCCAGTTTTCTCTGAATCTTTCCATGGAATATTTATGTGTAATGTCTAATGCTACAATCATTCAGAGGGGTTCAGAAGTTTTCATTATAAATTATGTAATCAGCATTCAGCTTGAGTGAAAAGTTCAACTGAAAAATGAATATGTTTGTCAGAATGTTACGGTATTTGATTTAATGGGGATGGCACTCGAGCTGCATTACATCCTGCACAATAGAGTTCACGTTGCAAATTTACAGCAACAAAAGTTCACGTTTGTTACCTATAACAATACAATTTATTAACCTTTATTAATGCTAAAAATACATAGTTTGTACATGTTAGTTTAGCTTTTGATTAATTTTTAATTAACCAAGGCTGATAAATGCTGTCGAAGTATTGATCATTGCTGTTTCTTAACTAATGTGGTTAATAATATTAACAAATTATACTTATACTATTATGTATATTTTGTCCAGAGTCTTATAACTAATTGTTTCAAGGTTTAATAGAATTAAATTAGATTTTGTATTCCATGCAGTATATTTTGTCTTATACTTGTTAAATGACAGCAAAATTGATTGAAAAATGTAATTCCTTGTCTTTGTTTTCACAAATTAGCTTCTCATTTGAAGACTTTGGGTTATAAATTCAGGGCTCCAGACTGTCAGTACAATTCACACAAATATATAAAAAACCAAGATTTGCAGAAATCATTTAAAATGTTAGAGCAACTTTTAATCGGACAATCAAACAATTCAATATTTGAATCAGTCAATCCTTAAAGCTGTTACTGAACTGCAAGACATTTTTGGGTTATGTTTAATGTAAGTTACCTACTGACTTCATATTCATATTCATATAAAAATACATATATCACAGCATTTTGGGAATATAAAAAAAAACAATGACATTAAAGTTTTAACTAAAAGTATTAGTGGTTTAGTTGAAACGACTGTTATTTTTATTTATTTTATAAAAAACAAAAAAATATGTGTGTGTGTATATATATATATATATATATATATATATACTTTGTAATATGTAAATGGAACAAATACAATCAAGATTATTAGAGTGACAGCATCAAACAGCATCAGTTATAAATCAGTGATCCAAAAATCCCACCAATATTTCATCAGAATTTTCAAAAAAAGCAAAAACATTCTTACCATAGATATGTACAATTGTGTTTAGAATTATATTTAACTACAGTCAAGATTACTAAAGTGAAAGCATCGAATGGTAAAAAAAAAAGAAATCACTAAATGTATCAACGACAGAAAAAATACCACACCAATTTTTCCTCCATTACACAAAACAATCTTTCCCATTGCTAGCAGCTCACTGCACAGACCTGACTCAGTGAACCTAGACATAAGATGTCCCCTGTCATGTTACCTTATTTTCTCTCTGGCTTCTTCCTCTTGTATATTGAAAGCATCTTCCTGTGCTTTTTGTTTTGATCTCAAGCCTGAGGGCAAGTAATCATCATGTCACTCTAAAACAGCATGCAGTACTCAAGGATGTACAACATAATACGATTTGTCCAGGTCAGTGACTACACCGTAGTAATGGCCTCTGTTCTTACATTGATAATTTGGATATGTCACAGTAAGTCAGCTGTAAAGAGATAAACAGGTTTCTATTATAGAAATTCAGGTTTCGTACAGAATTAGGTCGTTGGTCCGTTTATGAAGCGCAGTTTTTCTTGCCCATCCCGGTTGATTCTCACATGGACAGACAGCATAGAATTGTAGACAAATTCAGTCTTGGAACAGGAGGACATTTGACATTTAGCAGGTTGGTTTTCTTCACACAGCAGAATGAACTCCTACACTGAGTAAATCACAGGGCATCAACAGCCTGACATATAAACCACCAATAATAACCACCTGTCGAACAGCCAAAACTGGCTTTATCTTAGCTGCTATATTGAAGAGTAAACTTATTCCGGTCTACTAGACCAATCAGAAATATAGGAAGAATTTATTTAATATGAAATGAGTCTGTCTGAATCTGTGATGGGGTATTTTTCTGCAGTTTACAACTAATTAATTCTAAACACTGATTCATGACTGTTCTTATGAGCGAATCACTGATTAATTCACTCGCAGATTAATTCAGAAATGCTGATACATTTACAGTCTCCAAAAAAAAGTGACGTTTTTGTACCTTTTTGTTTTTTGAGGGTATAAGGTTAAAGTGAGTGACTTATGAATGAGTCACTGAACTATTCACTTAACTGTTTCATTAAAACATGCAGCTTGATTCAGGAATTAAACACCACTAACAGTTTTTCTAATGCTTTTTTTTTAACTGTTTGTGTTGGTAGTGTAAAAGTAGACAGTTGACAGTTATTTGATCTAAAACGTATATCACACAATAGTAGATTCTTGCTATTAGAGGGCGAAATAGGAAAACTGCAAATGTCAGAGTTAATGAAAAGATGCCTTAAGACTTGGTAGAGGTCATCTATGAGCATTCCTATTCAGCTAACCCACACATAAAATTCCATCATCTCCAAAAAAAAAAAAAAAGTAAAGGGTCCAAAAGTTTCTGAATCGAGAACTTTCCACAAGCCAACACTTGAGGTTGTCAGTCAACCCTCACACAGACTTTGACAGATTGCTGTACAGTCTGCCCATCTGCGCAAGCTATTTTAGTGGAGTTGGACTGTAATAGAGTCATTTTCAGTATGCAGCGAGGTGGAGGGCACATTAGCAAAGAGACGCAGACACACACTACATCATTAAGATGCCTCATTGGCATTGCAAAATAACTTGGCCTATAAATACCTGTCTAAATAAGACCAGAAAACCCTATTCGTTTGAGATCGATTGAGATTTTACTTCTAAAAATTACGCCTTTCCTATATAATACCATTGTGTGACCTCACATTTGTTTATACCCCTTTTGATTCTTTACTTAGAATTCTAACTAATTTTGATGCATAGTAATGACTTATTCTTTCAGAAGGTTCCTATGTTCTACATTGTATGTGAACATTAATCCCTTTTTTGCTGGTTCTTTTAAAATCCAGTGAGAATACTAATGCGGATAATCTTCCACAACATTTTCTCACGCCAGGCAGCCTTGATTTTTATGCTCTGCTTCAATTAGATTATTACACATGATATTAATATTTGGATTAAAGGGAATCGCAAAATGGGGGTAATATTTTTAAAAGCACCTTTAGACTTATCAGCCACGCTGCAGTTTGGTTTCAACAATAAGAGCTCCATTTTTAAAATTCATTGACATAAAACTGCCTGATCAAATGGAGCAGCTGTAGTAATTTCGTAAAATATCAAATGTGCTTCCACTTTCGACCGCAAAGTATTTTGTGTTATTATTTGTTCTGTTGAAATGCATTTTCTGGTGACTCACAGCAGTGCATTTTAAATGTGAGACAGCCGTGAAGTCGCAACTGTGATTTTCCCAAAACACTCTGTATTACTGAAAGATCATTTATCATCTAACTAGCCCGTTTATTTGGTATCCTTGAAGCTTTAAATTCCCACAAGAACGTTCCCTCAGTGGTTTTTGAGTTTACTTCATCAGGCTTACACTTTTCCCACTGTAACCTCATTTGGAGTTTGCAAACCAAATATCCTGCAGTGTTAGTCCTGTACCTCAGTGACTTTAATCCAATTTGTGGTAGACTATGCTTTAAAGGTGCTGTATCCCTTCAACTAACTCACAATCTCTCCAAAACCCCACTGTTCCAACATGTAACCGCACACCTGGACACTTAAAGTGAGTGTTCACCCTAGAATGAGAAGTCTTTCATCATTTACTCACCCTCATGTCACAACAACAGCATTCTTCAAAATACCGTCTTATGTGTTCATCAGAAAAAAGACAGTCATACGTGTTTGCAGTGAGATAGATACTACATAAAAATTAAAATATACTTACCTTCAAGGCATCCTAGGTGTATATTCTTCTTTTGGAGTTGTTTTTAAAAAATGTCCTGGCTTTTACAAGCTCTATGATGGCAGTGGATAGTTGTTGAAGACCAATAGTCCAATAGAAGTTCAATAAAGTGCATAAATCCATCATAAAAAAAAACCTCCACATGGCTCCTGGGGGGGTTAATAAAGGCCTCCGGTAGTGAATCGATGCGTTTGTGGAAGAAAAAAGCCCATATTTAAGTCTATAAATAATCTCTAGCTCGTGCATTTTCATGAAAAGGGTGGCGTTCCAGTTAATTAAAATGATCAACATGATTAAAACTGGCAATAACGTCTGTTGTACACAATTATACCTTCTATCATGTGTTAATTTATACTTTTTTAGCAAGTAAAAAGCCTTTTGTTCAATTCTAACGGTGTCCCCCTTTAGGTTGAGGTATACAGAATAACTTATATATTGTTATAGCAATATTTCAAGATGAAAACTGGACTGGTTGTACTTGACTATCATGTTAAAATGAGTGTCAAAAATGATGCATCAGGCTTTTGAGTAATGTTTATTTGTACATCTCGCAACCATGCATTACATTATATGTGTTATATGTATATTACAGCAGACTATTATACAGTAGTAGTCTGCTATGTTTCATAGATTTACATTACAAGATATTCAATTTTCTTTTTGGATATATAAATATCCACAAATGTACCAAGTTATATATTTTCGCTCACTTTGGTCCTCTGAATAAAACTGAGGTGTTTTTCCTTCTCAGGTATGAGCTTCATATTCTCTCATATCATACACCAGCCCAAAGCAAACTCTGTTATTTAATATGTCAGCCTTCACAGGGTTAAAGAGGCAGAGCAGGAGCCATTTACAGTGAGTTGAACATTTGGACTTGTTTTTAATGACTCATTGACATAACCCTGTTTAAGCAGCGCACCTCCTGTCACCCTTTGAAAAGAAATCCAGCTGCTCTCTGAGCCGGCGCCTTTTCCTGCCTCCATTAATCTCATATGCTTCTTGACATGCCCAGTCACTGCAATGCTCCACTACTGCTTGGGACGAGTGTTTGTTTGCATCTTCAAGATCTCCCCCCTAACCTCATCCTTCCTGACATGGCGGGGTTTGAAAAAAAGGTGGAATAAAAGGTTCATCCTACTTTCTTTTACTTCCACCATTAGGGCTTCCTCTCCTCAAGTGCTTAGTCAGTGACCTCAAAACAAAACAAAAGCTTTCTGAACAGCAGGTCTCTTTATTTATTTTTTTCTCCTTCAGCCACTCAGATACAAAGAATGAACAAGTGGAGCTCTTTCATGTTGTTCGAGGTAATTTAGGCTTAATTTTTAAACAAGAAACCGGAGCATGTGATGAGTTAAGGGCTTCCTGAGATACACACTCTACATGTTTTTTCCCCCTTTCTATTCATTTCTAGCAAATAAGCAAAATAAATAATGAAAGCATCAAAGCAACAAAAGATTGCACTTAAGATTTTTTAAGACTGAGAAATGCAGACCTGGAATTTCCACTTTATCTTGACAAGGTGTCTATATTGAAAGCTAAAGTAATGCAAGACCTTTACATTTAAAGAGTGGATAATGTATTGCATATAGAGGCTGCTTTGGGTTTAAACAGCAGTGTCGTATAACACTTATACACATATCACATTCATAAATCTGTCCTGGAGGCATGAAGTCCTGAAAACAACTGTAGCTGTTGAATATTGAGTTTCCAACTAATTCAGCTGTTTGCATAGATTTTGTGTATTTGCTACAGAATGTTTTGTATAATTATGTTGATAGCAATATGAAAATGTTTTCCCCTCTATTTTCACTAAACGCAAAAAAAGAAAGAAGATTATGCATAAAAAACATCCTCGTACATATTGTATTCTTCATAATGGCTCTTTAAATCCATTTCCTATTTATTTTTAAGCATGCCCCACTTAAACTGTGATAAACACTCCTTCAGCAGCACTCCACACAGAAGTGCTCTACTGCTCTCTCAAGGACACTAGGTAGCATTGCACCCACTCATAGTGATTCATGGTTCCTGCAGCCTTCTGCACAGAACAGGTTTGTGGTAAATGTTAAATGTACAGTTTTAGGACGTAAGAGTGTGTGTATGTGTAAATATGAGTGTGTTACGGTATGAGCAATATTCAGTACAATGGACAATATAGTACACAAACTGAACTGTGCTAAAATATGCATAGATTTTTAGCCTGTTCTGAGAAATACAATACATAGCCTACTAACTAAACAAATCTGGAGAATTGGTAGGATAGAGACATATTTAAAAGAAACATAAAACATGAAAATTATTGGCTAACATAAAAGTGGAAATTCTAAATAAAAGCAAAGTCTCTTTAAGATATTCTTTAAGGTATTCTACAGTCTTTGGTAAAAGTCATAATTGTGGTATCGTATTTTTTTAATATAATATTTTCCTTTTCATCTCTTTGTAATGATTTAATATGTAACAATTTTGACTTTTTAAAAAATCTCTTTATACCGTTGGCTATCTTGTAATTCGCCCTCCCTCGGGACAATTTTATAATTTCGACGTGTTGGTGACAGACATTTACCAAGGAGGCATTGTTAAATTGCCCCTTAAAAAATTCAATGTGTTTGTTGTAAAAACAGGAAAACCATAAGCAGCTGAAGTGTTCTCTTCATGCATGTTTAAGAGTACACTTCATGTGAAGTACACTCTCCATTTTTAATGACCCAAAGGAAAATTTGAAAAATAAAATGGTTTTTTTTTGTGGCTTTTGTGTTCTACCTCCAGTACAGCAGGTGGCGCTGTATTATTTAAAGTAACGCTCTAAACTCCGCGACGTCACGTGACACAATATGCCGTTTTGAAACACAGCGAGTGTAATGTAAAGGAATATGAAGTAGTTTAAACAAAACAGATTTTGTTCAGTTCTGTGATTTTCTGTGCACCACCGGTAATATAACGTTAGGCATTAAATGGAAGCGTTATGCTTTAATTCGTCCTGATAAAAGGCATTTTCATGTCCTCCAGCAAAGCAGACACAATGGACCAGTAACGTTAACATTATTTCAGTACTCAGTCGCTCGTGAAGATGGCGAGCCCGCTGCTGGAGTACGAGACGGAGATGTTTCTGAGTTTGTTCAGCTCAGACGGACTGCTGATCACAGCCGAGGGGCTCGGGATCGACCGCATTCTCTTACACTTCATGAGAGTGTATTCAGAGGAGGGCAGTCTGGTGCTCCTGTTAAACACAACCACTCCTGAACAGGTGGGTCAGGCTGATTTATTTTGTTTTTATACTTCTACTGATATACAGTAAGAGAGGACATGGCAAATCAGTCCGTGATTAGGAATTTTACATTTAGTATATGTGCATATATGAACTGCAAGCGACCCAGGAAAGTGATTAAGTTGATTGTAAACCTGAATGAATGCTGTAAAAGTTACAGAACATACATTTTCATTTAATTTTACTTTACATAAATGCTTGTAAATATCATTTTCACTCTATTATAAATCCAAATAATATGTTTTAATAATACATACTATGATATTGAAATGCTTAGTTTAATGGCCGAAGATCTGTAGTTTTAATTATAAAACATGCAATTAAATGCAATGCGATGGAGATTCAGAGTTATAAATAAACATTACTTAGATTTTTACATGATTTTTTCCAAACAAATAAATTATGGATAATTTCCTTCAATCCAATAAATGTTGGAAGTTTTCAAACAATATCCTTTGCTTACCTTATAAACATTAAAAAAAAAAAAAAATCTGTTATTCTTATCTTACTTGTTTGTGTTTTGATCTTGTTGATAAGTTAGAGGCCTTTGACATTCATGTATTAAATATGACACACTAGTCTTTAAATGGACAAAGTGATCAAGTAATAAAGATGAATGCGTGTGTGTTGAAGGAGTATTTTACAGAGCAGCTCCGAGCTGAAGGAGTAAGCCATCTTCCCCAGACTGTGACCAGTGATGTGCATAATAATGAAAGATATAATGTATACACCAAAGGAGGAGTTCTCTTTGTGACCAGCCGCATCCTAGTGGTGGACTTCCTTACGGATCGAATTCCTGCTAACCTCATAACAGGTCAGAGGAAGGCTTTTGAAAAACAGCGGAGCTATTCAGAAGTTTTTCAATAACGTGCTTCTGGACTAAATTGTCATACTGCATATTTGCACAGGAATCCTGGTGTATCGTGCACATAAGATCATAGAGTCTTGTCAGGAGGCTTTCATTCTGAGACTTTATCGGCAGAAAAACAAGACCGGGTTCATCAAGGCCTTTACGGACAAAGCCACATCCTTCTCTTCTGGCTTCTGTAAAGTCGAGCGTGTCATGAGAAACCTGTTTGTGAAGAAGCTCTTTCTTTGGCCAAGGTATGACATTTTATTTTTTTTTGTTTTACTCTGAGTATTTAGGATTTTTGTGGGTGAATATTGTTCATAAAATCAGGTGTATTTGCAACGCTTTATCTGCTAGATTTCAAGCATCAGTGAACACAACACTGGACAAACACAAACCGGATGTGGTGGAGCTGCATGTGTCTCAGACTCCAGCAATGAGAGCCATTCAGAGCTCTGTTCTGGACATCATGAACGCCTGCTTGAAAGAGCTGAAGCGCTACAATCCCACTCTGGAAGCAGAAGACCTCTCTCTGGAGAACAGCCTGGGCACTTTCTTTGAGAAAGTGAGAATAGACATTTCATCATGCTATTGATAATATTGTACTCAAGGGACACAAAATTACTATACCACAAACAAAACAACAACAAACATAATAATTATATTAATAAATGGTGCATAATACATAAAGCACATTTTCTTTATGACTGTATTGTACGCCCCTAATCCTACCCAATACCTAAACCTTACTAACTATTAATAAGCAACAAATTCTGAGATTATTGAGGCAAAAGTCTGTAGTTAATGGTTATAATAGGTAATGGTTTGTTAATAGCAAAAGCCGGACCTTAAAATAAAGTATGACCAATAACACACTATAAATATGTATAATATGAACAGTTTATTTGCAAAAACAGATAACTCTTTTTTTTATACATTTTTTTCAAAAATCATGTTTTTATTATGTTATCATATTTTTAATGTTTTATTTTTAGATGGCTGCATTATTAGTTAATTTGTAACCTTACAAAAAATGGCTAAAAATGGAGTGTTTGCAAATGAACTTTTTGTGTATTTATTATACTGTATATGTATATATAATATACACAGAATATAATAATAATATTAAATAAATACATTTTAATAGTCTTTATTTATTTTTAAGAAAATAGAACACTTCCACTTATTCCTAGTATTTTACTGTATAAAAAATCACAAGAATACAAAACAAATTTAACATCATATCATTTATTTTTTATTTATTTTTTTTGTATATTCATTGAGGTGACATTATATCATTTATAATAGGGATGACAATTATATTAAATAGTAGTTACAAATACATTTTAATTTAAATTTATATTAACTTTTTAAAACGTGCTGTATTGCTGGGGCAAATATAAATAGGAAATTATTTCAAAATGTTAAAAAAGTAAAAACAAAACAAAAATAAAGTTAAATTGTGTTGCTGACCATGTTTCTTTTTTTCTTCCTCAAATGTAGACCATTCGTCATTATCTCGACCCACTGTGGCATCAACTGGGGTCCAGGACCAAATCTCTCGTTCAGGACATGAAGATTTTAAGAACCCTTCTTTTCTACCTCACTCAGTACGACTGTGTCACCTTCCTCAATCTGCTGGAGTCTTTAAGAACCAGCCAGAAAAGCTTTGGTAGTAATTCAGGTATCTGTTTGCTCTATTTGAACTCTTCAGAGATGGAGCATACTATAGTCAGTAAAGGTCACCTGATTCTTTTTTTGTAAATTAGGTTGGTTATTCTTGGACTCAAGCACATCAATGTTTGTAAATGCTCGCAGCCGTGTGTATCGCATGCAGGAGTCAAAGAAGAAACTAAAAGTTGGAGAGACTGACCAGAAGCAAAGTGCCCTAGGTGCAGTAGGTTTGATGTGTAGTGTTGGTAGATGTTCACATACAGTACTTGTTTAAAAAAAATTGAATTCATGTGCATTGTTTTTTTTTCTGTTTATGTATAAAATTAGCCCGTCCTATAAGAGAGCTTGTGCTTGAGAAAAATCCAAAGTGGGAAGCGCTAACAGAGGTACTACAGGAGATTGAGAAAGAAAACAGCAGCTCTGAACATGAACCAGGTAAAACCATTTAACAGTAAAGTGTTTCGTGATAACCCTTCATATGCAAAGCATAAGGTTAAATTTGTCGTCTGTACTTCAGGCCGTGTGTTGATTTGCGCCAGTGATGATAGAACATGTGCTCAGCTGAAGGAATATATTCAAAAAGGAGCAGAGCACCTACTGAATCGCCTTTATTCACGCACCATTGGAAAAGAAGAATCTCCGCCTGATTTACTGAAGCTTGACAAAGGCTGGACCAAGAAGGACTCTGCTAAGAGCAAAGGGAAAAATGAGCGGCCGAAAAAACTCAAAACCAACTCAAAGAAACCAACACAGAATGAGAGACCTTCACGAGTCTCTCAGATGCAGAGGCAGGAAGACGGAGCTGAAAAGGACCTACTTAGAAGCAGCGAAGATGAAGGACGGTTGGCCGAAGAGGAGGAGGAAGAAGAAGAGATTCTGCTTGATATTTCTTCCGATGACTATTACGGCGTTCTTAAAGAGCCGCTGACTGTCATTCACCCTTTGAAGGGATGCAGCGACCCCTACAGTTTGACCCGGGTGTTGCATGAAGTCGACCCTATGTTTGTCGTTTTGTACGATGCAGAGCTCAGTTTCGTGCGGCAGCTTGAGATTTATAAAGCCAGCAGACCAGGAAAACCTCTCCGGTGTGTATCTTTATTCCAAGAAACAAATAATAGTACTCAAAATTTGGGGTCGGTAAGATTTTTTTTATGTTTTTGAAATAACTTGTGCTGACCAAGACTACATTTATTTTATTAAAAAGATATTGTGACAGTTTAAAATAACAGTTTTTTATTTTAATATATTTTAAAATGCTAAATTTTGTGACGGCAAAGATAAATTGCCACATGATCCTTCAGAAATCATTCTATAATGCTGATTTAGTGCTCAAGAAGTGTTTTAGTATTATTAATTTTTAATGTTAAAAAATGTTGATTCTTTGAATTCAAAGTTCAAAAGAACAGCGTTCATTTGAGGCATATATTTTATAAAATTATAAATGTCTTTAAAATGTGACTTTTAAATTGAATGTATCTTCACTAAATAAAAGTATCAATTTCTAATTAAAAAAAAAAATCATACTAACCCTAAATGTTTTAGTGGTGTTGTACATATATACTGTATATGTAAATATATTTGTGTGTGTATAATAAAATAAATAAATAATAATTAAATCTATATTTAGATATAATATATTTAACTTTACTGATTTTTCTTCTTATGTTTAGTGTTTATTTTCTTATATATGGAGGCTCAACAGAAGAACAGAGGTATCTTACAGTCTTGAACAAAGAAAAGCAAGCATTCGAGTGCCTCATAAGGTTAGCTCAATATTTCTTATTTAAAAAATGAGTTCAATTGCATTATCTTTTAGTGGCTTATTTAATTTTTATTCATATTTTTTAACAGGGAAAAAGCCAGCATGGTTGTTCCAGAAGAGAGAGAGGGTAGGGAAGACACCAACCTAGATCTTGTCCGCAGTCAGGAAACTGCTAATGCTGCCACCAACACCCGTAAAGCAGGTAAACCATCATTGTTCCACCTGACATATTAATACAATATGGTTTTGTCAGTTTAACATGCAATGTGCTGACTGTGTTCCATTAGGGGGCAGTGAAGAGGTTAAAGAGCCTCAGCGAATCATAGTTGACATGCGGGAGTTCCGCAGTGAGCTTCCTTCCCTTCTGCATCAACGGGGTCTCGACATTGAGCCTGTCACCTTAGAAGTCGGCGACTACATCTTGACTTCTGAGATCTGCGTGGAGCGCAAAAGTGTCAGCGATCTCATTGGTTCCCTGCAGAGTGGGCGTCTCTACACACAGTGCCTCTCTATGACTCGATTCTATCGCCGCCCCGTGCTGCTTATCGAGTTTGATCCCGCAAAGCCTTTCTCACTGGTGGCCCGCAGTGACTTTCGCCAGGAGATCTCTGCCAGTGACGTCACCTCCAAACTGACCCTCCTCACCCTCCATTTCCCCCGCTTGAGGCTGCTCTGGTGCCCGTCTCCCTATGTGACAGCAGAGCTGTTTCAGGAGCTCAAACATGGCCGCCCGGAGCCTGACGCCGCCACAGCTCAGGCCGTTACTGCCGAATCAGAGACTGTGACGGAATCAGCAGACCTGTACAACCCCGGCCCTCATGACTTCTTGCTCCGCATGCCTGGAGTCAATGTGAAAAACTTCAAGAGCCTTATAAAACACGCTTCCTGTCTGGCTGATCTTCTAACGTTTAGCCAGGAAAAGCTCAGTGAGATATTGGGCAGTAGTAGCAATGCAAGGCAGCTTTATGAATTCCTACACAATCAGATGGATGTGGTGCCTATTCAGAAAAACAAGAAGACTTCATAAAGAAGAAAAGTATTGGTGTCGTAATCTCAGGTTTGGTAATTGGGCCTTGTCAAAAGGGATTAATCTTCATATTTATTATGAAATTGTTGTATAAAATGCAGTGAGTGAATTGTATTTATGAATATTTAAAGGGATAGTTCACCCAAAAATGAATTACTTACCCTCATGTCATTCTAAACCTTTAAGACCTTCACCGTTCATCTTTGGAAAACATATAAGATATTTTGGATAAACTGATGTCATATGGATTAATTTACAGTAACAATGTCGTTACTTCCTTTCTGAACCTTGATCATGTTAGGATCTATGCTGTCTATGGAAGGGTCAGAAAGCTCTCAGAATTCATCAAGAATATCTTAATTTGTGTTCCCAAGATGAACACAGGTCTTAAGAATGACATGAGGGTGAACTGCTTTGCAGTTTGTAATGGCTTGTGACATTGCTGTGTACTGTAGACATTTAAATGTACCTATTTGCTCATTTTAATATTTTCATTGCCTAATTCCACTCTTAAAATATTTTTACATATTTTTGTCATGAATAAATAAATTATTTCTGTAATTATCTTTGTGTATGAATGGTAATTTACTCACCCTGATATTGTTCCAAAACTGCATGATGTTCTTTGACTAACTTATTTTAGTAATGACTTTTTCCTAAAGATGAAAGTTAGTGGGTGCTGAGAAGTAAAATATAAAACAAAAATGTATAGTTTTGGGTTAACTGTACCTTTAAACAACACTGTGAACAAAAAATGCAGTTAATGTACAAACTTTAATACATTTTAATTAAGTTATAACGTACACAAAGACAGACGCTAGGAACACTAGCGCCCCCTGACGGTGACTGGCCTATAACACCTCTGTTTGCGTCACAGAGTTCAGACGAACAGACTAGCATCGGCCATCTTACTTCCTCAAAAAAAAAAACTTCAGTCCCAAAGAAAAACAGAACCAATCCCTGGATACATGGGTGACCACATCAAGGACAGTTATGGAGCATTAAACCAAAGGTCTACGACAAGCAAGCTAGACACAGCTATAGGGAACAGGGTAAGAAACGACATTATATGTCAGTAACGTTAAAAGATTTAATGTGTAGCGCTGTAGTTCTCCTGCTAGCCTGTTTGCTGATGTGAGGATTGATCCATTGACAAACACGGAGCATGACTGTCATGTATACTCGAGATACACAATCTAAAATAAAAACATAAACAAGAAATAGTGAGTATTCTCGCATGAGCTTTAACGTTACATTACTGGTGTGTCGCAAAAGAAAAAAACTAATGTAGGCTACTGGCATGCTAAATTATAATATTATCTGTAAACACTGAGTTTTGATGCTTGTAGATCAATACCGCGGTTTCACATAATGTTTATGCTGAGACAGTGGGGTTTACTTGTTGAGCCCCTCAGTGTCAGATACTGTAGGCCAAGGTTTAAGCATCTGTGTGGCAGAAAGGTTAAACGCACTGGAAGTTTTTGCATCCTGTTTGTGTCTCATTGACTACTGGTGAAACTGAAACTCTCTGTGAATGAGAGTAAACCACCTCATAGATCTGCAGTCTTCAAACAACTCGTGAGTCATACACAGGTGTATCTTTAAAGCTCTTAGACTAGACTCCTGGCATCTCCACTTCGTGCCACTGCAAGTCATGAATGTGTGAAACCAAATTCTGTAGTGCCTGGATGCAGGATTTATGCTCTGATGCGGTTTTGATTCAAAATGTATAGTTTGATGAAATATAATAGAGATTTCACATGCTATTATTTGCTTGCTTTGTTGGTTCCATGCAATTCTTTTATTTGTTATTTTATCCACACATCTAGATTTCATTTAAATACAGAATCCTGTAATCTCAGCTATTCACTATGATCCCTAAGTTTTCTTTTTGTTTGTTTTTTTCTTCTACCCTTTTCATACAAAGGACCCATAGAAAAGACATACTGCTTAACATTGAGTGTTGTCTGTCCAATAATAGTGTGTTTAGCATCATATGTTCGTTAAAGTATAATTATTAGATTTATCTTGTGAGAGAATGACATATTTAGAGTTGTTATCGTTAATATTGATTATAACATAAATAGAATATAAACTGCAATGTAAATATTAGATTAAAAACTATGTATGGCAATCAGCAATGTTGTATCTAAGTTGACATTTAAGTGCTAAAATGAAAATGTAAAAACGAAAGTAATAAAATTACAACCAAATTAAATATCTTAATAGATATTAATTAATGCCTTATAAATAGTATTAAAATAACAGATTTTAGTTGTACTTTAAAGTCTTACATTTCTCTTCGTTCTTTTTTTAATTCATTTATTTTCATTTTAAAAATATTTTTTTTATAGATATTTAAATATTATTTTTATAACATCATTCTGTTGTTTAATTGTGGACCCCCTGTTAAGCACTCTTATTTTACAGTGTCTTTTGATAAATCTCACTTGACTTTAGGATGTACACTAACTACATTAAAATGCTCAATTTGGGACATTTCATAACGGACAAGAAGTATACAATTGTAGACATTTTATAGATCCCTCACATTATCAATGGACTGTTTGTAAAACGTTAATCTTGAAGTTTGTCATTAGCCTCTCTGAGGAAGTTGAGCACAAGTGCTGGGCAGAAGTAAACTAAACATTTATCTTGTGCCAGCCCACCTTGTTGCTCTCCTTTGATGAACACATGGAAGTCATTGCTAGTGTTTCCAGCACGACACATGAAAAGGATCAAGCATCTGGGTTTGCTTTTTAATTGGAGTTTGATATTTTCCAGAGTATTTAGTCATGGCTCATAGTATGCTGTCTCAGCAGAATCGGTTTTTAGATCCCTGACATTAAAGCCACTTGAGACAGATGAAATGTTGGCCACTGTGAAGGAGGAGCTACTGTACTAATAGGGTAAATGGAGAACTAGACCTCGAGGGCACACCTTCCTGAAGGAAAACCAAGAGTGTTGTAACTTCCTGACTAGAACAATGCTTATTGCAACAGATATATAAAAAATAGTTTAGATATTAAGTCACTTTGTTGCTGAGTGATGTTTGGTCGTCATATAAATGATCAAATCATACTGTATTTTATTGTTGTTTTTAACAGCGTTCCTGACATTTTACACTGGTAACCCTGTACAGTACAATCCATTTTAAGATCAAATGTAATCCCTGAAATGAAATGTGAGTTGTAGCTTGATGCAGTTGTAATATTTGAATGGTTGTCACATGAATCAGTCACTGAAAACCGAAATCGTGACACTCAGATCCACGATCCTGTGTCGCGGTGTGATATGGGAGCATGACCCCGTGACTACCTTGAGTTGCGCGCAGATTTCATCTTTTGCGCGGTTTTGAAATGAGCTCGCGGCTCCCGTTTCTTTGCGTGTAGATCTGTTTTCCTCTCACGTATGTGATTTACCGTGTGCGCCAGCATCAGTTGTGTTAGATATATGACCATTTTGGGTTGTCGATAACGAGGGGTTCAAGTATTTACTCAGTGTGGTCAAGCCCCGTTATCTATTACCAAGCCGGGCGCATTTCTATTTATATTGTTAATAATTTGCATAGTTAATGTTGTTCTTAGGTGTTCAGTTTATAAAGATTTTTGAAATGTTATTTCATAAAATAAATATTGTCTTAAAAATTGTTTTTTTTCTCCCACCCCCCACGAAAAAACATCGTGATACGAACCGAATCATGGGTTTGGTGTATAGTTAACTAGTTACAGCCCTATTGTGCATGTGATCACAAAATAGATTTTTAGTTCAATTGTAGGCACAATATTGTCCATAAATCAATCCTTTTTTAAATGAGTAATCATTTGATTCAATGATTCTATCATCCGTTGACACAAACAGCCACTTGCTTAATTTCAAAATGAATCACATTTTGTTTACAATTGTTTACAAATTTAAAATGTTAGATTTTTTTGGTCTTTTCCAAGCTTCAGAAAGTTTATCAAGACACTGTAAGACTAATCATAAAAAGCCATTTACATGAGGCTCTATAGGATTCAAAATATCTTCATTTGTGTTCTGAAGATGAGTGAGAGTCTGGAATGTGTCGAGGGTAAGTAATGATGACAGAATCAGGATCAGAATGGGCTTTACTGCCAGGTATGTTTACACATGCGAGGAATTTGTTTTTGTGACAAAGCTTTGCAGTGCAACAGATTGACGGTGACAAGACAAGACACAGGTAATAAAAAGAATAATATACAAATATACAAGAAGTGTACAAGTAGCACAAAGAACACAATAAATAATATAAAATAACATTTAAGTAAGAGCAGGTGTGAAGAGTTTGTAGAAGAATTGGTGAACTGTCTCTTTAAGTAACAACGCTTTGACTTTTGACGTCAATATGAAGGCTGGTAATTTCTCAGTGAGGTGCCAATAGTTTACCTGCTTAGTTTTGAGCAAACCTCTCTAGATCGCGCTGTTTCTATAAAAAAAAAAGCAAGATTCCTTTGTTTTTTGTTCTCCCGGCTTCTTCTTAAGAAGTGTTCATTTTTGCCCCCTTTAATAACTTAACTGAATGGATTGTGATAAATAGTTTGGCATTAATGTTATAATTTTTGAGGGTATGTGGTTTGAGGGTTGTATGGAAAAGAGCTCTAACAGTGAGGCATGTCAGAAACAGCAGACCACAGAAGCAGCACAGCCCCTCTATTTTTCTTATGTAAGATATACATTGTTATTGTAACTGTCCTTAGAGTAGAGAGATGTGTATCTCATAGATCACTGTATACCACATAGCATGTAATGTGACGCTAGCCAGATGTGGACTGTCTGAAGGCAAGCAAAGCAGTCTTTAGCTTTGCTTAATGGCTTGAACTGTATGTGGTGGATGGCATGCAGTGTCGAAGTGTCAGTATTAAATATATTTCATATTTTTATATCAATATTGTCTTGGCAATTTCACTGTTTGTGGCCAGCTTGTTGCTTGGTGTTGCGTCACCATTGCTTGTGGCGGTGAGTATGCCACAGATTGAGCTAATTGCATGCAAATATTCACATGGTGTGACATTAAATCATATGCTTTATAATCATGAATGTCCTTCAATAGAATATACAGCATATATTTCCAAATAATAAACAACATAATAAGACATTGTAAATCAACGTCAAATACTGACAGGGAAATAGTTGATTTTTTTTGGCTAATATTTATTTGTACTTTTTTAGCCTTAAATTTCGAAATACGTTCTTAAACTTTTCAGTGCACGTAAGTTTATGTTTGACCTGTCCTATGTGAGTTATCGCTAAACAGTGGACTGCTGAGAGCTCCAGCCGCTTCAGTTTATTTGTGTGGGAGGCTGCTGTATCCTAGCAACAGTGACTATATCAAGGACTAATAGCAGACTTCATTACACAAACAGTGTTTTGGTTGTTGGCACATCGCCCTTCAAAACATAAACAATTTGTGCATTGTGCTGACTGTCAACCAAAAGATCTTACAATGTGAGAATGTTAGACATTCAGAAGTAAAGAGGACGAGTAGCTGACATTTGCTGGTGTCTTATGTAATGATACAGCGAGGGTTGGCCTGCTGGTGTTGAAGCTGCATGCTTTAGTGCACGAGTGTTTTTTTGTTTGCAGTACATCGTGTTCAAACAACCTGATTGTTTATTGGTTCGGGTCATTATTTGTTATAGATACTTAGGGTTAGGTTCTACCATGACGTTTTAGTGCCACCGAAAAAAAATCGAAAACTATGATATTAAAGTCATAATATTACGAGATTAAAGTTGAAAAACAACTATGAGA
Organism: Enteromius trimaculatus; assembly: GCA_032361065.1. Taxonomy (NCBI): domain Eukaryota; kingdom Metazoa; phylum Chordata; class Actinopteri; order Cypriniformes; family Cyprinidae; genus Enteromius; species Enteromius trimaculatus. The sequence goes on along the minus strand of JAUMHP010000062.1, from coordinate 7,195,195 downwards.
ACAAAGTCGAAATACTTAGATAAAAATTTGATTTTGGACGTGATTAATCGGCATTAATCGTTTGACAGCACTGTATAACTTAGTCTGTGTTTGGATGTTTAAACATGATAAACTGCACAAAATAAGTTAATTCAGGACTGCACACAGATTGTGTGTTTTTTTATTGATTGATGAGCTTAACCGTTTTAATATCAAGCATGCCACACATTACTTCCTCATTTAGACATGTTTCTTCTCACTGAGTTGTGTTAGTCTTTAGTAATTTTGGTAGTACTAGCATGATGCTTCTTGCGGTTATTATGTGTTAAAAAAAGAATAGATGCTGCTAACGTTCTCTTTGCTAAGAGGTCATATCAGGCCATGCAGTTTTTTCCCAATAGGCTACTGTCCGTCTCCATATCAAAACAAGCTTTAGAAACTTTATTATGTCGCTGACCGCATGTCCCACAATGTTTTACTCAATACATTTTTGTGTAAATGGCCTGAGTCATTGTTAACCTAGTGCAAACAGCTGGAATGTGTATTTAAAAACCTGCCCTTTTTTTGAAACCGAATGTGATGTATGATTTGTTTTAATGCTTTAAGTTAGGAAACCAAATCCAGCACTGGCAGAATCAAGTTTGTTAGTTAAACAAAATCCATCACCTCTCCTTGTGCAGATTTTGGTTGAGATTGGTTGCTGAATTGATCCGCCTCTGAAACTTAAAATTAAAGCTAGCAACAGAAAAATCTCTCGGTCTCTCAGTTCCCATGTGACAGGAAGTTTTGAATGGCAAGTGTTTCATGGGAATGAATGATTGTGGTTTGTGCTGATGTGGTCATAGTGTATTCGAGCATTTTACAGCACCATGGTGAGCACTGTGTTTATGTTTTTATTGGTTTCACATCTAAACCACTGGGATGATGTAAAGTTGAGTAATGATAGGCTAGCAAACACAACGTCTATTCATTCACCGTCTGCGGAATGGCTCGTTTTTATTATTTGTTAATGCTTTGATAGATGTGCAACAGCAGCAACTGTATATGTCATAGATTCAACACATCCTCTGCATTTTCGGTCATTTTTCATGGCTAAAGCAATATTACAGACCTTATACCACATCCTTGAACTATTACATCATTCCCAAACTCCCCATTTCACTTATGATTTCAAGTATTACTAAAACAGAGTCTGTCTATCATATACCAAATGAATTTTGCTGTGTGTTCTTTTGTTCACAAGAATCTTTACCGACTTGTCTTTTGCAGAAACTGAAGTGAGGAGCTTTCCTGTGACTATTGTCTGCTGATCCCCAGCGAAACCCTTGACTCCTCACTGAGGAGACATGGAGGACCAGGGGGATGCTGGGATTGGGGGTTTGTTGGCACCCAGCCCGCAGAGTGAGGCTGTAACCCATGACATGGGCGAACTGTCCCTGCATCCCACCCAGAGGCTGCCCCCCCTCAACGAACGCAAAAATGGTACGTCACTTGCTATAACGCATTGCTGAGTAAACATTTTTGGATAGAATTAGCTTTGAACTTTAAGTATACTAACCTGGTATGCTTGAAGTCTGTTAAATTGGAACAACAAATTTTGTACTTGATGCACTTTAATTGTGTGGATGCAGTGCTGAAGTCCAACTAAAGATACACTGAAGTATACTTGACTGTGCTAAAGTGAAGCTTTTGAAAGTATACTTCAGATACACTTTAAATCTTTCGTATCAAGACCGGTATAATTTAAAGATCATACAATCCTCATTAATTGTGCCCAGTTTAATTATTATTATTTTTATATCAGTATGTTTTGAGCTATAGTATCTATATTAATAGATTAAACTGTTGTTTATTGTATATCATTTTTTGTTAAGAATTGTATTTTTTTTTTTTTACTAGGCTATATACAATATTGGCTGATGCTGGATATTTCATTGTGCATGAAGATTTTCACTTTTAGATTATCGTTGCCATCATCTAAACCTCAAATAAAGTTTAAACTCTAAAACACACTCAGATTTAAACACACTAAGATTTTTTTATGATTTTTAAAGTCTTTGCTCGTACAGTAACACCAACGTGTACTGTGAAATATTATTATAATTAATCTTTTAAGGAATGAATAATTAATAATTTAAGGAAATTCTTTTCTATTTTAGTGTATTATGTGACATTAAGTATAAAAATTAAATGCCACATAATCTTTCAGAAATAATTCCAATATATTTAATTAATTCTCAAAAAATGCTCTTAATATAATATTATATAGAATATACAATTTCAGGCTTCTTTGATGAATAGACAAAAGTTATAGTTCAAAACTATTACTAAAAAGCAGCATTTATGTAAAAAAAAATAATAATAATTTGTGAAAAAATAGGTGTTTTTGCTATCACTTTTCATCAATTTAATACACCCTTGCTGAATAAAAGTATTCCTTTCCAAACTTTGCCCCAAACAAAATAGCCAAGAATTTTTTTATAATAATGTGAACATAAAAATCAGCTGACAAAGATGTTAGCAGTTAACCTGCAGTTCAGACAAGCCTAGTTTATACTTGACACATCTGCTCTGAGAAACTCCTGACTTCTAAAACGTTGTCTAAAAATTTGAGTGGGCCTAAGTCGTTTGTCCTTCAACAAAATCACAGACGATATCTGATATCGCTCCTGGTTAAATGTTCATCATCAGTGAGATTTTTTTTTTTTGCCTGTTGTTGGTGAATTTATTGTGAGATTTGCCCATGTTCTGGAATGGTATTCGTTTGTCCTGGTTGTAATCACAGCCTATTTAATTTAGTCTCTCTGTCTTCGCTGTCTAGTTCAGTTCACGTCACATCATGATTAGTTTTGCCTCTATTTCCAGGTGATTAAATAACATGTTATTTCTGTACGCACCACACCGAGAATGAGAAGCTCTTTTTCCATTCTGTCTTGACGCACAGAAGCAGCCTTCAGAATCCTGACATTTCTTTGCCTCTTAGTTTGGGCGCAGTCTTTTGATTGACATGTGAAAGGTCGCAGGACAGTGCTGTCTGCATGCGGTGGCTCGCAGCTCTGTGAGGGCTGCTCCTCTAGGTCTCTAGCTATGCTGAGGTCACACCGTCACAGCGAGTGGAAATGTAAACGACTTTGGCAGAGCATGGCCCGTGTCAGTTACTCATCCTCTGGCTGTCTGTCAAACAAGATGTTTACCGTGTTGATGAAGAGGAGGGTTATTTCAACCGAGACCTATTTTATGCTTTTGCTGCTCTCAGATCTCAAAAATAAAGATCCACTATGCACTTGTCCATACAGAGGGCATTCATCGTTCTTCTAAACTACAAATAGGAGGACTTCTTTAATGATCTAGAATTGAACTTTCAGTGGCAGGGAGGGGTTAACAATGGACGGTCTGGTCTTTCTGCTCCCTCCTCTCCGTCTGCTGGTGGAGTAGAGATGTTGTCTCTTCTAAGGAGTCCCAGTTTCACTGGAGCTGCTGATGGTGAATGGAGAGCCCTGAAGAACGAGGTCCTTGTGCATTTTTCACAAAGCTCTGGTGCTGCCAGGAGCCCACTTTAAGATACTCTGGATGTGACACAGGACGGGGAAACGGCATGGCCTGCTTAGGACTGGAGACTCAACGCATCTGCAGAGGAAACTTCACACCGGGTTCTGCAGCTTGCTGCTCGACTCTGAGAGGTGGTTATCTTTCTATCGCTGAGCGGATATAGGTTTAGCTTATTTTGAATCGTTTTACTGGCTGGCTGAAGCTTTGTTTGCCAAGCTCAGGTTTAATGGAAATTTGCATGACAGCATTTGAAGAAAGCAAGCTACTATTGATTGGCTTTTCATGAGAGAGCTATGTGCATAACTGTGGATAATCAAGGTAATCTGCAGCAAGTGGTTGAGATTGTCCATTAGATGCACAACAGGAAGGTCAGTGATTGTTTAAGAGAATAGCATTTCCATTTAAATGATAGGCCTGCATAGATTGGCATGAAATCAGCTGGTTAGTTAATAGGTCTTAATGAAGTCCTTTATAATTTGGCTGGTTTCAGTTTTACCTGAGTTTGTTTGGATGCAGTTCATGTTTATAGAGGATGGTGTTGCTGAATGGAACAGAATACAAAGACTTGGGAGATCATTAAAAACTTTACTTTAAATACAACATTAGATGGGATGCTGCAGACATTGATGTCCATCTGAATGTCTATGGCTTCGCTAACAGGTAAAGAACAGCTCATTGATTAGCCACGCTAAAAGCGTTTGTTCATAAGTGTGGGGTATGCAAGATTTTGCAAAGATGAAAGATGCTTATGCTTGACCAGGTTGCAGAATCACATCCAAAATCAAAGTTTTGCACGTTTAAGAATCCAACCGAGGCGTGAGTGTTTTTATATCACTATATTTCTGAAGGAAGACTGTCTTCAGAAAATGTCTTTATTTCATCCTGCATATAAGGCAGCGTTTGTAAGCTAAGAGCTGCTTCGTCTACAGCCGTTTTTTGATATATGTTGATATTTTTGATATACGTCTGATTTACGCAGCAAACTTATTTTGCTTGTTAACAAAAAAATAATACACTCTAGAAGGACTGTTGTTATTGATTCTATTTGGATGTTTACCGGAAGTTAAGTTAGGGCCACAAAAGCATGCATGCATGCGCAGTAACATTTGTTTATGTTGTTGCTGTTGTAACCGTCCGTATATTTCAGAAAATGCTATTAAGTTGTAAGTATAGTATATAGATTGTAAATATGTTTATATATAATATTAAATATAAATGTATGTACATGTAAATATTTTCAAAGGTATGTCGGTGAATTTAT
>JAUMHP010000062.1:7161983-7180265 GCA_032361065.1 Enteromius trimaculatus | reverse complement strand
GTGTAATGCAATGTGTTTATGCGTTTAGGTGAAAAAAAACATTATTTTACACATACTGTACATTTTTGTTTCTCTTCAAAGCCCCGCCTCCTAAAACAGATGGATTTGTACAAAGCTCCTCGTTCTAAAAAAATGAGGTGTCCTCTGATTATCCATGGTAAATGTAAAAACCCATAACATAACGTGATGCCGACTATAATGTGATGCCCGGCACTATGACACCAAAACCATAAAACACATTACAAACAATGCATTTGTTGCATCCAGTGGAGACATAATTATCATGACTTACACCATGTCTACAGCGAACATGACAGTTGTCGCACTGCAACAGCTAAAGTCTGTCTACACTGTGCGCGACAAAACGACTGTTGAAAATTATTTGCATCATAAATAAAACACACTATTAGTTTTCTTTTGGGAATTATTGTAATGTGGAGCATCTTACCGCACCACCCGCGTCCAGTGTAGACACAGAGTAACGGCAAGCAACAGCACTACCCTTTACTGCTCAAAACCTGTGTTTGAATAGTAAGTAGCAGGTTCTTTTAATAACAAACCATATCTTACTTAAAGGTTGTGAGTTAGAAGCGCCAGACTGTCCTTGCAGAAGTAGAATTGCTCCGTAGTCTTGCTTTATAGTCTTTAGGCACAGCCAGCATAGTGTAATCTGCAGTTTTAATCTGTCCTCCATAAATGCACATATTTGGGTTGAACTGTTCTGGAACAGTGTTGTGAATACAACTTGGCCACTGTGTACAAGCCATAACTTTTATAAAGAATATATTTGGTTTTGAGACTTGTTTATGCATCAAGTGCTTGTAATTTTAAATCGCATCATATGACCCCTTTAATAAGCATATTGTAATGATTACTTGAGGATGATGTGACACTGAAAACTAGAGTATTTTTGAACTTTTGTGCAGTTTGGAGAAGATGTATTTAATTTTTTTAAACTAAAATGTTAACATTTTTTAATTTCTTGTGCCCCACCCCCTTTTATTTTCTGCAGAGATCACTCCCTTTAGTCAACAGGACCCATCTGTGACTAGGATGATGCCTGTCACGGCCAGCATCACCACCCTGCCTGTCAACACCGCCCTGTCGCGTCCACCCGCCCAGGTGCAGATGGCACCCCCGCCGGCGCTCATGGTCTTGCCCATGCCCAGCCTGGCCTCCCTGGACTCTGACAACCAATTGGAGGCTCTGCTGGAGGGAACGCTGGTTGGGGACACAGAGCCGGAGCAGAGGACTTTGGGTCTGCTGGAGGAGCTTCAAAACCAGATACTGGAGCAGCCAAACTCCCCAATGGACACTTCGGAGCTGGGCTTCGCCGACCCACATGTACCTTCCTCCTCTGCCCTGTCCTTTAGTCTCCAAGACACTGGCCTGGACAACATGGAGTGGCTGGATATCACTATGCCTGGGCCCATCGCCGGACTCAATTCATTGGGCATCACCTCTGAATTCCTGGACACTCATGATCTGCAGCTGCACTGGGACTGACAGGAAACGCTTCAAACACGATAATACTCTCACTCGCACAACAAGCCGTCTGTCTGTGGGTCTGTGTGGTGGCGGTTCACGTCTGGCAGCTTTATGTGACTAGACTCCAGCTCAGCTGTACACTTCACTTATGCTGGTTCTAATCACCGTCTGTTCTCATTCACCTTTTGATCAGAAAAGACACATGAGCCTTGTGGGTAGTGCTGGCTCGGGCTCTCTTAGCTGTGCCATTCTGAGAGGGAGCTGCTTTTGGGCAGATTGAATTCTGCTGTACTGCTATTTTGGTTTATTCATTCATGTGCCATTGACTTTAGATTGGTTGCAGTCAGGCTATAAATATCCTCACAGCTAGTTTTAAGGAAGAGCTGTCGGATCCAAATGATGTGGCATCGCAGTTGAGTTCACATTGTTTGTGCAAAATTGAAAATTGTGCAGTGACACCATTAGCATTCCTGTCTGTGATCATGAGTGTCTATGTGGAGGATGAGAATGTCAGACTCAACTTGGCAGTCAAGACATGTTTCCCAGAATCCTCTTTTTCAGCACTGACTGCAGTAAGATTCAGTGGCAAATACACTACCATTCAAGTTTGCTGTTAGGAAGGATTTTAAAACGGAAATTATTTGGCAAAGGTCTAATTATCTGATTAAAAGTAACATATATAATCTTACATAAGATGTGTATATGTTTCTAATCATCCTAAAATATTAGCAATATAAAGAAAATTGCCGTAAAATATGAAGCAGCACGTTTGTGTAATCATGTGAGACTGAAGATTGGAGTAATGGCTGCTGGAAATTCAGCTTTTATTTTAAAACACATTTTATTTTATTGTAGAAATGTTTCACAATTTATTGTTTTTACTATATTTTTTAATTACATAAATGCATAAATATAGCCTAGTGAGCACTTTCAAATACAAACAAACTTTTAAATGGTTGTATAGTTTGATGAAGATCTAATTAATGTATCACTTGTCAACTTTTTAGCAAATCTGCCCTTTTTTGATATTGTTTGACTGGCTGTTTCTCAGTTTATTCTCAGTTTATTTAGTCAGTAATCAGCTCTCAATTTCAGCCGAAAAACATTTTGTTTCGATTAGCAGGCGATCAGTTCAGTTTGGAAATGGTCTCGCATGAATCTATGAAAGTTTATGTAAATAATCTATGAGAACAAATATTTGTATAAAAAAACAAAAAGCAAAAAGAAAAACTATTATGTCTGACTTGTTGGATGTCCGACCCCTTGTCTGTACGTATGTGAATTGTGAATCAGTGTGTGTCCGTGTGATTGTTCGTCTTCAGTGGAATGTTGTGTGATTTCCGGTGCATCATACTGTGAGGAAGTTTTATTTTTCCACCACGTTTTTTTCTCAGTTTGGTTCGCACAGTGGTTGCTATATTTTAATTTCTTATTTGCATATTTTTGATGCCGTTGAACAAAACTCCGTCAGAGACGCTGCTTTTAGAAAGAGATTATGTAAATGAAGCCATCAAACAGCTGACACTAAATAGTGATCTCACTCAAAATCGTCAGGTTCCTGTACTAAATGCGTGTGGGTGCATGTGTTTGTCTGGCTGAGCGTCTCTGTCTGTTTTCCTGCCTTTATGTTCGAGTTGTACTGTTCGAAATTGCTGCAGACCATCCAAATGAAATATCTGTGTAAATGAACAACATTATATATACTTGCAAATATTTTGGCAGCATGTGAATAATCAAATTGATGTGATGTATTTCAGAAAAACATCCTCTTGTTGTTTATCCTTCTGTTTAGCCCTTTCTGTGCTTTTCTTTTGTGATTTAATTTTGTCAGCCACCTCATGGATTTCATATATATATATATATATATGCTCTGATGTGACACCTTTTCATTCAACAAGGCAATACATGTTCTTTCATATTTTGTAAAGCAAGTTATTTTTGATCCAAAGGGACATACATTATTTGTACAAGATGTACAGCACTTTCCTGCTGCAGTGATGAACTGCTAGTCACCGATAGATCAACCGCACAATCCACGTCAAAGCACCTTCTCAGATGAGCTTTTATTAAAGAAAACCTTTATCAGCTTTTTGTGCTTCAGTGTTACGTGTTTGTCGTCTGCTCACGAGTCCAACGATTGACTTTGCTCATCGGCACTGTTTTTTAAGGCATTGTACTGTTCGCTCTGCATACTGTCCAAAAAATGCCAAATTCTAGTTTTAACTAGTGGAATCTTTCACTGCTTGTGTAGCTTTGGGGATAAATTTAGTTCAATAAGGAAGAATGCATGTGTCTTGACTGTTCAGAGCAGTTTTTAGCATTACTGACTGCTGTTATAATGCAGCCTGGTGCAATATTTTGTGTACAAGCAAGTGGAGGAGAAAGTATGTGGTACATTGACGTAGGTCCTCTCTTGTGTTTTAAGGGTTTTGTGGCATTATAACCAAAGAGACCAAATATTGTACTATGCTGCTGCACATAGATACTGTTCAAATGTTTGAGGTCAGTAAGGTTAAAAATAATACTTTTGTTCAGCAAGGACACCTTAACTTGATTTAAAGTGACAGTAAAGACATTTATATATTCCAAAGGATTTATATTCAAAAGAATTTGAGTTATTTTTCATCTTTCTATTCATCAAAGTAACCTGAAAAGATAAGTTTCCACAAAAACATTAACCATTTTCAATATAGATAATGTTTCTTGAGCACCAAATGAGAATATTAGAATGATTTTCGCTTTTATTACTTTCCCACGCTGTAAGTTTGTTGGGCAGGTACAAAATTTAGCAAAAAGGGCAGATGCAAATGCATGTGTTCAGCCACCCGCTGTAATAACAACAGCTTCCTTGAATAAATGCAGCTTGTGAATTTTCCATTTTAATTGAAAATTTTAAATACCCCGAATTTTGAAATGGTGTTGAGGATTTTTCAGTCTGAGAAAAATGTCACTCTGCATTGAATTTCCATTTGAGTCAATGTAAGTCCCATTCGTTTTTGGAGAGTAAAGCAATAACTTGCATTTTATGTATAGTTCTGTATACAATAGTATACAGTATATGCAGGAAATCAGATATCAGAGCATATTTAAAGTTTTACGTCATTATTTGCATGGGCACCTATTCTGGCTGAGCTCTAGAAGCTTTTTGTAGAGATTTATGTGTCCCAGCTCCAACATCATCTGCTGGACTCATCTAGATGTCATGCTCTTTATCAAATATTGATGTATATTATGTATCAAGTGGCGATGACACTGGGCGATACAGCTGCCTTTGAACATGCTCCAGATCATCATTTGTATGCCATATGTTTTGCACATTGTGCACATTGCATATATTTGAATGGATGTAAAACTTATTTTTATACATGTTTGGCGCATCCATGAGCTCTATTTTGTGAATAGTTTTGAAGATACGATTATATATCTGCCATCCCGTGTCAATGAAAATTGATGTATTGTGAAAATACTGTCGTAGAGGATGTTTTAGAGTCTCTTAAATATACCAGAGGAATGATATGCAAAACTTGTCTGTTTATTTTTATTACGAGGAGATAATATTACACATATTTTCATATAACAAAGTTATATACACAAAAACAATCCATTGTTTTCATAGTGACATTTGATACAGTATTGTTTCTATAAACAGTTCTCAAGGCTCATTTAAATGACTATTACATGAATGCAAATTAGTATTCATAGAATCACAAATGTCACTCAAACTCATATCAATTTGGATATTGGTTTATTATACTGTTAAATAAGATGTTGCATTGATATACATCTTTTTGTTTTAGCGGCTTATATTGTTATCCAAATCTCTGTAACTGTCCACATCGGTCTTGATGTTTGTGCTACATATATATATATTAAAAATAGTACTTCCAGTTGTGTATGTCTAATATAGTAAGCCTACTATAAGTACTATTCCTTCATTTTAGAGAAACATATATGTACCGTCCTACACTTAAAAAATTGTGAAATGAAGAAATAGAGTCCCACTTAAAGATGTAATAGTTGATGAATGGATTCTTTTCAATGAATCGTTTGAATCAGTTCACACTGAATGAGTCACTTGTGAGTTCTACTGATCCAAAATACAGGAGTTTACAGCTCTGGTACAGTCTATTCAGAGTCTAAACCATTGATTTAGTCATGTCTGACTCAAGATGAGTGAGACCACTAGTCACGACTATGTTTCTATCACCCTAAACACCTATTGGAAGTGGCTGATACACATAGACATATATAGACGCCCCGTTGGACCGCTCTAGACATGTAGCTGCCTCTTAAAACGTCAGTGACCATACTGTAGGTTCACACTATAGCAGCCCATAGAAAGAGCTGCTAATTAGGCATCTATGTATACATATCTATGTTGATACACAAGTGGACTAGTGGCCACTTGCACAATATTAATGTAGCACGTTAGATTCTCTTACTCTTAATCATCTGTTAACTGATTAACTTGACTATAGTTGACTTTATTTGTGCATTTAGTCATTCCCTACATCTCAAAGCCTACAGATTGGCTTCCCCTGCACAGAGACCAAAATTCAGGCCTGAACCCTGTTCTCAGCTTTTAGCTCTTCTGGAGGTTTTCACAGTCACCTCAATGCAGATCAATAACTGTACGATTTAAATTCTGTTAACTGAACAAATATCTTTGTGGCAGGATGGACACCTGTGGATGACGTCTTTGAAGCGGTTCATACAGAACGGGACCAGGCAACATCCGGCTAGGCATCTGCCCCAGAAACAACAGAAGCACAGTGTAAATGTAAACTCAGTAAAACATGCGTGTGACCAATAATACCCAATTTATTCAAAGCACTGATGCATACAGTAACAATAAAAATGTATTCACTCTTATGTCTTTCTAAGCTTCTGTGACTTTATTTAGTGAGAAATGTGTTTTTTTGTCATTCACTCTCATTTCAAACTCGTAAGACCTTTTTGTTAAAGTCTGAGAGCTTTCTGACCCTTAATAGACAGCAAGGAAATGACCACGAGCCACGCATAAACACATAGCAAGGACATTGATAAAATAGTGCCATCATAATTTATAAGTGAAATGGTGTAATTTTTATGTAAAACTGTTTATTTTACAGACCTATTTCATTATACTTACTACAGTATGTACCACCTACCGTTAATTATTAAAAAAGTAGCTTGGTCCATGTTTATACATATGCATTTACATTTATTCACGTAGCAGAATTTTATCAAAGTGACTTACAGGTGGGGAAAACAACAGAGGCAAAAACAACTTAGGAAGTGCTCATAATACCGTATAACAAGCAATCTTCAAATAAGTGCAGGCTAGAAAGGGAAAGAAAGAGTAGAGTTAATGTTAGATTTTTCTTTTTTTTTTTATGATGTCAAATAGAGTTGAAAGAGATGGGTTTTCAGAAGTCGTTTGAAGGTTGTAAGAGAGTTGGCATTTCGGATAGTGATGGGAAAATCATTCCACCAGCCGGGAACAGTGTAATGTTCTGGAAAGAGATTTTGTGACTCTTTGTGATGGTACAATGAGGCGTCGCTCACTGGCGGATCTCCAGTTCTGGAGGGAGTGTAGATTGGTAGCAGTGAGTGGAGGTAAGCGGGCACCGAGCCGGTGTTCCATATGCAAGCATCAGTGTCTTGAATTTGATGCAAGCTTCAATAGGGAGCCAGTGCAGGGAGATGAAGAGAGGTGTGACATGGGCCCTTTTGGGCTCGTTGAAGACCAGTCGTGCTGCTGCGTTCTGAATCATTTGTAGAGGTTTGATTGTGCACGAGGGAAGACTGGCTGGAAGAGCATTGCAGTAGTCCAGCCTGGATATGACCAGGGCCTGGGTAAGAAGTTATACCCTCAACTTGAGTAATGCATAGCTTATTCTGTGCATTAACTAACTGGTACATATACCAGTACTTACATAATAAGCAGACTGCAAAATAAAGTGAACCATTTTCTAAGAATTTGATTGTAAGAGCTACATGTTTACTGCATGTATAACAAGACACAAGCTTTTAGTATGTGTGTTGTTTGTTATCACATAACAGCACATTTTTCTGTAGGTGCTACACATCTACATATCATTAGTATGTACAGTAATGTGTCTTAGTTACCATATAGGGATACTGTAAGGACGTGTCTGCTTGTACCCACTTATTCTCAAGGACTACATAAAGTTGAACACAAAATTATTAGCCCCCTGTGAATTTTTTTTCTTCAAATGTTTCCCAAGTGATGTTTAACAGAAAGACGATTTTATAAACACAGCATTTTTAAACATAATAGTTTAACTAGGAAGATTGTGGTGTTTGTAATACAAATAGAAATAAATGTATAACCAAGAATTGGTCAAAATGATTAGCCTTCTGATGTTAATAGTGAATATTGTATCCCTTTTGCTTGATAACAGCTTTTAGTCATTTGCTGTAGTTCTCATCAAGTTTCAAGCATGTCTCCTGAGGAATGACAGCCCATTCTTCCTTAGCAAGTCTCTCAAGCTCCTCCAGATTTGTTGTTAGTGTGCCCCACAGATTTTCTGTTAGATTCTGGGCTTTGTGCAGGCCAGGCCAGTCAAGTACACTCACTTTGCTCATTTGGAGGTATTTCTTCACCAGAAGTGAGGTATGCTTTGGTTTGTTATCATGCTGGAAGACAAAATGTCGCACCAAACCAAGTTTTCTTGCAGACTGTCTTTCAAAATCTTCTTAAGGTCTTCCTTTTTCAAGTTTCCTTCAACCCTGACCAGATTCCCAGTACCAAACACAATGAAACATCCACACAGCATTATACTTCCACCACCATGTTTCACTGGTAACGCTGTTCTTGGGGTTGAATGCCTCTCCCTTCCCTCTAGTTTTGTCTCATCTGACTAAAGGACAGTATTCAGTATGCATTTCCAGTATGCATCACTTTTCCCCAAGTTGTCCTTAGCAAACTTCATTCTAGCTTGGAGGTGTCTCTTCTTCAAAAGTAGAGTCTTTCTTGGTGGGCAACCTCGTAGTTCATTCCTGTGCAGGGCTCTAGTGACTGTCTTCGTTGAGACATCATTTGACTAGTGTCTTGGCAGTTGTTCTTGGGTCTTCAGAAACCTCTCTCACTACTTTTCCTTCTAAGGTTTTTGCAATCTTTCGCTTTCTACCTCTACCCGTCTTGTTCTCCACTGTGTTGGTCTCTTTAAACTTTTTAATTATGCTTTTCACTGCAGTTCTTGACACTTGAAAACGCTTTGATGAACCCGTGTATCCTCCATCTTTATAAGCATTAACAATTTTTCCTCTCAAGTCAAACTAAGTGATGTTGATAAACAAATTTCATGAGAAGCACATTTGAATAATTAGCCACGGCTGGCTCCGCATTTCCTCAGTCAGCTTATACCCATTTCACCCAATCAGAGCTAAGCGCCAACGCCTTAAATAAACCTGTTTTCCTCCCTTTTGTATATCGTTTACGAATCCCTCTGCCTCCCTTTCTCTGCCATAAATCCGCAACTTCCTCAGTGGGGGGGCACTCGAGGTTCGAGCCGGACGCCGAGCTCTAGCCTCGCAAGGGATTAGTCCGCTGAGCTCGCTCCCCTGAACAGCATGCCAAACACACTATTTTATTTGCATTACGAGGAAGTGCAAACTCCTGAATTACTTTTGTGTTTGCCATGACGATGGTGCATATTAATTTACTAGTTGTTTTGCAAGATACTAATCCTCAACTTGAAGTGCAATTTAAATGCTTAACTAGGTTAATTAGGTTAATCAGGCAAATTAGGTTAAATTGTCAAGTCATTGGACAGCAGTGGTTTGTTCTAAAGCTAATCAAACTAATAATTTCTTAAGGGGGCTAATAATATTGACCTTTTATTTATTTATTTTCTAATTCTTTTATTCAAGCAACTATGAGAAATCAGACTTTCTCTAGAAAAAAAGAAAAAAAAAACACTTGAAAACATTCCCGTGATCTGTAAAACATCACTTGGGAAATAAAAAAAAAAAAAATGTTAAAATTTCACAGGGGGGCTAATAATTTTGTCTTCAACTGTATTTATCATGTATGTACATTAGTAAGTACAGTAAAGTGTCTAATTAGTTGCCATGTACAGGCACTTCCTGTAAGTGGCTATACTTATCACACTTGTCTGTATGTACAAACTAATTACCATTCATGTGCGCATGTTAAGTACAGCAGTGTTTCTTATTTGTTACCATGTACATACACTTTAGGTTTCTCTGCTTAGTTTCTGTGCGCTGATCGTGGTAATAGCCTTGCTGTATATGGAGGGTCAGAGTGCTCTCAGATTCCATAAAATATATCTTAATTTGTGTGCCGAAGATTAACGAAAGTCTTACAGGTGTGGAGTAATTAATGACAATCCTTAAAGGCAATATTACACTTGCCGTTGTTCTGTTGGTCTGAATGTCAGTACCGTGATCAACTGCATTATTTGAAACAACAGCATTTTTGCTTGCGTGCTTATTGATTAGTCACTAGAGAATACTTACCCTACCACAGATAAGAGACAGCAAAAGAGGAAGGCATTGCTGCCCAGTTTATAGTGTATCTCGGTGATGACACTCTTCTGGCAAGAAGGGCATTTTACTTTGGCAGGGGACATAGCAAGATCGTCCAGGCTTACTGGGGTCTCTAGGAAGGTGAAATGCGTTCATTTTGTTTATTCATTCATCATATATCAGTGCACTTGTACAACTTGTAAAGATGTGCCATGTTTGTAACAAACTGTTTTTTTTTTTTACCTGTGTTGTCCTCTTGCTGAGCAATGGTAGGAGAAACTGTCACTGTAAAAGAAAACATAAAAAAGATGTGGGATTGGAGCTTTTCCATTTAATGTGATATTATATATTATACAAGATGTTACATTTGCAGCCTATCTATAATATTTTACCTGTGTTTTCCACTTGAGCAATGGTTTCTTTAAGAGAAACATGGAAAATATAGAGTTTGGGGATTTTTTTACATTTGACATGGAGCATATATAATACAAGAAATTAATATTCCATTTGCAACTTTATTATTTCACCTGTGTTTTCCTCTTGCAGAGCAACGATTTGAGAAATAGTTTCTGGAGAACCGGGGAGAATGTAAAGTCCTTGGATTGGAGCTTGGATTGGATCTGTCAAGAAAGGGATATAATACAATATAAGACAGGATAATGAATGTTACATTTGCACAATTATGAGAATGTTGCATAAAAACCACAGTCTCACAAAAAATGGCTTTGTGTAGGAGTAACACTTTTTGACTTTCTCAGTAAATTCATATGAGGTTCAGAGTATAATATTGTAGTATATTATAATTATAGTATATATTTTTTCCCTCATTAATGTCACTTTAGCATAAAAGAGGTCTTTGTTTATATTGAGGAGGACGTCTTAAGGTATGAAACTTACAAGATGTTTCAATAGTACAAAGCATTTGTTTAATCAAGCTCCAAAAACGGGGATGCAAGGTGACATCATTTGGGCGCAGTCATTTGCATAAACACTGCCTCCAGAGCAAGCCATCCCCGAATGGTTAGCAATACAAGATGTTCCTGGATCAACATTCTTGTTGATTTTGGGGTAGGGTTAAATTTAGGGGTAGGGATTGGGACATTTTTGTGTCCCACGCACACCTACAACACCCCTACTACAGAAATATAGTAATAGACCTAAGTAAGTTCAGTTTTTTTTTGTGATAAAATCAAGAGACATTTTTAATTACAGTAAATTATAATTAACATTTTTTATTTTATTTTGGAATTTAATAAATTTTAATAACTTTACTAAAATAAAATAAAATGTTTATTTTGAGGAAACTTAAAATTTAATGTAAATGAAACTGTAAAATGTATGATTTTTTCCCTTAAGAATTTAATTGATTATAAATACTTTTTTTTAAAAAGTAGTACTCATTTACATACCTTTTGGCATTTAATATAAATATTACATTTTGCCTAAGCATCTTTCTGCCTTTTTGTTCTGTTTTGTCTGTGCATATATGTGTGTGTTTCTTAAATTCATGTAATTTATAATGTAGAAAAATGCCTTTGTCTGTGGTCTGTGTTGTAAAACATTCTTTCTTTTTCTGAA
Source organism: Enteromius trimaculatus (assembly GCA_032361065.1). Classification (NCBI taxonomy): domain Eukaryota; kingdom Metazoa; phylum Chordata; class Actinopteri; order Cypriniformes; family Cyprinidae; genus Enteromius; species Enteromius trimaculatus. Next base: position 7,168,703 of record JAUMHP010000062.1, on the reverse strand, counting down.
CAAGGTCTTTCTCTTTTTGCTCCAGTAACTTCAACTCCTCTTCTATTCTGTCCAGTTCTGTGGGGCCCTCTTCATTTGCAAGGTATCCTAAAAAGAAAAAAAAAAGAAAATTTAAAGCAACCAAATTATTGTTTGTACTAACTAGTCAAATGTAAGCATGCAGATGAATTACAGTCAAGAGTGGAGTCATTGCAATTTGAATGCTCATTTCCTGGTTAAGTAGGCAGGCTCTTTGGTATTAAGAGAAAGAGTAATTGCATTCATTGTTTTGCATGTTTTATTGTGCAGTGAAATAACCAAATGTTCTTGCTCCTACTAAGGCCGACTGAGTCTAACATTATTTCCAGGGGGAACTACAGTCTTAACAACTAGTGTGACGAACCTGTAGTTACCAAGGTGTAAAAGTATTTTTTGGATTTAAATTAGACCAACATGGTTGGGACAGTAGGGATACAGCTACTGGAAAGCAATAATTAATTTTTACTTAGTAGGTACAGTAAAATTTCAATGAAGGTAATATTTATTGTTATTATTTAATTAGAGCCATTGGTAATATCACTGCAGTTAAAAAGCTGTGTATGAGTATTATTCCATTACCTTCTATTCTGTTGTTCTTCTTTTGGATCTCCTTTAGGAACTGAAGACGGTATTGCAGCTGTTGTCGTCTGAAGAGGATGTTCCACAGTTCTTCATCCTGGTTAGAGCCCTGTGGCAGCACTGGAGTCATAGTACTGTTCCCCTATGAGACAGATTACATTGATTTTTTACCATTTTTACTATCCTATACCTTTTCCTGTGTAAACAAATGCGCGGTTACATTCGCGAATTCACATTTCGCGGGCAAAAGGATCCGTTGTCCATCTTCAATAGTGTAGCGACTCACTTTCATACAAACAGTGACGAAGTCGAAGGACCAACTGGAACACGAGCGAAATCTGCACGAAGAACTAGCGTGAAAGAAATTTCGATGATTAATATGTGACTTTAAAACTGCACAGCCCTACTGTTCTGCTCGTGCGCCCGGTTCGCGAAAGTGATCTGGATTTACGCTTTGCTTAACTATTAATTGTATTCTGGTCTTAATTTAAGTCACAATTATTGAATTATAAATTATTACACAATTATTATTAAAAATGGAGGGTGAAGAAAGTAAATGAAACACTGAATCACTAAATTGAAGCAGCAAAACTTTGGTTGATCAATTTTGAACCATCTCTCACAGCCCTCTTTAGGTTATGCCACAGCATTTCAAGCAACTAATGGTCAGGACTAAAGATGTGCTTTGTTGCAACACCTAACAACCTAAGTAGGTCATAAACTTTCTTTTGTAAAATATCTTGATGAACTTTTGTATTGATGATTGGATGTGTCCTGGCAGGCTGGCCCTGAAGCAGAAAGGCAGAAGTTATATGATCCTTCTAAGTGACCATTCTACATATTTGGGATGACGTTTTGGAGTCGTTTACAGTCTTTTTACTCAACAGTGTTGTGCATTTGCACATAAATTCAACTTTTAGACCTTTTTAGAGTTGTTTCTTGTCCAGTGCTATCTAATACTAAGCTACATGCATACTATGGTCTTTTGCCGTTGTCCTCTCACCTCTTTCAGGATCGTCCGACCCACACTTCCAATCTCATTTCCTTAAATTGACTATACATTAGCTTTTGAAGGTTACTTTTGGTTCACTTACTTTCTACACCCTGTGCTGTGAATGATCAAAATAACTATAAATGTGCTGTTAGTTAAGCCAGGTTGTGCTTGTCTATAATAGTGAGTTAAATTTAGATCAGACAACATTTTATGAGCAATCAATGCAAAAATTTTAACATTTGCAGGTACACTCATGTAGGCATTGAAAATAGTTTGATCTTTAGGATTGTGATTTAGTGCTTGGAATTTATTTTTAGATAAATACAAATTGTGCTTGTGTAAGAAATTCTTTAGTTAACTATATAACTATAACATACTATGTATACTATAACATATACAACTATTTGATAATTAGGCCCAGAGAGTGACATGTGCTGAAAATGCAGTGAAGGCCTTATTCTAAAACAATGAATGTAGAATTTTCTATTAGTGATAGTTCACTTGAATATATCTTTGACTGCGCTCATATGTCCGACTAAGCAGTCAAAGCTTTGCAATCTAGTGATTTTTGGTTATTTTATTCAGGAAAAAGGAGCTTTTGCCAGACAAATATACTGGAAACTTCTTTAATCCAATTTCCAATGAATTCATCTCTTTGGGACTGCTTATGTAAATTAATATTTAAATTCTGAATGAGCACATTATGCAGACTTACTTATTATTGCATTCCCTGCATCATTGCATGTGTTATCATTTTTAGACTATTGACGTTCTACTGACCATTAATGTGAGATACAATCTTTGACATTAAAACAATATGTCACATTGAAATGTTAAAAAAAGTTGCAATAAAATTTCAAACACAATTTTTCCCTCATTCGATTAACTTAATAATACAAATGCATGACCTTGAATTTGCCTAAAGATAACCTGACAACTTTTCACTAAGTTTTAAGCAATAAATATTAATGTTTGGTCATTTCTGTGCACATTTGTGTTTGTTCGTTTTTTGTTTTTAAGCACCATTTATGATAAACTTAAAGCCAGCTTAAATTATAGAAAAAACATTGTCCATTAAACAAACACTGTTTATTGTTTAAATGATGGGTACATCACATTACCTGGGATGTCCAGCTCCAGTACTGGAACAATTAAGTAGAACTGAGAGGTTTACTCAATTCTTTTTCAATTTCTTCAGCAGTACTTGGTTAGCAGTTCTCCTTATGCTGAAATACTTAGCAGTCTTTAAATTTTCCCCCATAATCTCTTATGCCTTCTTCCTTGTATCGGTTTGAATGTCAATCAAAACATTAGCTGAAAAAAAAAAAAAAAAAAAGATAAAAATGTAGAAAGCTTCACAGTAAATGCCACCGAATCCTTCAGAAAAAATTCGCCGTCACCATCATCTTTCACCGTTTCTGTTTGTGGGAACTGAACAAGCAAAGATAAGATTTCCATCTTGGTTTGAATTAATTTTCATATTCAAATTTGCAGTAAGGGGTGACGTTCTGACTGTTTACTGGTTTGTATGTGTATGTGCGTAGGAAATGTTTAAGGCTTGTTTTAAATGGAAATATAAAGATGATCAGCGATAAATACCACTTCCTTAATAAATATTTACGCATGTCTGAGTTGGTTTTAAAAGCTTTTTAAATTGATAGGGAACAGCAAGCAAAATCATCAGCACCATAGCATTATTTTTAGGTTTTAACTTTTTATAATATTTGTATATTTTAATTAATCTTTATTGGAACACACTTCTTTAGATTCAAAGGTAGTTTGGCTAAAACTTCCATCATTCTTTGCTGTCGGTCACCTCTAGAGGTCAGACTTCTACAGTGACAGAGTGGATGCTGTGGTGTGAAGAGCTGTTCTGGACCACAGATGTCATTGATTTAACAAATTTGAATGTGCAAATTTTAACCTTGAAAAATTAGATTAAAAATAAATTAAATTCATATACAATTAAGGTCTACTTCAGTGGCTGTTAATGGTTTAGATAATACCCTAGTTTAGAGAAATACGGGAAAAACTATTATTATTAATGCACTAATATAGTTTTTGTTCATATTTAGAACTAGATATTTTTATATTTTCATTTTATTTTACTTAAAGCTTTCATAATTTGGTTCTGAGTTTTTGTCATTTTTTAATAGGCCTACATAGTAGGTTTTAGTAATATTCTAGTCATAATTTTAAGTCTTAGTTTATTTAGTACTTCAACTAAAATAATAAAATAGTTTTAAAATAATAAATGAAATTCGTATGCAATTAAGGTCTACTGTAATGGCTGTTAATGATGTTGCCAGATTTATTAGAATACCCAAGTTTAGTGCCTAAAAACAACGTTATTTTATTATCATTGATGTAGTTTTTATTATTTTTAATTAAATATTTATTTTCTATTTTAATTTTAGTTAAAGTTTTTTTTTTTTTTTTGTGCTTTTTAATTATTTATTAAATATGCCTAAATTGCAAGGTTTGGTAATATTATAGCAATAATTAAAAATTTAAGTTTTAGTTTATTTACTTAGTTAATTCAGTACTTCAGCTACGATGGAAATGGAAAATGTTGCTTTGGCAGCTAGCTGAAATAAAGCACTTACATTTTATTTTATTTAAGCTGAGCCACGTGTCGAAACTGTCCATTGGTGCTCATTGAGCATGTCTGTGAAACATTGAGAGGCACTTCCTGTTTGAGAGGAAGCAGCTGGAGTTGAACGGTGAGTAATTAGAGGGGAATGAAAGGCCTGATACATGAGAGTCAGACAGCACTGCTGAAAACCATATAGCCTTCTCCCTCCACTTCTGTCATCCAACCTCCTCCCCACCTCCACTATTTCTCTCCCTTTTGCTCTTTTTCCCTTTGATCCATGATTTAATTTCAACTCTCTCTCTCTCTCTCTCTGTTCTATCTATAGAATTGCACAATATGTCACAGACAGAATGGGACGTCCAGTCTCTGCTGCAGGCACATGTGCCAAACGTGATCTATGATGATGTCATCACTGGAGGGCGGTGCTTGAACGGGCAATGGGACGAAGTGGGGTGGGCGGGGCAAAGGGAGCTAAAGCAGTCAGCAAAGCAGCACATATTATGCAAATATTATTACACTGAAAGTTGCTGCAGGCCTAATCAGTCAGCCTTTGGTGTTGACTAGGTCACTGCATTATGGATTTATACTAAAAATCTCGTTCGGTGGCTTTTTGCATCATTAAATGCATCTAAATATATATATATATATATTTAGATGTGGGTTTCTGCTCTCCTTTAAAATTGCATATTGGTACATTTATTGGTGAGCTTTGTTATTCAAATTCACATTTGATTATGAAAACGAATGGACTTAAACACTGCAGAAAGTGCTGATGAGGCTTTAATCTGCAAGCAACCCTCAGAAGCCAGAGCAGGAGGGAGCATGTGCGTATGTGCACATGGGGAGGAAGAGAGCTGACAAATCAGATCTATGAGCAGAGAGACATAAAGATAACTGCTTGTGTTTGCAGTCATTACCCCTGTCTGACCAAACACAAACTCATACCAGCGGGACTGTGTGTTTAGCAAGCAGATGCTCTCGTGATACACAATATCATAGTGTTCCTGCAGCTTAAACAGAAGAGTATGCTGCTAACAATGCCTAAGGTCTAATGTTTGATTTCTAGTAAATGCAAGAATTGATTAAAAACAATGTACTGAATGCAATGTAAGGAAAGGACAGGACATGTGGCCAGGTATGGTTTCCCATACTGGGAATCTGTGCTCTGCATTTAACCCATCTAAGTGCACACACACAGCAGTGAGAAGTGAACAACTACACCCACCCACCGTGAACACACAGTGTAATATGCACTGCTATAGACCTCATTTGGACAACTTAAGGGGTGATTTTCTCAATATTTTAAATGTTTGCACCCTCAGATCTCTGCCAAATATTGTCCTAACCGAACACACCATGCATCAATGCTTATTTATAGATCTCCACCTAAAAAAATTTACCCTTATGACTTTTGTGGTCCAGGTCACAAATGAAAATGCTATACACAGTTATTTATCACTTTCACATAATGGGAGTGTAGCACTGCAGGTGTTTCTGTTCTTTTTCAGTTTTCTATTTAAGGTTTATTGTTTTTTGCAGGATAGTAGTTTACCTCTTGAAATGCTTCAGTATGTTATAAACTAATCATTAAAGTTTTTAGCCAAAGTAATAACTTTCATTACAGCTAAATGAATTGTGTGAACTTTGTATTCATCAAAGAATATATTTAAAAAAAAAAATTAAAATCTTTTGAGCACCAAATCAACTTAATATTAAAATTTTTGACAGATCACGTCACACTGAAATTCTGCTTTGACATCACAGGAATAAATTGCATTTTAAAACTTTAAAATAGTTAATTTGTAATAATATCCCACAATAGTAAATAATTTAATTCAATAAGTCATAATATATTAGATGGACAGATGACTGGATGGATCAGCCGCGTCTCACAGCAATTTGCACATATTTTACAAGGTGGATCATTTGTACAAATTCATACAACCTCACTCTTAAAAATTTATAATTGTACGTATTTTACGAGTTTCCAATTCGTATAAATATTTGTATGAATGACCTACACCTAATCCCGCACCTAAACCTACCCGTCACTGGGGTTTAAACAAATTGAACGAGTGAGGTTGTATGAATTTGTATGATTTAGCACAAATTTACCACCTTGTACGAATTGGTCGTGTTGGATAAATACAATGGATATAAAAAGTATACACACCCCTGTTAAAATGCCAGGTTTCTGCGATGTAGAAAAAAGACCAAGATAAATAATTTACTTTTTTTTCAACCTTTAATGTAAGCTGTAGCTTATTTGACTAAATACTCACAGAAATCTTTTAGGTGGGGAGAAGTAAAAAAAGTAAAAAAAAATAAATAATGTGGTTGCATAAGTATGCACGCCCTTGAAGCACCTCTTGATTTTATTACAGAACTCCTTCAGTATTACACTGGCGATATTTGCCCACTCTTCTTTGCAAAAACACTCAAAATCAAAAATGTCTAAAGAGAACTCAAGTTTTTTATTTTATTTTTTGTATTTGCTACTACTGTTACTCGTGTACTTATAACATTGTCCATG
>JAUMHP010000062.1:7103242-7157335 GCA_032361065.1 Enteromius trimaculatus | reverse complement strand
AAAAAAAAAAAAAAAAAAAAGAATGTGATTGCTTAATTCTGAACACAGCCATATCTCCAGTTATAAGAGGGTGTGCACACTTATGCAACCACATACTTTTTTTTACTAAGTAACCTTTCCTAAAACATTTCAGTTTGTTTTTAATTTGAGTTGTACAGGTTACAGTTTACATTAAAGATGAAAAATGCAATTATTTATCTTGTTCTCACTTTTTTTACATCACACACACCTGCCATTTTAACAGGGACATGAAGACCTTTTATATCCACCTAAGATAGATTCTTATGCAAGCAGTTCAATTGTAGCTTTGAAATGGACTTGATACTCTCCCGTATGCTGCATTTTGTATCATGGACTGGGATGGCTGCTGATGAAGGCTTTAAGACCACCAACCAATCAACATCATGAGGTCATATAGTCTGCGGTTTCAGAAAGATTAGTCACATAAAATTACAGCTCAAGCGTTTGACTTACAAAAAAACAGCCAGAACCGACTGCTGTGAGCAAAGAAACCAACAGGAAGGTCGTGGGACACGCTTATAGCTTCCAGGTGGGCCACTGAGCTGAAAGAGTGTAGTAGGTGTTAATGCAGCAATCAGATCTCTCACTCTCCATATCCTGCTGACTCATGCCCACTCGTTCATTCCAGCCCAAACTGTAGCAGACGTCTCCTGACAGGCTCCTGGAGTGGCAGTGTGAGTCATCTGATATCAAACCTTTTCTGATTCATTAAGCCCCTGCGGCCCCTCCCCTACCTCATCCCAAAGCTTGCTGCAAACTCCTTTTCAAAATGCAGCACGATGTTCGCACTTAGTAGGAAGACATCTGCGCTGTCCTTCTCCCCTGCTACGCTGAACACTGTGCCAGCGATAACGTGGGAACAGAACAGAGAGCAGGCGACCGTTTCAGAGGCCAGCATGGTGGTGGGACATTATATTTGACTACAGATCACATTCAGGTTCGTAGACGGAGTATCGCTGCAGTATGAGGGCCCATGCCAAGGTTCACCTGGCACTCCACAGCACCATGCATGCTAGTGGCAGTTTACTTGGCAACATTTTGGTTTCCAAGTCACGCCCTGAAAAACATACAAACATAGAGAACAGTAGCGCTGTGGAGGAGAGGACAAAAGCAGACTGAGATTGGGCTCAATTCAAGCTCTCTCTCTCTCCATGTGTTTGATTTGGAGGTGAAACAAGGACATCCAAACTGAGAACCTGCTGACCTCTGGAGCGGCTGTGCATTAACCACACAATACATACCTGCAGTATTTCTATATTCCGTATAATCCAAATAACTGCAATCATTTTCTTAAACCGTTATTTTTTTAATCTATTTCTTTAACATTTTTTATATATATTTTTTTATTTTACAGGTAAAATAAAAAAGTGTGTATATATACATTATAAGTATACACAGCATATTAAACACGATTAATTGTTTGACAGCACTAATAGATATGTACATAACATTTTTTAAACAAATTTAAAACAAAAATGGTTTGTTGGTGAACTGTTGTCAGACTCCTTGTGCAGACAATAATCTCACTGCATTATTACAATTAATGACAAAAATAATGTTTGGAAATGTAAACTGATATTTCAAACTGACACGCTACCGCAAAAGATTTAAATATATAAATATATATATATATTAATATTGTACATTATGCACTTTTAGAGTAAAGGGGAAATTGTATTTCCCCCCCTCATATTAGGCTCAAAATCCTCACTTCAGTTATCATTTTAATTTCTATTAGCATACAAAAAGGTAATTCCACAATAATAATAGTTGCCTATTAAAATGCTTGAATAAACTAAAAGGACAGTTACAGTAGATTAACAACAGTTCAAGAACTGATCACACCATTGGACATACAATATTTATTTAGGAACACAAACAATGATAAGTTAATTATCAGGTAGTCCACAAATATTGTGGGAATGGTATCAATACAGTCAAACAGGGGAAAACATACATGGAAAACCATTTGAGAACAAGTGACCCCAAAAGAAAGGCTTGATGAGAAATTGTTGTAAATGGAAAGTAATACAAAGCAAATCTTAAAATTATTGACAGCATTTCTTTTTAAAAATTGTTTTCATCAAACAAGAAATTAAACTTTTTCCCCCACCAGATCTATCACTTTTATTTCAATAGAAAAAGCATATTGGGCCAGAATCGCAACTTGAATTGGAGTTCTCATCCTCTCTCTAAAACTGGAAGCGATAAAGAATTCCCGAAAAGCATTCATGTAGAATTCCCCCCAAAAAGCAAGAAACTACAAAATATGATATACATATGAATACGTCATGCAAAGTGGCAAGTCTGCTTACAAACATGTTGTATAGTAGTCTGGTTTAATGTAGCTTTAGCGGCATGGATTTAATCTCCTCAGCTAAGAAACAGTCTGATAAACCAGCCAACCAGCTCCCCCCAAAAACAGATCGAAATAAAACTAGGAGCCATGATTAGAAAACATCTTTACAATCTTTGAGGACATCAGTAAGTTACTGCGTAATGGACAAAGCAAAGCATCATGGAAAATCTGCTTTGTGTTCGAAAAAGTGTGTTCAACTAGTGAGATTCCCTGATTGCTTGATTAGAGTCAGGTGACCAGTGAGGTACGAAAAAAGTCCCATTATCCAACGGGGAGAGAAAATGTAAGTCCAATACACAATGTTTCAGTGTGTAAGTCTCACACACTGTACACATGAACGCTTGCATTGAATACTAGTTAGTTAAAAATCGGAAAAACAGATCGCTAATCCACATGCAACGTCAACTCTCGTCTTGCATAAAGAACACCAGATAAAAGAATAAAAAGTAAGATGTGAGAAAAGTTGCTGCCTTAGATGCTGGACGTCCTTCTTTGAGAAAATACCAGAAATAATCCACGGCCGCAATGATCAAAGTCCCATATACGTTAAACTACTCTTATTATAGAAAAACTCAGTAAATTTCACTTGCTCTCTTTCTTAGTAATACAATGTGCGCTTGTTTCTTTATTTCTCTTATTACCTTTGTGTTGGCTTTCTCTCCTCTTCTGTAAATGTCCATGTTGCTTGGTTATTCTTGGTGTAGCTCTCTCGCCCTCCATGTCTGGTGAGTAAGAGAGGAAGAAAACGACCCTCCCCTGACCCTCGCTCAGTGTAGTCCAGGCCTTCATCTCTCTGCCTCCATGGTGACGCTGGCCTTCTGTTCGGTTGCCGCTTGTTGGTTGACGGCTGAGGGCCAGCCTGGGGGCGGGTGGGCTTGTTGGGGGGAAGGCCCCTGAGTCCATAAGCCCTGCTGGTTGGGCACGGGTGGGGTCATGCCCCAGCTGACCGGAGGAGGAGGAGGGGGCGAGGTGGCCATGCTGGGGCCGCTGCTGCTGTTGAAGCTTTCCGAGGCTTTGAGTCGCGAGAACATGGTGAGGGCGTCGGGGAAATTTGGTGGCGTCGCGGGCGTGTTGGCGGGGGTACACATCTAGAAAACAAACAGATGAACAATCACAACGGTGTTCTTGGATATTGCACATAATTTACCAAATTATTGATCACTTTTTGGGGTCAGTAAGAAAGACTCTTATGTTCACCATGGCAGTATTCATTTGTAATGTTTTTTCTGTGATGGCAAAGTTGAATTTTCACGTGACGTGATCACGTGATCTTTCAGAAATCATGCTAATGTGTTGATTTGGTGTTCAAGACACATTACTTCAGCGCATTAAGCAGCAAACATTACATAGATAAAATTATCAATACACATTTCTTAAATGTTAATCTAAAATGTGTTTCAATGTCACTATTGATGAGTATTGTATGATGTTTGAATATAATATCAATTTTTAAATGCAACATGAAATATATTCGCATAATACTTCCACTTCACATGTACTTCTTTTTCACTAGGGCTTACTGACCCTAAACATTACAACAGTAGTTTCTTTTAATTAAAATAAAATTAATCAAATCTTGCTCTCTCTCTAAATCGACTTTCATTGATTTTCAGCAGATGTTAGAACCCCTCATTCACATATTCATAACACAGCCTCTTTTCATAATCCATCTAATTTCTGAATAATAAAATCAGTTTTGGACTTTTAGAGATTGCAGAAGAAAAATGACAGACTTACAATACATATTTAACATTCCTTATGAATAAAACACATTTTAAGCCACACGAAAAGCAGCTAAAACATTTTACTGGCAAAATGAAATTCTGCGAAGTTGTCCCAGCAGATCATTCCGACATTCCCTCCCTTCCTTCGCATTCTTTTTGCCCATGTTGATTGGTGCTCTTCTAACAGTTCAACTTCCTGTTTCTCATCTCTGCCCTGGCATCACCCGCTCTGCCTTACTCTGTGTGCCGTTCAGCTTCTCCATTACTTCTGTGACCTCCCCATTGTCCTCTCTGAACTCATTGTCCTCTGTCCACAGCATATACAGAGGTACACACAATAGGCCTCATGAGAGCACCCCCGCCATCCTGCGATGTTTTCGGCGGCAGGACATAACCAAAAATAAACAACATTTCAAAGGTCGCCACAAAACTGCACAAGGCAGCAATCTCTGGGTTCAATTAGGATTAATAAGTGCAAAAAAATCTAAGAGATTTTGTCAATGAAAGCTAAATAAAGTGACGGCGTTACACTGGGATACTTCCTGGTGTGCCCTTGCACAGGTACGAGAAACATGTCCATATTGTCTTACTGCAGCAATCGCATCCGCGTCCCATCCTGTCAGCAACCTTAAATACTGCCGCCTGCAGTTTTTATTGACCCACCCGTAAGGATATCTCTCCAAAAACCACCACAATCACCCCATTGTGGCCGGTCAAAAGTCTCAAATGGACCTCCACGTCCCTAGATGCCTTTTATTCACAAGAGTGTTTACAACAGGAAGTCTGAGGGATTTAAAAAAACTGTTACACAGGCTTCAAATGGCAATGAGGAGGGGTGGGGGGGGGTTCTGGGTTTGGAAGAGTCGCACAAAATGGCATCCAGCAATACATCAGCAGGCTGGACAGCTGCTGCAGATGTGGAGAAGATCATGAGTGGCGTAACAAGGCCGTCAAACCGAGAGCAAATGCATCTGCAGATCCTCCATATTTCAGAAACATCGACAAAGCATGCTTCAAGAGGTGCGGTGTACATAACAAACATGCTCCGGCCGACAGCTGGGTTGCTATGGAAATATTTTGGTTGTGAGGACAGATCTGTTGATGAGAAATGAGGTCAGAGTTGGCGTAGAAAAACAGAACCTGCGGTGCACAGCCCTGTCCACTTTGTTATACTTTGTTTTTGTTTGCCATATTTCATTTACTTGGAAACTCAGTGAATGTTAAAACTTGATTTTTCTGTCTGTCTATCCATCCATCCATATCCCTGGTCTTCCATTGGTTGGTCAAAAAGATAATCCAGCCCCAAACTCAATGTACAGGTTGTACACAATGTAAAGCCTGCAAAATAGGGCACAATGTACTCCGTTAATATGAAGGAATTTTCCATTTTAATTTTACATAGATTTTTTACCCATAATTTGAATTAAGCATTGTGTCATGTTGATTCTTTTTCTTAAAAAAAGAAAAAAAAAGAAAAAAGTGTAAAAACCGGTTTATAACCAAATTGATTACTTGTTTCATTAAAAAAAATCAGAGACAGCATGAAAAAACAATTCAACTTTTATCACCGCATGCTTTTGAGTGGTTTCTTTGTTTAAAAAAAAATAAAAAATAAAAAAAGACCAACAGTGTGACACTTTTTCAGCTGTCTTTTTTACAGAAGCATTTTTCCCAAAATAATAATAATAATAATAAAAAAAGTCTGTAACCAAAGGCCATGAACCAAACCAACCTGCTATGGGATAAACCAAAATTACAAACTTTTACAAAAAAGATTGCAAGAAAGAACTGTATAAAAACAGATCTAATGTGGGACTTGGAAACAGACATCTTTTTGTGACTTCTAAATGGACATCCTTGTGTGCCCATTTCCAACTAGAACCATAGCAAAAACATGTCTTTGGTTCACAAAGCACAACATAAGCCCTGTAAAAGCAGTTCCCTTTCAGTCAGTCTCTATGACGTTATGTCTCACTTCCCGATCGCCTCGCTTCTGGGGGTGAGCCGCATCTCTCCTCCTGGCTGCCCCACCGTGGATACATTGCTGACTGCTCCGCAGACTGAGGGCTTTGCTAGCATTCCCTAGTCCGACTTTCTGGTTGATCCGACTCTGCTTTGTGCTTCAGTTTGCCAGGTTCACAGGCGTCCATTACACCTCCGTTCATTCAGAGATGGATGCCTCTGCCCTGCATGTGGAGATCGCTGTCCTGTGGGTGAAGGACGCGATCAAGCCTATCCCTACTGCCCTGTCTCCCCATGCCTTTACCAAGGTGGCGGAGGGTACCCCGACCCTGATCTCAATGACTGGCTAATTTTAGCCCACTTGAAGGATCAGTTGTGCGAACACAGGGACATGGTGCATCTCAGCCTATTGGGACTTTGGGTCAACTAGTAAAACAGCAAGCTCTCCCCCTGTGCACATCTCTTTGTTCTGCACAGAGCTGGACTTGTTCAACATGACAGCTCGTCTTACATTGCTGAATTGCCTTCCGTCACAAGACTGTAGTGTCTCTAAAATTCTTTCAGAGGCTTACATACGAGACCGTTTCAGCATTGGTTGTGCGGCCGGGTCCCAAGATGGGCATGGCGCTGTGGCTCACTCCATATAGACGTTTCCCTGGAGTGTCACCGCTTATTCAGCACTAGGAGAGGTGTCGAGGCAAATGGTAGTCTCCACGGATGCTTCTCTGACGAGCCAGGGCACAGTGTGCAACGGACAAGCAGCCTCAGGCATATTACCAGAAGCAGGAGTTGGGGTCGGGGCATATAAATTGCTTCAAGTTGTTGACCTTACTGCTTGCCCTGCACCAGTTTTGACCAATGTTGCGGGGTAGGCATGTGCTAGTCCGGACAGACAACACAGCGATGGTGGCGTGCATCAACCATCAGGGTGGTGTTTATTCCTGTCGCCTGTCACAACTTGCCTGCCATCTCCTCCTCTGGAGTCATTCATGTTTGAAATCACTGTGAGCCATTCACGTTCCTGGGGAACCTGAATTGTGCAGCCGATGAGCTTTCACGACAGCTCCCTTTACCTGGAGAATGTAGGCTCCATCCTGTACCTCTACGAGGCAGGCCTACGCCCCCCAAAGTGGGGTCTGTTCACTGATGTGATGCTTTCCTTACTTCAGGAGAAGTTGGAACAGAGGCTGTCCCCTTCCACTATGAATGTCTGTCACTGCTATCGCGGCCTATCATGATACAGTTGACAGGCATTCCATGGGAAGACACCATCTGATTGTCAGGTTTCTTAGAGGTGCGAGAAGGTTAAACCCAACCAGGCCGTACCTAATTCTGTCTTGGGACCTCTCTGTCGTCTTGGCTGAACTACAAACAGCTCTTTTCGAGCTGCTTGGTGCAGTTAAGCTGACGTTTTTGTCTATAAAAACTTTGCTTCTGCTCACACTCACTTCCATGAAGAGGATGGGAGACCTGCATGCATTCTTAGTCAGCGACTTGTGCTTTGAATTTGGTCCGCCTTACTCTCACACGCTCTGCGCTTTTACGTGGAATGGACCGGGAGTTGCAGAAGCTACGACCAGCTCTTTGTTTGCTTTGGAGGACAGCAGAAGGGGAATGGTGTCTCTAAACAAAGGTTGGCCCATTGGGTGGTTGATGCCACCACCTGTGGATCCTGTGTCCTCCAGTGTTTTGGGTAACATCAGGTAATTCCGGGGTGGCCGGGCAGGTGTCGGCTTGGATAAGAGCACTTTCTTCCAGTGTTTCCGAATAGTTACATTTGCTTTCTCTGTCGCCTAACAGTTCCTGCTAGCGGAGTAGCTTGAACTCTATCCGACAGAGGGCTTCCTTCACCATCTTCGAATCTGGCGTCTTTTTTCCCACCTTGTTTCCCTCACTTTAGGAATACCTCTTCCACACAGGACCCTGTGTGCTCCGACCCCAACTCCTGCTTCTGGTAAGAAAATCCAGGCAATCCTGCTGGCCTAACACACTGTCCAGTCGCAGCCTGTCAGCATTTGGCCTACATGACGAAGTCCGGGTTGTGGCGTTTTCCTTAGGGACCCCATGAAGTCAGTCAATGATGTAACATCAGAGTGGACTGACTGAAAGGAAATGTCTTTGTTACGTATGTAACCCTCATTCCCTGAAGGAGGGAATGTCCTTCTCGCCACAAGGTCGGACTGCGCTGGGGAGTCCATTGCGATCAGCTCCTCAGCAGAAACCTAATGGTGGTTTGCACAACGCCACCTTTTATACCCGTATGTACGTGGGTTACATATGTAACTGAGATGTTTCTCCTCCATTGGAAATAGCTAGAAATATATAGCATAAAAAGAAAATAATCATTCAAATTCCTTTAAAGTGAAACAATAAAGCAATACAATGCTTAGCATTGAGGTTTTAGTACAACCGCTGTTTTGCATCCTTCACATGCATGTCTACATGACTTAGGGCTGGAATTATGGAAAGTGAACACACTGTGGCAGATGGTGCATGAAACATAATGATAAGGTTTGTAATGAGATAATTGATGGTTCACTGCAGCGTTCCATTGTAACACAAAACTGTATAACACTGGCTGATTTGCTGTACACATATCTATGAGTATCAGAGAAAGAGAGACGCTGGGAGTTGTCATCAAGCAGACAGACAATGTCTCTAGGAAGTGCTTTGATTTTTTTTTTTAAGTTATTTGTAATTACATACTGCAGAAATGGCTTTTCTGATCTCTGGACTGTATTCTACTGTGTGTGTGTGTGTGTGAGTTTAGGAGTTTACACATATGCGAGCAAATGATCTCTCAGTTCAAGTCTTGATTATTAACCTGAGTGCAATAGTACAGAGAGATTTCAGAGAAAAACAATAGGCCAGTTTTGTGGTTTATAAAAAGGCTGATTTTCACAATGAAACGAGACTTAATTTTTTTATCTACTGTATGTTCAAATGAAGGAAACTCTACTGCTAATATTGACTGCAGAGTCCTCTGTCAAGTGATTGTGCAATGATCATGTGCAACGACCACCAAAAGTGGTTCAGTCATAACAGTTTAAATGTCGTCAAACTGAAAGACATATTCTTAAAGAGTTGTGATTTTTTTGTGATAGAAGTAGCAATAAATCTTTTCTTCTTTATTGTGATGTACATCCGAGTGTAACATTTTATTAAAAATGAAAAAAATGAGGGTTGGGAACTGGATCTATACATCATTTGATTGGATTTTGAGGTGTTAGTGATGCACTCAATAAGAGTTTGCATAATTGGAGGTCAAAAAATTTAACATGTATGAATTGTTCATAAAAAGACTTATAACATGCATTTATGAAACAGACAGGATGAATTCTATAAAAAACGTAAAAACAAATTACTAAATTAGCATTCACACCATACTATACAAGTGTGTGCTCTGCTTGTCGTCTACCACTTTAAATGCTCCAGCAGCTCTTAAAAGCCAAGAGGATTCTAAATGAATGTCACTGCTGTTATTGCACATCAGCTGGAAAACTGTTTTGAAAATTGGTTCCAAAAATATAATTCTGTGCCATTAACACTATAGCTGTGGTGTGAACATGCAGCTCATAGAATTAAAATGTTTATTAAAACTTTAGTTATAGTTGTCCTTGGTGTGAATGGGTGTTAAATACTCCAACATGCCATATGTATTGTCAGATGTCATATTCCATAACTGAAGCATTAAACTGGTTAAATGAATTTCTTTTTTTAGTTACTTTACAAACGGTAAATCTGCTAGCAGATTAGCCTGGGCCCGCCCATACCCCTTTCATATTAATAATAAATATTAAAAATAATCATAACTCTCATATTAATCTAGCAAAACCGGCAGAAATCGCTTGACTACAAATTTTCTACTGCTTTAATGAAGCTAGCTAGAATTGGTTACGGTGGCTTCAGGTTCCGTCGCTATGCCTACATCATCGGAATGAGTGGTCTGATTGGTTGTAGATTCATCCAGTAGTATACAGAGGCATCTGATGGATGCAGGTTAAGCCCGCCTCCCAGAAGGCGGGTAGTAAGGTAGCTTGGCCAGACTAAGCTCCTATGAGCTTAGAGCTTTATAGTCGTGGAAGCCAGGCTACTAGCAGATAGCATGGCATTAAATTAGCATACCATTTTATCCAAAGTGACTTGATGAACATCACAAGCAATCTACCATTCAAGAGAAAATGTACAGTTCTGCAGTGACAAGCTTCAAGAGTGTGTCAGCACAAATCTAACTTAAAAGAAAAAAAGTTAAATGCTCACAAATTAGCCTGCTTTCCTAGCATTGCTTCCAAAAATATGAAATGCTTTTGAATAGATGTTATAAACAGTTAACTTCTGAATAAGGTCTGAATTCTACAGGGGGCTAAAATCATCTACCAGTCTGCTAACCAGTTAAAAATGTGCATCGCACGTTACTTCTTGTACATTCACACTCACTGCATACCGGGAAACATTGCTTGTAAATGCGGTTTATCCTTTTTGGCTCAAACCACGACATCAACTCGGGGCCAAATACTCAAATATAATCATTGTTTCAGAGTGAAACACTGTGTATACACTGCCTTTGATTAGACATTCTGGTGTTTCTAAACTTTTCAGCCTGTATTTTGTCTTTAGAATGTTTCACACTGATTGTCCCACTTCCCCAATTCAAAGCCTTGACAAGACAGAACATCTGCTCGTTTTTATAGGCTACAGAGACTCTAAGGCCATCAAGATAAGGAGCTTCACTCCATGATCCTTTTAATCAAACTGTCAGTTAACTGCTATAAAGTCCTGTCATTACTCTAACCTTTCCCCACCCTTGTCTGTAAGGTGCAGGGAGTTCAGCTGTATCTGAGAATTAAAACACTGCCAACTTTCTTAGGTCACACCCAGGAACAAACCACACTTAAAGTTACCAGAATTTGTACCCCTCCTCCTCAGCCCCAATGCCAGGAAAAGAGCCTTTTCTATTCTTTGTGTGTAAAATCCTGTTTTAATTACCGTACTTTAACCAGAGGATAGCTGGCCATCTTACTAAGGCTATTCTTTTTTAACTTTGGTGGTGACTGCATGGTCAGAGCCTCCCTGGACAGAATACAAAACAAGAATACAATTCTTTGGCCAAAGATTAATTTCCCAAACGATGGAATTTTTGCTCTGTGTAAACCATTATTCTTTGGTAATGAAACTTTGATGTCTAATCATTTTTACTCAATTATAGACAGAACAGATAAATCCTTATTTGAAAAATTGATGAACTAAATTAAATTAGACTTCAATCCTTTTAAATAAAAGCACTGCAATATAGTAGCCTATAATTCAATATTGAACCATCTTTTTTCTAATGATGCTACTTTCTAATTCTAACACTGAAAGGGAGCAAAAGTCTGAATTACTGTTTTTTTGCACAACCCAGATTTCCTTATAAAATTCATAATTGCTATTTAAGTTACGTAAAGAGCCTTTTCAGTCTAATACCCAACTTTCTGTTTGAGTATTCAACCCAGTGTGTGAGTTATGAGCTAACTTGGTCAGCAATTATTGTAAGACCACAACATCAGGGTCACTCTAGGAGACAAACATCTAACATTACACCTGACCAGAGCACGATCTCAACCCTTCACGATATGCCCATTCCTAACAATTACTTCCTAATAATACCTTTAACAGTAAAACGAATGGCAGCTCACAAAGATGTTACCCTCCAGGGAGGCATAAACATGTGGAAAGCTTTAATTATAACGGTGATGTTGAGTTTTAAAAATAACTGATAAAGGAATAAAAAAAAAAAAAAATTCTCATGTTGAGTAAATTATTTTATGATCAAAGACTACAGTCACCATCTGTGATTCTTTTCCAACAGCAATCAGATTCTGAAATCTATTTGGCTTAGGAACCCCCGAAACAAAACTCTCTGTGTACAAGTATGATTTTTATTAAGGCATTTATGATTTCACTGTCAATCAGAGTAAGTGTGCTAGTGCAGGGGAAATTGTGGTGCAAACTCAATTAGGACTGTATAAATAATAACATTAGTAAGTGTTGCAGCCATGCATGCAACAAAATCACACCTCTGCTTCTTGTGCTTTCACCTGGATCTATTTAAACTGTGGTGCAGTGGGCAAACTATCCTGTGTTTATGATCTGTAGATGCTTTTTTTGCTTCAGCAAAACCATTTATGTCTCACATACTACATATACTACATCAGCCAACCTCAAACAGACACGAACATGGGTCGAACTGCAATGTTTAACTGAACATTTACAAATGCCAAATTTTAATTATTATTCATTATTACCAAGATTTTTTTACAAATCACAAACGAGGCAAATAGCAAATAATAACACTCTTCACTATACCGCCGCTAAAGAAATTTTCATCACTTTTACAATTTTCATCACTTTAAAAAAAAAAATCTGAATAACACAATTTCAATAGTTAAAATTAACTTTGCCAAAAGGTTTTGTTCGTTAACAGTTTACATGAATTATTGAAAAATAGACTAAAAAAAGAAAAATAAAGCATAATATAACATCAATCACTAATTAATTTTACAAATTAATGCTGATTTCAATAATTACCGATACATTTCTAAAATCATAAATTGTGTCTATTTACATTATTAATTGATAACATGAACTAATGATTAACCAGTGTTAACAAAGATGATTAAATATTGGCCTTATTGTAAAGTGTTACCAATATGCAAAGGTTTTTCATGAATTTGGGAAACAAAGGTGACAGTAGGATATTCCACAACTCCATCATCATGATGCGCATACCAAATACTTTTTCACAAAGGAATTATTAAACACTAGTCCTGTTCAAGAAGACACTCGCTTATTGCTTGACCGGTGATGGTCCACATTTGTGATACTTTAACCTTGCGGCCATTATTTCTTTTTATTTATACTGCAACAATGAAATACTGCCTACCTCGGCACACTACAGTAATAACAGTGAACACAGCGCCTGTGTGTGTGTTTATTTCTGGAAGCCCCGTCTCTCTGCAACATGGCCGACACTATGGCTACAGCTTTACATTGTTATTGTTTCAGCCACGGCGCAAACGGAGCACGTATAGACACATAACAGACACATGTAATAGAAAAAAAGTTACATTTAATAAACAGAGATGACTGCTTTCATACTCACCATTTGATGATGGTGACCGTAAGGGATATTTGTCTCTTGAAAGAAGGCACTAAGGGCTGTCTGTGAGTGAGAGAACACAGCATTACCACACATGCTGTATAATAATCATCAAACATATTTATACGTAGCTAAATGGAAAACTGTCGGAGTTTCACTTCTTTTAGAAAGCGGAGAATGGCTGCAGGATTTAGGCTGATCCAAATGAAATACGAAAGCACAACATTGTATCAGTGTTGAGCTCTGTTGGAGTGTAATCTGTCAGCGGTCATCTTCATTGCATAATAGCATGGGAAGCTAGTACAGTGTGTCATGGGGAAGGATTATAGTATTTAATCTGGAGTAAACTCTAATTGGATAGTCGTCTGTCTCTGTTGAGCTTTTCGCAATTGATATACTTTAGAGATGCATTTTGGTGCCGCTTTATTCCCCCCTCCCCAAAAAAAAAAAGCACATGCAGACGGCGTTAATATATTTCATATGCCCAACGAGGAAACTAAACATGCTCGGGTCATTGTTGTTAGCCATTATTATTAAACAATGGCAACCAGACACGCGACAGAGAAATGCAATGCATCACATAAACAATGCACTATAGCGTAGGCATGCATAGTGTGCTCTCCATTGCGCTTACCTCAAACTGCCAATGTGCCGCTTGCAAAAGCTGTTTCGCTTGGTCTGCGGCACATCCAGCTGTCAGTACAAACTGGTTAATCATAACTTGATGTTTAAGTTCATCCATATTCGCTGGTAATTGTTTCCGAGCCACGAACAATAGTGTTTTACCCGAGACTGGATTTTTGAGATTTAGTCTCTCCGCTTTTCTCTTTCAGTCGTCCACCATTACAGCCGGTTGAGCAAACACAAATATTTACTGTAGGAGCGCTGGTGTAACGAGCGCCAGATGATTGGCAGCATGAAGCAACCAATCAGAGCGGGGCGGAGGTCATGGGAATTGTATGCGTCGGGATTCCACGTTTGTTGTGTTTCTGATGACACTGCGTTAGTTTGATGTATATGTCGAAGCTCTCCGGATCGATGTTGACCATTTTGCTTATACAATTTGACAATATCCAATCCTAAACAAAGAAAAGACGTATATAAAATACGCTGTAAGGATAAAAGCGCGTGTTTAGGTTGCTCTTTAAACGCTGAAACTTCATATCCCATCATGCAACGCTTTGTTTGTTAGGCTCTAGAAGGCAGAATTTATGAATGACGGTCGTTCCCGTCCAATTCCCATTCGAGCTATGCCACTACCTTCCCAAATATGGTAAACAAATCTACCAACACCAATTAAATCACTAGCGTCTTAACAGAAGACGTTAGCGCAGTCCTTTGTAGTGGTAATTCTAAGCATATGACGACAACTTCTACATGACGTTGCTTTTACTTTTAATAACAGCGTGTTATTGTGCTTGGTGAAATTATACGATTTTACTACAAAAAAGCATCAAGTCTTAAAAACAAATGCAGAATAAACAATATTTAATTATTTCTTCGTACTCGATTAAATATATATATATAATATAAGTTTGGATGTTATAAAATAAGATGTTGGACAATAGCTGAAATGATCATTTTCAGAAATGTATTCATAATTTGAATCATAAACACAAAATCTCCATCATATTCAATTAAAAAGCATTTAGTGTCGAATTAAGGTTGTTTTTAAGCTTTTGTGGTGTGCCTATTATGTTTAGGTCGGCTGAGACCCCTACGCACAGTAGGTAGGAACAACATATCCCAATATCCTTTGCCTTCAGAAAATCCCATCTCGCGAGAGTATGGGTTCCTCAGAACAGAGTCTTTTCCAATAGTCTTGTTTTGGTTTTTATTTTGTTTACCGATTAAACGCAGTTAATTTGGTGTCTGCACGCGAGCTAACTGATTTTATATAAGTCAGTTTGTTTTTCAGAAGCCCTAAACGTAGATACAAAAGTTAATTTCTTTTGTTCGCAGTTCTTTTTGTCGCCAGAGATGGGAATGTATCCATAGCGGAGGAAGCAAACCGTATCCAGCTAACTGTCCAAACAAATCTTTCTTTATCCACATATATCGGTCTTCGGCAGCTATTAACACTCAGACATGGGTTCAATACTGAGCAGGAGGATTGCTGGAGTTGAAGACATCGATATTCAAGCTAATTCGGCGTACAGATATCCCCCCAAATCAGGTAAAATGCCATTGAAGTAAAGTGTAGACAAACGTTAGCCTCGTTACGTAATCTAATGTAGTGGCATATTTACCATTTTTTGGTGTCTCTCACGGACTGTCAATGTATTATTAATGTTTGTTACTTTATTAAAAAAAAACATTTATTCACAGAATGTGTCATGCTTCTGCTTTTTACATTTTCTTTGGCAGTGTTTTAGAACAGAAAAGATATACTAGAAAATATATAGAGATGAAGAATGATGTCCTCATGGATGCATTAAAACATCATCCTGTCAAATTGTCTAATGATCAAATCCATCCCAGATAATATTCTACCTAATGTATTTATTGCAGGAAATTACTTCACCAGCCATTTTTTCATGGGAGGAGAAAAGTTTGACACCCCCCATCCAGAGGGATATCTTTTTGGAGAAAATATGGATTTGAATTTTCTAGGCAACAGACCTGTGCAGGTAACCAAATGAAACAACCTCAAGTTTAACACTTTGTCTTCCTCACACACACATCCTATTTGTCCTTAATACCAAAACTGTGTCCAGATAGTGAGGAAAAACACTTATAATTCTCCACAGTTTCCTTATGTGACCCCAGCACCACATGAGCCTGTGAAGACGCTGAGGAGTTTGGTGAACATCAGGAAGGATTCTTTACGATTAGTCAGGTACATTGTGGAAATTGTCATGGCTTGAAAAGGCTGCTGATGGTGCCACAATGTGGAGTATATGCTAGAATAAGAAAGAAATGTGTTTTATTACTTATTTATTTTTTCAGGTATAAGGATGATTCGGACAGCACACCAGAAGATACAGGAGATCCCAGGGTTCTCTACAGTGTTGAATTCTGCTTTGATACTGATGCCAGAGTGGCTATTACATTGTACTGTCAGGCCTTTGAGGAGTTTGCTAATGGGATGGCAATGTAAGTTGGGCAGTACACTGGGTAAAGTTTTCGCAGTTGAATGATGGTAAATCACTATGCTTGTGGTATAAGCTTTTGTAACTAAGGAAATTTCTTTTAGAGGAAAAGGATTAGATGAAAATTAGAAGTTTCTTGTGATTGATGGCCTCACTTGCGCCATTTGAGTCCAAAGAAATATAACCCACTGGCATCTAGACAGTATCTCTCCTGGCAACTGTTTCCTTCCTTGGAAACAGTGGTACAATTATCCCTTGGTCTAAATAAAGATATAAAGATTAAGCCCTCTTACATAGGTCACTGTGTTGTAATACACATTATTAGTTATCAACACTCTCAGGTGTGCTGAGATATGATGTGTTGGTGATAATCACTACAATTTTCTTTTTAAAGATACAGCCCCAAGAGCCCTTCAATGGTGTCTGAGACAGTCCATTATAAGAGAGGGATAAATCAGCAATTTTCTCTGCCATCCTTCAAGATTGATTTCACCAAATGGAAACCTGAAGAGGTATGGTTTTCTGAGACCACATTTCTTTAGATGCTTAGAGGCTCATTTGCACCATCTCAATGACTTTTTAAAAGAATCCTATTTTTTTTAAAAACAGTTGTGATTAGAGTGTGGTGTATTTTTAGAAACAAACATTGAAATATTTCTGTAATATTTTAGCTGAACTTTGATCTGGACAAAGGCGTTTTCCCTTTGGTGGTCCAAGCAATAGTGGATGACGGAGATGGTTGGTGAACAATTTTGATCTTAAAAAATATCATCGGTTAGAATTATGTAATATCACGTTTTAGAAAACTCTGTGCTTTCTGTTACAGACGTCACCGGGCATGCACATGTTCTCTTGGCAGCTTTTGAAAGGGTGTGTATTTTTTGTGATTTGTTTTATGCTCAAGAATGTCAACTGAAAGCTTGCAAGCATTCGGCCATGTTTTGTAACACTCAATAACATTGAGTAACTCATTAACCAGCCAGGGTTTTATAGAGTCTGAATAGTTTGAGATTCATGGTTTACGTAATCAAGGAAAACCTGGAATGATGATTTGAAATTTTAAAATGGTAATTTTTTTTTCTCTTAGAAGTCATGGTCAAAAAGAGTCACGACCTATGTAGTAAATGATAGTAGACAGCATTATGAAGAGCATAATACATTTTTTATTAACACAGCATAATCAGACTAATATATTAAGGAGATGTTTGATAAAAGTTATGTGTCAATCTGTTTTCATTATTTTAGGAACTATAAAGTATTGCTTTTAACAAATTTGAAAATGGCTTTCATTCAATTGTAATCACTTTTCTAAAATAGAGTTACAGTGTGGAATGTTGCCTTTAAGCAGTAGAGGAGAAAGACGTCAAAAAAATAAAACCTTCAAGAATTTATATACACACAGATTTTCTCACTGGCCTTTCTCCAAGTGCGCATCAGATCTCTCATATTCACAGACGCTTCTCAAACTTTTACTTTGTTTTTATAATATTAATACTATGTTTATATATTCACATACAGCATGTTGATGGCAGTTTCTCAGTGAAGCCTCTGAAACAAAAGCAAATTGTAAGTATTTTTATGGCTCATTACTAAATGTAAGGGTCTGATATGTGCTTTAAAGCAACAGAACAATCAAATTTTCCAGCATATCTGTGATTATGGCTGTATGATTGTGTTTCTTCAATGGATCCCTCATTAAACAGATGGATTGAACGCTTTGATCTGTCCACACGTTTATCCACTCCACATGCGTGGAAGCAGTAATCAGACCATGTCATTTCATGAAAAAGATAACGAGCATTTTGATCTGTGCTGTGATGTTTCCCATGCCATTAATCCACATTTATGCATCATCCTTTAGGTGGACCGTGTGAGCTATCTGCTGCAGGAGATTTACGGGATTGAAAACCGGAACAATCAGGAGACAAAGGTAAATCAACTAGTAACACGATATCCATCCTGCCTTTTTCTGTCTCTGATTTCATGTACTATCTTACAGTGTTTTGTTTTGTCTTTTCTCTTCAGTCCACCGAGGATGAGAACAGTGACAACAGCAGCGAGTGTGTGGTTTGTTTATCAGACCTGCGTGACACACTCATTCTCCCTTGCAGGCACCTGTGTCTATGCAATGCCTGTGCTGACACACTGCGTTACCAAGCCAACAACTGCCCTATCTGCAGACTGCGTAAGTACTCATTAATCAACGCCTGAGCTTCCCGTATTGTTCCTCCAGTATTATTCAGATTTGTTCCGCTAAATGAGCCGAACCTTTAAAGTGGGTATGGCCATAAAGATAAAAGGCTGGGTGATGATTTTTTTTAAGCCAATATGTACTGATTTGCCATTGTGCTTTTATTACCCTTTTTATTGTTCTTAGTGATGAATAGTCACTAGTGCATCACTGATCACTTATGGAGGGCAGATCATGTGACTGTTGAAGAATAGTGCCATCTGCTGGGGATGTCAAGTAATAATGACTATGATTTATGAGGAGTAATAGACATCGGCTAATTTTTAGTGCATTTATATTTGTGTTACAAAACACGTACATGTTTTTCATATCTACATTTTCTTCGTATATACATTTACTTGCTGTTTAATTTAACCCAAAAAATAAAAATTAGCTGAAAACGGAACTGGTTTGGAGAATTTCGTTACACCACTTGCTTATCAAATGATCCTTTGCAGTGAATAATTGCTGTGAGTGTTTGCAATAAATTAATCATTACGATGAATGTGTCTGAATTTTCATATAAGGTGATCAGCGTTTTTTATGAATAGTAGTATTTTGACATGTCCTAATGATATTAAGCAAGCCATTAATTGATGGTCTGGAGGTGTGACAATTACTTTTGACGTTTTAACAACTGTTTAAACTCTTATTCTGACGGCACCCATTCACTGCCAACAGAGGATCCATTAGTAAGCTAGTGATGTAATGCTGAATTTCTCCAGATCTATTCTTGGGTGGCCTGAGGGTAAATTCTTTTAGCAATTTTTCATTCCTCGAAAGAGAAACATGCTAATAAGAAACTATATACAACAGCACTGTGGTTTAGTTGCCCAGGCTTTTGTGTGCTTGTGTAAAGTGTTTCTGCCCTATAGATCTTCTTCACTGAGAGAATGTGCACTGATTTTGCTTCAGAAGGAAGACCAGCTGTGCAAATATTTACCTCCTTTTTTTGCAACCAAATGAATCTGGTAACTTTTAATCTGCAGTGTGAAGATGCAGCACCTGTGTTTGTATATGCACAGTGCACTTGTTTATATCCTTTTTCCCCACCTGACCTTTCTTTCACCTTTCTCTACCCCAGCATTCAGAGCCCTTCTCCAGATTCGAGCCATGAGGAAGAAAACAGCTGCCACTCTCTCACCAGTTTCCTTTAGCCCAGTGCTGTCCCAGAGCTCTGAACATACTGAGCATTCGGTAAAGTTCATATTTCATCCTGCACTCTTATTTTTTGGATCCTTTTCCACTGTGTTGCTGCAGCAGTATAGATTTTGTGCTTCGCATTTGACTTCAGTACAGATATGAATGGTATTTTAGGTATTCATTGGCGCATAAACTCTTTATTTTAAACATCCAATATGGTGGACAAACTTTAAATTAATATTTTTACTGTTAGTTTTTTAACAGTAAAAACAGTAAAATTTGACAACAATATTATTACAAATGTTAAATAACAGTTTTAATATGTGCATGTCAATCAGCCTAACTTTCAGACATAAGACCGCTAAATTCTTTTTATTCTACATGGTAATAAGTCAGAAGTTTACTTGGAACACGCTTTTTGTTGTCGTTGAATCTAAGAATGCTGACAACATCCCTCCTGGCTATGAGCCCATCTCACTGCTGGAAGCCCTGAATGGGGTGCAACCCATGTCCCCTTCGATCCCATCAGCACCTCTCTATGAGGAGATTCAGTTTTCTGGGGAGATGGGGGATCCTCTTAACCTGACCGGGCGGCAGCAGAACGCAGACGCTACATTGATGAAAGGCAAAGGTAGCAAGTCTCCTGATGGGTAAGTCCGTATTGTGAAAATAATCACTCTGAAATTCTACAAAATAATAATAATTAAAAACGTTTACAGTGAAATGTGTAATGTTTCCAGGTCTACATGTTCTCCCTCATCCCCAATACAGGAGGAGGAAGATGAGGAGAGGATGTCGGAGCTCTCTGATGCCCAGCCTCCGTCTGGTCTGCCCTGTAGTATCAGTCCCACTGAGGTCAGCCATGTGAAATGAAAATTCTGTCATCATTTACTCACCCTCAAGTAGTTCCAAATCTGTATGAATTTCTTTGTTCTGCTGAATACGTTTTGGGTTACCGTTGACTTCCATAGTATTTTTTTTCTCCTACTCTGGAAGTCAACGGTGACCAAAACGGCATGATTTCAAACCTTTTTCAAAATATCTTACTTTTTTATGTTCAGCAGAACAAAGAAATCCAATTTAACTTTATACAAGAGGTTCTCAACTCTGATCCTTGAGGTCTACTTTCTTGCAGATCTTCACTCCAGCATGCCCTATAGTAATTTAGTAGTAATAGTTCATTAATATTACAAAGTACTGTGTAATTACACTATAGATATTGAAATCAAGTGTAACCCAGTGAGCAGATTTTAACACTATACTTGAAGGCGAGCAGGAACTACTATGCTTTATGAAGAGTTTTCTTACTCTTGGTCTTAATGCCTGTGGTATAAATTATATCGTACAGTAATTTCTTCACAAATGTATTCCTTGGAAACATGAATTATGCTTGTGTGTGATTTGTGGTTATAGATGAGCTGACTGTGTTGCTCCATTAGTTAGTTTGCATAGATCTGTGGGTTTTACCTGGTTGCACGTGGCTGATAAAGAAATGCAAACTAGTAAATAACCTACACTGATGTTTCTGTTTATCAATTCCCACAACCTGTTAAAAAAACCCAGCTCATTCTAGTTTATTTCCCAACAGGTAACAGAAGAGGGTGTGTCCACCAAACCTGGCTTCCCAAATTCAGGTTAGCAAACGCGATAGGCAAATCAGCATTAAAATAAAGCATTCCATGTCAGTGTTGCAAATAATTTGGCAGCAGCAGCAGTAAAAAAAAAAAAAAAGATATTTAATATTTAAAACAGTTTGATGTAATAAAGGTATATAAAATGAACGTTCAGACTGACTGATCCCCTCAGGCTTGGTTGTGTATCAGTAGCAGTGATGGAGGACAAACCATGTTAATTGTGTCATGTTGGAAGGTTCAGAGAGCAGATCCCTGGGTGTGTCTGTGAGTGGAATCCTACAGGACTGCCACAGCGAGCGCAGCAGCCTGAGCCGGACAGAAAGTGACCCCTCAGCAGATCTGGCCCTGCCTGGTGAGTCAGTACCACACAATCTTGACACCCCCATGAAGTCTGCCAAAACTCCTTATACAGGAATAGTTCCTTTTGAGTCCTTTTTTCGAGGGCGAGGTGTCTTTTATGCACTGATAAACCTGTGTACTGTTGACTTTGAGAAAATGCAAAAGAGCAAAGTTGGAGCAAGCAAATTTTTCAGCATGTTTGGCAGAACTGATGCTGTGCTGTGCGAACCTTCTCTGTTATTGCTGCATCCTTGCTCAGCAGTTTCTACCAAGTAAAGCTTCTGTTTAAATACATTTTTCAATCTTTAAAAGCATTTTTACTGTTTTCTTACAATATATGCCAACTTTACACTAGACAAAAGAAATCTCAAGTACATCAAGATGTTCTTAATAGGGGTGTTAATATTATCTCTGAACATTTGATTATGATACTTGAAGTAAAATCATGAAATGTCAGAATTCTATTAGGTAATTTCATTTGAAAATAAATTCTGTCAAATATTTTCAGCTACAAAAGTAATTGGATTAAATGTTATTTTTGTATTTTATACAAGTTTTGTAATACAATTTAATAACATTGTACACAGCATTTATATTTTGAATAAGAAATCGATAGTTTTATAGTATTGTAATTTTTAAATAAATGCTAAATTCCAAAGATGCTTTAGGTTTTTATTTTACTTGTAACTAGGAGGAATATATCCATTCTTACCACAAGAATTATAATTATATTAAATTTTAACTTTACACCTCACAATATAAATATGATTTTTGATTTACAAAAGCAAGATATTTTTCCATTTATGTGGCAGAAATGAACTTCCATGCTGGTTCTGTGTGTCTGATGCATGTCTGATGCTGTGCTGTCTCCTAACCCTCTCTCTTTCTTACTCAAACTCGGCTTGCTCTTAACACACATAGCATCTGAGTCATGGTCCACTGCTGTAGAGGAGTGTTGACTCTGGTAGGTCACCAGTGTCATGAATATTTCTTTCTTATTACTGGTTTTCTATTTTTCTACGAGTTGCTTTGTAAGAGTCAGTTCATAAGTTATTTATAAGTCAAATGCAAACACGTTACATTACCAAATGTTTGGATGCATCTTTTCATAATATATCTCGATGATAGATACTTCACAATCTGGTCCAGCATTTCAAAACAATTGTAATTGAAGTTCATTGAAAATTCATATGTAATCCCAACTGGCCTGCAAAAGTAATTGTAAACCCTAGGGTTTATGGGATAGGATCACAAGAAAAAATTGATTGATTCAAACTTGAAGTCTGAATGTTCTCCATCATTCTTACTTAATCTGTCTGTACACTTCCTCAGGGTCATCAGAGTCTATAGAGAGCCTGAAAAGTCAGAGCGCCAGCAGCTCCAGTCAGCCCCTGCACTGCCTCCCCAGCACCCTGCGCATGGAAGATGAGCGGTTCCCTTCATAAACTCCCCCTGCTGTGCTAGTTTCATCAGCTCGCTGTTTCAAATCAAACTGTTTCCATTCCAGTACACTGTTCTTCATGAAATCTACCGTCTCAATTATGACAATTACGTATTGTGTACCACAATCAAAGCTGTGTATTGAAGAGTCCAGTACATTTCACTGTGTAATAGAAACATGATACAAAATCTTCAGCATACCTTAAAAAAAAAAAAAAAAATCATTTATAAGACGGTCACAGCAATTGCTTTGAGAGTTGAAAAATTTTGAATAACCCTTGATGATTCTTTTAATGGATCCTCAGTCTCTAAAGTATGCAGTTTCATGGTGATCTGTGACTTTGTTTTTTTTATTTTTCTTTAATAATCAGCAAATGAACACTAAGTGCATCAGATTGCAGTATGATATTATAATCAGTTATCCAGTTGAAGTAGTCATCTACGTCTGTATCCTATATATTTGTTTTGTGCCTTATAGTACTGTGTGGCTGTCCCTTCGTCCTCCCGTTGAAATATACAAAGTGGGAAGCTGTAGCACTTCTTAAAGCTTTAATGAGTAGTTTAGAGAGGGATTTGCCATGATTTACAGTGACATATCTGATGCTTTTTAGTGGATTCACTGCTGCTTATCTATGTCAGGCACCTTTAAAAGTTATGTATATTTGTATGTAGTCAGATCGTTTTATCATAAAGTGTTGTGCACAAATATGAGTCACTGGTTATTTATTAACGCCATAAATTATGTTACATTACATAGTTATTAATGATCCAGCTGTTCCGGCATAATCTCTAATTCCAACAGCTACCATAAAGACATTTACAAATAGTACCATAAATAAATACATGTTATATAAAAGAAGATCTATTTTAAAATTATGTTCACAAAATTTGAGTAATGGCTGTTAAACATTACACAAAAAACATTTCGTTTTTTTTTTTTTTGTGATAATATTTCAAAATATTTCTGTTTTACTGTGATTTTCTTCTTCCACAAAACATTTTAATGAAACATTAATCTTTATAATAAATATACACGTAAAGTCAGCTGAATGTAGTGTAGGGGCTGCTTTAGCCAGACGGTGGCAGTGTGTTCACTCCTCAGACATGGGCTCGAGTTCAGTCAGACGAAACACCTGTAGTTTTTGCTGTAATTTCACTAATCACTTGAAATATTTGAACTTAAATACAGAGACATTTTTGGGGGTTTACTCAGATTAACGGTTACACGGTGGACAATATGGTGAGTAAACCAATGCTTTGAGAGGGCAGAGGTCTCCTCCGGCGGGATCAGTGGCGCGTTCCTTTTATTGCACGCCACTCTTTTCATTTGAGCGCCTTTTCTAAAGTCTTGGCGCGCGCGCATAGTTTATAACCAACGACTTTCTAACGACTCACTCCAGGCATGTAGTAAAGTTAAAAGGAAATTAGATTTCGACACAGAATTTTACAAATGATAACGATGCTGCCGATAATAATAGATAAACGCAAAAACGTTAATGTATCGGTTTATAGGCTGTGTTTGAATAATGTAATATGTGGCAATTCACGAGGTTTAAAGTATGATGATTTAATAATTTAGTGAATTACTATAACCGCAAGTAAATAAGTCACATTTCACGCGGATATGTGGTTGTACACTCCTCGCGAGGGACAATGACATGTTCAACTCTGTAGCTCTCAGCCAATCAGAGAGCGTCAACGTTTAAAGGGCTATTAAGACACAGCCAAAACGGCGGAGTGCGAAGCCTACATTTCATTTCTCTCGTATTCGGTCGCCTGCGAAATAGTAAATGTGTTTCTACATGGCTTTCTTGAAGACAGGATTGGAATGACACTTTTACGCAATAGATATCAGGACATGTCTGAGTTTGTGCATGCGCACGTTTATCTGCTGCACTTGTTGCACTGAGGCGCACCGGCTGCTTTGGATAACGGACTGAGATAAATTTACCGTTACCGACGAGGTCATCGGCGTGTATTCATTTCGCAGGTAGGCATTTAATTCGAGGGACAACCTTTGCCTTACCATGTGGTGGATTACACGCTTATAAAATACACTTTTTGATGTTAAATTGTTATCAACCGTTATTTTTGAAATTTCAAGCAACGTCGTCTGCTTTACAGATCTACGTTATATCTTCAAAAACACTAAATCGTGCCCACGATGCCAGTGTTAATGAGTCCAGATATAGCGAATAAATTCAAAGAGAAATGGATGATGCTTCATCCGGAGGACCAGGACAATGTCAGCGGCTCTGTTCACTTTGACGACAGTCTCACCAGTCTGCACTGGCTGCAGAACTTCTCCATCCTCAGTGCCAACCCGGAGCGGATTCCCAGCTCCGGCTGCCATCCGCAACACCTCTTCTACCACAAAAATCAGCTGGGGGGCACCGACTCGCCCTCAAGCCCACCTGCCGGAGATACCGCCGCCACAGGGATGCCACAAACACCTGGGAATCCCACAACGTCCTGCAGCAGTTTGGCAAATCCATACGGGCACCAGCAAGCGGGACACTACATAACGGCGCAAACAAATTCGTCTGAGGAAATAGACTATAAAACAAACCGCCATGTGAAGCCACCCTATTCATATGCCACTCTGATTTGCATGGCAATGCAAGCTAGCAACAAAACCAAAATCACACTGTCGGCCATATACAGCTGGATCACGGAGAATTTCTGCTATTACAGATACGCGGAGCCAAGTTGGCAGGTATCTTCACCGATCACTTTGAAAACCACATAGTCCTAATGTTTCTTATTTTTATTCGTGTTATTATTATTTTTTACTTCACGGTTCCGTATTCCTAGATTTTTGAGGTAGAAAAACTGCATTTTGTGCAACAGGTGCACCGAACATTAGCCTATAGGATTCAGGTTTCAGAGTCATATTAACGATTCTTTAAGTGCTTTAATAGGAGAAACAGAAATACGAATATTTTGATTAAAATTAGTAAAAATCAGTCTCTTGTTAAATAAGATTTTTATTTATTTATTCTGATTTAAATTTTAATTACAAGTTTCAGACCAGATATAACAAGGTTATTTACCTCTTATAAGAAGTGCTTACTCAAAAATAATAACTCATGGTTCAATTAATTAATCTCCAAGGATTTTTATTCATTAAAATAATTATTTTTTTTATTCACTGAAAATAACTTGTTCATAGGAGTCAGTGCTCACTAAAACCACAATTTCAGTCAATTTTTGTTTGGTAATCGAACCACACATGTTTCTGGTTCTCCCAAAAGGACCAATCCATAAGATCTGTTCATTCATAAATCATATTGATACTATCAACTAGTGTTAGTCAACTATACCAGAATTATATCAAAACAGACCTGTGCACTCATCTATATGTAAGCTAGGGTGATTGATGATGGAAGCTGAGACCACTATACCCAAGAGCACTAGGTTTCCTGAGAACCTTAATGAGGGATCCTTAAGGGAGCCACTGATCATGTGGAACTAGGAGCTCTGCATTACTAGAGAGCCTTGGCCTTATTCACAGCATATCTACTCCTGTACACGCAACATTCCCCTCCCCCGTTTGTCTCTGTCACACACACACACACACACAGGAGCCAATGAAACAGGACACCTCTACCTGTTGCACATTGGGATTTTATAGGAAGCTTTATGCTTGACGTCTTTCTCTGAAAGTCTAAACCTCAGTCATATCTTTTGCTCTACATCCAAGAAATAAACATAACGATTAACTATAAATATTAATAAATATAATTTTCTCTCCTTTTCTCCAGAATTCAATCCGCCATAACCTGTCCCTGAACAAGTGCTTCATGAAAGTGCCCAGGCAGAAAGACGAGCCAGGAAAAGGAGGCTTTTGGCAGATTGACCCGCAGTACGCTGACATGTTTGTCAATGGCGTTTTCAAACGGCGGCGAATGCCTGCCACAAACTTTAATACCCAAAGACAGAGCAAAATGTTATCCTCACCCAGCTCTTCGTACGGCTCCCAGTGCAACCAGACCGGCCAACAAATGGGAATGGGCCACTTCCAAGGACCTGTCCCAGGAAACAAACGCAAGCAAGTCTTCCCCAAACGAGGCAGCAAGCTGGCCAGAGTCTCCAAGAGCCCTCTGTTAACCAACAACATCAAAACCTCAGATGTACTAAGAGGAGACTTCGACCTGGCGTCTGTTTTTGATGATGTGCTAAGTGGGAATGACAGCACGTTTGAGGATTTGGATATCAACTCAGCGCTGAGCTCGCTGGGATGCGAGATGGAGCTATCTTCACAGAACCAGCACGGGCCTGGATACAGCAATGAGGACGAACAGGCTTGCGCTTACCTAGAGGCGAACGGCATGATGGGATGCAACATAGAGGACTTTCACCAACAGCATCACCAGCAAGTACAGGTCCATCCGCAATATTACGAGGGAATGTTCACAGATCAGGTTCACCAGCATGAGCACCCTTGGGAGATTAAAGAGGAAGTCCAAGCCATCCCACTTACTTTGGATCATGGCTATGGGCTTTGTGAGGGATTCTTCTCTGAGATGCAACTCTGGGAAAGAGCAGAGTCCTATCTGTGAACACGTCTCAATGCATATGCACTGTCTTTGCTCGTCTGAAGACCGATTGACTTTTGTTTTGCTACATTAGCATAATGAATTAATGAGGATGTGAGAAGTTATGTGTAATTATTCTTTGTACTTCTTTTGCATTTTGTAAGAACTTATACTGATTCATTTATAATCACTTTTGATCTTTGAATTCTTGATTTTTTATTCTTTTTTGTCTCGAGATGGATAAATGTTGTGGGACAAATGTAGTTTTTTAGGGTTTTGTTCCTTATTAATTAATCGATCTAATATATTCATTTTAGTTTACTTGATATTTTAGGTAATGTCATGCTTTATATAAGTCTAACAAAAATTAAACATAAATATAAATCACATATTTGAGGGAAAAGGGATGCAAGCCAAAGTGCTTCACTGAATCATTTCCATAGACAAAATAAGCCCGCACAAGCACTTTGAAACTCAGTTTGTTGCCCAGTGATTTAGCCTCATGATTTATTTTCTCTCTTTCATGATAATCTATGAGAGTGCAAAGTGAGTGCTCTCCTATACATTTCAAAATGTAATGCATTAGTCTTGGATTTACCATGAACTGTGGGTGGAAAATCTTACGAGGCAATGACTGTTCTAGAAGTGTACTTGTATCGATTCTTTGAGAAATGGACTGAAACATGCAACGCAAAACAAATTATATTCTGTACTTGAATAAAAAGATCAATCTGTACAACTTTTTTCAGTCTGTTGCTTTTTAATTTAGCATGTGGTGAGTTCTTTATATATTTATTAAATACATTTACATTGTTTCTTTAGATCCTCAAAATTCCACCTACAAGTTTTTTTGTTTGTTTAAAGTCATTATTAGAATAATAAACATTCTCTATATGTTTAAAAATGATGCACGGGCATTGTGGTAATTATATTTCATTTTGTAGAAACAACAAAAAGTAGCACACATTCACAGACTACATAGCAATTTCAGTTCAGGGACTCCCAATCAATTTCAGGTAGTTTCCTAATGACTAAGCATTGTCTATTGTATTTTAGTCAGATTGTATTTTGATTGTTCTGGTTACTCATTTCAACTCCTCTTAAATACAAAAAAGCCCCTTCGCATGACATATACTCAAATGGCAATCCATCTAGTCTCTTTTCCTGTGGTTATTTGTGATTTATTGGCAGAACGGTTTGATTATTGACAAGGAAAATACTGTAAAAGCATGCCCAGACTGGCCCGCTATCCACAAATCGCAGTAAGTTTACTTATACTGATAACGACAGTATTGTTAAGCTTGACAGCACATAATGAGAAAAAAAAGTGCAGAAGCTTTCCAAAAGGTGCTTTTGTGCCTTTTATGTACTAATATGTGCCTTCAAGGTATTACTATGGACCCTACGGTACAAAAGTGTCACCCCAGTGAAAGCTTTTGTACGTTTTTTTCTGAGTGCAGATGTTTGCGTAGACTGACCTTTGCTCTTTACATCAGCATGAGGTGTCAAAGAGTATAAACTGACAATCATAGGTTGGTCTATATACAGTAGTTTAGTATAGTTTTTAGTATAGATTATAGTTTACGTGTTTTTGGAAGGCCAGATGAAGCATTCAAAGACGATCAGCCAAGAAGTGCATGTTTTAGTTACTTTTAGTTAGTTTTATTTTCTTTCAAGTTAATTTCCTTGCTGTGCCTCCCACCTTGAAAAATCCAGCTGACTTGAATATCTGTGAAAATCCACTGCATTTGAGGCAAAAAATAATGCTTTCTCACTTAAAATCTCTTTTTAATGAAAAAGAAAAAAGGAAAGGGAGGATTAGTCAATTTTGTCGGCTCTGCCTCCTTCTGTTGGAGGTCATGTGTAGAGAGCCTTCTGAATCTGTGGAGCAATTCACATTCCTTGAAAATCAGAACGACGGTAATCCATACTAGCTGTGCCCCACAATGCCATGGTCATGGTGAGATCACATATTAATACACATACATGCACATACATATCATGTTCTGTTTCATCACAATAGCACGCTTCGAGTCCCTGCGGATGTGACTGAGGTGAGTTAGTGCCGGGACTGCGGTGTAGGCAGGGTGAGAGGGGAGGTGCGGGGGCGAGATGCCGGGTGCTTCTCAGGGGATGGGTTTTTGTGGAGGAGGATGGGAGAACTCCTTGACGCTGGAGATAACATTATCTCCCCTGAGGCAGAGACTCCTGCTTGTATTTACACGAGTGCTGTCACCGCTCCGGCCTCGCATACGGACCTTTCAGCTGGAACAAGGACGGCTGTCATGGTGGGGCATGGCCACGCTGCTTTATGTCCCCCTGGGTACTGCTGGCAGCCCCTGATTACAGGTGTTATGTGGGCATGTCTGCCAGATCACACAGAGAGATGTGTCAGCCATTCTGCTGGAAAAGTCAGCAAAACATTGGCATCAGCACTCAGTGTGTATATTTGCACCCTTAAACCTTGAAAATCTCGTTAGATTATATCAAATTTATGTTATCCTGGACCATAAACCAGGGTTAATTTTTGAAATTGAGATAAATAATAATAAATAAGCTTTCCGCTGATGTATGGTTTGGATAGGATAGGACGATATTTGGCTGAGATTTGGCAACTGTGATCTTTACTTAATAACCTAATGATTTTTTGGCATAAAAATCGCAGTGTATTCTTGGCTATTATATTTGTGAGATGTGGTCCAAGGTCATTGACAGGGTGCTTTTTTATGTTTGTTTGACCTATTCATTTATTCAGCAATTCATTAAAAGACACAAAATGACACAAATACTCCTTTGTATTAAAATGTAATTTTAAATTGTTGTGACACTATACAAGTCCAAAAGATCCTGCCATGATATAACTAAAGGGGGGGGGGGGCATAATTGCTTATTTAGTTGTATCTTGGCATGGCATGAAACAAAGTATACTATGAAAAGTGATAGGCCTATACAAATAAATTTGACCTGACCTGACCGTATCATTTCATCCTGGGCTTTTTTTATGAATTCCTTTAATACATTCAAAGCTTTTGACATTTTTGTCCCCCTGTTAATATCACCACCTTTTCATGAGTCACAGATGTAGCCAATGAACAGTTGGAATACACAGAGCCCCATGATGACTTACAATCGCTATGCCTAATCTTATTTAAAGCTTTACTAAACTAAACAAACCCTTTCATTCCATTCTGGATTGGCCAGTGGTCACCAGCAGAACAAGGTTAAAGGGCAAAGGTAATAAAATGACTCTTATCTCACTGAATGATGTTTTCTGATGCATCTGTGTCAGTGATAATGTGGAAGTTTGAAGTATTTTCTGGTGCACTTGAGCACACCACATCGAAAAACAAACATAACGTTGCTATGAGTATTAAAACAAGCATTCTAGAATCAGAATTAGAAAATATTGTTCAGAGATGTAGTTAACTTAATAGGGTTAACAAAAACCTTGACAAAAGCCTTATAAATACAAATAATGAACAGTTTGGAATAGAGAGAATTTTGTTTTGAAATGTTTTTGAAAGAAGAAAAACACAGTAAAAAAGTTATGTTGTGAAATATTGTTATATAATTTTAAATAAATATATTTACTGTATTGTTGTCAAATAAATAAAGCTTGGTGAGCATTAAATATCTTAATTATTCAAAATTTTTGTTTATAAATGTTGTTTATAAATTTATAATATGTTTGTGCTTACTATTTCACTTAATTAATATGTTTTAATATTAAAAATATTTCAATTTTATGAGTTACTGGTCTAGCGAACATACATTGTAAAATAAAATAAAAAAAATTAAGAAAACAAAAAGAATTTTCTGGCTGCATGGGTGCCATAATTACAGGTTATTACTGTAATTATACATGCAATATTTTTATAATTACAGTTGTTGTTCTTTTTTTTTACTTATAACATAATAGTCAGAATACAGTAATGCACCTTTAACATAGAATGATTGAATGAAAGAATGATAAAAAAAAGCTTAAGCACTGATAATTTCTGTTGTTGTTATTATTAAATAATTAAATAAATTAAATATTGGCAGATGTGGTTGCCAGAGAAAAGCTGTAAACACATTTATAAACAAAACCTGTAAATTGTACAGTATAAAACTGTAATTTGCAAATTGAATGTAAACCAGTAAACAATGTCAATAATGTTTTATACATTTAACATACTGGCAACCAGCATAATACCGCTGGTAAAAGAGAGCCACATGAAGACTCAAAGCTCATCACAAGTAGCTTTTTCACAAGCAGAAGTACATACTGATATATAGAAGGTGCACAGAGTCATTCATGCAAACACAAAACACCATCATTGTAACACATGACACTTAAATAATGCAACAAACATTCATTAAACAACAGAAGATGTGACATAAAGCCCAAATGTGCATAACTGATAACAAAAGCATATCATTTCACTGGCCTGTACACTGCTGCTATAATTGCTAGCATTATTTTGTGCTTCTTGATGTGCTAACTTTATTGATTATGTGGAAACCCAAAAACAGGCACACGTCGCAATTAACTGAGATGCTGCGCTGTTTATGTGTCTTTGGGATGAGGCCCTTTCACTGATGTCTGAACGAATGGAAATGCTATTTGCAGACACTTGAGAGGGGTGAAGAGCCCATTCAGAGGTCATCTTGCATGCAGTTATTAATGTAAATAGCCTTATTTCGATTATTGCTGTCAATCGATTCATGAAAAAATTAACTAATTAATCGCATATTTTTTCTGAAATGAATCGCGATTAATTCTAACTAACAGTAACGTTTTTAAATATACTTTTATATTGCAATAACTTCACATTCAAACGTTAAATTAATGTACAAGCAACATAAAGCTATTTGTATAATAGGGTTGTGACTGAAGGCCAGCATTACTCTGATGTCTCTGGAATAGTTTTTTCCCCTAGGAACTATTTAATCATTGAATAGCCATTCAACATTACAAAGCTATCTCATAAAACCATTAAACCAAACAATCTTCACATAAAACCAATTTAATACATACTGATTTCTTTATAAAATTGTCCCGCCTCCCAATTCTTTTTTTTTTAACCATTGACTATAGTCTTCAACATTACTTTGTACTGTAATCTAGTTTAAACAATCTTCACATAACCCATTATAATAAATGTCATATTTACTTGTGCACTTCAGCAGAAATAAACAGAAATTGAAGTTATCAGACACATTCTAAATTAAATATGAATCCATAAAGCTATCCCCTTTTTTCTTTGTCCGTTGATAGACATTACAGCAGCTGGTTATTATTGGTTATTTTGGCCTATTATTATTGGCTTATTATTTCTTTAAGAGCTGCCGCTGCTGAATGTGATGCAGTTCTGACACAAATCTTATATTTACTCTCCACTTTTTCACCTTTTCTGACCCACTTCAGGTCAGGCGTGTTAGATGAGTGAGACAGAACATTTCACAGACATGTTATTAAATATGGCTCATATAAAATATATTACAGTTTTAAGGCAGCTTTAATCGTCTCTTTGGAAGCTTCATGACTTAACTGACCACGCATTTCATGCACGTAGCCCCTGCGTTAAATACTTTTAACATATTAAACTGGAAAAAATTAATTGCATGGGTTAATGTGCTAATTTTGACACAGCTAATACAGATATGTAGATAAATATGTACATTTAGCTTACTCAGTGACAGTTTGACTAGGGAGCAATAACCCGATTCATTTCTGATGCAAAATAAAATGGCGAGTTTTCGCAGGTTATTGGCTGTGGAGGTCATACAAAATGATAAATATTTTTATTTATCTGTCTTAACTGTGCTTAAATTATGCAGCGTACAGAAAGAGCATTATACAAATGCTGCGTACCAAAAATATGGCTCGCTGGGTATGAGCCACAGCTGTGATTGGAATGCAGAATTAGTCAACACAGTCCTTCTAAATGTCACTCCTGCCTGCTCCTTTCATTTCTTCTCCATATCCTTTGTGGGTTGCTATAAAGCATGGTGCAGGCCCAGGACGGGGTTGGCAGGGTGGCTGGTGAAAAGCATTCCTCAGGGGTTTCTTAGATCTCTGTGGCTGAGCGAGAGAGAGCAGCCAGAGGGCAGAGTGTCGGGACGCCCAGAACCAGAGGCAGTGCCCTG
Source organism: Enteromius trimaculatus (assembly GCA_032361065.1). NCBI lineage: Eukaryota > Metazoa > Chordata > Actinopteri > Cypriniformes > Cyprinidae > Enteromius > Enteromius trimaculatus. The sequence continues at coordinate 7,123,583 of JAUMHP010000062.1, read as the reverse complement.
GAGCCCGGCCACACACACTGCCCCATGCCAGCGAGCACAGACGGAAAACAAATGCAGTGCCATTCTTTGAATCTTATAACGTCTAACCAGCTCCATCAGAGTGGGGGGGATATTTTGTGCCTCTAGTTTGCTGATATAGAACTGTGAATTATTGGGGCATCACTCACAAGTGTCTGATGTCCATGGATCCTATTAAAGAGGTCGATAGCTAAAAACTGAAATTGCTCATTCCAAATCCTTATAACCTTTCTTCTGTGGAAATCAAAATGAGATGTTATGAAGAATGTTTACACCGCTCTTTTATATACAAGGAAAGTGGGGAGAAAAAATGAAAACACAAAAGAAGCATTAAAGCATTAAGTACTACAGTATATGTCATGTCATTTGAGAAACATACTCTCTCAAAAGAAATGAAAACATATTTAAAAAACGTGTCAGGGATTTCCATTGCATTTTACAGACTAAACTGATTTTGTCTCATCATCCGCTGAAACAGTATTATATGTGTGTATGACTAGAGAGTTGTAAATATGGCTATATTTCTTACACAAATGCATCAATTCTGGAAAGAAGGCCTTTATTACCTTTCTTTGGAGTACAATAAATTAAAATACATGAAATTATTGCCCCACATCATGTGTGAGTACAATAAAATAGGCTATTAGCTTACTAATTGAATGTGCAATTTATTAATTTTTTTAAAGGTCTATTAATTTAACAATGAATTATAGGTCTAATTAAAATGATTAAACTGCAGTAGAGGTCTGCATGCTCGTCTGCAGGACCTGACTAGATTTCATACGCCGCGGGATTATATTCCCGAATAAAACGGGCCAGTACTGCCTGCATTCAGGGTTGTTGTGCGCGAACTGCACGCATGCGCCACAGGTTTTATGTGCGAGGTCTGCGAGCTGCATGTGCGCGGCGATTCTCAGAGCAGGCTGTAGCCTACAGGTTCTAAGTATACGGCCCTCAGACAGAACAGGGAGGTTATCTATGAGTAGCCGGGAAGAATAAGGATGGAGCATAGATGGACGCTGAACTCGAATTTGTTAATATTTTTCTACACTTTCTTTTAGTAGCAGAGATTTAAATGTGAGATTCTTCTCATGTTTTTCAGAAACCACAAAACAGTTAGTTACATAGTGTCTTCGGGTTAATTGTCTGAGACAATATGAGCAGTCGTTTTTTACTTTCAAAAGGGGTTCTGTACCGGGACTAAGCAAGTTTCTGATGGGGCTATAGCCCCGTCAAGCCCCGCCTTAGTGCCGCCACTGGCTATAGCCTACATTATGCACGCTCGTGTGTAGCACTTGTTAAACTGTTCTTATCCCTTTTTCATTAAAGCCAGCTGCATGTCACTGCTTCTCCTTAATAACATACTGCAGTGATCTCGTCTCCATCACCTGCCTGCCGGTTTGGCCCTGTTCAAACTCTCTCCTCCTACACTGTCTGGGCGAGTGGGCCGCGAGCAAATCTCATTTGCTTTAGCACTCACACTAAATCAGTGAGAGAAATAGCACATGATTGCATAAGCATGACTCCACATGGGGAAATGTGAGCCTCGGTCTCCGACACCTCCGTCGAACGTGTCGCTCCTCTCCTTCATAATTGATGACTGACCCGCGCATTGCGTGTATGGGCTCCATGCCGAGATGAGGTGTCCAGAAGCTTAAATGAGCTTGAACTTGACACTTTCCTCAGAACTAAAGCCCACAATGTATTGTGTCTCCTTCGAGTCCAGCTAATTGAGTGCAGTTATTGTTGTGCAGCTTTTTGACCGGGAACAGTTGTAATGGTTTTGTGTGCGTGTGTGTGTTTGTGTTAATATCACTGACCTATATATAATAGAGAACATTCATTTATAACATAATATAGAATAACAGTCATTATAAATAGATTAGTGCTTAATATCCAACACAGTCTCACAACCAATTCGTATGTATTTTACGAGAAGACCTCACTCGTACGATTTGTCTAAACCCCAGTGACGGGCAGGTTTAGGGGCGGGGTTAGGTGTATGGCATTCATACAAATTTATACAAATGGTCAACTTTTAAATAACATACTATTTAGTAAAAACCATATGAATTTGTGTGTGTGCGGTCGTACGATTCGTACAAATAAAAAATGTACGAATTGCAGTGAGACTGGGCTCTAATATGTGTAATTTGGTTGTGTCTTTAAAAAAAAACATTTGTTAACATGAAAAAACATTTTCATTTCAAAATGTATATAATGTTCCTACTTTTCTCTACTTACTAATGTTGCTTTGAAACACATGACATGTACTTACTATTAAAATAACAATAAAATGATTCAATTACATGCAAGTAACCCTAAGACAAACCCTTATCCTAACCCTTACCATAAAGTAAGCCCATGTAGTTTAATAATATTACTCAGTACTTAAATGTATAATTATACTGTAACTGGGGTACCTTCAAATAAAGTGTAAACCTAATTTGTAGTTAGTAAAACTATTACTACTCATACCATATTATAACCATCCTCAGTCTCTTGTATTAAACTTGGAGTCATACTGTTTAAATGGTTAGTTCACCCAAAAATTGTGTCATTAATTACTCACCCTTATCTCGTTCCAATCCCGTAAGATCTTTGTTCATCTTCGGAACACAAATTAAGATAATTTTGATGATATCAGAGAGCCATCTCCATAGACAGCAATACAACTGAAGTGACCCCGGATCCAGAAACATAGATAAAACAGTCCTTGTGACATCAGTGGCTCAACCTCACTTTTTGCGAGAATACTTTTTTGCGCAAATAAAACTAAAATTTACTCTTTTTCGCATGACTTAAGTTTTCCACCAGGCTCTACACGCCGCATATGCAAGCTTTAACGTATTTGACGTAATCAGCCTTGTTTACATCCGGGTGAAAGCTTGTGCATGTGCGTAATCTGCGGCTGTTTGCGGCTAGAAGAAAACTTATTCTTACGCAGTAATATTCTCTGAAATGGCGGAAGACGTAAGTCATAGGAGAAGAATGGTTGAATATATGATGTTATTTTTGTTTTCTTTGCACAAAAAACGTATTCTCCTATTGTCAGTTGTATTGCTGCCTATGGAGGGTCTGATGGCTCTCTGATATCATCAGAAATATCTTAATTTGTGTTCCGAAGATGAACAAAGCTTCTTCATTGACACAAGGGTGAGTAATTAATGACAACATTTTCATTTTTGGGTGAGCTAACCCTTCAAGAACCCTTTCAAAATATCTAGTGTTTAGTGGTATTGAGGTTTGAAATAAATCTCAACAAATAATCAGATTTGTTCTTTCCTAGGAGCCTGCACTGTAAAACCAAAGTTCTAACACTGGGGTTTTACTGTGCAGATGTCTAACAGTGTTTATCTTATGGCCACAGGAGATATTGTTTGACATTTGTCATTAAGCTGCAGTTGTTTTCCTGTTTACTGAAAAGAAAGATTTCTTCTTTCGAGGCACATAAAAGCTCTCTGGAGATACATCATTTGGATGTACATACACCCCTGTGGCTGTAAGACGACTATGGGACTCAATGCTTTTGGGAAAAGAGTTGTGTTATGTCATCCAGATAAAAAAATGCAATAAAATAACGTAAGAGCATCAGAACATTAGTTCTCCTTTCGTGTCAATCAAGAGCTTATAATGACAGCGTGTATGTGTGTGCATGTGAATTATTAAGCAAAGAATATTAATCACTCTGTTCATGATGTTCTTGTCCGTGTTCTTAACTGAGCCTCGGGTGCAAGCAGCACACAGCTGATGAGTAAATGCAGTAAATTAGATTATAAAACTGCTAGCGCTCACAGCTGAATCAGAGAGATGGTGCAGATATACTTGCTGATACCTGAGAGAGGGGTAGAGCAAACATCAGCCTATTCCTGTAGAGCAAACACTACCACCAGGGCTTCATTAAAACTGATTGGACCCACAGGGACCACACCTGTTCCGGGCAGGTTGGGATCCACACACACACACACACTCACATACTCTGTGGCTTCAGCTTTCAGGGGACAGTGGTTAATACACAGCAAACACACAATCAGGAGAACACGAGTGCTCTGGATTCTCAGAAGCAGTGGGAATCTCTGGAAGCTTATATTCCTTGCACGTCTATGTGCTTCCATACTCCCCCAGCTTCCTGCAATGAAGCTGACAGCAGGTGGATAGAGGGGGTACAGGTCACATGACACCCTTCCATAGTGTGTTAGTGAATTTTAAAGTGCAAAGTCAAATATCAGTACTAAGTGTGCAATATTAAAAAAACAGTGCTATACTAAAAGTGGGTATTCGGCTCATAATCATTGGGAAACAACTTTAGGTGCTGTATAGCTCCAAATCTTCTCCACCGGATGACTGAGGTGCTACAAAGCAATCGCTAGTGTACAGAACCTGTTTAACCTCTGTATGCTTCTTCAGGGTGATCATTGCCGCACAAAGAATCAGTTTAGCTCTTTTAAAGCTTCTTTACAAGACATAGAACAACTGGTTGTGCTGTTTAGCACTATTTTTATTGAAGAAATCAATATCTGGGTTCTATATAGCACCATTTGACAAAGGTGCCATAGAGCACCTTTAAAGAAATGGTGCTAATAGCACAAAAAGTGGTTTTCCTATGAGCCAAGAACCACTTTTAGTGATAAATACCGTAGCAGCATTTTATTTTACAGTTGAATAGTCAACAGCGTTTCATACAGGCTACAGTTTAGGAACTCTGTTGAAAAAACAGCATTTTCTTTTAAGGTATATTTTCAAGCTGGAATGTTGGTCTGAGCTGGTTTATGTTGACCCTGGTTTATGTTAGTGCACCGCATATAATACACAGTTATTGTTTGCATATTTGCTGTGCCCAGTTTCCGCGTACAAATGATACACATCTCCACAACCTGAATCCTACCTTTTATTTGCCGTTCTGTTACACGCACATTCATGAGATGGGGTACATTAGTCATATCAGTGTGTCCCAGATTTAGTTCTCTCAAAAAAATGTAATTTGCGTCATCACTCACCCTCATGTTGTTACAAATCTGTAGAATGTGTGTCTTCTGCACTGGAAAAATCAAGTAAAATCTGGGAAATTTATTCTAACGCAAAATTGTAAGATAATTAAGACAAACATTATTACAGCTGAAAATGAAATAGTATTATTTTGCATATATTAGGCCTCAGTGAAAGTCAATAAAGTTCAACAATGGTTGGACCTCAGTTACATTGTAATATATGTTCATGTGTTCCATAGAGGTCCACAACAACTTAAATGATGAAAGAATTTTCTCTTTAACAATACCCGCTCTAATCACACATACAGATAGACATGTACAGTCAGTACAATAGTACGGTAGGGTAGAACTGAACACCTCTGACGACTCAGAGCTTTGTAATTGGGCCCAGGAGGACTGAGGTGGATAATAGTTCTCCTGCGGGACTGAGATGAGAAGTAGAGGGGGAGAACGACAGGGAAGCAGAAGCAGAGAAATATATTGGGAGTGTGATTTGTGTGTACCCGCGTGTTAAGTACTACACTGTTTATAATTAAATACATGTTGTTTGACAACACACCACAGTGACAAGAAAGAAATATATTACTGTAGTCATTTGAGTGGAACACAAACACGGGGTCAGAATGTTACTGTAACTGGCTTCCCATAATGCCAGCTTGTATTTTGTTTGTGGTGGTATATGTGCTATTTTTTAGCTTGACTGGTAGAGCATGCAGAGTTTGATTCCCAGGGTACGCACACACTGATAAAATGTATGCCCTATAGGTTGCTTTGCTTGACAGTGTCTGCCAAATAGATAGGAAGTATTTTTGCATTTGGCACACATGATGGCACATATGTAAAATTAATTGTTGGCTCAGGATGGGTCTTATTCTGGTCCCAGTCCCTGTAAAGTTTCAGGTCTTCTCTGTAATACATTAAAGACCACATAGAGTATAATTTCACATTATTATAATAACAAATGATACTTTCATAATTATTCCCTGTATTTACAAAAAACTAAAATAATAAAGAATCAGCCAGCGTCACAGGACAACATTGTACTGTAAAAAAATAAAAAAGTTGAGAAAACACAAAAGTTTTTATTTATTTAGTTTTTTTTTAGTTGTCTCAACTTTTGTTGTATAAACTAAAAAAAAACGGTTGAGAAAATTAAACATCTGCCTTTGATGGTTGATTCAAGCTTCTACGTTTTTATGTTTGAAAACTGATAACATAATTAGATATTTCTAAGGTTGCTTGAGACTTTTTATAAATAATATTTATACATGTTTTTAATTTTAATTCATTATTGAATTACTGTGCTGTGTGAATTTTTTTACAGCAAGAAAATGAAATACAAGACACTTTTAATTGATTGTAAAACAATATACTTGTTTTTTTTAGAATATATTGATATTTGATTTAGTTTGTTATTTAGATTGAAAAGAATAGTCTACACAAAAACAAATAGTTTTTTTTACTTACTTTCATGTCATTCCAACACACAATGATTTGTTTGTTTTATTTTGTGGAACCAACTTTCTTCAAAATATTTTATTTTATGTGCCACAGAAGAAATAAAATCATACAGGTTTGAAAAATGAAATGAAGGTGAGTAAATTAAACCAGAAACCTCATTTTTTTTGTTAACTATATATATATATTTTTTTACCCCTAATAAATTTTTACTGATGTAATGTTGTTCTTTAAAAATGTTAAAACAAGCAAAATACAAATACAAATCCAGAAAAGCAAGAAAAATAAATGTAATTCAATACATACAACATCTTACACAATGTTGCTTTCAGGTAGATTGATTAGCTTAGTTGTAGCAATACAAATATCAGCTTCATTTCTGACAGTCACTGCATGTGAATTTAGTAATGTCAATACATTTTAAGTACTACATGACAAGAAATGGCAAGGTTGATTGTTTACGTGAGAGCTCTTCTCACTATATAAACTCTGTCATTGGCTGAAGGGGCCTGTGATGCTGACATGTCTCTGTGGGTTTTGCAGGTTTGTTGCACAGATGCATAATTAGAGGACAGGGGATAGAAAGATGGGAAGGAGGGGAGAAAATGACATGCATTGGGCCAGTCTAATGATAGTAGAGGTATCATTAGAAGAGGTGAACAGGAGTGACAGTCCTGTGGGCCCTGTACTTTCCAATCACAGCTTTCACACAGGACAGCCACCCTGATCACTCACCCTGACCAGGTAAAACTGTCCATTGAAACAGAAGGCCATGTGGTATGAACCAAAGCCAGTTATCTGCTGCATGAGCCAAACCAAAAGAACAGCGTTTATAGAAGAAGACTGAACCGCCACAGCTTCAGCAAAAGAGATTAAAGACCATCCAAGTTCTGTCATTTGACTGCTAACACCACAGCAGTCGTCCTTACTATGGGAATCAAAAGATTCAGCAAAACAACTGTGACATATTTGAGCCAGCAAGTTGAAATCGACAAAGCAGCCATTGACTAAGATGCAGTTTTGTTGTTCTGACATTTGTGATTTGTTCATCTAGTTCTGTAAAAGCAGCAGTTCCAGGACATTTGGAAGTGTAGATTCACCCTCTCCAATTCACAGAGGACTATGGGACAGCTCTGTTCTTCATAATGAGACGAATTGACTCCATTCCAGACAAACGCTGCCTGCTGCCCTGTGCCAGTTAAACACAGTCTCAAAAACACTTGGGAGCATGCAAAAGAAACTCAGTGTCCAGTGTACAAAGTGATACCAAAGATTCACGTCCATCGCAAGCTTGGGTGCTAACAAAGAAAATACACAGATATTAAACGGTGGTCACAGCGTACATGCATTCATAAAGTTCAGCCTGTTCCTGAAGAGCTCCTGTGAGCCATTTATATCAGCTAATTGTTCTAGCCTTTTGGCCAGCTGAGGTCACAGAGAAGAAGTGTGTGCAGACTTTCTACTTATTGTTTGGGAATGACTCCCCACTGAAGCCTCAAACTGATGTGCCAGACTGTTTTCTATGGACCTGTAGTGTTCGAATAGGAGACCTGAACAAAACAAGCCACACACTCAGTAAAGTACAGTATGTGCTGCATGTATGTGGGTGACAGCTATTTCTCATAGTGTCTTTAATATGCTCAATTAAAATCCATTTGCAAAATTACTTTTTTTCCAAAGAATTTTGTTTACTTTTAGTACAAAGATAAATTTCAGTCGGAAAAAAACTAAAATATATGCTATTTCATGTACAGAGCTGGTAGATTATTTACAAATTGTAATCCATTACTGTATAAAATACTTTTTGTATTTATTCTACATAAGTGCAAGATACAAAGAATGCCAGTTAGGTCCAAAACAACACTGGACCCCATTCATAATTTTTTGTAATCAGACTTTATAATAACCTTTATAGTAATAAATGCTGTATGCTCACTTATTTGAAAATTTATTTTCCATCGCAGTAGTTCTTTTGTTTCTTTCTTTCTTTTTTTTTTATGGACACACTTCTTGAGCAATCGCTACACAGCTTATTAAATGCTTCAGTAAAAAGCTGCTGTCATAAAAGCTCCTTGAACATGTTGTCCCTCTCAGGGTGGGGTCTGATGGAAGGGGAGTGTTGTGATTCCGGCCCTCTCAGTCTCTCCCCATGTCTTATCCTTTAAATGTGTATCCTGGCTCCCTGATTCAGATTTAGCATTACAATGGAGGCCTGCTGAGCTACCTCCCAAGGCTGAGCCTCATCCACCGGTGTGTTCATTCACTAGAGCGACTCGCACCACATTGTAAAGCTCTTGTTAAGAGTCTGGACCGAACGGATGAGCCTAGTCTTTAAACGGGGACAATGCATGCCTGATTTACCATACGATCGTGCAGCGGATGGCACGCCTGTTAGTTTTATGAGATGGCTCAAGTCTGTGTGCCACTTTCAAAGGCAAGGGCCACTATTTTGGATGCGTTACACTTGAAAGAAATGGACAAGAATGAACTGTCTGGTGTTTGTGACAGGATATCCTTTAAAGAGAATGGGGCTAGTTGTCACACAAGAGAGACTAAATCTCAGAACTGTAAGGTAAATTTTGTGCTCACTCAAGCTTTTAATGTGGCAAACAATGAGTACGTTTATGAATAGGGTTCTTGATCGGCAGCTGAGAGGATTGTGACTTTGGTGAAGTAATCTTCCTCTGAACTTTTAGTTTCGTTGTGAGGGAATCAGTCAGCTTTGAAGACAACACTTGATTATCCTGTTTGGAGAGCCACTCCAGCACATATCAGCAAAGCTGTAATTTAGCTGGCAGGCCATTCATTGAGACTGCAGGCTGTGATTGGGTGGGAGCTGTTCCTGGTACAACGGTCCACGTGCCTGGTCCTTGGGAGGGCTTCTCGAGCATGTCTCAACTCGCCCTGGCGATGTCATGCCCGTGTCAACCCTCTAACCTTAGGCTGTCTTGCAATGAATGGACAACGAAATCATAGTACAGAACAGGTAGCTCACGTAGAACACAAAATCACATGGTTTATGATTGTTCCCAGAAATGTCTTTTATTAAAGAAGGAAATGACGGATGGATGGATGGATGGACAGAAAGACAGAGAGACATATAGACAGATAGATGGATGAAACACCAGATTTAATAAAACAGTCATTTAATATGAAAAGAAATAAAGCAGCTGGCTTAAAATCTGTGTGGTGATTCATGTCAAAATGCTCCAGTCTCGGATCTCTCATTATTGCAGCTGATGAGCTTTAATGAAGTGCTTGAAGGTGTTATGAGATGAATGTTCTTAATCTAAATGTTAATCAGGTGGCTCACAACAAACTAGCTTGTCATGGATGACAGGCAGCGTTAGCACCATCTACTACAGTGCTGGGTCAGATGCAACATTTTTCTTGATTTAAGAATTATCATCTGTATGCAGTTATTCAGTTATTAATGACCCCCTCAGAGTGAGACGCTCCAATATCTTTGACAACCTCATGCTCCAACCAGTCCTTTCATAACGCTGATCCAGCACAGAATAACCTGAGACACCAGCCGCTCCTCGGCTCAGGGCAAGCCCGCACATGCTCTGTTTACTGATTACACACGCTAGTCGTGAGGGAGAACAATGCACCATTCCTCAGCACAATGGGTCAAACTGCGTTAGGGAGGTCCAACTCAAAACACTTTGTTTTTCCGGGTGAAAACAGACACTTATGCTTTGAGTTTGGATTCATCAGTAGATTTGACAATTTCGAGTGGGTGGTTGGTGGTAACCATAGACATGTGGCAGAACCAGTATTATATCTAGCGTTCATTTGAGTTCCTAAAACCATGAGGATGGTCTAATGCTATGTTTAAATGTACCCCAACATTCCCAGCAATAGAGATCAATTACCTGGTCATCAACACAAAACCAGTTGTCCAATAGGGCTGTTGGCTGTGTAGTAACCTGACTTCTGCACAACACAACTAATGGTCCCAATCCGACCGATAAAGCAAGAAATTCCACTAATTAATCATGATAAGGTACACCTGTGAAGTAAAAAACCATTTTAGGTGACTACCTCTTGAAGCTCATCGAGAGAATGCCAAGAGTGGGCAAAGCAGTAATCAGAGCAAAGGGTGGCTATTTTGAAGAAACTAGAATAGAAAAGATGTTTTCAGTTATTTCTCCTTTTTACTCCACATGTGTTCATTCATAGTTTTGATGCCTTCAGTGATCTACCAATGTAAATGATCATGAAAATAAAGAAAACACATCGAATGAGAAGGTGTGTACAAACTTTTGAACTGTACTGTATATAATCCATTTGATCACAAAGCAACAGTATATATATGTATTATTGCCATTATCAATAGGAAAATTCATTAACTTTACGTATTTCATTATTTATTATACTATCATGCAAATATTAAATAATAAATATATGAATCAATATTAGATATTATTAGTAAAAGTACAGTTAATTCTAATAATAATAGTGTTTAATTATTGTGTATATTATGAACTATGGTGTATTTTTTTAATATTTATGTATTATTCAAATTAAACAGTAGGTAAAAATGAGTTCAGACCTTCACAAGCATTCCGCATTTGTTTTAGTCATAAAAAAGTAATTTTGAGCTCTATTATTATAATTATTAGCTGTATAAGCTTTACATTATCTTCTTTCCTTAAAAACGAGCTGAGCTGAAAAACAAAAAAAGGATGAAGCCCTTGGTTGGTAAACATTGGTCTGATATTTGCTTACATATTTGCTTGTCAAATATTTAATGTGTGTTTTCTAGAGGTAATTGTCAGAATATGTATGGATAATTGGAGGCATATAAACAAACATGAGTTGATGACCAGCTGTGCATCTGCTACACTGAGATCACTAATTTTTCTTTGAGAGGGCATTGTGTGGGCTTAAAGAAGCTTGTTAAACTCATCCCTAACTAGCAGAAATGTAATTTACAAACAGAGGGCTGTAGGGCCAAGAATGAAGGGTTAAGGATCAGTGCTGCTGGGAGAGACAGAGCCATCGCAGCCTGAGGCCTGGATCTGACAGCTGAGTAGGCAAATGAAAGAACCAAAGGAGATGGAAAGCAAGTCGGTTAACTCTTGAAACACTGAACCGGCAGGGCTGTCACACAGAATGACCCATAGGCTAACAAGAAACAATTGAGAATAAAGGGTTGCAGCTTCTTGTCTTTGTCTAGGTTTTTTTTCCCCCCCAAATAGGTCCCCATTGTCCGAATGGCACTTTATTTTATTTTATTTACTGAAACTACTTTTATTAAGCTAGGACACATTTAACTGATTGAAAGATACAATAAAGACATTTCAAATTAGGAAAATAAAATACAAATATATATTAAAAAAGAAAATTGGACATTTAAATTGTAATTATATATCACAGCATTACTATTTTACTTTATTTTTAATCTAATAAATGCAGTCATGATGAGAATAATAGACTTCTCATATAATTATGATTATTATTTTTTTTGAATGGTATTGTCAAACTTTTAAATAGTAATGTATATGGCACACCATTCACTTATTATTATAACATAATGAAGGTCAAAGGGTCACTGAGATGATTCCAGCTGTTTACATTGCCCTCCTTTGGTGACTTTGTAAACCATTATTATATTTTATTTAATAATATTAATTTTTGTATCTTAACTATAAATTATTTTCTCACCCAACATTTTTAAAGATACAATGCTTCCCTTGTCAGTTCAGACTATTACCCGTGAAGGACAGCCATAAACCTAAATGGCATTTATGATGAGTGCTTGCTATAAAAAAATCGAAGTAATTGAGTTTTTAATCCCTTTCATTGGTTTTAATTACTGTCATTAGATAATAAAGTTTCACAGTGAGGTCAATGGCCTGCATTTAGCGTGTTTTGACAGATAAGCCTTAAATTGATCTACCTGATGCCTCTTGCTCCCTCTAAAATGACGGGGACACGGCACAGGTGGCAGATAGGCCACATTTTGCGACCAGGGTCTCCTCTCTCTCCACTGAGCCATGACTGCGGCATCTGAAGCAGGTGCGCAGTATCCATCCAGCTCCCCTCCCCCCGACTCATTCACCTGTAAGCCCCTGACCTAAAGCAGTGGCTCTGCGGGTCTGCTGTGGCCTGCATGCTCATCTGCGGGACAATGAGGATAGACAGCCTGCCACTGACCACCTGCTGTGCAGCTGCCAGGTTCCTGTTTCAGAATCGGTTTTCAGCGCCCACCCCCATCCTTCTTCTCCTCTGCCTGCAGCATGACTCCTCCGCCTGATCAGATGGAGGTACAGCACACTTATCATCCCCATCACAGCACTGCTAGAATACCACTTAAAGCTAGATATGTTGTTTATTGCCTGATAAATGTATTTTTTATCTTGGTTTTGGTAGATATTGAGTATTTAATTGTGCATTCTCATTTCTTTCCAATTTTTCATATTGTACAATTTAGTGTTGTGATACTTAAATTAAATGGTTACTCCACCCCAAAATTACAATTTTGGTATTAATCACTTATTCCTATGTTGTTCCAACCCTGTATTCTGAATGTATTTTTGTTTTATTTCTATGCAAAACGTAGCTTCATAACGTTACACTTGAACCACTAATGGACTATTCTGATGATGTCTTTCATGTGTCTCTGGACCTTGACAGTGCATTTTATTGCCATTTTATTGATCAAAGACAAAATGTTGATTTTTGGGGCTGATTAACCTTTTAACTTGATGATTAAATTCTAATTAATTGTTTTATTTCTAAATATCAAGTTAAAGTTGAAATATCTTGTAATACTGTAAGAATAATGAATGGCTTTATCAAATAAAAGTAGCATAAGAGATCTTTAAACAATTAAAAAAAAAATTCTATAATATCATAAATATAAGATTATATAAACAAACCACATCAAAGTTAGAAAAATCAGTAAAAAAAAGGGAAAATTCTTCATACTGTAATTTTGAGTTTTTGGTATCATTTTACTTAAAGCCTTTATGTATAATGCATTATAAAAGTATTTTTAATGCATTAATTATGCCTTGTAATTCACCTTATAAATGCATTGTACAATCTCATAAATAATTATAACACAGTTAATACATTATAACACTTATCAGTTCATTGTTACACTATGGCCCGGTTTCACAGAAAGGGTTTAGCCTAAACCAGGATTAAGCCATAGTTCAATTATAGGCGTTTAAGTAATTTTTATAAACATACCTTAGAAAAAACATTACTTGTGGAAATCTTAAGGCTAAACAAAGGCACTGATATATTTTAAGATCAGCCAGTGCGAGTTTTGTTCAGTTAAAACAGTTTAGACTTACAGTCAAGTCTAGGACGAGGTTTAAGCCTTGTCCGTGAAAGCAGAGGTATGCGTTTATAAATTCAGCTATAACTATTTATTACTAGATGTACATTTTAGGTAATATTTTTCACTTGTAATTTAGTGAGACATTACATTTCCGTTGATTGCTATGATTATTGGTTTATGGTATTGGATTTTAATATTGGTGCAACTCTGCTTAACTCAGTATATGGGTCTGATGGCTTAGTCTGAAAGGACCAATTTTTTTGTTTTTAAATTTCTATTTTGGGTATTTAATTAGAAAAAAATGTTGACAGGGGAAAAAAAAGACGTGGAACAGGAACAAGCTGCATCACAGTTTAACACAACCAGGCATGTGATAACCACTAGCAAGACGTCAAGTGTTCATATATCAATAAAATCACATCCTGCCTCGGTCTACAGCACTGCAAGGATGTCTCAATTCACTGATCAGAAGTGTGGTTAATCTGTCAACAGCTGGAAGACAAAAATCTCCCTTTTCTGACCGAAGGGGTCAACTGTTAAATCTGGTAAAGGTTTATATTCAGCCAGGCCAAACATGACTCAGACATCTTTATGCAGTCTAATACAGTGGTTCTCAACCAGGTGACCCTGAACCCACTAGACAGCATCAGAACGACTTTTAAGTCATTATTAAAATTTGATTTAGCAGAATTATAAATTTATGAGGTGCCTTTTAAAATTGTGACAAACAAGAGGCCTTAATGTTATGGGTCCAAAACGACCACTTTGGGATCCAAAAATCTAGTTTATTACCTTTTATGAGTTATGAACAATTTAAAATGAAGAAAAATTATCACACCCAAGCAATTGTGTGATATGGACTATATGAACTCATATTCAGAACAACAGTTCTGCTGTTTTTGCTTGCTTTAAAGCAGATGCTTTTATACCAATTCAAGAACTTGTGGAGCTGTAATTGTGTATTTGTAATGAATCTAAAAGATACCAAATAAGAGAAAAAGACTTTAAACGCCACTGTATCGTTCCATTAAAAAATATATGCTCAAATATGACAGAAAGACCCCTATATTCATATTTTGTTCCTGGGGTCAAATGAAGAGGTAATATTGAAAAACAGACAAGGATGTACTTAAACAGACATCAAGGAGATTAGAGAGAGAGAGATTGACGGAGAGAGACGTCATGGCACTGTATCTCAAATATTCTCGAGCGGCCCGCTAATCAGCAAATAGCCGTAATGTACAATTGAAGTAGCCGAATTAGAGGATCCCCCTGCATGCTGATTTGATTCTGATCAATGATTTGCGATATGGCCCTCTTACCCTAAAATTACCATCTCTATAGGCCAGTGGACAGAGCGGCTGGGGGCTGGGGAGCGATGGCTAATTTCCTCTTAAGTGCCTGTGTGGGGTTTGATGTATAGAGCTGCTAAAAAGATCTGATTGCAGTGCTTCCCTCAGCTGCTCCTTTGTCCTTATCAGAATCAAGGAAGGAGCAGACGGGTCAGCGAAGTTAAAAACACATATGACGGCATGGAATGCCGGGAACTGTTCCTTATGACAGATCTGAGACTTTAAGCCACAGTGGTTTTGTTTGTGAACAGCAGCAGAAGAGCACTTGAGCGGCCACTGCAGTCCAGAGCCCAACGCACACATTAATTAGTTCGATTTTAATTACCATCTCGGCTAAACTAACACTGGGTTTGCTTGTTGTGTTTTCTACATTAGGGAAACGGGGGATGGGAGACTTGTAATTAGCATAGCTCACAATAGAGAAGCCTTTTTCTCTTGTTTTTTTTGTACAGGAGGTGGAGGAGAGACGTTGGACCGTGAAGATGGAGCTCTATTAATGCAGTGATGCGCTCTCCAGACTCCCGCAGATCCTTCAGGATGATGGCAGGCGGCGTGGCGCGTGCAAACCGTGAACCTCCCCCACACACTTACGGCACAAAGAGCTGCTCTGAGATCCGGGCCAATCATCCTCTGTCACAGATGAGTACGTAAACACATGCAGCTGTCTGAAGAACAGACGTGTGAGCGCACATTGCAGGGCTCTGGAAAACCATGCTTCTTTCCGAATGGAAATTCAGAATATCTCCAATGGGCTATACTGTTTCCAGCTGAGGACAGTTTGGATGTGATATGTAGTTTGCATTCATATCAACACTCTTCTCGACTCTTCTACAAAACATAGCGAGTTAAACTGCTGTCTACTGTGTTAACAGACAACTTCCTTCTATCGGAGCAACCTTTTGATCTGGCAACACACATAGTGAACAGAGGCATGACTCACAGTTGATTTCAATAGACCTTGTCATTAGCATTTTGCTAAGCTAACGTTTGAAAATTCTGCAATTAATTACTCACCCTCATGACAAAACTGAAGTTGAACTGATGTTAAATGGACTGTTTGACCCATAGATTTGCTTCGGTTTCTGGGATCATTTCAGTTAAGTTGCTGTCTATGGAGAATCAAAAAGAATAATTTATTTGTGTTCTGAATGAAAGGTCTTACAGATTTGAAACTAGTAATTAATGACAGAATATAGATTTTATAGAATATACCTTCCTAACTAATATTAATTAGTAATTAAGAGTTAATTGAAGCAAAGGTTTTAGTTATTAGTTATTTTTAGATTATTATAACTTATATAAAGACAAACCGTACTTATTTTCATAAAACCTGTTTAATAGTCTATAAGATAATAAAATTTGTTAAAATAAATAAATAAATATGTTCAGTGCTGCATTTTCTGATCAACATTAAAGCTGCATTTGCTTTTGATGCAATTCTAATGTAATTTAGTTTAAAGCTGCATCTTTAGCGTCACATGATTTTTCAGAATTCATTTGTAAATGCTGATTCTGTGTTTAAGGAACATTTCTTCTTATTATTATTCATCTAGGAAATGAATGTGTTATTTTGTTAGTGTTAATTAATACTAGCTATAACTAACAAATATTAGTTTTACCTATTAGATTTACTAAACATGTCTCAGTTTGTTTTACTTGCTTTTTTCTAGCATTTTTGTATCAAATGAATTTTAGCATATAAATGAGCTTGTTGCAAGTTATTATGGGATTGCTTTTTTCACAAAGGACACAGTGATCCTCCCTCTGTAAGACAGCATAATTATGCTGCTTCCTATTTGGAACAGACACTGAGTTGGGTGCAGTGCCTTCCTTAAAGCACTATTTGAGATGCAAATAAGCATCATTTTTTAGTCTTTTATCTTAAATAATGTTTTTGGTTTTTTTTGCATTGTCCCTATGCAAATGAACTCACAATATCCTATTATTTTAAGGAACAAAAAAAAAATGAAGGCAGACTTTTGAGATTTTGTCACATTGTATTTTGTGTTACATGTGAACAGGTAGCTAAAACACTACCGAACATTACCACTGCAGTAACACTACATACAGGTTTGCCTTAAAAGTGCTCTGATCTTGTAGGATACGGCAGTAGCTGGTACTGAGTGAAAAGGCACGACTGGCATAATTATTATTCTTCCCTCCTGGGGTGGGCTCTTCTCTGAGCCAGAAAAATTAAAAGCAGTAAAATCTTCTTTAGAAAGTGCATTATATATAAAAAAGATTGTAAGTCGAGTCCGTTCTAGCCCTTCTTCAGCAAGGCCTCAGTGGAGGTGAGCATTGAGGTCGTATTTCTCACAGAACTTGTCTGTCAGCGGGATGCAGGTGAGAAGCTCACACCACTCGCACTTGACGGGGTAAACGTAGAAGAGTACGACGAAACTGGAGAAGATGCCCAGGAAAAGAGTAAGTGCCATTAGGATCTGCAATCGTTTGCGGTACATGTCCATTCGGCCGAAGCTGATGTAGGGCAGGAAGGCGAAGGAAAGGAAGAAGCCTGAGACAAAGCCACAGATGTGAGCAAAATTATCTATCCACGGCAGCAGGCCGAAGGCGAAGAGAAACAGCACGACGCATGAGAGCTTGATGAAGGCCCTCCACGGCCGTGCCAAGATCTGCCAGCTCTGGAACAGCTCCACAAAAAGACAGGCCAGGATGCCAAATTGAGAGCCAGCCGGACCCACCTGGCATTAAAAGAATAGAGGAGCAGTTACTATCATGTTTTATCCACATAGACCAGTGGTTTGAAACTCAAATAACCTGGGGCATGCTAACTAGGTGGTTAGGCATTCGAGTATGTCTACTTTGCTATAGCATGTGAAAAACAGTATAATATATGAGCATTATGTCTGTAAATGGCGAAAGATGCCGGGGTGACCTTCTACTTCTGCCAAATGTGCATCCATTTGAGAATTTACTATGCCTTGTGTTTCAGTGACTCAACAGACATCATTGATCACATGCCAATTCCAATATGGTGCATTATATACATACTACATACTGAAGTATGGCATCAAACACAGTACATAATACAATTTTAAACTGATGCGAGTTGTTATCATCAAGGTTACAAGTGCACGTTGACATCTGTGTTTTGGGCCTGTAATTAGCAATTTACAAAAATACATATACATGTGTATTTATAAACAATGTTTTAACACTTTAGTATAGGGACCAATTCAGTTGTTGCTTATTAGCATGCTTATTAATGTATTTACTGTTTATCAGCACATATTCTGCATGACCATATTCTATATCCTTAACAGGTTGGATTTAACTGCTAATACTATATGAAATTATTTTATTAATGAATGTGAGGAGTTCAAGACCCCTGGTCGGAGTCATCCTGTACCTCTGCTCTGTACGGTAAGAAGATGGCACTGGCGAGGTTTCCTGTAATCCCACTGAGGATATAGATAATGGAGATTCTGAGCCAGCCCGCTAGCTTCTCCAAATCCCTCAAAATGGTCATCTGGAAGCACACAGACACCAGGCAGTGCAGAATCCTGTAGAAACAGGAAGAGACTTACGGCATCAATCAAACGCGGCTTTACCTTTCTCCAGAAAGTGCAGTCGGGATAAGCAATCCGACACTGCATTTCATTTACTGCGAAATTCACAATAGGCCCCCTGCAACGGATCACGCTTCCTACTCACCCAGCATGCAGGAAGAGAGAGAGCCAGAGCCGATAGAACTGGTCTGGGATCTCCGGGTTCAGGAACGGCAGGAGGCCACACACATCATCCATGCAATGAACCTGAGAGCAGATAATCAGTTTTATCCATAATTACCCAAATTACAATTTATAGCTGAAGGTCTGTACACTCTAATTACAGACACCGGTACAGCTGAAGGTCTTTACACCCCCTGCTGGCAATTCATAAAACTGCACTGCTCCACATAACCAACAGAATGTACAGATCTATAGTTACATGTCAACAGGTAAATGTTTACTGACCTGGGAACATAGTGTGGCCTCCTCATGAAAGTATCCCTTCATGAAGTTACAGTACTCTCTTGATGTAATCTCACACCTGTGCAAATCACATTTAAAGAGATAACGGAAAATAATTGAAAATATAAATCTAAATAGAAAGAAACTTCTCAGGTTTAACAGTATATTAATTTGTTTATAAGATTAACCAAAGCCCACAACATAAGGGTAAAGTATCCCTTTAGGATATTTGACTTCCAAAGGACACAATAAACACAAAACATCCAATACATACATATGAGATATACTACCAGATGGTTTTGATCCCTTTTCTCAATATGTTAATACCTAAACTAGCTGATAGAGCTTGACTGACTCTTGACTTGTTAATAGATGAGACTTTCCATTTTTCCATTTATCTATATGTAGCGTGTCATAAACAAGGGTCAAGATTTGGCTGGTTAGCATGGCCCAAGAGGCAATATTAATTTGCATCGCATCATATGCACAGAAGCCATCAACATATGTGGCAATATCTGGTTTTCAGTGGTTTGTGGCATATGCCTCTAAATCTTGTGTCATGTGTCAGAGGACTGTGGTGTTTGCTCATGAAAATGGCAGAACATGATGGAGAATCCCGTGGCACATCCAGTAGTGACTGTCGGCACCTATATCAATTGCTGCAACTGAGACATATATGTCATAAATAATGGGGGGGATTGGTTTAGAGCGCCTGAGGTCAATTATGTTCGATAAAAGATTGAGATACTGATACAATCCTACATAAACACCATAATATAATACACTTTTTAAAGTGTTAAATATTAATTAAACATACATTAAATAATACTTTTTTAAAAATCTAAATCACAGCAGAAGTCATTCATTTTGGAAAAACTAGGCTAATATGAACATATCACAATATATGGTGACACTGCAATGATATATAATAAGTTATTGTTGTCTTACTGTATGTTTAAAAGCGTGTTATTAAATAAATAATATTTTGTAATTCTGCACATGTTACACATCTATATTCTGACAGACAGCAGCATTAAAGATGCCCTAACATGCTACATCTTGTTCCACAATTTTCCACATGCCATAATCCACTGACACAAGACAAGTTTTTGTGACATATGCCACAAGATGTCAAACCACTTCATATTAATTCAGCACCTGCATGACCTTCATCAGCCCCGCCAGTAGATGCTGTAACCATCTGGTGTCCAACAACATCTTTCTCATTCAAACTAATAATATATATATATA